>JAGKPW010002368.1:1200000-1817733 GCA_019926035.1 Melaleuca alternifolia | reverse complement strand
TCAATGACACATCTACATATACGCTAATGTCATTTAAACTATTAACTGTACTGGTGCACCATAGACTCCACGCAATCGACTGCCTAAATGGCTTTGATCTGCATCCAAGGGTTAACTGATAGTCTCGTAATTAAAATACCGAAAGGCTTTGTGAAAACTACAAAAAAAATTATATATATATATAGAAAAAATGACTGGTCTGGTTTGAGCAATTCCTGGATTGGGCAGTCCAACGTGCTCAGCCCTAGGGACAACACCTCCACCAGTAGCAAATAATGACCGCTAGGGCACATCTTACCAACACGTCCGAATCATTTCAAGCATAGAAAGCTTAAATCTTTCTGACAAACCGATGGTGATTGGGAATAATACAATCATAGCATGTTATAAATCAATCTGAAATACTTTTCTATGTATGCTTGAAGAACGATGCGTACTGTAGAAGTGGACGTAAATAAATTATAACGCCACGTATATGTTATTTGATTTTAACTCCAAAAATCCCTCAGCATCGAATACAATGTGTTTAACATTGTCGATGTGCTTCTTTAAAAAATATTTATAAACATGATAACCGCTCGGCATGCCATGGACCGCCATCGATTTTTCCATATCGACTGCTTGACTGGAGAAGGAGACACCCGAACTGGGGAAGAAGCTTTCCTCTCATTCCCACCCACTCTCAACGTTATCTTGCGTCCATATGAATCTCCATGCAACACCATGCAAAAATCTTCCCGCAGTTCGCTGCGGAATCCACTTCCTCATCTGATCTTGGGTTGCTGCTTTCCATTGCACAGCGGAACAACTGGGACTTTATTTTCACCCGTGGAACTATTTTCTGTATGAAAAACTAGATCTTTGTCACCAGATCTGAGAAGCGCGAATGCAAAATCTCTGCTGGGGTTCAGTTTCGGATGTCGTGGAGTCGCAGGTTTGTTGAGCGTCGCAACAAAATTAGGTTAGGTCTAGGTAATGTGTTTTTGCGAGATGGGCCGGGGTTTTGGGTTTAGAGTGAGCAAGCCCGATACGTCCAGCCCATGCTCTTAATGTGACAAAATCCTAACCTGTCTACACACCTAGTATAGAACCACGTATGCTAATATCATCCAAATCATTAATTGTTGGGTGCCTACATAGACCCTACACGATTAACAGCCTAAATGGCTTGACGTACATTCGGTGGGTCAAATGACACTTGGGTGATTAAACTACCAAAAGCCTCATTGCACAACTATAAAAAAGAATTATGTATGTTCTTTGATGGGTAAAGTTCGTTGTCCATAGTGACCTCGAGTTCCTTTTGCAAACAGAAATGGTGTATTTTCTCAATGGGGTAATTGTCCAAAAAGTTCTAGACTTTTTGGAACGCTACCATTTAAGTCTTTTCGGCGACTTTATACCGGAAAATAGCTACGATGTAGCCGAACATCCAAGTAGGCATTTTCTAAAAGGTTAAAACTGAAACGACAAAATTTTAAAAGGTTTAGTACTTTTTGGACAATTGTCTTTTTCTCAACTATGTCACAAAAATCAGGATCAGCATTGACAAAGGCTACAATGCACCGGTGGCATGAGCACATCGTCCCTTCACGTTTCTCATCGTTCCATGGATATTTATGAAATCACAATTAATTCCAAATGAGAATTCAATTTCAGAATTCTTAAATTGGATGTGGGTGGGTGGAGCGTTACACTACGCCAAGACAATCGCCCGGATTTTTCGATTGAAAAGAAAAAGGACGGAGATCTTAACTATAATCAAAATAGGGATAAGAGGTTGATCCCTCGGTCGACACCTGGCAAAGATGAACCATGAGCAGACTTTGAAAGGGTCTAGTCTGCGGTTGAAGAAATATCATAATCACATATAGAGGTAAGTGACGAAATCCTGCGGTCATGACTATGACATAATACTAATGGTTTTCAAAGACTGCAACATTGACGTTGTTTCCACCCAAAAGAGATCATTATAATAATTATAATTATAAGAGACATTGCCAGACCAATCATAAGACCGGTAGCTTTTCAGACGTGCGAGGAGAGAGATACTCTGTCTAAGGGTGTCAAAAATAACTGATCCGATCCAAACTGAAATGTTCGGATCTTTTCAAATTGAACCTTCTTCTTGTTCAATTCACAGGTGAACATTGGTTATCTTAAGAGTTTCCATCGGCTCAGTAAACATGTTTTGACACTGAGTTCAATCTTCAAGTCCCAAAGTTGAATCTGATAAGCAGTAGCACTTTGGTACACCGGAACGCGAAGTCGTCCAAGTCTATCTCCTTCTATAGGGGGCCGTCGTCATCTCGCACCTTCATCGTCAGATTCCAACCCTCCTCGCTGCTGACTCAACTGTGCTGCAGCCTTTCTGGTCAGCCTTGAAGAAGCTCTAGTCGAAAAAGATCGCAGTAGTCGTCCCCGCCTGGAGGTCTGCGACAAGGGCCTCCTCAGCAAGTTGAAAGATTGCTGCAAGTGTGGTGGCTCGGCAGCATTCTATCACGGGTCCTAAGGGAGGTCTTCAGGAGCTTCCTCTCCCAAGAGGACGCAGGGGTAATGTTGCCTTGTATTATGATATCCAAGAGATTATGGGATTTTTTTGAAAGGCCCCTAACGACATTATAGCATGGGTGTCCTGCTCCCCGGTGAGCAGGCGAGTTGCAGGGGGTAGCGTTTTGAGCCGCCGAAAGCATTTTATGTTCAGTCATGCTGAATTTATATAAGCAAGTTTCCTATTTTAGGCTATATGGACAATTTTGTAATTTGCACCATGTGGGGTTTCACTATATGTGTTTAGAGCGAAACAAGTCTTTAAGGTTAAACAAAGAGGGCAATGAGAGTGGCTATACACTATTCTTCATCATTAGTGAAACATATCTCATCTCCCGTGAACGTAGGTAAGCAGAAAATCTCTCATGTTGAACCACGTAAATTCTTATGTTGTGCAATTCCCATTACTTTCTTGTATTGTTGATAGGATCGAATTCATATATTCAACAGGTGGGTCGAGTATGTCGAGCAAGAATTGACTAAGCAAGGTTCTTTTTTTCGCTGCTCTTTTGCTTGCCAGGAAGGAAGTTTCATAGTTTTGACTGGTGGATGAGATGGAATCATACATAAAACAGTGAAGATTTGGCTTTTTTCGGTGTCAAATGCAATTGTGAGAACTTAGTGGATCCTTTTGTAATTGTAAAAATAGCCTTACATTGGAATTGACTAATAAAACTTAAGGCTAGATGGGGATGGTTGCGTCCTGTCTGCTTCTACGTGTCATTATTGGTGAGCTCATGAGCCGTGAAAATCCACTGTTGCTTGGAAAAATTTCACATAAGAATTCGAAATGGAGTTTTAAAAAAAAATCGAAATGGAGTTATACTCTTCAAAAAAAGAAAAAAAGGTCCAAATGGATTTTATATTCAATAAGGATATGAACTGGTCAAATCACTTCAATTAAGAGTTTGAAATGGTCAAATCATCGAAAATAATTATCTTTTGGCCAATCGATCAGCATGTGACTGTTATGCCATTAAAAAAGGATTTTTTAATTGATATATATATATATATACTTTTTCTTTCCTTATTCTTTTCTTTTCTTTTGTTTTCTTTTCTTGTCTCCTCCTCTGATTATTGTCGAGCTTCGTCAATGACCAATGACCTCACAGGTGAGGGCAATGATTGCCCTTGTAGGACATGTCAAGAGATGCCCTCACTGAACCCTGCTAAGGGTCGCCTTAACTTGAGGGGCATGGGCCGCCCTCATTTGGGCTAGCTAAGACAACCCTCATTGAATCGAGCAAAGGCAAGAGTCGCTAGATTTGGTGAGGTCAACCCTCGTCCTCAACTAATCTAGCAAGGGGGCCCTCACATGGGGGTGTGGGCCGCCCTCACCTAGGTTGGCAAAAGGGACCCTCGCTAGATTTGGCAAGCACAACCCTCACCCTTGGTTAAGGCTGGCGACCTCGATTGACTATTGAGAAGGTCTAGCAATAGCCATAGGAGGAAAAAAAAAAGTCGAAATGTACATCTATAATTTTTTTTACTATAGAACCCTTTCTTTGGTAAGCAAAATAGTCACATAATTACTGCCGGCCAAAATGTTCTTAATTTCAAACAATTTAGCCAATTTTGGTCCATATTTGGGATAAGACACATTTTGGGACATTTTTTGAGAAAATTGTGCCACATGGGGCCCTTATTTTGAAATTTTCCCTTGTAATACATTTTGTTAGATAGTCTTAAGTCTCTCTCACTTCAACAACTAGTTCAAAGGGTAAAACTTGCCTTTATATTTAAAAACTGACCATTGATTAATGACTACCAATGACTTTTGTAATCAATATAGGACAACCTCAACAATTTCAACCTCAACAATCTCCACCTCGCACATCGAGCCCGAGTCGGAGCCAAAACAACCTGTGACCCTCTCATGTGACTGTTGAGTCCAAATATTTTGGCAACTTAAGCTCTAATAACGGTATTGAGTGGTATTGAGCATCTCTCATCTCAAAAATTAACTCAAAGGGTGAGGTTGTTATTTACACTTATAAATCGATTATCACCTCCCACAATTGATGTGAAACAACCTCAATACATTTTGAGTAAACTCTTTTCGAAAGAGATGTGGGTTTTGATTGAATTATTTATCTTGTGAGAACTTACCAATAAATATATATATATATATATATATATATATATGTGTGTGTGTGTCTGTGTGTAAATAGAGAGAGAACCCAATAACTCAAAATGAACCATTTCATAATTGAGTCAAGTCTCAGTTCGGTTAAAAATAAATGCACTTCTATACTATCCATTTCAGGTTGGATACAATAGAAACCCCACGCAAACCGATCTATCGACACCCTTAACTCTGGTCCCATAAAATAAGGATAAAATGAGTTTTATTCATTATGATAGCATGTAAACCTAACTCATAAATTAATTTTTTTGGCTCATAATTGGCGGTTCTCTGTTATGAACTCCATCAACAACGTACAATTCAAGTCAAACACGAGAAAACAAAACTACCAAAGAAATCAATGAGGGATAATAACAAGTACAATAATTTTACACGGTTCAATTCAAGTGAGAATACCTAATCCATAGAGAAAGCCATTAATTGAAGAGTTATAGAGTTACAATCGTTTATACACTCAAATATTTTGCATCCTCATCTCATGTGCTTGCTGGAACGACTTCGTCTGCAATGGTTTTTGGCTAATGGATCGTACTTTTGGTCATTAAATTGCTTATTTCGAAAAACATCTTAAAAGTGGGGCATTTTTTTCAAAGTATCTCCAAATGGGTATTCGTCTCAAAGTAGCATCTGAAATTGATGATTTCGTCTTAATTGATCCACTAACTCACCGACAGCACACTTTACCCCAGAAAAAAAAAAAAAAAACTCACTGACAGCACAATTTTTTGCTGGATGACGACCGCATGCGTGTTTCAAGGCCTTCCGCGTTGCTTCCTCAGCCGTCCGTCCCACTCTCCGCCACTGACTATGTAACATAAAATTCAATAGAAACAATTTATCGTTCTTCTTTAACGGTAGAAAGAGGAAATGTATATTATAAGGACTTTTTTAGTTCATTTTCAGTGAGAAGTAATTTTTCCGTCCTAAAGTATTGGATTGAACGGCACACTTCTTAATTAATGGCACGCGTGCACATCAACAACATTGAATAGATGTTCTCTTGATCGCAAAAATTATGAATTCCACACTTCAAACATATATGTTCAAAGAATGGGGATAATAGTCTAAAAAGTCTTAAATCTATTATATTTTTGCCAATTCAGTTCTAAACTTTTTTATTTGGCTTCAGTCATAAACCTTTTGGAAATTTGACATTTCAGTCATTCCGACGACTTTGCCTTTGAAAATGCTTAATATGCAGATCCGGTCACATAAGATAAATGGTGTTGATTGGACATCTAAGAAGGCATTTTTTGAGGCAAAATGGCCGGAAAGACTAAAATAACAAATTTCCAAAAGGTTTATGACTAAATTGGTAAAATAAAAAGATTTAGGGCTAAATTGGCAAAATTGCAATAGGTTTATAACTTTTTGGACAATTACCCCTCAAAGAATGTATGGGCCCCTAAAGATGGCATTGGCTTAATATTAAAAAAAATTTAGGCTCCCTTTTATTTCACGGAATATAATTTTCAAGAAAATATTTTATGACATTCATTTCATAAAAATAAATTAGACTAAAAAAAATTATTTTCCTCTAGTGAAAAGAGCACCCTCAAAACTGGGAAAGTGGAGAACATTTCCATCTCCTTTCTTCACCTTTAGACCAAGTTATTTTATTTTACCAAATACATTTCCTTTTATCTTTATTTTTTTATTTTTTATGAGAATTCAAGTTTTTAATTAGAGCTTATTACCTCCGACAGCGCTTGGTTTAGAATGACGTTTTGGTATTATTTTCCTATTTTAGCCACATCATTGCCAAGCCACATTGACATTTTCCGTTAAACAAGTTGGGCAAAATTAACAAAAGTATATGATTGCATCGATTTGATAAGTTGAACAACTTGATTTCACTTTTTATAAATTTTAGAACTCAATTGCACTTTCATCACAAGTGTTAGGATTTCCTTAATGTATATGGACAATACCACCAAAAATCCTAAACTATACCTTACATGACACATTTACCCTAAACTTTTTCTTGTGACACCAAAAACCCCCAAACTTATCTCACCATGACACATTTACCCTAAAGTTTTTCTTGTGACATTAAAAACCCTTAACTTATATCTCTGTGATACATTTACTCCAGATTTTTTCTTCTTTTTTTTTTGAATTCACTTTTTCCGACAAGCTGAGGTCGGCAAGGACCGTCGAAGCTCCCCAACCACTAGGCGAGGGTTCCAAAGTCAGCACCAGCGGCCCTCACCATTCAAATTAGATGCCAAAAATAAAGAAAAGAAGAAAAAATCAGGATAATTGTGCCACAATGATACATGTTCAAGGTTTTTAATGTCACAAAAAATAGTTTAAAATAAATGTGTCACAATGAGATAAGTTTGAGATTTTTCGTATCACAAAAAAAAATTTGGGGTGATAAATGTGTCACAAAAGATATAGTTTAGGGTTTTTGATGGAATTTACCCTAATATATATTTCCTCATCCTACTAATAAAAAATGATAAATTTCTTCTATTGAATTCTCTATTACAAGTATGTGACATGTTTAGCGCAGGCAAATCTATAGGATGAATTTAACAAAAGGACGAAAATATATATTAAGAGTTATAGGTGTCTCGTCACCTATTTGATGTGATGAGAAAAAACTTTTGATGAAGGACGGTAATTCTGCCAATCTAATAGTTAAGAATTCAGAGTTTGAAACTATATAAAAGCCAATTTTCCTTTTCTTCTTGCGTTCCATATACATTTCGCTCTGTCTTTCTCTTTCCCACTCTTTGGTGTCTCTCTCTTCTTCATCCAATTTCCGGGCGAGAGGAGTTATCAAGTTATCTTGCGAGACCTATCACGGTGGTGTTTGGCCTACTAATATAGAGGTCATTTTTCTTTCCCCAAGTCATCAGTTCGAGATGAATCATGAACAAATGTTTGAACGGCTTGTTGAGCCCAATTACAATATATTTCTTGTTTAGAGACTTTTTAATTACTAGCATGACCATGGGGTTACGAGCTCGCCAACCTTAAATGTTGAGGTCGTGGGCAGTGTGGAGGAACTATAGTTCAAGATGAAAATTCCATGAGGGGTGCAAGAATAGTGACGGGCATAGGGTTGCGGGTTCAACTTGCTCCTCCTCCACCTTTTATTTTATTTAAAAGAGTTATATTACATGACCTATTCATTACTTTTCTATAGGCCACATTGCGTGCCCTCCGACCAAACCGTGGCACTAAAGAAACAACGGTTGTGCAATTTGATCGGGCAACGGACTTCAAGCAAAAATTTGCGACGGTAAACTGAATTCTTTGCACACATTGTTTAATTAATATTGGTCTCTTTGGTCAATTCGTAATATTTACCGACTGACAAATATGCACATAGATGTCCCAATCAATCCAACGTGTCCTCAGAAGAGGCCTTCCCCTGTTAAGGTAACTTCCCGAGATATAAAATAGTTAAATTATTTCTCGAATTTGGGATCGTGCATAAGTTTCCACCCCTTCGAAGCGAAGCAATCAGATGCATCGCACAAGAAGACCGAGACTCGGACTATTTCTTTATCTGCGCAATTGGGAAATAAATTAAGTTCGAAAAATCCTCTCCACAGGGTTTTGTTTAATTCAAAGAAAGAGGAAAGAAGGGTCCATGTAATTGTCTCTCCCCTTCATTAGTGCACGCGCATAGCTCTGCTTCGTCCCCCATATCATTCAAGGAGCTGGACGCCATTTGTCTCCCTCTACAAATGCATGCAAATGTGTGCATGCACGCTCATGAAAATTGAAGGGCTCCGCTGCTGCTTCGGAGATTTGCCTTGTGCCGCTTTTGGCATTTGTTGAGTCCTTTCACATCTTGTTTCCTTCCCTTTCTCCTATCAAAGAAGAGGACGTCTGAAGACGAAGAAGGCAGAGAAAAGAGAGAGAGCTCCAGAGACAGAGAGGAGAGCCCGAAGTGATTTTTGCATAGAGTCGGGTCCATCAAGCTGTGATGTTGAATTCTGTGGGTATAAGATATACACTAGGGCTGGGAAATACTTGAGTACGTGAGGCTAGGTTTCCAATGGACCGAACCACGTAAATATTATCATGTGCTTTTATTGTTCCTCATTTTATTTCTCTGTCAATTTCTATAGCTCGTAATTTAATTGCAAGGTTTCCATCCACTTCGATCGTGTCTCCAATTTCAACAAAAACCATGGTTCATGCTTAGAGAAGCAAACTGCACTGTGCACATCCTCCATTTCTTCAGTTAGTAGGACACATATACACATATTCAAACCTAAAATGGCGCAAAGGTTGTTAGAAGCGGCTCAAAAGGGCAACATCGATGAGCTGAATGACTTGATCAGAAGCAATGAGCTCATCCTTGAGGAGACGGCTCTCGAAAGAGCTGGTCACACGGCGTTGCACGTCGCTTGTGTGGCCGGCCATTTGGATTTTGTCCGAGAGCTCCTGAAGTTGAAGCCTAAGTTCGCAGAAAAAGTGAACGCAGATGGTTTCAGTCCGTTGCACATCGCGGCAGCTAAAGGTGATGTTGAGATCACGAGGGAGCTCTTGCGAGTGGGTCAACGTCTCTGGCTTGTGAAGGGAAGGGAGAGAAGAATCCCCTTGCACTATGCCGTCATAAACGGAGAGCTCGATGTCATGAAGGTACTGCTCTCCGCCTCGCTGGAGTCCGTCCAAGAGACAACCGCCCGAGAGGAGACGGCGCTTCACCTCGCCGTGAAGAATAACCGGTTTGACGCGGTCATTCTGTTGGTGGAGCATCTGAAGAAGTATAAAAAGGAACAGGTTATCAGTTGGAAAGACCATGAAGGCAATACCATCTTGCATCTCGCTGCAGCCGCCAAAACTTTCGAGGCAAGTGACGCCATTACTTTTCTTTTATCTCACCTGTCATTATTTCAGTGAGGGTGTTGAGCTATATGCAAAAAACAAAAAATTCTGAGCAAAGTAAATCATTGAATAGGGTCTCTTTCGATCATCACTAGAACAAACGATGCCTCGTCCATGCCAAAAATTTTCTGTATTATCTTAATGTCAGTTAGAACAAAACAAAGGTGGTAAACTGCAGGTGGTTAAGTTCATGCTTCGCGGGCATGGTCTAGAGTACGAGACAGTGGACGTTAACGCCTTGAACGATTGTGGCTTGACGCCTCTAGATGTACTAAGTCTCACGCAAAGGGGAGCAGGAGATAGAGAGATCGGCGAAATCCTTGCGCGAGCTGGAGCCAAGCACGGAGGAGAAACATCAAACTCGCCCGCTTCAGGAATGGTGGACGAAGACGGTATCGAGGTAGATGACAGTCATCAACCAGATGGGGAACCAGTCCCAAATGCTTCTCAATTGATGATAGTCCCTACGCAATCGAAAATTTGGAACGAAGAAAAAGAGCCGTTGGCGGACATACGGAATGCCCTGCTGGTAGTCGCCGCGCTCATCGCAAGCGCGACCTACCAAGCCGTGCTTCAGCCTCCAAGCTATAAGATAAAAGTTGATGACAGTTACAAGAAAGGCATTTTCCGGTATGGTGGTTTTAACAAGGCCCTCGGGTACATCTTATTCATCAGCTTCAACACCCTCGGATTCTTGGTGTCGGTCCAGACGATCGTTTGCCTCACCAGAGATCTCCCTGTCAGGCGACCGCTGCTACTCTCCTCGTTCGCAATGGTTGTCACTTACCTTGCCTTCATGACATATGCGCCGTATGCGTCGCTGGACATAGCGTGTAATATGAAAAACTCGATATTGTTCGGCATGCTGCCAATGACGATGTCAATTCTTCTTCTGCTGACACAGAGGTGGTCGGCCCTCCTTTCAGAATTTTTGGTGACGTCTCTCTCTGAGTATAACATCGCAGGTGATATGGTGGTTTCCGATACGAGAACCCGTAGGCAGCACTTGGTCCAGCTTTTGAGGGAAGCTTTTGGGAGAACGTACAGGACATGCTGCAAGTAACCTTTGGTAAATGGTAAAGTAAAAGTGTATTGGGAAATAATTTTGATTGACCTCTGTTTAATCTTATGTTCTGATTTTGGAAACTCATGTACTACAGCTACTTATGAGTAATGCAAGTCGTTTTTTTTTTTTTTTTGAAAAAAATAAGTATTTGAGAAAATCACGCTTTGCAAAGCATTTCTATCTTCCTTTTTTGGAAGAAAAAAAAAACCCAAAACTGATGAAAGACTAGCAACCTGCGGTCGGCCCACAAGAGTCCAAACTTAAATGGTATTTGGATCTAACCACCAGCGAGTAGCCGGGCCGACACCGTTAAAGTTTTCGAGAACACTTTCGTAATTAGGAACATATAGACCTCTGGAAATACAAACGCATGTCTCTAAAGTTATTTGACAAATTTGTCAAGCATTAGAGACTTTAGACCCTAAAACTCCTTGAGAATGCAGTTTCTAGAGGCAGCCATGGTCTACCGAGAAGAAACCAATGGCAATTATGTTGGTATGTAAATAACAATTGGAATCCTTAGTGATTATGTTTCTCTTTCTGAGCTAAGAAATTCCGATTAGACCATCTACGTATGTATATTACCTCAGTACACTGCTTTTTGGCAATGTAAAATCATTGGAAGGTGCTGCAAGTTAGCCGGATCTCACTTATGTGACTTATAGAATGACTATGTTTAATATCACGTTTAGTGATATTACCTTTTTTGTATGCAAAATCATCTTAATTAAAATTTTATCCACTTTTCCCCTTTCACTATAACAATAACAAGATAGACACGAGAGTAATAAAAGTGACTTACCTTTTTTTAGAGAAAATGATATAAATGGTCTTTGAATTTTGGCCAAATGTGTAATGTAACTTTTGAACTTTCAATTTATTTAATGTTGCTCATAAACTTTAATCAAATGTGCAATATGACCCTTGAATTTTCAATTTATCTAATGTAGTGTCCCTAAATTTTTAATTTAGACTAATCTTAAATCTTTGTCGCCATATTTAAGAAGCACAAACACAAATCACCACTTGGGTTCGCTTTCAAATGCCGTGGAGTGGCAAGTTTCTTGAGCTTCCCAAAAACTTTTCGGACTTGGCCCGAACCGAACCAAATAGGCCAAGTTTGGTGAATGTTTTGTTGGGCTAGGGTTTAGGTTTAGAATGAGTTAGCACGATATGTTAGGGCCGAGCTTTAACTTTGACAAAATCTTGGCCATGCACACCCTTAGTACAGACCATGTAATTGGGGTGTTATAACCAAATAATATAACTGAATCAAAATCCGACCCCACCCGAATTTTGGGATCAGGTTATCACCTCAATTCTTGAGAAGTACAATACTTCCAAGTTCAAGTCGAGTTTTGGGTTGACCTGAAAAAACATGCGCATTTATTTTAATCTCTATAAAAGAACATTTATATAAGCATGACCCAGCCCAATTCGAATATTTAGATTACATTCTTATATTGTTTCAGATTAAGTATCATAGAAACCCAACCCATTGACACATCTACATGAAAGCTAATATCATTTAGACTATTAACTGCACGGGTGCACCAAAGACTTTACACAATCGACTGCCTAAATGGCTTTGATCTTCATCCAAGGGTTAACTGATAGTCTCGTAATTAAAATACCGAAAGTCTTTGTGAAAACTAAAAAAAAACAGAAAGAAAGAAAAAAAAGCAATCTATGTAATTTCATGTGTAAAGTTCATTGTCTGTAGCCGCCACGTGTTCCTTTTTCTATATAGATAATAGTAATTTGCTCAATTGTAATGGTTATTGAACCCTATTCCTACATTTAGGGTTTCACTATGGTCCGTGTAAAACCATTATGGATTCTGGCATATTTTCCCAACTATGCCATTGGTGACCGAAAACAAGGATTAGCATTAATGGAGGGTGAAATGGACTAGCTCTCCTATGCCATTTTTCCAACTGTCTTTTTTTTTTTTTGGTCAAACCCACTATGTCATTTAATGACCAAAAACGAGGATTAGCGTTGATGGAGGGTGAAAGGATGTTCATGACGTGGTTCTACAATATCTCCAAAATTAGCCAACCTCGCCAAAACTAGGCAACTCACCTCTTCCGATTTAGATTAAGGTCTAGATCTGTGAGTTTTTCCCTCCAAACTATATCTACATATAGATATGAGAATTTTACAGGTATTTGATCTATGTTCTTGTAACATAATAATGTTGGTGTTTCTCTTTAGTGATGGTGATAAGAGCATTGACCGTAAATGCACACCATAAACCGTCGCAGCTAAAGAGGGAGATCTATACAAGTGTTCATTACTGAATTTGGTGATCAGTCTCCAAAAGCTTACATTGACAAACCTCTTCTGAAGATATAAGGGTGTACTAACTACAAACTATACTTTGTTATTTGTATTTTATTTTTCAAATTTGTTAGACTTAAAAAATGTGTTAAACATTATGCTTTGTTATTTGTACCTCTCATGTTTGCGTAAATTCTAACAAACATGACAGACCTCTCATGTTTGTTATTTGGTTCATCTTTTATCTTGAACTGCCCATTCTTGCTTTCGATGAAAAAAATGGACTGGCGTCATCAGCATAATGTTTCACATCTTTCGGTAACTATTTATGAAATCACAATCACTTCAAACAATATTTAATTTTAAGAAGCAAGAAATTCGTCCAAATTCTTCAATGAGAAAAAAAAAGGAAGTCTAACCCAAAAACAAAACGGGAATAAGAAATTGACCCGTTTGGTCGACCCCTGATAAATATGAATCAAGATACGACATTAAAAAGTCTAGGGGAAAAAATAATTTAAACAGGGAAACTTAATCCTATTCAAACCAAATTTGACCCGTAAACAAAAAAAGGAGTCGCAAGAACCTAAGAATGTGGTACCATTCAAATTTGACAATCGATGCCCTAAAACGAAAACATTACACATTTTAATTCGAGCGACATAGATATCGAAATAACTACAAATGCGCCATATTTATGTAAATCAAAGAATCAAGATTTGGGGTCGCAAAGCAGTTCATCAATTCTTGTAAATTGACTCCTTAAGTCACATTAGAATTTACACAGTGGCGACTGGCGAGTGATGACATGCAAGGGTCATCTCTAGGACCTGCGCCATTATTGTGGACATTCATCATTATCAGTTCTAATTTGCAGCAACGGGGCAGGCATTCATATCCACACGAAAATGGACCCAAGGTTTTCAGAACCAGCTCAGAGAGGCAATGTCGATGAACTGAACGACTTGATCAAAAGCAAAGGACTCATGCTAGAGGAGACAAGTCCTCGAAGGAGCCGGCCAAACCCCGTCACACGTCCCTTGTGTCGGAGGCCATTTGAATTTTGTCCCGAAGCTCCTCAAGCCGATGCGGAAGCCCGGGAAGAAGCAAGCAGTGCTCGTGACCCATGAACGATGTCGAAGCTGCGATGACACCTTCATATTCAGGTCTTAGGTCGTGACAACGATCCTCTTGTTGTTGTGATAGGATCTCTAGGATCCACCTCCACAAAGATCTTCAACCTCGGCAAAATCCTGTCTCAATCCTACACGGCCTTGTGTACTTTCACTTTCCGCTTCTTGACCTCAAACTTTTGCTCTCTCTATCACTCTAGTTCAATCTGTTGAGGTTTCGAATCAAATATTTTATGAAATTGAGGATTCCAAACGTATGATTTTTGAAAAACAAACAAAATGTTCGAATAATGAATATTCACACGCTTCTCTTTGAAAATTATAGGGTTATTTTAAAAAAAAAAAAACTAGGGTACTAGTGGAACGCATTAATTGACATTTAAAAAATAAAGCCAATTGCATGAAGAGTAAAACCAACGAAAACTGCACTTTATAAAAACATAATTACGAAATTTTAAATTAAAATTAATAATCAGGAATAATATTTTTTCCAAAAAATAATTTTACATGGGAAATTAAAAAAATTGAAAATCAAAACACGTGCAACACCTGGGCATCTAACTAGGCAGGTATCTAGTTTCAGAACATACTTCATTCGATGCTTCAAGGGATTAAAGAATAGCCCTATTCAGGGGTAACCTTTTGACAGGGAGAAACTCCTGGAAGAAATTAAGTGTTGGGAAAGTAATATAGATATTCCCCTCAACAGGCAATTTCCAGTCTATAAAACCACGATTCATGCACATCCACCACAGTCTGTTCTAAGTAGAAGGGCACGTATACACATATAAACACTCAAAATGGATCCGAGGCTGTTAGAAGCAGCTCAGATAGGCGACGTGGGTCTACTGAATGACCTGATCAGAAGCAATCGACTCATCCTCGAGGAGGCGGCTCTCCAAGGAGCCGGCCACACGCCATTGCATGTCGCCTGTGTCGCTGGCCATTCAAATTTCGTCCGAGAGCTCCTCGAGTTGATGCCAAAGCTTGCGGAGAAGGT
Organism: Melaleuca alternifolia; assembly: GCA_019926035.1. NCBI lineage: Eukaryota > Viridiplantae > Streptophyta > Magnoliopsida > Myrtales > Myrtaceae > Melaleuca > Melaleuca alternifolia. The sequence goes on along the minus strand of JAGKPW010002368.1, from coordinate 1,802,701 downwards.
GAACGTGGATGGTTTTAGTGCGTTGCACATTGCGGCAGCTAGAGGGGACGTTGAGACTGTGAGGGAGATTTTAAAGGCGGATCGGCCTCAACACCTATGCCTTGTGAAGGGCAGGGAGAGAAGAATCCCTCTGCATTGTGCTGCCGCAAACGGGGAGGTCGATGCCATGAAGGAGTTGCTTTCTGCAGAACCGGAGTCCATCGAAGTGACGACTGCTCGGGAGGAGACAGCGCTCCACCTCTCAGTGAAGAACAATCGGTTCGACGCATTCGCTGTGCTGGTGGAGCATCTGAAGCAGCACAAGAAGGAGCACGTGATCAATTGGAAGGACGGAAACGGCAATACCATCTTGCACCTCGCAGCCGCCGCCAAAAATTTCGAGGCACGCAATCTCTTGCATCTTTCCCTTTTTCCTCATCAATTTTCTTCGCTTATCCTTTTTGTATGATCCTGAATGTCTGAACATCAAAGAGGACAAAACAAAACAAAAAAAGGAAAACAAATTGTAGGTGGTTGCCTTCATGCTGAGTGGGCGTGCTTTCCCGCGCAAGATCATAGAGGTGAACGCCTTAAACGAGAGAGGCTCAACCCCTCTGGATGTCTTGTCTCGCTCCGATCCAGAAATTACGAAAATCCTCATGCGAGCCGGAGCCAAACACAAGCAATCAAACTTGCCCTCTTCAGAGATAGTCCTGGTGGACGGTGAAGAAGATTATGTCAAGGGAACTACCAGCTATCAATCAGTTGTGAATACTGCAGTAAATAATAATCATCCAACACTACCACAACCAAAAGATTCGAACCAAGGACAAGAGTCGTCGGGCGACATACGCAATAACCTGCTGGTCGTGGCCGTGCTCATCGCCAGCGCGACCTACCAAGCTGTGCTTCAGCCTCCAAACTTTACTCCAAGGGCCGACAACAGTACTAAGAAAGGCTTCCTTGCAGCATATGCATCTTTCATGACAAGTGACTTAATGAGGGATCTGAATTACGTAAGCTTCATGAGCGCCAACACATTTGGATTCTTGGTGTCTATTCAAATGATCATTTATCTCACCAGAGATCTTCCATTGAAGTTGCCGCTGATACTCTCCACGTTTGCAATGGTTTGTTCTTACTTTGGCTTCCTGTGGTACATGCCGTTCTCAGAGGCACTGGGTGAAAAAGTCAGTCTGATCAGCGTTGAATTGTTGGGCGCGCTGCCAATGGGGATATCATTTTTTCTTCTATTTATACAGAAAATGATAGCACCAGCTTTAGATTTCTTCATACATCTTCTTTCCCGTATTATCATAGTAGGTGATATGTACACTCTAAAAAAGTAAGTTATTGTTGATTGAGATAGTCTTCCTCTCCCCTTCAAGGGTTTTGGCTAAGAATCGTAAACTGGAATGTCACGCCCCGATTTTCGGGTGCGTGACGGTTCTCGATTTTCCTCTTCTCATCGGCCAAAGAATAGCGACGTCCCAGGCAGGTCGATGGCCTTCAATTTTCCAACGGAAGCGCGAATCTTCGCCTTGTCAGTTCTCACAAAACTCGCATCTAAAACTTCGATCTTCAATTATGTACCTGAAAAATGGTTATCACGACGGGTTAAGATATAAATATCTCAGCAAGTTAACTCCCTATCCCGCAATTAGGTTTACCCCGGCCCTAGGGTCCCTAATTTGTCACTAAACAACCTGCTAAACTCACACCAATCCCAAGAATTCCTAATCTGTCACTCAATTCCAGTCTAATCCCAAGTCCCGTCGATCTAGACTAATCACGTAGTCTAAATAAACCATCGATCGCAGTAATAAAATAATACTGAACTGTAAATAAATAAATGTTGTAAATAAATAAATAAATTGCTGTAAATAAGTAAATAAATTGTGTATCTAAAGGAACTAACTAAAGCCGTTTAAATTGGCTTATAGTTGAAATCATTCCTCGAATTTCCAATCGTGCCTTCGCCGATCAATTTCTTGGTTAAATAATCCTGATAATAATAAAACTAAACTAATAAAACAATAACTACTAATTAACTAATTTAATAACCACACTAATTATAATGATATAATACATGCAATTAATAATCTATTAATAGTACTAATAATTGTTAAAACCTCAACAATAACAAAATAATAAACATAAATAACTAGCGCAGAATCATGCCTAAGAGCGATTTAGGAAAGTCCCTCACCTTAGCCAAATTCAAAATCACGCAGCGATACGCGAATTAATTTTCCCTTTTTCCTTTTTCTCTTTTTCTTTTCTTCTTTCTTCTTTTTCCTTTCTCCTTTTCTTCTTTTCTTTTGTTCTTTCTCTTCTTCGGGCTGAATTGCTTCTTCCGTGGACTTGGGCTGCGCGAGGCCCACGAAATTCGGCCCACAACCCACGCGAACAGCCCACCTGTAGACCCGAATAGACTAACACGGGTCAAACGCCGGGTCGAGCGAGCTTCACTCGGTTTTTCCTTCAATTCGTCGCACACACGCAAAACTGAGACTTGAAACCAAAGGGGTTTTGCAAAGGACTTCCATACGAAACCAACGACACCAAGAACGTGGGTTGAGGTGGTCGGAGGAGAGAGAAATCGAGTTTCAAAGAGAGAGGGGCGGCGGTTCGGCGCGAGGGGGAGAGGGATGCCACGATTTGGCTTCAATCCGTCCATCCAAGACCAAATCGAACCAAATTTCTTCCTAAACTACACTCACAGCACTCATACGAATCTATTGGAAGCATCAATTGAGAGTGGGTAGCTGTGGTTCGTCGGATTGAAGAGCTAGGGTTCGGTTTTGATAAAATTAGGGCAAACCGAGTTCAATCTCAAAATCAGTCAATACCCAACCAAATTAAGTGAAATCAAAGGCTAATTCGGGGTTTAACTACGTCTACAAACCCAATGGAATCAACGAATCAAGCTAAAGATCGAAGAAAATGGACGAAATCGCAATTTGCAGCTTAAACAACCTACCGGCAAAACAGGGGAGGGAGCTACGAGTGGCTGACTTCGGCGGCTCACCGGCGACGGTGTGGCTCGAGTCGGCAGCGACGGTCGACGGTTGCTTGAAGAGGACTTCACCACGATTCTAAGGGTATAAACCACAGCTCAAACGGAGACCCGAGGTGAGAGAAACGCGACTTCAAAGTAGGCTAAACGGGCAGATGAAAAACAGAGGATAGAGGCGTGCGGGGGAAGTTCCGTCGTAAGTCGCGACTCACGGCGAGCTCTCATTGGTTGAAGTCACTTCCAGCCGGTTCCCCAGGGCTGCTGCAACAAACCCCGAGCGAATGGCTGGCCGTCTCACCGGCGTGGGGCCCGCACGGCGAGCTTCCTAACCTTCCGCGCGCAAGAGAGAAAACAGGGGAGAACAGAGGAGAGAGAGGGGCTGCGGCGTGGGCTTGCTCGAGCGATGGGCTCGGCTCGGTTAGGCGCGGCATGGGCTGTTGGGCCAAGCTCATGCACAGCTGTTACAATTCTTCCCCCCTTAGAAAATTTCGTCCTCGAAATTCGTCTATTCTAATCCACAAATTCAAGGTCCAACATTATAGCACAATCGATCCTTAAAACTTGTCTTGAAAATACCACACGTTTTATTGCTTCACTCTATTTACACAAGTATTGTCAAAACCTTTATCCTCAGGTTGTTGACTCAAAAAGGATCGGCGTACATATTAGTCGCCGACCAAGAAGTTTCCTCATCTAACCTCGTCCTTGACCTCCACCTCCTGGACTAGGATTTTGATTATTCCTTGCCAGCTCCTGTACGCCAATTTGAGTGACTGCGTACATCCTTCCTTGAGGTGGGGGTCGAGTCTGGTTGCCTTGAGCCAAGGGTGCACTTCCCAAAGGGTGTGGAAATGATTGAGTTGTCGTCAACCGATGGGGACAATTCCTCTGAATGTAACCCAGTTGGCCATAACCATAACATGCTCCAGATCTGCTGGGGCAAGCACCAGGTCCATGGGTTCTCCCGCAAGAATTACACCTGTCTTGCATGCGGGGAATGAAATCTCTATTATTTCTCCTCTTGCTTGAGAAATTCATCCTATCGTCTTCCCCTATAGGTCACTTTCCAACGCAACGATCTTCTCTATTTGATGCAGGTTGCGATCCCACAGCAGAGATTCTTCCAACTATGTCCTTCTCGACCATCAACACCTTCTTGTAGACGTCATTGTAGTTGCGTAGGTCGAACGGTGCCAGGAAGCTCTTAATTTCAGGCTTAAGTCCATCTCGGAATCTCCTAGCCCTGTCAATTGGATCTTCTACTAGCCTTTTTCCGTACTTGGACAGCTCAGCAAATCTGGCCTCATACTCCTCCACAGTTTTATGATCTTGGCGGAGTTTCTGAAACTCATCCATCTTCATGTCCTTCATGGCCTCAGAAAAATACTTCTCATTGAAGGCCTCTTTAAAAGCGCTCCAGGTTGGCACGACACCTTCTAGAAATATTAGACCCTTGGTGGCTCCTCACCAATAACTGCTACATTTCATTACCGAGAAGATCTTCTCCAGCTCTTGAAGCCACCTGATAGCTTCTTCAGGATCGTCTTGTCCCCAAAATCGTGACGGTTTCAGCTTCAAGAACTGTCCTATTTGTCTCCTTCTTTCTTCACCTCTATCATCCACAATGGGGACAGGAATAGGAACAGGAGCTTCAACTGGTACTGGTATTGGTATTGGTAATGGTACAAGTTCTACAGCGAGTGCCGGAGCAGTGTCGGCATTCCTCATAGCATTCATCGCAGCATTTACTGCGGCAGTGGCGGCAGCCGCAATAGCAGCTTCATGATTACGAGCCTGTCGTGCCACTTCCTCCCTCAGTTCATCGAAGGACTTAAGGAGTCCTTTTATTCTAGGATCTCCTTGAGTCTCTCCTTCGACTCCAAGGCGGCCTACTAACACAGTCTTTCTTGCTGGTCTTTTGCCTCGATCCATTCTCACGATCAACTTGATCTATTTTCACAACCCCAGTTATACTAATCAGACAACCACCACAATACTAAACTAATCTCATCAACAAGCAATTAACTATTGCAGATATTTAGATAAAACACACAATCACATCGCAATAGTCTTTTCAGCACACAATCACACACCATGCTTATCTCGGCGCGCGATAACCAGCAACGCCCTCCAGTAGCATGCGATAACCAGCAATGCTTTCCCATGACACTCGATAACCAGCAATGTCATTCTCAGCGCGTGATAACCAGCAACACTTTAGCGACGCTTTCTAGTAGCACGCGATATCTAGTAGTGCTTTCCCATGACACGCGATAACCAGCAATGTCATTCTTAGCGCGCGACAACCAGCAACGCTTTCTAGTAGCACGCGATAACCAGCAGTGCTTTCTCGTGACATGCGATAACCAGCAATGTCATCACCGACCCCTCTTCATCGACGCGCGATAACCAGCAACGCCGACTACTCTACGGGTCTCCTGCCTATCAATTTCATAACACAGCAATTACATAACAATCAAGTCAAGTGTCTAGCCTTGCTGCACACGTCTCATACCGTGCCAACGCGGCTAAACACAAGACATCCTAATGGTCTCTAGTCAAATGTCTGGCCTTGCTGCACACGTCCCATACCGTGCCAACGCGGCTAAACAAATGACACCAATCCTAGGAGCTGCTAGTCAAATGTCCGGCCTTGCTGCACACGTCTCATACCGTGCCAACACGGCTAAACAAATGACACCAATCCTAAGGGTTGCTAGTCAAATGTCCGACCTTGCTGAACACGTCCCATACCGTGCCAACTCAGCTAAACAAATAACACCAATCCTATTAGTTACTGGCAAAATATCTAATCTGGTCTCTAAAACATGTTCTACCATCCTCAACAATCCAATTCATCCTTATCGCTCCATAATCCTAGTCCTCTTAGGCCCTAACCTCGCTATGGTCTTAAGATTCTAGCTTATCACTTCAAGAAAGGTTTCTCGCTCTAACTCGAACATGCCTATTATGTTCAACTAATCCTCTGATCACATACACTTAGCAAAGCAAGTTTCCAACTTGCTCTTTCGATGAGCATAATCCAACCTTATCACTCCAAGCTCTAACCGGGAACGTAACCTATCAAGGTCCTAACCATGCTCTGATACCAAAATTGTCACGCCCCGATTTTCAGGCGCGTGACGGTTCTCGATTTTCCTCTTCTCGTCGGCCAAAGAATAGCGACATCCCAGGCAGGTCGCTGGCCTTCAATTTTCCAACGGAAGCGCGAATCTTTGCCCTGTCAGCTCTCACAAAACTCGCATCTAAAACTTCGATCTTCAATTATGTACCTGAAAAATGGTTATCACGACGGGTTGAGATATAAATATCTCAGCAAGTTAACTCCCTATCCTGCAATTAGGTTTACCCCGGCCCTAGGGTCCCTAATTTGTCACTAAACAACTTGCTAAACTCACACCAATCCCAAGAATTCCTAATCCGTCACTCAATTCCAGTCTAATCCCAAGTCCCGTCGATCTAGATTAATCATGTAGTCTAAATAAACCATCGATTGCAGTAATAAAATAATACTGAACTATAAATAAATAAATATTGTAAATAAATAAATAAATTGCTGTAAATAAGTAAATAAATTGCGTATCTAAAGGAACTAACTAAAGCCGTTTAAATTGGCTTATAGTTGAAATCATTCCTCGAATTTCCAATCGTGCCTTCGCCGATCAATTTCTTGGTTAAATAATCCTGATAATAATAAAATTAAACTAATAAAACAATAACTACTAATTAACTAATTTAATAACCACACTAATATAATGATATAATACATGCAATTAATAATCTATTAATAGTACTAATAATTGTTAAAACCTCAACAATAACAAAATAATAAACATAAATAACTAGCGCAGAAGCATGCCTAAGAGCGATTTAGGAAATTCCCTCACCTTAGCCAAATTCAAAATCACGCAGCGATACGCGAATTAATTTTCCCTTTTTTCCTTTTTCTCTTTTTCTTTTCTTCTTTCTTCTTTTTCCTTTCTCCTTTTCTTCTTTTCTTTTGTTCTTTCTCTTCTTCGGGCTGAATTGCTTCTTCCGTGGATTTGGGCTGCGCGAGGCCCACGAAATTCGGTCCACAACCCTCGCGAACAGCCCACCTGTAGACCCGAATAGACTAACACGGGTCAAACGCCGGGTCGAGCGAGCTTCGCTCGGTTTTTCCTTCAATTCGTCGCATACACGCAAAACTGAGACTCGAAACCAAAGGGGTTTTGCAAAGGACTTCCATACGAAACCAACGACACCAAGAACGTGGGTTGAGGTGGTTGGAGGAGGGAGAAATCGAGTTTCAAAGAGAGAGGGGCGGCGGTTCGGCGCGAGGGGGAGAGGGATGCCACGATTTGGCTTCAATCCGTCCATCCAAGACCAAATCGAACCAAATTTCTTCCTAAACTACACTCACAGCACTCATACGAATCTATTGGAAGCATCAATTGAGAGTGGGTAGCTGTGGTTCGTCGGATTGAAGAGCTAGGGTTCGGTTTTGATAAAATTAGGGCAAACCGAGTTCAATCTCAAAATCAGCCAATACCCAACCAAATTAAGTGAAATCAAAGGCTAATCTGGGGTTTAACTACATCTACAAACCCAATGGAATCAACGAATCAAGCTAAAGATCAAAGAAAATGGACGAAATCACAATTTGCAGCTTAAACAGCCTACCGGCAAAACAGGGGAGGGAGCTACGAGTGGCTGACTTTGGTGGCTCACCGGCGACGGCGTGGCTCAAGTCGGCGGCGACAGTTGACCGCTGCTTGAAGAGGACTTCACCATGATTCTAATGGTATAAACCACAGCTCAAATGGAGATCCGAGGTGAGAGAAACGCGACTTCAAAGTAGGCTAAACGGGCGGATGAAAAACAGAGGATAGAGGCGTGCGGGGGAAGTTTCGTCATCAGTCGCGACTCATGGCGAGCTCTTATTGGTTGAAGTCACTTCCAGCCGGTTCCCCAGGGCTGCTGCAACAGACCCCGAGCGAATGGCTGGCCGTCTCGCCGGCGTAGGGCCCGCACGGCGAGCTTCCCAACCTTCCGCGCGCAAGAGATGTAGATATGATGTTTGTGGTTCTCTCCAGTCCATTGTGAAACGTCCTGGATGATTCACCATATCTTATTTTCTCATAGGAAATGTTATGCTACTACTTCCCAAGAAGCTCTCAAAACTGTAAACCAATGGAATTCGAATCATTCCTCAAGGTCCTCTAATATCATCGAAGTTCAACTTGTCAGATAACCTTTGTCCATCAAGAATGATAACTATTTCTAGCAAAAAATAAATAAATTATTCTATTTTTATTCCTTGAATGAGCTTATGAGTAGAGAAGCGCTGTTAATAACGACACAACTATTTTCGGAATGAAATTTTGTTTGATAGGCTTTCTTAATTTTTATTCCCACCATCAATAGATCGCCCCCTGTGGATGGCAAATAGTGGGAACGGGCGGTTTGCAGTGGGCAACAATTGGCGGATCAATGCTGGCCGTCAACAGCCAACGGTGGGTCAGGGCCATTGGCAAGCAGCGAGGGTGAGCGATAAAAAGAACTTTTATGTCTTATTTTGTTCAAAAAAGAGAATTAGAAAATTTTTACTTCTCATTTATGTTCCAAACTATCTCTAAATTAAAATGTTATTTTAAAAATATAAAAATAAAATTACATTATCAAACAAATTTCTGCTTTATACGTGTTCTTGAGAATCGAAAAATAAGTCTTGCCATGAATTGTAGAGTTATCATGCGTGCTGTTGCAAATCTAACTTTAGTTGTTCTTTACTATCTTTATGCACAATTTTAGAGATCGTCTTTCCTTTCGCTCATTGTCGCATTCATTCTCTATAATTCTCATATTCATTCATGCATGTAGCAAGACTAATTCCTGCGTACATTGTCCCTAACATTTTGTTGAATTGAAGCAGCAATAATAGTTGTTCTCAAAATATCCCGAAGTTCTCGAGGATGGAAACGTGTATTCTCCTAAAAGATTGCCTTTCCTCTAACCAATTATCGACATTTAGGTTTTAAATTTCGTTGTTATTAAATATTCTCATCATTTTCCTCATCTATTTTTGGAAAAATGACACGATGATTCATAAATTTCAACTCAATATATAATGTAATCAATAAACTTTAATACAATCCATAACTTTAGTCTAATATGCAATGTGATCCTTGAATTTTTTTGTTCAATGTGATTATTGAAATTTAGTTGAATGTGTAATATGATTCCTGAACCTATAGTGTAAAAGTAAATATTGAATTTAGTAAGAAATCACTCACCTCTATCGCAGCTCTCAAATTGTAAATCAATCAAAAAACTAACATGCCATCTCTCTAAGGATGGGGTTCTCCCTCCTTACAAACCGTGAACTTTTCTCCTCCAATTTCTATTGGATTTTTACTCCTTTCCACAGAATCCGAAACCCTTCATTCCCTCATAAGCCCCAACCCCTGTTTCTTCGCAGTTCCTCACATCACCGTTCCCAGTGTTACCTTTGCCCCTCTTAGCTGTTTGGATCGTCTGTGTGCAAAGCATTAAAAAAAATTGGTGAGTGAAGTAAGAGGTTGACGGTCGGGAGTTGTACCCTGCACCAAAAAAAAGAAAAAAAAACACTTGGTAAGCTTTAGCCAGAAAGTGATTTGGCTATGATGGTTGGAGTTGTATCTTCCGTAACTCGGCAGAACAGGGGAACGAGTCCTATAGAAACACAAGGAAAGAAGGTAGTGGATTTCATTAAAGAAATGCATTTTGAGAAGTTTGAGCACATAACTCTTGGGTGCCCTCAGTTTCTGCTCCTAAAAGCAGTATGTTATCACCTCCCAGCACCAAATTGCTATTAAATCCATGGAGGAAGAGAGGGCGGGCTGCAAGTTTTCTGAAGAAAGGCAGAAAAAAAAATTAGATCTCCACAAGTTAAAAGTGGAAAAGGTGCGATCACTATACTTCTCAGGGGATGAGCTCCATGGCACTTGATGAATCGACATTTCTTGACACACCAGATTCGGGTTATGGAAGACTCCTAAGCATGCATCCAAAGTACTAGTTGGTATTCAGAATAGCTTGGTGGGCTTTGAGCAACAGTGTCATAGAATTCGTTGCACTAGTACTGTAAATACTTGTGGGTAATTCTTGAGTCATCTCGCCGCAAGCCACTGGTCAGGGGTTGATGCTTAGCTAATTAGCCCCCTGCGAGTACGAGCCCCACACGATGACCGGGCACTGCAAATGTCCACTCGTGATGCTTGTTTGGAATTCGAGGTTTGGACGGTTTGCAAGTTCTTTGGGCTGGTTGATGGCATACCATAGGTAGCTACCACAACTAGTGAAGAGGGGATCGTCAAGTTTCTTGCATCTACTGCATTTGGCCCCCATGATAACTTCTCCGATCCTTATGTTCCTAGGTTCACTTTCATGGAGGGACAAGGATTTCAAGAGGGGTCAGGGCCCTCCCCTTCAAGATGTTCACCTCCACTAGCCCTCTGTTCGATACAGGGCTCGTCCAATAAGTACTGAAGTTATGGCATTTCTACATAGCAGCCAGGCCCAAACGAACGGTTGCCAAGAGCGACGATCCAACTAGTTACCGTGATTATCGATGAATGCCTAGCGGACATCGTCAGTCATCCATCGACTCATTTGTTAACCTTCGGCGTTACAGAGAGGTCAATAAAGTCAACCACCCAAAAAATAACTTTATCCCTGCAAAAAATGGAAAATCACTATCATCTCGTTGATTAATTGGACCAACCCTCATCTTAGTTCAACACGCGCTCGCCACTATGCCCATCCGCCATCAACTATAGCAGGGGTTTGGTGACTGGGTTGGGTGCAGCAAGGCAGGGTTGCGGTTGGCACAAGCCAAGTTGCATTGCGGCGGTGAGATTGGACCATGGTGTGGTTGGGCGACCACCGCTTCTGGGAGATGAAGAGAGAAAACAGAGTGGGGAGAGAAGAGGAGAAAAAGGAAAAGAAAATTGAGTTTTGGTTCAGTGAAAGCTTTCTTTTCTTTTTGTGGCTGGGCAACCATGGCTTTCTGGGAGATGAAGAAAGAAGACAGAGTGGGAAGAGAAGAGAAGAGGAGAAAAAAAAAGATTGGGTTTTGGTTCAGTGAAAGCTTTCTTTTCTTTTGGGAAAATTTCCAATTCACATCGTATTAGAAGCATTTTTCATGAATCTCCAGAGTGACACTTATCTCAAATAAGCCTCAGATTTGGATCACGTTTGAAATGACCCCCCTCATGGCCAGCAATAGAAAGCACCTCCAGGTAGATTTGAGAAAAAAAAATGGGAACAGAAGAGTGCTAAGGTTCGTGTGGTCAGAAATGGAGAATCACAATCTGCATATCTGAAGGAGGGGTCAGTTGAGCACATCATGCCAGGGAGGCTATTTCTTACATGCGAAAAGAATAGGGTAAGTGAAATTTGTACATCCTTTTTGGAAATGCAGGGTTTTAACAGAGGGTTTATGCAGCTTCGAAGTTAATCTGAGAGATACAGTAATGTCGCGACCTCCCCAAAGGTGCACCACTTAGGGGTTCGACTAATGGATTGTTAAACATAATTTAGCTCGAACTCTCCCAAGCTCATACCAATTCGCAACTTAGGTTTAAGTTCTTAACATGCCAAATTGATTTCAATTGGAGTCGCCACTAATCTATTTGCGGTTGGTCGATTAGAAACCCATGTAAAGCACTGGGAGTCGTACTTTACTCCTACGAACCAGAGATTATTGAATTCGGAGACCTGAGAACTATTTTCTTCTATTTCAAAAGTAATTTGCAGGCAGTTTGAATTGATTTTTTAAGCTTATTTCCTAACATGCATGGTGATCACACAGGTGCGTAAAAAAAATGCAACTAAATGTGTAATGACATTTAACTAAATTAATTACCTACATGTAATTATCTAAATGATGTATGAATGATTTTTGTTTTCTTGAGTTTTATCAATGGAAATTCGAAATTAAATAAATGCCTAAATTAAAATTTTGACCTATTACTCTAATATAGCTAAAAATGCAATTCCTAATTAACATGTATAAATAATATGCAATCTTCCAAATTGACATGATATTTAATGTACCTAGACTAAATGTTATGACATGACTAATAATGCAACCTAAAATGAAAAGAAAAATTAATGCTATGATATGCATATGATTTTTATTTTTAGTTTTATTTTGAAATAAACATGAAAACCTAATTTTAACATGCTAATTATATTTAAAAATGCAACTTAATATAATCTAAATGCAATATAATCTAAAAATAAAAATGCAATTCTATCTAAAGTGCAATTATATCAAATATGTAATCTTTATTTTATGAATTAATTAAAAAAATGCAACTAAATCAACCAATTGTGTCTCGGGCATGAGATTGGATCGGTCGATTTGACATGCGATTGCGAGTCGTATCTCGAGCGGGAGATCAGACTATCGACCAATGGACAATATAAAAAAAATGAAATGAAACCACAATTTATAAAGCCTATTAGAAAAAAACAAGTAATAAAACACGCAAACATTAAAATAAGCAAAATACAAAACAAGCAAATAATAACATGCATGAGCAAACCAATATAGCAGCATAAAGGAAAGATTTATATTGCAGAAAATGTTTTTTTATTCATTTTTTTATTATTAAAACATTATAAACAAAATAAATTTGGCCCGCCCGACCCACGTACGTCCCCCTGGAAAGGGGCCAGCAGCAGGCCAGAGGGAGTGGACTGGGCTTGCAGGCCCAATCCATTTTTGGCCCCCCTCTTCCTCGTGGGCCTGCTTTCTCTCTGCCCGGCCTGGATCTTTCTCCGCCTGGGCCTACGAGCGACGAGGAGAATCGGCCCAGCCGAGTGAACCACCTGCAGACTGATTAGGCCTCTTCTCCAAGCGTCCAAGCCCAGCTCGTCCTCTCCTCCACTCGCGGCTGAGCCCAGTTCCTCTCTCCTTCACGCGCGGCCCAACCTCTTCACGAATTCTTGTTCATCTTCATCCCCTGCGTACTGCCTCCATGGACGACCTGCAAATTGAACTCAATGATATCCTGCTCGCGGCGGAGCCACGGCAGACGGCGCCGAGACAAAACAAGGAGGCCGACCCTCCGTCGACGCCCCAAGATCACCACATTCACGCGAAAAGCAAGGATTACATGGAAAAGAAGACGAATCCACGAGGAACAATCGGTAAAAGATGCGATACAATGAGGGGGAGGGAGTTCAATCGCGGGTTGAAAACAAAGGGGAATCTAACCCTAAAGTGCGACTAATCAATCACGAAGATGCAAGATTCGCAAACAACGACAGCTTTAACATTGATTAGAACAACAAATCTTCAATTCAAACCGAGAACAACCAACTGAGGTGATTGTTGAATTTTAACCCTAATCTTCAATTCTAACCCTAAAGATACGCTTGGCCTCACCGAGCGCCTTCTGATTCAGTTTCCAGTGCATTTGGTTCGGCCTTTTTCAATAAGTGTTGAGGCTCTAAAACTCTTTGGAAAAATTGAGGTGATTGTTGAATTTTATTTTAATTCACTTTATAAAAAAAATTGACTTTGACAAAGTGGAAAGCCCTGAGTTGACTTTCGGCATTTAACAAACGCAACTTCCACGGGTAATGAACTTTTTTATTCTTCCGAAATTGCTCTCGCTGCGTTTTTTTGTTTTATAAACTGCCGGTCTTGCCCTTCACTCGGCCACCGCGAGCCGAGGCTCTTCTTTGCCCTTCGCCGCCTCCTCCTCACCTTCTATTCCGCGGTGGAGGAATGAAGGATCGGCAGGTCGGGGACGAACAAAGGAGCGACGACTTCAATCTGGTCAGCATTGCCGACGACTGGCTCTTCTGTCCCTCCATTGCGGAAGCTCAACAGACAGAGAGAGAGGGGAGGGGGAGGTTTCGGTTTGTGTATCTGAAGTCTCTCCCTTTCACTCTCTCTCTCTCTCTCTCTCTCTCTCTCTCTTGCCCCCCCTAAAAAGAAAACAGTACCAGAGCCGTTTACCAATCCCCAACCAAATTCTGGAGCATTTGCTTTTTCTTCTGGAAACCAGCTTCGACTGAAAGTCTGCCTTCCCCCGCAGAAGAGTACTTCATCTTCCAATCGGAGCATCAATCTCTCTCTCTCTCTCTCTCTCTCTCTCTCTCTCTCTCTCTGTGGAAAAGCAGGAGTCGAGATCAAAGGATCAGCAGAGCTCGGAGGACACCGACGAAGCAGAAGCGGTCGAGCTGGTCCTGTTCCAAGTCTCCGAGTGTTACGTCTATTTGGTATGTTGTTGTCGATCTTCGGGAAAGGGCATTGCTTTCCCCGTTTAGTCTAGCAGATTCTGTAATTGGGTTGCTGGGTTGCGTGCCGATTTTTCGAACTCTCTCATCGTAGATTCCCGCTTCTGCGTGGTTCGATTCGATCTTGGCGTGAATTGCAGCACGATAGGCTACTGGTGTGATTGATATTGACTTTGAACTTAGAGGATCAGTCTCTAGATATTATTGATGAGTTCGCTATTTGGAATATGTATTGTTTTTATGCTCATGATAGGATCAGTGTTGCAAAACATTAGAATTAGCAGAAAAACCGCCGCGTTGTCCAAGAACCCCACTTCGAAAATTGTAATGATCTCAAATTTCCTTGAACAAGCAAGGGCTCATTCCATGCTAATCAGCCTCGCATCGACTTAAAACACGAGGGGGGCATTTATGCGTGTACAGCTTGCGGAACAATCAAGGACGACACCTCTGCCAACAGCAAACGATGACCGCTAGGGCACATCTTACCGACACATCCGAATCATTTCGAGCATAGGAAATTTTAATCTTTCAAATAAAGTCCTGTGAATGGGAATAATACGAGTGTAGCACATTATAAATCGCTCTTCTGTATGGATACTCGAAGAACAACTCACACTGTATACGCCACTTATATGTAATTTGATACCAACTCCAAAAAATCCCTAAATGTCGAATATAACGTGTTTAACATCGTCGACGCGCTTCTCTAACAAATATTAATGACCATGATAGCTGCTCCATCGCAATGAAGCATGACATGGACCGCCATTGATTTTGCCATGTCGACTGCATGACAGGAGAAGGAGACATGCGATGCGTCCATATGAATCTCCATGCAACACCATGCAAAAATCGTCACGCAGTTCGCTGCGGAATCCACTCCCTCATCTGATCTTGGGTTGTTGCTTTCCCTTGCAGAGTGGAGCAACTAGGACTTCATTCCACCAGTGAAACCATTTTTTTGTATGAAAAGTTTTAGATCTTCGTCGCCAGATCTGAGAAGCATAAGTGCAAATCCCTGTTAGGGTTCAGTTTCGAATGTCGTGGAGTCACGGGTTGGTTGAGCTTTGAACAAAATTAGGTGAGGTCTAGTAAATGTTTCGTTACGATCTGGTTCCGGGTTCCAGGTGTGGAGTAAGCAAGCCCAATATGTCCAGCGCAATCTTTTAATGTGACAAAATCCTGATCCGTGTACATCCCTACTATAGATCATGTAGGCTAATATCATCCAAATAATTAATTATTTGGATGCTAACATAGACCCCGCATGATTAACGGCCTAAACGGCTTGTGTACATTCGATGGTTCAAATGATACTTAACTGATTAAACTACCAAGAACGTCGTTGCACAACTCAAAAAAGAACTCGACTCGAGGACAATCTATGTTCTTTGATGGATAAAGTTCATTGTCCATAGAAACCGCGAATTCCTTTTGCAAATAGAACATACTCGGCTATGGGTCTATTTTCCTACTATGTCACTTAATAGCCAAAGATCAGGATCAACACTGACAAAGGCTATAATGCACTGGTGGCATAAGCATACCAATCCTTTGAATGTTTCCTATCTTTCAACAGATATTTATGAAATCACAATTGGTTCCAAATGAGATTCAATTTTATAATTCTTAAATTGGATATAATTCAAAGACAATCGTCTAGAGACAATCATCTAGAGATCTAGACGATTGTCTAGAAACCCCCCTTCCTTCTTCCGTTGGATCCACTAACTGACGCTAGGGGATCCAAATCTGATACGATGAGCAGCTGAAATGGTAGACAATTTCCATCAGTTGGCCAAAAGCAACAATGCAAGAAGTCGATGCAGGTCCTCTCTCTCCCTCACTCTCTTTGGTCTTCTTGGTCTTCTTATAGTATTTAGTCCGACCGATGGATACGCACGCAGATGTCCAAGTCTATCCAACGTGTCCTTAGAAGATGCCTTCCCCTGATCAGGTTACTTCCCAACATATAAATGTTGGCCGTGCATGCGGCTTCCCTAGGATCACCATAGCTAGCACTTAGAACATAATAATCAATGAGAGTTGATTTTACTTGATTTGGAATCCATCATTCTTGATGCAGAATACGACAGTCCTTAGCTCAAGATCTTCCCTTCTATCTCCCACTATATCACTAGCTCAATGAGACAACCACTCGCGGCGCTCGAAACCTTGTGCGCTCTTTATGCGAGGTATTTTGTGCATCAAGACTAGAGGAGGGACTTTGAGGGCTATTTATAGAGTTTCAGGCGGGCCCTCTCCTTACGGGCCGAGCCCAACTCGGCCCACTCTAGCCAGACCCATATTAGACTAATTAAGAATCTTGATATCCAACCTTATTAGACCAAGCCCGTTAAACGGTTAATTATAATTTCAATTAATAGAAGCCTACATTAGAAAAACTCTTATATTCTCCCACTTGGGCAAATATTAATTGAAATTGTATTGTATATGCGCACCTTTATGTTGGTCTAGGGATTATTATTAATAGTCAATCCGATCCCACATAGTCTCAAACACCGAATCATGGCGGTAACTACATTGATACAACACCAAGCCTTCCATAATCACAAATGTTCTTAACTCTACTAATATGGATTCAATATGGTAGTGTGGCAATTGGATAACACCTCATTTAGAGTAATACCTTAATGTGTCATCCCCTTGTTGGTCACCATTCTCTCTCTTTATGTGTCACAAAACCTTATATGCCACAAGAGAATATCTTTATGGTTCTAACAAACCTGTATATCTCTTACTTTACAGTTAACTTATCTTTATGTGTAACAAGACATATTTTTAAGGCTAATAACTGAAAGCCCCTAGCCTTTACTCAAGGTTTACACAATACCTTAAGATTTTTCCGTGTATATGTATTCAACAACACATCCAGAAAATACTTTATTGAATGCAAAAGTTGATACATATCAAAATATTATAAAATGTAACAACACAAATGTAAATTTTATTAGAGCAAAAACTGAAAAGTAGCTCCCACTAAACAATAATATCCCATGATGCTCCTAAGCCCATGCTAATGACATGTCGTTCAAAAACACAAGGGTGAAGGCCTTTAATCAGTGGATCTGCAACCATATCATCTATGTATATATGTTCTACTTTAACGTCACCCTTCTCAACAATTTCCTTTATGGTCAAATACTTGACCTCCATGTGTTTGCACCCCTTGAGACCTTTATTGTTGTTGCTAAACGACACTGCAGAATTGTTGTCATAGTACAACTATATGGGTTCATTCATAAAGTCAAACACGACCAAATCTTTAATGAGGTTCCGGAGCCAAACTGCCTAAGAAGCGGCCCAATAGCATCTTATTATCTCAGACTATATGGTAGAGAATGTCATATTCTGATGCTTTTGACTTTTTCATGATATTGCACCTCCTGCCAACTTGAAGATGTATCCATATGTCGACTTCGATTCATCCTTACAGCCAGCAAAGTCTGAATCTGCATACTCTACTAGCTGCAGGTCCTGAACATGTCTGTAAATCAGCATATGATCTATTGTCCTCTTTAGGTACCTTAGAACTTTCTTGGTAGCAACCTAGTGATCGTGTCTTGGATTTGACTGATTCCTGCCTAGAAGTCCAGTTACATAAGCAATATCTGGTCTAGTGCAAACTTGAGCATACATGATGCTTCCAAGTGCACTAGCATAAGGTACATTCTTCTTTGGGCTTTCTCAACAACCGTATGAGGGTACTGTAACTCACTTAGTCTGTCACATTTATAGACAGGAGCAATTCATGGCTTGCAATCCTACATACCGAATCTTTCTAGAATATGATCTACTCGACGAAAACGATCCCTAAGGATCTCAATGCCTAGGACAAAAGATGCATCATCAAGGTCCTTCATGTCGAAATTACTTGATAACATCTGCTTGGTCTCGTGTAGTAATGCAAGATCACTACTCGCCAACAAGATGTCGTCGACATAAAGTATGAGAAAAATAAAATTTCTCCCACTGACCTTGCAATATATACACTGATCTAGTCTGTTCTCAACAAATCCGAATGAAGTGATGATACTATGAAACTTTAGGTACCATTGTCTAGAAGCTTGCTTAAGGCAATAAATAGACTTTTTTAATCTACATACAAGCTTACCTGAATCACCTGCTGCAAAACCTTCGGGTTGTACTATATAGACCTCCTCATTAAGGCTTCCATTCAAAAAGACAGTTTTAACATCCATTTGGTGTAATTCCATGACAAAATGAGCTACCAATGTCAAGATCACTCTGAAAGAGTCCTTAGAAGAGACTGGAGAAAATGTTTCCTCATAATCTATTCCCTCTTTCTGAGTGAAACCCTTGGCTACCAATCTGGCCTTAAGCTTCTCAATCTTTCCTTTGGAATCCCTTTTGGTCTTGTACACCCATTTGCAACCGATGGGCTTGCATCCTTTAGGCAATTCAACAAGTTCCCAAACACCATTATGTTTCATAGACTGCATCTCGTCTTTCATTGCATCCAATCACAAATTTGATTGAGGATAAGAAACAACATCTGTATAAGTCACTAGATCAATCACACAGCCAATATCATAGTCATGCTCTCCCAAATAGACTATATAATCCGGTAGAATGGCTGGTCGTCTCTCCCTGCTAGATCTCCTGAGTGAAGCTACCATGACTTCATCTTGAGTCTGAGAGGTTTGAGGAACTTCATCAGGAACTGTTTCAGCGATAGGATCCTGAACCTCAACAGGCTCAATATGTGGCATGGGAGGCTCCATAATTGTCTGTACAGGTAGAGAAAATGACACAGTTGTCCTTACCGGACTGATATCCTCAATAGTTTTTGAGCAGCTAGCTTCCTTGGCCACATCAAGTTCCAGAAACTTTGCCGTCTATGATTCACAATTCTTATTCTTCCATTAGGGTTATAAAACCTATAACCCTTTGAATAATCTGGATATGACACAAAGTAACACCCAGTGGTTCTGGAGTCCAACTTACTTAATGTTGGATTATATAACCTTAATTCTGCAGGAGAACCCCAAACCTTAAGATGATTCAAGCTAGGTTTACATCCAATCCATAACTCGAAAGAAGTCAATGGGATAGCTTTGGTAGGAACTCGGTTTAAAATATAAAGGGTTGTTTTCAAAGCTTTTCCCCAAAGGAAATCATGTAAATTGGTTCTACTAGTCATACACCTCATCATTTCCATAAAGGTGCGATTGCGCCTTTCGACCACACCATTCTGTTCAGGACTCCTAAGCATAGTAAACTCAGCCACTATCCCATAATCCTCTAAGTATTTGGCAAATGGCCCTTTACGCTGTCCAGTATCACTATGTTTGCCATAACACTCACCACCTCGGTCTGATCTGACAACCTTGATGACCCTTCCCAGCTGTTTCTGGACTTTAGTCTGAAAAATCTTGAACTTGTCAACAGACTCAGACATTTCCTTAATCAAGTACAAATAACCATATTGAGAACTATCATCAATAAATGTGATGAAATAAAAAATTTTACATAAGGTTGCCGTATAGGGTCCATTGATATCAGTGTAAATGACCTCCAAAAGGTCATAACAACTGTGGACTGCAGTTTTGTTCTTAATTTTGGTCATTTTGCTTCTATAGCAATCTACGCAAGTCTCTAGGTCACTTTTAAGAGATGGTAGGATGTCAGCCTTTATCAACCTATCCACTCTTTTCCTAGAGATGTGACCCAAACGTTTATGCCACAATACAGAAGACCATTCCTTAGGTAGAAGTCTTTTGGGAATAACATTTTCAGCTGTATAATCGACATATGCATCCGTGGGTGCTAAACATAATCTGTACAATCCATTGGACATATCATAGCACCCAACTTTATTTGAATTAAAAATATAGTAGCAACATTGTTCTTTAATTCAAAAGAGTAACCACACATATCCAAAAATGATACGAAAACTAAGTTCTATCTAAAAGAAGGTACATAAAATGTTTTCCTTAACATCATTTCTAGAATTAAAATGACATCTCCCACGAACACTACTTCGACTTTATTGTTGTTTCCCACTATGAGCTTTGATTCATCTCGATTTGGCTTCCTCCAGTTTATGAATCCCTATATGGTAAACGTAACATGGTTAGTTGCACCACTATCTAGCCACCACGAACTAGATGGAGCTTCAGATAGGTTTGATTCAAGAACCAAAACCAAAGAATCAATACTTGCATGCTCACGCCTGGACAACCAAACCTTATACTCATTGCAGTGTTTTTTTTTATGTGACCCTTCTTCTTACAAAAGAAGCAGAGACCACCATCCTTACCAGAAGATAATACTTTATTAGGACCTGAGTTGTCAGAATGACCGGTTGCTTGATGAGTACCTTTACGAGTACGACTTTTGAACCTCTTACCCTTCTTTTGGTAGAGCTAAAGGTATATAGGGCCAGATGCCCTTTGTCTTTTTTTAGTTTCTCTTCCTCTGCGACTACCTTTGCATTAGGTCATTAACTGACCAAGTCTCATCTAAGGAGTTAGAATTGGTTTTAATTTAGAATTGGTTTTAATAATGCCAAAATTAGGT
This sequence comes from Melaleuca alternifolia, assembly GCA_019926035.1. NCBI lineage: Eukaryota > Viridiplantae > Streptophyta > Magnoliopsida > Myrtales > Myrtaceae > Melaleuca > Melaleuca alternifolia. The sequence continues at coordinate 1,781,838 of JAGKPW010002368.1, read as the reverse complement.
GGGAGGGTGTTTAGGGCTTGATGAACAATACAGGTGTCAGGAATGAAAACATTTAGGGCTGTAAGTTTGGATTGTAGGTCTACCATCCTAAGAATATAATCACTAACCCCTCCATAACCATCATATCTCATGTTAAAAAGTACTTGCAAATGTATCCCTATATCATCATTAGGCGACACATAATCTCTAGCCTCTAAGGCTTCCATCAACTGTCTAGCAGTGTAATTAGCAAACAGACCACTTTTTAGCTGTTCCCGAATGGTCCGCCTCATCGATAACAGACAAATCCCACTGCTCTTCTCCCAGGCTAAGAATAATGCCTTCTGAGGTTCAGTACTATCAACAGTCAGATCTACTGGCCTATCCCCACTAACGACAATATGAACATCAGCCAGCTCCGTCCCAAACAAAAAATCATCTTTCCATTTCTTAAAGTTTGACCCCGTAAGAACCTCGATAATAATCGATTACCATTTACAGAGAATGTGACTGAATAACAAGCAATGAAAATAATCAGCACAATGTGAGTAATGTCTAACTTAGAACCATATAAGTACACATTATTAGAGTTACAAACATCATCATGCAAACACCTTTGGGCAGAATACAAGACATGTAATTGTACACTCTACATACGTCAACGACCATGAGAATATATTCCAAATCTTTGCAAATTCATCACCTTTAGGTGTCTGAATCATTAGGATCAGTCAAAACTCAACCTTATACTACACATGTAACCCTCCATGAGCAAATATGAAATCACCCCCTTTGGAAGTATGACGACACATTAGAACAGGAGACATCCCTAACTAGTACAAGGCCGATATTTCTCAAATCTAACCAGGTGTACCACTTTGGCGGTCACTCCCTAATCAAACTCTTGACACTCTCTCATACCAGGGACATTAAACTTTAAACTCACATTAACCTTATACATAGATTTTAGACTTGATGACAAGGGCAATGTCACTAAAATCATATGTTATATGCCAATTACATTACTCAGTTTATTGATACATGTTAAACCTTATACATGCAATCAACAAATCATGGTTTTATTATCCATATGTGATCATTTACATGCGAGCTTATATGTATTTCAAGAAACCATAGAGAAATACATGAGAAAATGCAAAACAAACCTCAAATAAACAAGCACATAGGCTTCCAAATGCATTTTCAAATTTTATAAAAGCATCAAACATGCAAATTAAACATATCACAATGTAATAGACATTCATATGAACCCAACGGCACAAATCATGCCTCAATTGGAGTTCGAATGACCCCAAACGGTCTGTCAAAAGAAAAGGGACGCGTGCTGACCGGTGAACCGGTCAGAAAACGGGTCAAACCGGTCCGGTCAAAGACCGGCCAAGTCAACGGGACAAAGACCGGGTCGGGTCAATCAACGAAAGACCGGGTTGGGCGGTTAACGGGTCTTCAGGTCAAGCGGGTTGGGTCGAGGGTCGCACGGGGGGACGCGCTAAGTTGGTAGGTTGGGTCGTCTGGGCCCGCGGACCAAACACCTAAGCGGATGGGCCCAAGTCCAGCTCCCTTAGCTGGTCAGCCCACTGCCTCAGTTGGCGCTGACGTCAACTAACGTCAGCCCAGGGGTAGTGGCCCACAACTGGCCTAGCCCCCAGTTGTCGAGCACATGCAGCGTGCCAGCTAGGAGCTCCACCACCTGCCTGCGCACGTAGGGGGGCGTGAGCAGTGCCAAGCCGACACGTCTTGCGTGCTGGCATGCGTGGCGCCAGCTCCAGCGCTGCTCGCCGCCTCCAGCTCGCGTTTGGGTCTTTTTTTCCTTTTTTTTAAAATATCGTTGTGCATCCTCCGATGGCCCGCTGCTAGTCAAAACGCTCATATCGACGAGCACAACGCATTTATATAATCAAAATTGACTTTTACCTGATGAAATTTTGAAAGAACCATTAAAACCTTATGTTCTAAACTTGAACTATGGTGGCTCTGATACCACTTGTTGGCCTTGCATGCGACTTCCCTAGGATCACCATAGCTAGCATTTAGAACATAACAATCAATGAGGGTTGATTTTACTTACTTGATTTGGAATCCATCGTTCTTGATGCAGAATACGACAGTCCTCAGCTCAAGATCTTCCCCTCTATCTCCCACTGTATCACTGGCTCAATGAGACAACTATTCGCGATGCTCGAAACTTTATGCACTTTTTTATGCGAGGTACTTTGTGCATCAAGGCAAGAGGAGGGACTTTAAGCGCTATTTATAGAGTTTCGGGCGGGCCCTCTCATTACGGGCCGGGCCCAACTCGGCCCACACTAGCCAGACCTATATTAGACTGATTAAGAATCTTGATATCCAACCTTATTAGACCAAGCCCGTTAAACGGTTAATTACAATTTCAATTAATAGAAGCCCACATTAGAAAAACTCTTACAATAAAATCAGGTTTCGTGGGGGAGTGGTGTCGCCAGAATATGCCTTTTCCTAATCAGGTTACTTCCCAACATAAAAAACCAGGATTCATGGGGGCGTGGTGTCTACAGAAGATGCCTTCCCCTGATTAGGTTACTTCCCAACATATAAAACCAGGATTCATGGGGGCGAACGCCTTGAACAAGAGTGGCTCAACCCCTCTCAAGGTCTCATCTCGCTCTGATCGAGAGTTTAGCGGAATCCTCGTGCAAGCCGGAACGATGAGCGAACCAAAGTCATTGAGCAACAAACGCAGCGCCCTGCTAGTTGTAGCCGTGCTCATAGCAAGCGCAACCTACCAAGCCATGCTTCAGCCTCCAACCCATTTTGAAAGAATCAAAACTAATAAGGTGAATAGCTTCCTTGCAGCATACTATTCTTTCGAGAAAAGTACCGCCGGAAGGAATTTGGCTTTATTTGTTTTCCTGTGCAGTTCGGTTTCCTCGTCTGTTTATATGATCATTTGTCTCACCAAAGAACTTCCGTTGAAGTTGCCACTGATACTCTCCACGGCCTCGACGGTTGTTAGGTACATTGGCTGTCTGGTGAACGTGCCAGCCAAGTCGTTATCGGATGAACATTTCACTCCTATGGTAGCGCTATTGGTCGTTGGACTGGTGCTCTTGATACCAGTTATTCTTCTATTAATACTATATTATACAAAACGAGAAGAGATGAGACTATAATTACTTTCTTACGGTGCTCACTTAAGTATTATAATTTTTTTCATCACTTAAGTGTCATACCTTATATACAGCAGTCCTTTAAATGTCATAACTTTTTTTTAATTATTTGAGTAATATATAACTTTTCAATCAATCAGTTAAGTATAATAACTTTTTGAAAATGTTTGCCACAAGTCCTATGTCATGTTAGATATTCAACAGTTTGGTGAACTTTTTTTAAAAGTTATGACACTTAAGTTAATCCTTTCAAAAGTTATGGCACTCAAATGGTCAAAGAAATAATTATTATTATGACTCTCAAGTGTAGCACCTAATGAAAGTTATGAAACTTATGGTGGCATTATCCCATTTTGCACAATATTAGGCATCTGTATAGAATTTCTTTACAGGATTAACATCCTTGATGTTATGCAGTCCACAAAAAAGTAGTTCTCGTCGTTAAATCCCTCGACTTAAGGGTTGTGCAAAGTAATGCAAACCGTATGCAGCATTAGAATCAAGTTTGTCAATAACGCCATAGGTATCGAATTGATACCCTTGGTTCTCTCCAGTTGATCGTGTAATGCCAGCAGATGCCTCATCTTATTTTTCTTATTGAATGTGTCTTGAGCTTATAGCATATCCGTATCTTATTTTGGTATAGAAATGATCATACTGCTATCCAGCAGCAATGTTAAATGCTGCTCCCCGAGAAGTGACACTCGTTTTCATTTGCCCAATAGCGACCACCATGCCACCTTAATTTGAACAATTAGAATAACCCCAGTGCAATGCACGGGCCACGATGATTAAATATTAGAACAAATCTTGACTCTGATGTATTGGTTTCATTAGAGCTAATGTATTGTACTTAATTTTATATAACTTTCAAAACCAATTATTACTTTCAGAAACAAAAATTTGAAAACACTACTGTTGTGTAAACCTCTCTAATATATCATATTAGTATAGCCATTTGAATATGTTTAATAGATAAGCAAGGCTCCATATCAATGGTGGGTAACCCAAATAATGTTATACCAATTCACATAATTTCAATTTTCAAAGAAATGAAAAGGGGAAAAAAAGAACTCAATGAAAGATTGGTCTTGCCTATCTTCATCGATGTAATCAGCAACGGATATGATATCACTGAATGAATTTATTGTTGTATCAATCCCCAAATTATTAATATTACTGAGAGCATAGCAATAGCGAACGAATCAGGAAATTGTAGTATAACCTTACTATTGCAATGATAGATTGGTTCATTAGTTGTCACTAATATAGTGATGACAACGTGGTTGTATGTGACGTAGCAAACTATAATCTTTTTTTGAAATGGATTAAAATGTATTTTTTTACAATGAATTGAATATGTAAATTTTCTTTTGAAATTTATTTAAAAAAAAGGAAGAAGTTAGTATTGACTTTACATGTTTTTTTATTGAACGTCTAAAAACGGTGGAAGAATTACTTTATCTCGTCTCCAAAGTTCTTGATTTCGTCCTCTGATCTTCTCTAGAATCTGAAATGTTTGGAAATACGTGAGCGCGACGGCTCAGCCAGCAGTTACTCCCCTCCTCCTCGTGGAATCAAGCATGCTCAAAACAAGCCACTATAAAGCCCATAAGCCATTGAAAGTTCACAATAGACTCTCATCATCAAGTAATAAGGTTAACAAGAAAGAAACATGGAAAAGATGACTAAAAATAGATGATCTCAGGATAGGTATACAAATGAAAGATTCACAAATGATAGATTTATCATCAAAATTAAGTGGATTTTAGAATGATTTCTTAGACAAATACTGATAAGTCTTAAAAATTCAACATCTTATTGCTCGGTCTTGATTCTACATCCATAATTTTGCCCTACAGGAAGTCCCAAATAAGTTCGATCCACATCGAGCGGTGGCTCGGCTCATAATGTGCCCTATGACAACGCCTAAATAAGTTCAATCCATATTGACCAGTGGCTTCACTTGCGATTTTTGCCTAGTGGGAGGGCCCAAGCAAGTCCGATCCACATGGACAGGTCGTTCAACTGACAATTTGCCCAGCAACATTGCTGGAGTAACATGTAGCATAGCCCACTTTAGGATTCGAAAATCGGACCGTGGTGGAATTACAGGAATTGGATATTAAGATAATCAAATCAAATATTTCAAGTTCTTTCATGTGAAAAAATTTGCTCCAGGAAATATCCCAATGGAAGATATTTTTTTCAAGTATTTCTCATACTTTATTCACTTTTCTAACATATAGCATAAAAATAAATATGGAATTTAGTAAGTAATCACTCACCTCTGTTCCAAGATCTCAAATTGTAAATTCAGAGGAAGGCTTCTCCCTCCTTGCGAAGTCCAAACCCCAAACTTTTATCCTCCATTTTCTATTGGATTTTTACTCCTTTCCACAGAATCTGAAACCCTTCACACCCCTCATAAACTCTAACCCCTCCTTCGTGGTTCCTTCCATCGCCATTACCATAGTGTTAAGTTTGCCCTTCTTAGCTGTTTGGATCGTATGTCTGTGATGCATAAAAAAGATGGCGAGTGAAGAAGAGTTTGACAGTCAGGTAGCTGTACCCTGCAAAAAAAAAAAAACACAATCACTTGGGAAGCTTTAGCCAGACAGTGATTTGGCTATGATGGTGTTGCTATTCATTTACATGATGAGGAGGCGAATGATGAAGAGATAGCATTCATGTGGCGGTTATTGTTCATGTTGCTGAAGGTTGGAATGAAGAGAGACAGATCCAGAAGCAAGTAGAGCAGTTCCTGAAGTTGAAGCATCCACAGTTTCATCGGGGAGGTGACTTCAAGGCCGCCACCTCATGGCTTAGGAGTATCGAGAAGGTGTTCTCAGTACTAAGGTGTACAAATGCGGATAAGGTGATATTGGCCGTGTATCAGCTATAACGCAATGCCAGCCACTGGTGGGAGTAGGGGTGTGCAACCCAACCGGGTAAACCCGGTTCTCTGTTTGGCCCACCCTGAAAACAGAGTCAGGAATAGGGTCCAATGCAAATAGAGTCGGGTAAATGGTCCAAAAAAGGGGAACCGATTATAACAAGGTCGGGTACATGGTTCAAGTCTAGAACCTACCCTGAACCCTAAACTCGATTATTAAAAAAATAAATTTTATTTAGTTTCTGATTTTGTAAGTAAATATACTTTATTAAATCATAATTTTTGCATATGTCTTTGGAGCATAATTTCTTGTTGATCTTTCTTTATATATGAATTTTAAGTTTTTGTTAGAGATTTTGTACCACATGGATTAGCTCGCCTAATTTTAGTTTTAGATGATGAGTTATGTCGATTTCACTTTTGGAGAAGTGTTTGCACCAAAGATTTGTTAATCATTTTAGGTAGTACTATGTGAATGAGACTAATATTATATCTATGTTTGTTACTAATGTATATGTAATGTATAATTTTTGCTTAAGCAAATGAAAAGTCGTATAAGATGAGTGGTTGTAAAACATGTTCTAATATAAATAGGGTTAACCCTAGAACCAGACCGGAAAAACAGGGTGGGTCGGGTATAGGGTCCAATGTAAATAGGGTCCAAAAAAGAGGAATCAGTTATAACAAGGTCGGGTACAGAGTCTAGGTCTGGAACCTACCTACCCTATTTTTGCTCACCCCTAAGTGGGAGGCTAACAAGGATAGGGTGATCCCTACAGGAGTAGCGCCGACCTAGGGCGCATTTGTAGAAGTCTTCAACCACAAATACTTCTCTAATTCTGCGAGAGAACAGGAAATGGCAAAATTTCCAACACCCTACCGGGATTAGATGTTAGTGGAGGAGTACGAGGCCAAGTTTGCTGAGCTGTCCAGTTATAGCCGAAGGATCATGGAGGATCCTGAGGTAGAACCATCAAGTTTCAGGATGGGTTTAGGTCCAATATCAAGAGTAGACTAGCGCTTCTGGAGTTGCGCAACTACAATGAATTGTTAAGTAAGACCCTTAATGTGGAAAGGGATATAGCTGAGAAAGCCGCTGCATCGAGATTATGAGTTGCCCCTGGCAAAGACAATCATAGGCTAGGGAAGAAGCCTATGACTAGAAATAGGCATCTGATACCACCCAACAGGAAAGGAAATTTCAAACGACCTGCACCCTCGCTAGTTAACAGGTGCCACAATTGTGGCAGGTATCATAGACCTAGTGCTTGTCCTCGCACCACTTGAGCTTGTTATGGATGTGGCCAACATGGCCATCAGTAGAGAGATTGCCCGCACCGCCCAGCTGGGGCGCAGCCATAGCTTCATATGGGACCGCTTGCCAGGAACGTCGTTCAGGGCAACATAAAGCAACCACCAACTTAGGGAAGAGTATATGCTATGAATCGAGCGGAGGTTCAAAAGGCGGGTAGAGTGATCACAAGTACGGTCCCCTTACACCAGAATGTCGCTTATATACTATTTGATACTAGAGCCATTTGTGGCTACCCAATTTGCTAAGTTGGTTGAGTTGAAATTGGAGCAGTTAGGTATAGTCCTTAGTGTTACCACCCCTGTGAAAAATAAAGTGTTATCAGTTGAAGAGTGTAAGGGGTATGAGATAGTGATTAGTAGAGTGAAAGGGGTCATTGATTTGGATGTTTTATGTATGTATGATTTTGATGTAATTGTTGGGATTGATTGGTTGAGAGAGTAGAGAGCCACGGTAGACTATTACAATTAATTGATTAAGTTCAAACCGTTGGATTGCCCTAGTTATAAGTTCGTGGGAAGTAGATTAGGCCCTTCAGTACCGTTGATTTCATCCCTTGATGCAGTAAAGCTACTCGAGGATGGCTGCCAAAGTTTCTTGGCCATAGTAATAGATATGTCGGTTGCAAGATCAACAATTGAAGAAATCACTGTAGTTCGAGAGTTTGCTGATGTATTTCCAAAGGAATTACCAGGACTACCCTTGGAAAGAGAAATTGAGTTCATGATCAAACTAGCCCCTGGTATTGAACCTATCTATAAACCTCCCTATTAGATGTTGATGTCAAAGCTAAAGGAAAAGAAAGTCCAGATGCAGGAGTTGCTGGATAATGGATTCATTCGCCCTACTGCATCACCATGGTTGCGTCAGTACTATTCGTGAAAAAGAAAGATGGGAAAATGCGGTTGTGTATTGATTATAGACAACTGAACTAGGTGACGATTAAGAATAAATATCCCCTGCCGAGGATTGACACATATTTGATTAGTTGCAAGCTGCCTTAATATTTTCAAAACTTGACTAGAGGACTAATTACCATCAGTTGAGGATCATAAAGAAGGATGTTCTGAAGACCGCATTGTAATAGCCGTGTTCCGGCCCTTTTTCGGCTTAAGAATATAATTAATTAGGCAAAGATCATGATTTAAAGACCTTGAGTATTTTCTGGTACTTTTTGTAATTTTCGAGAAAATGAGGAAATTTCTAAAATAAGTTTTGGGATCTCGAAAATTCATTTTATAGAAATTTGGCCCATAAATACTTAGTTTTATTTTTGGGAAGCTTTTCTTAATTTTTGGAAATTTCCTCATAATTTATTGGATTTATTTTGAATTATTTAATTATTAAAATATTATTTTATTAATATTTTAAGCAATGATTGACCGAGTAAACGTGGGGCCGGTCCAACCCGCGAACCGGGCCAGTTCGACCACGCCCAAACTTGGACCACCCACGCGAACCGGTTCTCTCTCTCCAACTCTCTCTTCTTTCTCACGCATTTTGCCAAGCATGTGCCGTGCTCGCGCGAAAGTGGTGCCCACCGTCGGCCAATCACCGACTAACTAACCGGTGAGCTTGCCAGTTGCCTCCCACGTGTCGCCGGCGTACTCCTCACCCAATGGTTAGCTGCCGCCACCGGCGACGAGCTCGTTTTCCTCACCGTTCTCAAACATACTCTGTTATTACACCGGAGCAAACCTCTAACTTTTGAACGCGATTACTCCAAGCTCGATTTGGACCACTATTTTTGTCATTGGAAACGTTGTAACGCCATCTTCAAGCAACTGTCAACCGTCCTCGCCGGCTCCAGTTGAGTCCGAGATACATGGGACCATTCGAAGTCCTAGAGAGGATTGGAGCTGCAGCCTATCGTCTAGCTCTACCACTGAATTTGACTCATATCCACAACATTTTCCACATGTCTATGCTGCGAAAGTATGAACCTAACCCTTCACATGTACTAAGTTTCAAGTAAATTGAAGTTGACGACAAAGTGTCGTATGTGGAAAAGCCAATCAAGATTGAAGATCGCAGAGAACATTGCTTGAGGAAATAAAGTAATTTCCCTAGTCAAGGTGGTTTGGCAGCACCACAATACTGAAAGTGCAACTTGGGAAAGTGAAGAAGTTATGAAGTGCATATATCTTTATCTGTTCGAGGGGACTAATAATGTAAATTTAGAGGACGAAATGTCTTAAGGGGGGAGAATGGCAATAGCCCGATTTTGGGTTTTGGGGAAATTGTACTCAAAATCGTTTTGAGGATTTAACTTTGGACCGCTCTTCGATCTCCCGCTCTTAGGAAAAAATATTATAAATTTTCCCTATTTCCCTTTTATTTTCACTATTTCCCTCCTTTTTCTTTCTTGTTTTATCTCTTCTTCTATTTTTCCTTATTTCTGTTGCGCATGGGCTGGCCCAGGCCAGCCCAACCTTCCCTTCCCAATCCCAAGTATTTCCCCAGCTCGCACATAGGCCCGACTCAGCCCAGTCCGCTTCCCCTCCAGCCATGCGAGCAACCCAACTTGCACCTCCATCTCCTTCTTCCTCGTGCGAACGCACCTGCAGAAACCTTAGCCGCCTCTAATAGCCATGCTAGTTAATGTGAGGAAGTTGCGTTGACGCCAACAACCAACCCACATTCGCCTTTCCCCAACCAACTCAGCGCCTTCCTCACACGCCCACCCTATTTCTTGAGGAAGCCTAGCTGCCGCACGAAGGGCTAGAAAATCGCAAACTCCCCTATTTTGGCTGATTCACTAAACTAGAGTGCTCAAGGCGAGACCCTCCGTCGCTGTTGTCATCAACCAGTTCATTGGACGTCCTTCAAATTGCTCGGGTGTCCAGCCACTCTACTTAGGTTGGTTTCTGTGAACCCGAGACCCGTCGTGGCTCAAAATCGTCTTCTCCGTCGAGCCACTAGCCACCCCACATCCTCGACGCAACCTTAGCGACCCCATATGCCATCCCCTAGCTCACCCAACCGCCACGCCGTCACCTAGCTCGAACCCTCAACTCAAATGCTAGCCAAGGACTCCTGCCAGCTCCTCACAGCCACGAGTCAGGCCCATTCTCAGCTCAATTCACCTCAGGTTCAACCCATTTAGCTTAGTTCGCCTCTAGTCCAACCCGTCTAGAGGTCTAAGCCATCTCGTCGGAGGATAACCCAGCCCACCAGAGCCATTTTCGGCCCGAGTTGTTGTCTCCAGCCACATGCAGCTTCTATTTGCCCAAATTTAGGCCTATTCAGCCCGAACCCAGCTCGTCCAGCCACTAGTCAGCTCACCAAAGAAAAACCTAACTCGCTGGAACCCTCGCTAGATCGTTGCTGAAATCTTCACTGGAATCTCGTCGGACAACTCGCCATCATCGCTACTGCGTCGAGCCGAGTCATGCAATGGAATTTGGAGCCGATTCTACGCAAGGAAAGCGGGATTGTGGGTTGATTTGACTCGCTGCGGACCGTCGCCATATAATTGGACCAAAAGCTTGGATTAATTGTGAGTTTGCCACCTAATACCTAATTAGGGCGGTTATTTGCCCTAGTAGTTATAATTTGCTATGATTGGACTAATTGATTTTCAATTTGGTGATTATGGTAAATTTGGAGACTTTTGAGCTAGTAGGGGCGATTTGGTAATTTTGACCTATTATAGGTAAATTGGTTAAGATTGTTTAATTGGAGGGCCAATTGGTAAATTTATTGTATTAGTTACATTAATTGGTAATTGGTGAGAACTAAATTATAAATTTTAGGAAAATGATGGTAAATTACTAATTTGGGTCAATTATGGCTAAACTAGGGATTTATGGGTAAATTGATAAATTTGGCTGACTAGGAGCGAAATTGCTAATTTAATTAGTTTCAGTAATTAATAAATTAGAGGATGGTAGTTAAATTATGAATTCGGAATATTTGCGAGTCATTTATTGATTTTGGCCAATTATAGCCTAATTAGCGTTTTAGGGGCAAAAATGTAATTTTGGCAATTTAGGGGCAAAAGTGCAAATTGGCAAGTTAGAGGCAAAATTGAGAGTTATTGGATGTGGTTAAATTTATTAATTAGTTGTTAGAGAAGGGATTGTTAAATTCAGTAATTAGGAGTAATAACCCAGCTTTTGCTTAATTAGGGACAAATTATTTAATTTTAGGTACTTTGCAATATTTTGGAATAAATTTTGAAAATTGTAAGATGGGCCAAATGGCTACCGACTAAGGTGATAGCGTCTGTTGTTTGTCGAATCGAAGATTTTCGATTCGACTTAAGGACCTGGGCAAATCCTTATTTGGTGGATCCAAACGATTAACTTTTAGAAATTTTGGGAAATTATCCCAAAAATTGATTTATGCCATATGTGAATAGTTATTCAATATTATTGAATGCGCAATTGATTGTGAATGGTTTATAATTCGCGATTGGATGATGATTATTTTATGGTTGAGTTTTATCAATTAATTATTGGTGCTGAATATGGTTGATAATTAATTAAATTTCAGTTATTATTTATTATTGTGCCAATTGAATTTGATAAATTGTGGACAGGTGTGGAGTGGGGATTAGTGACTTGACAAGGTAATTGGAGTGAGGCACAAGAATAAGATTAATTAGGTGGTTAGGGACCCTAGAGTTAGTGCCCTCTTCATTGTGAATTAGGGTGTAGACTCATTGAGTTATCTCACGGATTTTTAACCTTCTTTTCTTTTTACGGGTCCAAGCCATGGAGTTCCTCCTCAAGGGCCAGATGTGGCTGGAGGCTCTCACTGATGATGATAGTTTATTTCCATTTGATAATTTTAGATTAAATGAGTATTTGAGTTTAACTCTTTGTAAGTTTTAGTTATTGAATAAATAAATAGGTTGACATTATTCGTAAGCCTTGAGGAGTTATTCAATTAGTTTATTAAAATTCATGGAATTTTTGGAATACCTTTGTCAGGGGTTTATTTAATAAATTTTTCGCTGCATTGCTTTATCAGTTAATTTTTTATTTTAGTTAATTTTTATTTTATTTTATTGGTTGGCGACAAATCCTGGGAACAAGTCCCTAAAAGGGCTTCCCTCGCTACATTTGGTAAGGCTAGCCATTGCCCAAGCCAAGGTAGCCTAGTTGGGGGTCACTCAGGTGAAGGCAACAACTAGCAAGGGCTCCTCTCACGAAGACGAGCTCGCCCTCACCTAGCCGGGCCTCACACGTGACAAGTGATGGTGCTCTCACCCAAGCAAGGCTAGCCTCTCTGAGCATGGCCAACGGCCAGTCGTTGCCTATGGGTGAGACTAGTTATCAAAAAAAGGAAGAAGAAAGCCAAAAAGAAAAGACAAGAAAGAAAAAATATTTTTTTAAAATATATTAAAATATTATCAAAATTATTCACCTTAGTACTCGCGGTATAACATAGATTACGGACTCTCAAGTTAGTCGTAACCAGTTAAAATTAGTCGGAAACACTAAATTAACATAAAATCAAAATATTTATAACTAAATCAGTACACTCAAAATGTTTAAGATGAAGTCGATATGAGTGCAATTTACTTTTCTAACACTTTTTCTCAAATTTTGGCAATTCAAGCATCAGAGAAAGATAATTATGATGCCTTCTGCAGCTGACTCATAATCTCGAGAAAATATTAGGTAGGACTCTCTCTCCACGTCACTGTGAGTCAGCCCAATAAAAATGCGACACGTGGCTGTCGGCCCCACCGTATTAGATATCACTCCCGTCCGTCTCTCCTCGTAACGCCGTTATAATCCGTTTCTGTTTTCTCACCGTCTCTCTACTATGCACTCCCTCTCCCTCTTTTGAACCAAAAACTCTGCGCTTACTTTTTTCACTCGGCTCTCTCCTTCCTCTCGCTCAGCTCCCTCCCTCCCTTTCACGACCCCTTTGTGCCTCCGACAAGGATGATGCCGTTGCCTCCGCCTTCGCCATCGCCCCCGGGAACATCATTGGCACCTTCGATTTTCCATTGGCCATCGACTGTGCCTCCTGTTCGTGGTCTGGATCTAGCAAGCTCGCTGACGCCTTCGCTCACTCCCCACCACGCCGCTTCTTCCACCTACTTTCGCCTCCATGAACGGCTTCGATTTGTTCTCCGCATCAGGTTAGCACTTTGCCCCCTCTTCTGCCTGCGGAAGTCTCTCCAACCCTCTCACGACCCTTTCCGCGCGGAGAGGAGAGAAGAGGGAGAGGGGAGTGAAGAAGAGCAGGAGGGAGTGAAGAAGAGCAGGAACGAGCAGCTTCTTCCCACCGAAACCCTAAATTTCCGCTGGAGGCAGAACCTAATACGTTTCGGGGCATATTGATTGATCATTTGCGCAGCTTTCCTTCTAATCGCGCGAGGAATCACCGTTGATCTCACCCGTGGAGATGTCGTCTCTGTTTCATCGAGGGTTCAGTTGAAGTTTATGAATGTTTTGATTACTGCCCCTCAGAGAAGTTTGTACCATTCTTATAGGCCTTTACAGTGCGGCAAGCTTGTTTTAGCTGGTCAATTACCTGTCCAGCAGAATGCAACTGTGTGTACTTTATACTCTTTTAATGAGATGTGCGTTGGAGTCTATTCCCTCCTAATGACCCAGAGGAAAAGATTCTTGGGCAGGATTTATCTAGTTAAAATGTGCACCACTTCTAACCAGCTTTCTTTCCTTGCCATGTCTTTGAACTTTAAGCCCCTGCTGTCTTTTCTTCAATTTATTGATATTTGGCAGGTGAATCTGGACCCAAACATGAGGAACAAGAACTCAAATTTTGACCTGAGTTTCTTAATGCTGTTGCCGCTGGTCTAAGGCTGGCCCCACTTCAGGTTTCCCTCTCTGAAATTTGATTTGCTTATATATGTCATGAAACATTGGCTAGGAGTTCTCTTTTGTGCGTTCAATTCGTTGTTTAGCTTATTCCTGAATTAATATAAAGAAGCTTATGACACAGCTCTAAATCACTATGATGCCTTTTTGGTCATGCATCATAATGCAATAATTGACTCTTTTCTCTTAGAAATATGCTGCCTATGTTTCTACTGCATCTGATGGAAGTATTCTATTTCTAATAGGGGCAAGTGTCAAGAACATGGATAATATATAACAAGCCTCAAGAGCCCAACGCGATACTTGCAGGCCTTCTTCTTGCTTTGGGACTGCATAAATATCTACGTGTTTTAAGTATCACCGACATATACCAGTATTTTTCACTGGTTCATGCTCCGTAAGATTTATTTACTTGTATTCTTGTTATCTATTTCTCTTTGGATTGAAGTGCTTCACTATTTTAAAATAGTTTTTCTTATGGAAAATCCATGTAGCATCTATTCTGTTTTTATCCTAGGAAACAGTCTTTCTTAAGAAATTAGTTTTACAGACAAGAGTTAGTTATCAAACTGATCATTCATCATAGGTAATCAGTTCCTTGCTTCTGTATCGCCATTCTCTGCTTTTACTTTCACGCTGGTCTTTGTGAGCATCTCTGTTATTAATTCTGCACCCTTCATTATGATCTACTACAATTTTCATTTTGAGGGTTTATTCTCCTGCTTCTCTGTCTTCGAGAACAATGTCCATCATTCTGTTTCAATTGGAGTCATGTAATTTCATGCTTATCGAGGCTTGGCTTATAGGTGTCTACACTATTGCAGTTAGATTTGTTGCTTTTTTTTCCTGATGCCTAGTGCCCACACCTTTTAACCTTAACATTTTAACATATATGTTGATCACCATTTAGTGCCATTGGAACCAACTAAAGGCTGCTGGGGCCACTTTTGGATGAGTTAAATCAGTAATTTGATGTTTTCCTTAGGCGGCACTGCTGCTGAAAAATTCCCTGAGCCAATTTGGCCTTGAGACTCGCTTTGTCCTCACCAATTCAGTATACCAGTGGAGTTGTTCTTTCTTCATGATAGAAGGTTGTTCAGGCTGCCAGATGATTCCGACTCAATGGATTCTGAGAAGTCACCCTTAGGATTGTCTCCTTTCAGCAACAGCTCCATCAGCTTTCTCCTTGAATTGCCACGAGATTTTAATGGAAAAGATATCAATTGTCTTCTTTCCATTGCCATCGACACTAATAGCATTAGCTGATGCGTGAAGCAAGAACTTGACAACCTCCACTGCAGAAGTGGAGCCTCCAGCAACAACACAGTGAAGGGCAGTCACCTTGTCAGAACCACAGGTCCTATTTACATCAATTTTGCCGGATTCAAGAATGTACTTCACAACCGTAGAGCTTCCAAACAAGGAATTCAAGAACCATCTTCCTTGAGCAAATTCTTCTATCATACCAAAAGCTAGCTGCATCAATATCACGATCCTTCACTTCCATTTCGTTTTTGAAGGCTAAGAGATTGTCGAAGCACATAATTCTAGCAAGATTGAGCATTTAAAATATACTCCATCTTTCTTGAAGTTAGATTCCTCCTCCAAGGGAAAATTGGCACAGCAGAGTCTACTTTTTGCACGAGTGCAGGAACCCAAATCCTGCATAATGTAACAACAGCAATTCAATATACCGCTCACCAGGAAAAAAAAAACACTAGACAAAATTGTAGTTGATTATTGCAGTTTCATGACTAGAAAAACCTTCATGACTAGAAAAACCGCATCCTCACTCTCCAGATATATAAGAAAGGAGCCACCGATCAAACTTGAGATATCTGAAAACGAGATATCAAGAAACATTCAAGTCCAATAATTCCCTCTTTTCTAGTAGATTCTATTTTGCAGGAACTCCCAAAAGGGTTTTAAAGCCAAAAACAAAGAGACAAAGACACGAGCTCTCCAGAGAGTAAAAGCCAAGTCAGGGACTAGTCCCAAGTCATCATTTTCTACCCCCAAAGAACTACGAACAAGAATTCATCTAAAGAACCGGTCAGCTCGAAGTAAGCAGTAACAACCGGCATTCGACAAGTTCCCAAAGGAATCTCCCACGTAATATTGAAAAATCCATCCGAAAGAGAGAATCTTGAGTAACAACCATCTCATATACAGAACCGTAACCCCAAAAGAAACCGACTTTTTTTCAACGAATGCCCGACACATAACCCAGAAAGCGGCAATGAATGATCCATGATCTAAAGCAAGACCGACCCATCAAAGATAAGACTCGAAAATGTTTCTTAGCGAGCGTTTCTCGCCGGTCAGAACGCTCGCTAATGAAGACTGAGTAAACGAACTACGAAAGACTAGAGAGCAAAATCTGGTAGGAAAAAACTCGAAAGCGGATGAATTGAAGGGGGGAACACAAACGAGGTCTTTATGTAGTTCTTTGAGGAGGTAGGAAGGCGAGAGGTCGGCCGTCGCGGAAGAGGGGGCAAAGTGCTAACCTGATGTGGAGAACAAATCGAAGCTGTTCATGGAGGCGAAAGTAGGTGGAAGAAGCGGCGTGGTGGGGAGTGAGCGAAGGCGTCGGCGAGCTTGCTAGATCCAGACCACGAACAGGAGGCACGGTCGATGGCCAATGGAAAATTGAAGGTGCCAATGATGTTCCCGGGGGCGACGGCGAAGGCGGAGGCAACGGCATCATCCTTGTCGGAGGCACAAAGGGGTCGTGAAAGGGAGGGAGGGAGCTGAGCGAGAGGAAGGAGAGAGCCGAGTGAAAAGAGTGAGCGCGGAGTTTTTGGTTCAAAAGAGGGAGAGGGAGTGCACAGTAGAGAGACGGTGAGAAAACAGAAACGGAGCATAACGGCGTTACGAGGAGAGACGGACGGGAGTGATATCTGATACGGTGGGGCCGACAGCCACGTGTCGCATTTTTATTGGGCTGATTCACGGTGACGTGGAGAGACAGTCCTACCTAATATTTTCTCATCTCTCATGTACTGCGGGGACCTACAAATAACTAGAGACTCCAACCTCCAAAGGTTCTTCCCCTCGCCAGAGGGCGGGGGCCCTCGCCTCAGAAAAAAGAAAAGAAAATCAGATAAACAATAGAGACAAAAGGGGAAGAGAATACCAGAGCGGGAACTGGAATTCGGGAACGTGGTTTAGCACTCAAACCCTCGAATCCCTGACCAAACGACCAACATTTCCCAGAACCATCCTGTGGTCAGTGGTCGCAGCAATCACTGACCAAACGACCAGGAAAGTATACAACACTTTCCTCCATTGCGTCACTATGAATTTCCTTGGAAACGTCATCGCAGCTTACCTCATTATTTTGGGAACCCCCCTCCAAAAAAAAAAAAAAAGGCAACCCATATGAAATTACAATTCCACAAAGGCGTGCCAACGAGCATTCCACTTGAGCCCACTCCTGCTTTGGCTGGTTGTGCCATGGACCATATGAATTTGGAAGCCTATGGTCTCATTATTGACTCAAAACTAATTTTCTAGAACCAACCCCAACGCGAAGCAAACAAGCGATCACAAACAGCGGGCGTTTTAACAAATTGAAGGAAAGATAAGTTGCAAATGGGTTTATAGAGGTTCAGCCTGTACAAAATCTACTCTTCTTTCTAACTCTAATGGCCTAAATAGGCTTAATTCCATAAGTTACACCAATAGTACATATGCTATCTAATTGCAACTGTCGAAACTGATGTCAAGCCTTATATAGAAATTTCACCATAAACTCAGCAAATTTTAGACCTCGCAATAATAGTTCTCACATTTTGTACATGCAGCACAGCAAATATCCTCTCCAAATTATAAGCCAAGCCACTAAGTGTATATAATGAGTCCTTCGCATGCTTTGTCTCTCACGCTTTGTCTCTCACATGGGCAAATGTCTTCACTAAAAGTACTAGCGTTAAAAGCATTTCCAAGAAAAAATGCTGATGTGTTATGTGGTCAAAATATGATATTCTAGCGTGGAAATATTTTTTGAGAAGCAAAATAGGGGCATGAGAAGATTTAAACTCAGAAACTCCTGCTTTGATACCATGTGAAGTTTCGTAGGACCACTGCCAACTGTCCTAAAAGCTTAAACCGTCAGGTGAAGGTGTGGATTTATATTTAAATACTTTCACAAAAGTCTAGTCCGCAAGGCAAGCGGTGAAATCATAATATTAATGGTTTTTAAAGACGGCGACATTGACTATGTTTCCAACCAAAAGAGTTATTTGAAAAAGAGAGAGAGAGAGAGAGAGACATTGCCAGACCAATCAATAAGACCACTAGCTTTTCAGACGTGTCTAAGGTTGTCAAAAATAACTCATCCGATCGAAACTGTAATT
The DNA here is from genome assembly GCA_019926035.1 of Melaleuca alternifolia. NCBI lineage: Eukaryota > Viridiplantae > Streptophyta > Magnoliopsida > Myrtales > Myrtaceae > Melaleuca > Melaleuca alternifolia. The sequence continues at coordinate 1,763,323 of JAGKPW010002368.1, read as the reverse complement.
GTTGGATCTTTTCAAATTGAACCTTCTTCTTGCTCAATTCACGGGTGAACATCGGTTATCTTAACAGTTTCCTCTGAACCGATGTCAAAGAACCTTGACACATTTCGAGTGAACTCTTTTAAGAAGAGATGAAGAATTTTATCGAATTATTTATCCTGTGAGAAATTACCATTAGATATATATATAAAAAAAAGTAAAGAGAGAGAGGGAGAGAGAGCGAGCAAGCACAAACACAATACTTCAAAACGAACCATTTCATATTTGAGTTGAGTCTTAGTTCATTTATAATATAAATGCACTTTGATACTATCCATTTCGGGTTGGGTACCACAGAAACCCAACGCAAACTGCTATCTCGACACAATATTTTCTCCGGCTTTTTCTCATCACGGTGTTGTTTGGCCTACTAATATAGAGGTCATTTGTCTTTCCGCAAGTCATCAGTTCGAGATGAATCGTGAACGACTTTTTGAACAATTCGTTGCGCCCAATTACGACATATTTCATGCTTAGAGACTTTCTAATTACTAGCATGCCGATGGGATTAGGAGCTCGTCAACCCTAAATGTTGAGGTCGTGGGTATTGTAGAGTAGCTATAGAGGAAGATGAAAATCCCATAAGGGTTGCAAGAATACTGACGGGGATAGGGTTGCTGGTTCAACTTGCTCCTCCTCCACCTTTTATTTTATTTATACAAGTTATATTACATGACCTAGTTATTAGTTTCCTATATGCCAGAGTTGCGTGCTCTCCGACCAAACCGTGGCACTAAAGAAAACTTTAAGCAAAAATTTTGCGACGGTAAACTGAATGCTTTGCATACATTATTTAGGTCCCGATCATTTCATGGAAATAACTTTTAGGTAAATATTTTTCGAATTTTTCATCATTTACTTCACGAAAAATAAAATAGTCAAGGAAAATATTTTCCACCAATGAGAAAAACATTTTCAAAAGTGAGGAAAATAATTTCCTTTTTTTAAAGTGAAAAACATTTTATATCTTCTTTATTTACCTTTAAATATCGCAACATTTAACACCGTGCATCGACCTCGCTCGACCGGCGAGCCAACGGCCTTTGACAAATTAACACCAGAATATATTATTATTTCCCTGAAAACTAATTTCTCGTAAAATATTTTTCAGAAATGTTATATTTTCAGTGAAACGAATGGAGCATTAATTAATATTAGTCTTTTTGGTTTTTTTCTAATATTTAGTCCCAGTCAATCCAACGTGTCCTCAGAAGAGGCCTTCCCCTGTTAAGGTAACTCCCGACATGTAACATTGTTAAATTATTTATCGGATTTGGGGTCATGCATGAGGCTCGACCCCTTCGCCCGCACGAAGCAATTAGAAGCATCGCACAAGAAGACCAAGGCTTGGACTATTTCCTTATCTGCGCAACTGGGAAATAAATTAAGTTCGACAAATCCTCTCCACTGGGGTTTTGTTCAAGTCAAAGAAAGAGCAAAGAAGGGCCCGCGAAGTTGTCCGTCAATTTCCTTCTCCCCTTCATTAGTACACGTGCGTAGCTCTGCTTCGTCCCCCATATCATTCGAGGAGCTGGACGCCATTTGCCTCCCTCTATAAAGTGCATGCACGCTCAAGAAAATTGAAGGGCTCCGCTGCTGCTTCGGAGATTTGCCTTGTGCCGTTGTTGGCATTTGTTGAGTCCATTTACGTCTTGTTTCCTTCCCTTTCTCCTATCAAAGAAGAGGACGTCTGAAGACGAAAGAAGGCAGAAAAGAGAGAGAGCTCCAGAGATAGAAAGAGGTGAGAGCTCGAAGTGATTTTTGCATAGAGTCGAGTCCATCAAGCTGTGATGTTGAATTCTGTGGGTATTAGATACACACTAGGGCTGGGAAATACTTGAATATGCGAGGGTAGGTTTCTCACTATTGGACCGAACCATGTAAATTGTGTCATGTGCTTTTATTATTTCTCGTTTTATTTCTCTGTCAATTTGTAAAGCTCGTAATTTAATTGCAAGGTTACCATCCACTTTCGTCGTGTCTTCAATTTCAACAAAAACCTCGGTTCATGCTTAGAGGAGCAAACTGCACTGTGCACATCCTCCATTTCTTCAGTTAGTAGGACACATATACACATATTCAAACCTAAAATGGCGCAAAGGTTGTTCGAAGCGGCTCAAAAGGGCAAAATCAATGAGCTGAATGACTTTATCAGAAGCAATGAGCTCATCCTTGAGGAGACGGCCCTCGAAAGAGCCGGTCACACGCCGTTGCATGTCGCTTGTGTGGCCGGCCATTTGGATTTCATCCGAGAGCTTCTGAAGTTGACGCCTAAGTTCGCGGAAAAAGTGAACGCAGATGGTTTCAGTCCATTGCACATCGCGGCAGCTCGCGGTGATGTTGAGATCACGAAGGAGCTCTTGCGAGTGGGTGAACGCCTCTGCTTTGTGAAGGAAGGGAGAGAAGAATCCCCTTGCACTATGCCGTCATAAACGGAGAGCTCGATGTCATGAAGGTACTGCTCTCCGCCTCACCCGAGTCCATCGAAGAGACAACCGCCCGAGAGGAGACGGCGCTTCACCTTGCCGTGAAGAATAACCGGTTCGATGCGGTCATTATGTTGGTGGAGCATGTGAAGAAGTATAACAAGGAACATCTTATCAGTTGGAAAGACCATGAAGGCAATACCATCTTGCATCTCGCTGCCGCCGCCAAAAATTTCGAGGCAAGTGATGCCATTACTTTTCTTTTATCTCACCTTTCATTAGTTCAGCGAGGGTGTTGAGCTATATGCAAAAAAATTCTGAGCAAAGTAATTTATTGAATCGGATCTCGTCCATGCCAAAAATTTTCTGTATTGTCTTAATGTCAGTGTAAACAAACCAAAGATGGTAAACTGCAGGTGGTTAAATTCATGCTTCGCGGGCATGGTCTAGAGTACGAGACCGGGGACGTTAACGCCTTGAACGATAGTGGCTTGACGCCTCTAGATGTCCTAACTCTCTCGCAAAGGGGAGCAGGAGATAGAGAGATCGGGAAAATCCTTGCGCGAGCTGGAGCCAAGCACGGAGGAGGAACATCAAACTCGCCCGCTTCAGGAATAGTCTCGCTGGACGAAGACCGTATCGAGGTAGATGACAGTCATAAACCAGATGGGGAACCAGTCCCAAATGCTCCTCAATTGTTGATAGTCCCTACGCAATCGAAAATTTCGAACAAAGAAAAAGAGCCGTTGGCGGACATACGCAATGCCCTGCTGGTAGTCGCCGCACTCATCGCAAGCGCGACCTACCAAGCCGTGATTCAGCCTCCAAACTTTAACAGAAAAGTTGATGACAGTTACAAGAAAGGCCTTTTCGCGTATAGTGATATTCACAGGGCCATCGCGTACATCTCATTCAGCAGCTTCAACACACTCGGATTCTTGGTGTCGCTCCAGACGATCGTTTGCCTCACCAGAGATCTCCCTGTCAGGCGACCGCTGCTACTCTCCTCGTTCTCAATGCTTATGACTTACAGTGCCTTCATGGCATATGCGCCGTTCGCGTCGCTGGACATAGCGTATAATATGAAACGCTGGACATTGTTCAGCCTGCTGCCAATCACGATATCACTTCTTCTTCTGCTGACACAGAGGTGGGTGGCCCTCTTTTTAGAACTTTGCGTGACGGTTCTCACTGAGCATAAGATCACAGGTGATATGTACAACCTAAGGGCAGTGGTTTCCGATACGAGAAAACGTAGGCAGCACTTGGCCCAGCTTTTGAGGGAAGCCTTTGGGAGAACGTCAAGGACAAGGGCATTCTATAAGTAACCTTTGGTAAATTGTAATTTAAGAGTGTGTTGGGAAATAATTATGATTGACCTCTGGTTAATCTTATGTTTCGATTTTGAAAACTCATGTACTACAGCTACTTATGAGTAATGCAAGTTGTATTTTTTTTTTTTGGAGAAAAAAATAGTATTTGAGAATATCACAATTTGCAAAGCACTTATATCTTCCTTTTTTTGGAAGAAAAACCCAAAACTGGTGAAAGACTAGCAAGCGGCGGCCAGCCCACAAGAGTCCAAACTTAAATAGTATTTGAATCTAACCACCAGCGAGCAACCGGTGGTGGGCTGCTAAGGCTGGGGCAAAGGTGTCAACAACAACATTAAAATTTTCGAGAACATTTTCGTAATTAAGAACATATACACTTTTGGAAATGCAAACACATGTTTCTTATTCGAAAAAATTTGTGAAACATTTGAGACTTCCAAACCCTAAAACTCTTTGGGAATGCAGTTTCTAGAGGCAGCCATGGTCTGTCGAGAAGAAACCGATGCCGATTATGTTGGTACGTAAATAAGCATTGGAATTCTTAATGATTATGTTTCTCTTTCTGAGTTGAGAAATGCCGATTAGACCATCTACAGCCCTGTTTGGTTCAGCATTTTGAAAGCTCATTTAGCCTTGAAAGCTCATTTGGCCGAACTTTGGGCGTTTGGTTAAGCATTCAAATGACCATTTGCCCAAATATCAGCATTTTTCGGAATGGTAAAACCTAGTTTAATGAATTTTTGTTAGTTGTCCATTTTGCCCTCAAAATTTTATCAAAAATCCAAATTTGCCCATGAGGAGGCAGAGACGGCTCTTGTTCATCTTCTTCGACTTTGGTGTGGTCGGGTATTGTTCATCTTCTTCGACTTTTTCATGGCCAATCTTGGGGATAAGGAGGCGGAGACGGCTACTAGAAGAGGGTAGGAGAAGTCGCGTGACATCAACATATCTAGTCACGCGACCTCTGTCCCTCGGAGGTCGCAACGTCACGGCGAGGTCGCGCGACCTGGCAACTAAGGTCGCTAACCTGACCCGAAAAGTTTTGGAAAAACACAAGTGAGGTGGGCTTTTTGGGCGCTAGTTGCAATGCTCGTCGCGGCGACCTTCTAGCTATTGAAGAATGTGCTAGTGAAGGTGCTGGCATCGTCATTCCATGTCGCGACCTTCTTCGATCGGATGAAGGAAAGCGTGTTCCACCACTATGTGCTCCATGCCTTCTCCAACCCACCACTATTGGTTCAATTAGGTGTCGAAGTCTTTGCCGGCGATGCTGAGAGGTGGAACATCAGCTCGGCAACCTATACTAATGGCGACGAAGTCGGAGAAGTTTAGGTCAAGGAAGATCGACATGGAGAAGTTGAAGAAGCTAAGCATGAGGCGACCCATCGGCTTGGATCGTCATCATCCTCCTCCTTCATGTTTTTCCCCTGAAAATTTTGCCAAACACTTATTCAACCCAAAGGCTCTTGCAAAAGTGTTTTTATCATTTTACGTTCTCTCAAGGGGCTTTGGGCTTTCAACATCCCATTTGCCCAAAGCCTATTGTAAATGTCCAACCAAACTTAGCATACGTATGTATATTAGTGGTGATTGGGTCCAAGGTGGGAAGGGTCTAGTCGGTTCCCTTTTTTCAGGCCATGTACCCAACCCTATTTACATTGAACCATATACCCAACCCACCTTATTTTTCTTTTCTGGTTCTAAGGTTAACCATGTTTATATTGGAACTTATTTTGCAACCATCCATCATATATTGACTTCAAATTTTATATTAATACACAAAAAAATAACATGATTCTTCTAATTTATATCAAAATATTAGGCACTTGTAATTAATAAGTAAATAATTTTGTTGATTAAATAAAAAAATAAAGATTCAAAATGCAAATTGTCATAAACAAAATCATAAGCCAAAGCAAAAATTCTAACATTACATATACATTAACAACAAATATGGATATAATATTAGTCTCATTCCTACAATACTACATAAAACTTGTTATTTGCCTAAAATGGTTAACAAATCTTTGGCACAAGCATAACTCCTCCAAAAGTAAAATCAACATAACTCATCATCCAAAAGTGAAATCAGACCAACCAGTCCACGTGGTACAAAATTTCTAACAAAAACCTAAAATACATATGTAAAGAAAAATCAACAAGGAATCATGCTCTTGAGACATATGCAAAATATATGATTTAATAAAGTCTATTTGCTTACAAAATTGAAAACTAAATGAAGTTTATTTTTTAATGATCGGATTTAGGGTTTAGGGTAGGTTCTAAACCTGAACCCTATACTCAACCATGTTATAGCTAGTTCCTCTTTTTTGGACCATGTACTCGACCCTATTTGTATTGGACCATGTTCCTAATCCTGTTTTTTGGGTGGGCCAAATAGGGAACTGGGTTTACCTTATCCAGTTGCTCACCCCTAATGTATATTACCTCATTACACTACTTTTTGGTAATGTAAAATCATTGGAAGGTGCTGAAAGTTATTTCAGCCGAATCACTTAGGTGACTTATAGAATGACTTTGTCTAATCTCAAGTGTAATGATAGCTACCTTTTTTACATGCAAAATCATCTTAAATAAAATTTTAACCACTCTTCCCCTTTCACTATAATAATAACAAGATAGATACAAGAGAGTAATAAAAGTTACTTGCCTTTTTTTTTATAGAGAAAATGACCCAAATGGTCCTTGAACTTTAGCCAAATGCACAATGTAATTCTTGAACTTTCAATTTGTTTAATGTTACCCCTACAATCTGACCCATGAATTTTTAATGCAGCCCTTAAATTTTCAATTTAGACTAATCTTAAATCTTTTCCGCCATATTTAAGAAGCACAAATGCAAATCACCGCTTGGGTTTGCTGTCAAATGTTGTGGAGTGGCAAGTTTCTTGAGCTTCCCAACAGCTTTTCGGACTTGGCCTAGACCGAACCAAGAAGGCGAAGTCTGGTGAATGTTTCGTTGGGTTGGGCTGTGGTTGCGGATTTAGAATGAGTAAGCACAATATGTTAGGGCCGGGCTTGAATTTGACAAAATCCCGGCCCATGCACACCCTTAGTACGGACCATGCAGATGAGGGTATTTAAACTGAATAATATAACCGAATCAAACCCGACCCCACCCGAATTTTGGGATCAAGTAATCATGTTAATTCTTGAGAACTACGATACTTTCAAGTTTAGGTCGAGTTTTGGGTCAACCTAAAATAATATACATGTTTATTTTAATATCCACCAAAAACACACACACACACACACATATATATATATGAACATGATCCCACCCGATTTGAATATTTAGATTATATTCTTATATTGTTTCGGATTAAATATCTTAGAAACAACCCATTGACACATCTACATGTACGCTAATATCATTTAAACTATTAATTGCATGCGTGCACCATAGACTCCACATGATCAACTGCCTAAATAGCTTGATTTGCGTCCAAGGGTTAAGTGACGGTCTGGTAATTAACATACTGAAAGTCTTTGTGGAAATTACGAAAAATAGAAAGAAAAAAAGAAACCAATCTATGTCATTTCATGTGTAAAGTTCATTGCCCTAGCCGCCACGTGTTCTTTTTTCTCCATAGATAATAGTGATTTGCTCAACAGTAATGGTTATTGAACCCTATTCCAATATTTAGGTTTTCACTACAGTCCATGTTATTTATGGGTTCTGGCACATTTTCCCAACTATGCCATTAATGACCGAAAACAAGGATTAGCATTGATGAAGGGTTAAATGGACTAGCTCTTCTATAGGAGCCTACTTAATCTTTGATTATTTTAATTGTCCTTTCCTTCTCTCTCTTGATTAGTTTTGGGAGCTTGTGTGTCTAAATAAATTTCCGCAATTAATCTCGAGTGAATGTGGAGTGTAGTTTGATCCTCCGTTGAAGTGATAACTATTAAGAAAGATTTTTGTGATGTGGTTCCACAACTTCTCCAAGATTAGCCAACCTCCCCAAGATTATGTCCCAAATTAGATTTAGGTCTAGATCTGAGATTTTTACCCTTCGAACTATATCTACATATAGATATGGAAATTTCCTCATAAGTACTTAATATGTGTTCTTATAACACAGTGACAGTGATAAGAGCATTGAATATAAATGTGCACCACAAGCCATTGCAACTAAAGGGGGAGGTCTATGATTGTGCTCACCACTGAATCTGGAGATCATTCTCCAAAAGTTTACGTTGGCAAACCTCTTATGAAGGAATATGAGTGTACTAGATGTGGATTATGCTTTGTTATTTGTATTTGTTTTCCAAATTTGTTAGACTTGAAAATTTTGTATATATCTCTCATGTATTATTCTAATAAAAGAATGAAATCTTGCTTTCGATGAAAAAAATGGCTTGGCGTCAAAAGCATAATGTTTCACATCTTTCGTTAACTATTTATGAAGTCACAGTCGCTTCCAACAAGATCTAAATTTAAGATGCAAGAAATTCGTCCAAACTTTTCAATGAAGTCTAATCTAAAAACAGAATGGTAAAAAGATAAAAAGTCTAGGGGAAAAAATAATTTAAACAGGGATAATATCCTATTAGAACCAAATTCGACCCATGAATAAATAAAAGGAATCACAAGAATCTAGGGAAGTGGTAACATTCGAATTTGGCAATCGATGTACTAAAACAAAAATCATAACACATTCTAAATCGAGCAGTATAGATATCGAATCAACTACAAACACGCCATATGTATGTAAATCAAAGAATCAAGGTTTGGGGTCGCAAACCAGTTCATCAATTCGTGCAAATTGACTCCTTAAGTCACATTAGCATTTACACAGTGGCGAGTGACGACATGCAAGGGTCATCTCTAGGACCTGCGCCATTATTGTGGACATTCATCATTATTAGTTCTTATTTGCAGCAGCGGGGCAGACATTCATATCCACACGAAAATGGACCCAAGGTTTTCAGAAGCAGCTCAGAGAGGCAATGTCGATGAACTGAATGACTTGATCAGAAGCAAAGCACTCGTGCTTGAGGAGACGGGTCCTCGAAGGAGCCGACCAAACCCCGTTGCACGTCCCTTGTGTCGCAGGCCATTTGAATTTTGTCTCGGAGCTCCTCAAGTTGATGCCAAAGCCCAGGAAGAAGCGAGCAGTGTTCGTGACCCATGAGCGATGCCGAAGCTGCGATGACACCTTCATATTCAGGTCTTAGGTCGTGAGCAACGATACCCTTGTTGTTGTGATAAGATCTCTAGGATCCACCTCCACAAAGATCTTCAACCTCTGCAAAATCCTGTCTCAATCCTACATGGCCTTGGGTCGCTTCTCGAGCTCCTAACTTTTTCTCTCTCGATTACTGTAGTTCAATCTAATGAGGTTTCGAATTGAAATATTTGATGGAATTGAGAATTCGAAAGATCGTGTATGATTTTTGAAAAACAAACAAAATATTTGAATGATGAATATTCTCACACTTCTCTCTGAAAATTATAGGGTTATTTTTAAAATATTATATATAGGGTACTAGTAGAACGCATTAATTAACTTTTAAAAAATAAAGCCAATTGCATGAAGAGTAAAACCAATAAAAACTGCACTTTATAAAAACATAATTAAGAAATTCGAAATTGAAATTGAAATTAATGATTAAGAATAATATTTTTCCAAAACATTATTTTGCATGGGAAATAAAAAAAAATTGAAAATCAAAACACATGCAACACATATGCATCTAACTAGGCAGAGATCTAGTTCCAGAACATATTTTATTCAATGCTTCTAGGGATTAACCTTTTGACAGGACAAACTCCTAGAAGATTTTAAGTGTTAGGAAAGCAATATAGACATTCCCTTGATTAGGCAATTTCCAATGTATAAGACCATGATTCATGCACATCCACCACTGTCTGTTCTAAGAAGAAGGGCACGTATACACATATAAGCACTCAAATGGATCCGAGGCTGTTAGAAGCAGCTCAGACAGGCGACATGGGTCTACTGAATGACCTGATCAGAAGCAATCGACTCATCCTCGAGGAGGCGGCTCTTCAAGGAGCCGGCCGCTCGCCGTTGCATGTTGCCTGTGTCGCTGGCCATTCAAATTTCGTCCGAGAGCTCCTCGAGTTGATGGCAAAGTTTGCGGAGAAGGTGAACGTGGATGGTTTTAGTCCGTTGCACATTGCGGCAGCTAGAGGTGACGTTGAGACTGTGAGGGAGATTTTAAAGGCGGATCGGCCTCAACACCTATGCCTTGTGAAGGGCAGGAAGAGAAGAATCCCTCTGCATTGTGCCGCCGCAAAGGGGGAGGTCGATGCCATAAAGGAATTGCTTTCCGCAGAACCTGAGTCCATCGAGACTGCCCGGGAGGAGACGGCGCTCCACCTCTCAGTGAAGAACAGTCGGTTCGACGCATTGGCTGTGCTGGTGGAGCATCTGAAGCAGCACAAGAAGGAGCACGTGATCAATTGGAAGGACGGGAACGGCAATACCGTCTTGCACCTTGCTGCCGCGGCCAAAAATTTTGAGGCACGCAATCTCTTGCACCTTTCCCTTTTTCCTCATCAATTTTCTTCGCTTGTTCTTTTTGTATGATCCTGAATGTCTGAACATCAAAGAGGACAAAACAAAACAAACAAAAGGAAAACAAATTGTAGGTGGTTGCCTTCATGCTTAGTGGGCATGCTTTCCAGCGCAAGATCCTAGAGGTGAACACCTTGAACGAGAGTGGCTCAACCCCTCTGGATGTCTTGTCTCGCTCCGATCCAGAGATTACAAAAATACTCATGCGAGCCGGAGCCAAACACAGGCATTCAAACTTGCCCTCTTCAGAGATAGTCCCGGTGGACGGTGAAGAAGATGATGTCAAGGGAGCTACCAGCTATCAATCAGTGGTGAACACTGCAGTAGAAAATAATCATCCAACACTACCACAACCAAAAGATTGGAACCAAGGACAAGAGTCGTTGGGCGACATACGCAATGCCCTGCTGGTCGTGGCCGTGCTCATCGCCAGCGCGACCTACCAAGCTGTGCTTCAGCCTCCAAGCTTTACTCCAAGGGCCGATAACAGTGCCAAGAAAGGCTTCCTTGCAGCATATGCATCTTTCATGACAAGTGACTTCATGAGGGATCTGAATTACTTAACCTTGATGAGCGGCAACACATTCGGATTTTTGGTGTCTGTTCAGATGATCATTTGTCTCACCAGAGATCTTCCATTGAGGTTGCCGCTGACACTCTCCACGTGCGCAATGTATTGTTCTTACATTTGCTTCGCGTGCTACATGCCGTACTCAGAGTCACTGAGTGAAAAATTCAGTCTGAAAAGCGATGCATTATTAGGCGCGCTGCCGATTGGGATATCATTTTTTTTTCTACTTATACAGAAAAAAATAGCAGCAGGTTTAGATTTCTTCATACAGCGGTTTTTCCGGACTATCATAGTAGGTGATATGTACACTCTAAAAAAGTAAGTTATTGTTGTTTGAGATAGTCTTCCTCTCCCCTTCAAGGGTTTTGGCTAAGAAACGTAAACTGGAAGCTGCGTCGGAGTCTGAGTCTGTCAATAACATCAGATGTCGATATGATGTTTGTGATTCTATCCAATTCCAGTCCATTGGGAAACGTCCCGGATGATTCGCCATATCTTATTTTCTCACGGGAAATGTTATGCTGCTACTTCCCCAGAAGCTCTCAAAATTGTAAACCAATCGAATTCAAATCATTCCTCAAGGTCCTCTAATATCACCGAAGTTCAACTTGTCAAATAATCTTTGTCCATCAAGAATGATAACTATTTCTAGCAATAGATAAATAAATTATTCTATGTTTATTCCTTGAATGAGCTTATGAGTAGAGAAGCGCTTTTAATAACGACATAACTATTTTCGGAATGAAATTTTGTTTGATAGGCTTTCTTAATTTTTATTCCCACCATCAATAGATCGCCCCCTTGTGGATGGCCAATAGTGGGAACGGGCGGTTTGCAATGGGCAACAATTGGCGGTTGACGATTGATGCTGGCCGCCAACAGCCAACGGTGGGTCAAGGCCATTGGCAAGCAGCGAGGTGAGCGATAAAAAGAACTTTTATGCTTATTTTTGTTCAAAAAATAGAATTAGAAAATTTTTACTTCTCATTTATGTTCCAAACTATCTCTAAATTAAAATGTTATTTTAAAAATATAAAAATAAAATTACATTATCAAACAAATTTCTGCTTTATACGTGTTCTTGAGAATCGAAAGATAAGTCTTGCCAGGAATTGTAGAGTTATCATGCGTGCTGTTGCAAATCTAACTTTAGTTGTTCTTTACTATCTTTATGCACGATTTTAGAGATCGTCTTTCCTTTCGCTCATTGTCGCATTCATTCTCTATAATTCTCATATTCATTCATGCATGTAGCAAGACTAATTCCTGCATACATTGTCCCTAACATTTTGTTGAATTGAAGCAGCAATAATAGTTGTTCTCAAAATATCCCGAAGTTCTCGAGGATGGAAACGTGTATTCTCCTAAAAGATTGCCTTTCCTCTAACCAATTATCGACATTAAGTTTCAAATTTCGTTGTTATTAAATCTTCTCATCATTTTCCTCATTTGTTTTTGGAAAAATGACACGACGATTCATGAATTTCGACTCAATATATAATGTAATCGATAAGCTTTCAGTTTATTTAATACAATTCGTAAACTTTAATCTAATATGCAATGTGATCCCTGAATTTTTTTGTTCAGTGTGATTATTGAAAGTTAGCTAAATGTGTAATATGGTTCCTGAACGTATAGTATAAAATTAAATATTGAATTTAGTAAGAAATCACTCACCTCTATTGCAGCTCTCAAATTGTAAATCAATCAAGTAACTAACATGCCATCTCTCAAAGGAAGGGGTTCTCCCTCCTTACAAACCATGAACTTTTCTCCTCCATTTTCTATTGGATTTTTACTCCTTTCCACAGAATGCGAAACCCTTCATTCCCCTCATAAGCCCCAACCCCTGTTTCTTCGCAGTTCCTCACATCACCGTTCCCAGTGTTACCTTTGTCCCTCTTAGCTGTTTGGATCGTCCATGTGCGAAGCATTAAAAAAAATTGTTGAGTGAAGTAAGAGGTTGACGGTCGGGAGCTGTACCCTGCACCAAAAAAAAGAAAAAAAAAACACTTGGTAAGCTTTAGCCAGACAGTGATTTGGCTATGATGGTTGGAGTTGTATCTTCGGTAACTCATCAGAACAGGGGAACGGGTCCTATAGAAACACAAGGAAAGAAGCTAGTGGATTTCATTAAAGAAATGCATTTTGAGAAGGTTTAGCACACAACTCTTGGGTGCCCTCAGTTTCTGCTCCTAAAAGCAGTATGTTAGCACCTCCCAGCACCAAATCGCTATTAAATCCATGGAGGAAGAGAGGGCGGGTTGCAAGTTTTCTGAAGAAAGGCAGCAAAAAATAAAAAATAGATCCCCACAAGTTAAAAGTCGAAAAGGTGCGATCACTATACTTCTCAGGGGATGAGCTCCATGGCACTTGATGAATCGACATTTCTTGACAGACCGATTCGGGTTTTGGAAGACTCCTAAGCACGCATCCAAAGCACTAGTTGGTATTCAGAATCGCTTGGTGGGCTTTGAGCAACAGTGTCATAGAATTCGTTGTACTAGTACTGTTAATACTTGTGGGTAATTCTTAGAGTCGTCCCGCCGCAAGCCACTGGTCAGGGGTTGATGCTTAGCTAATTAGGCCCCTGCGAGTACGAGCCCCACCACGATGACCGAGCACTGCGGATGTCCACTCGTGACACTTGTTTGGAATTCGAGTTTTGGACGGTTTACAAGTTCTATGGGCTGGTTGATGGCAAGGTACCAGAGGCAGCAACCACGACTAGTGAAGAGGCGATCGTCAAGCCTCCATGATAACTTCTCCGATCATTCTGTTGCTAGGTTCATTTTCATGGAGGGACAAGGATTTCAAGAGGTGTCAGGGCCCTCCTCTTCAAGATGTTCACCTCCACTAGCCCTCTGTTCGATACAGGGCTCGTCCAATAAGTACTGAAGTTATGGCATTTCTACATAGCGGCAGGTTCATGCAAAGCAGCCAGGCCCAAACAAACGGTTGCCAAGAGCGACGATCCAACCAGTTACCGTGATTATCGATGAATGCCTAGCGGTCATCGTCAGTCATCCATAGACTCATTTGTTAACCTTCGGCGTTACAGAGAGGTCAATAAAGTCAACCACCCAAAAAATAATTTTATCCCTGCAAAAAATGGAAAATCACTATCATATCGTTGATTAATTGGACCAACCCTCATCTCAGTTCAACACGCGCTCGCCACCATGCCCATCCGCCATCAACTATAGCGGGGGTTCGGTGACTGGGTCGAGTGCAGCAAGGCAGGGTTGCGGTTGGCACAGGCCAAGTTGCATTGCGGCGGTGAGACTGGACCATGGTGTGGTTGGGCGACCACGGCTTCTGGGAGACGAAGAGAGAAAACAGAGTGGGGAGAGAAGAGAAGAGAAAAAGGAAAAGAAAATTGAGTTTCGGTTCAGTGAAAGCTTTCTTTTCTTTCTGTGGCTGGGCAACCATGGCTTTCTGGGAGACGAAGAGAGAAGACAGAGTGGGGAGAGAAGAGAAGAGGAGAAAAAATTTAAAAAGAAAAAAAAAGATTGGGTTTTGGTTTAGTGAAAGCTTTCTTTTCTTTTGGGAAAATTTCCAATTCACATCGTATTAGAAGCATTTTTCATGAATCTCCAGAGTGACACTTTTCTCAAATAAGCCTCAGATTTGAATCGCGTTTGAAATGACCCCCTTCATGGCCAGCAATAGAAAGCACCTCCTTGTAGATTTGAGGGAAATAAATGGGAACAGAAGAGTGCTAAGGTTCGTGTGGTCGGAAATGGAGAATCACAAACTGCATATCTGAAGGAGGGGTCAGTTGAGCACATCAAGCCAGGGAGGCGATTTCTTGCATGCGAAAAGAATAGGGTAAGTGAAATTTGTACATCTTTTTTGGAAATTCAGGGTTTCAACAGAGGGTTTATGCAGGTTTGAAGTTAAACATGTATTATGTGCTGGCAACGGGGTAACTGTGGCTTCTTCATGTGGTTCGATGATCCATTTGCTGATGAACACTCCCAGCGCATTGTCCGTATGCTCTTGCGAAGGACGAAGTTAGTGAAAGCCTGTAACTTCAGCAAAGCCAAAGGAAAGAGAAGATATTACTTCGGAGCCTGATCATTCATGGCTTGTGATTTACTGCCTTCATGTTCCTAATGCTACTGTTATCTCAGTTGATGAACATAGGTTACATCCAGGATAGACAAATGGATTTGTAGGTGGTTTAAAGTTCAGGGTCTTTGAATATGTAATCACACGAAATCCGTGCTACTACCCTCGATCTCTCTTTCGCCCGCTTCCCTCTTGACGAGGGACCAGACATCATCAGGGAGGTGTAAGGCCCCTCCCGTTCGAAGGTTTTTTAACCTCCATTTTAGCCCTCTCTGTTCAGCTTCAGGGCACGTCTGATACGGGATGAAAGTCCATGGCATTTCTGCCTAGGCACGGACAAGTTCACGGCAAAGTAGGCCGGGCCCGATCGAGATGTTGACAAGAGGGACGATCTAGCCAGTGCCAGTGATGTTCGCTGAATGAATCACCGTCAATGAAGTCAAACCACATTGGAAACGACTTTATCAATTCGACAGGTCGAAAAAATCTTCGTCTTTTTGTTGATTACTGGACAAATCCTCGTCTCTGCTCGATACACCCCTGCAAAATGTTATAGGTCGATTGGGGAATATTTCCCAAAAAAAAAAACAAAAGAAAAAAAGCAACAAAAGAAGAAAGAAAGAAATGCAAGTAGCATGTTTGTCTAGTAGATTATCGACTCACTAGCGTTTATTCAAGCGTTTTGAACTTATCAATTATTCTAATTAATTACAAACTCCTTATGTAGCTTTTTGACATTGGTAAAGGGTCCACCGGAAATTAAATAGGAGTCGATGTAATTAGCTAACCCTTTATCCCAAACCACCCGCCACATCTAAACTCTCAACCTAAGCTTGCTATCACTTTTACGCTTGGCCTCGCCGAGCGCCTTCGGCGTCAATTTCGAGTGCGTTTGGTTCAGTCTTTTTCAATAAGTCTTTGACGCTCTAAAACTCTTTGGAAAAATTGAGGTAATTGTTGAATTGTATTTTAATTCACTTTATAAAGTAATTTGACTTTGACAAAGTCGAAAGCCCTGAGTTGACTTTCGGCATTTTCCAAACGCAACTTCCACGGGTAATGAACTTTTTTATTCTTCCGAAATTGCTCTCGCTGCGTTTTTTGTTTTTTCAACTTCCGGTCTTGCCCTTCACTCGGCCACCGCGAGCCGAGGGTCTTCTTCGCCCTTCGCCGCCTCCTCCTCACCTTCTATTCCGCGGTGGAGGAATGAAGGATCGGCAGGTCGGGGACGAACAAAGGAGCGACGACTTCAATCTGGTCAGCATCGCCGACGACTGGCTCTTCGGTCCCTCCATTGTGGAAGCTCAACAGACAGAGAGAGGGGAGGGGGAGGTTTCGGTTTGTGTATCTGAAGTCTCTCCCTTTCACGCTCTCTCTCTCTCTCTCTGTTGCCCCCCCCTAAAAAGAAAACAGTACCAGAGCCGTTTACCAATCCCCAACCAAATTCTGGAGCATTTGCGTTTTCTTCTGGAAACCAGCGTCGACTGAAAGTCTGCCTTCCCCCGCAGAAGAGTACTTCATCTTCCGATCGGAGCATCAATCTCTCTCTCTCTCTCTCTCTCTCTCTCTGTTTCTATGGAAAAGCAGGAGTCGAGATCAAAGGATCAGCAGAGCTCGGAGGACACCGACGAAGCAGAACCGGTCGAGCTGGTCCTGTTCCAAGTCTCCGAGTGTTACGTCTATTTGGTATGTTGTTGTCGATCTTCGGGAAAGGGTATTGCTTTCCCCGTTTAGTCTAGCAGATTCTGTAATTGGGTTGCTGGGTTGCGTGCCGATTTTCCGAACTCTCTCATCGTAGATTCTCGCTCCTGCGCGGTTCGATTCGATCTTGACGTGAATTGCAGCACGATACGCTAATGGTGTGATTGATATTGACTTTGAACTTAGAAGATCAGTATGAGTTCGCTATTTGGAATATGTATTGTTTTTATGCTCATGATAGTATCAGTGTTGCAAAACATTAGAATTAGCAGAAAAACCGCCGCGTTGTCCAAGAACCCCACTTCGAAAATTGTAATGATCTCAAATTTCCTTGAACAAGCAAGGGCTAATTCCATGCTAATCAGCCTCGCATCGACTTAAAACACGAGGGGGGCATTTATGCGTGTACAGCTTGCGGAACAATCAAGGACGACACCTCTGCCAACAGCAAACGATGATCGCTAGGGCACATCTTACCAACACATCCGAATCATTTCGAGCATAGGAAATTTAAATCTTTCAAATAAAATCCTGTGAATGGGAATAATACGAGTGTAGCACATTATAAATCGCTCTTTTGTATGGATACTTGAAGAACAACGCACACTGTATACGCCACTTATATGTAATTTGATACCAACTCCAAAAAATCCCTCAATGTCGAATATAATGTGTTTAACATCGTCAACGCGCTTCTCTAACAAATATTAATGACCATGATAGCTGCTCCGTCACAATGAAGCATGCCATGGACCGCCATTGATTTTGCCATGTCGACTGCATGACAGGAGAAGGAGACACGCGATGCGTCCATATGAATCTCCATGCAACACCATGCAAAAATCGTCACGCAGTTCGCTGCGGAATCCACTCCCTCATCTGATCTTGGGTTGTTGCTTTCCCTTGCAGAGTGGAGCAACTAGGACTTCATTCCACCCGTGAAACCATTTTTTTGTATGAAAAGTTTTAGATCTTCGTCGCCAGATCTGAGAAGCATAAGTGCAAATCCCTGTTAGGGTTCAGTTTCGAATGTCGTGGAGTCACGGGTTGGTTGAGCTTCGAGCATAATTAGGTTAGGTCTAGTAAATGTTTCGTTGCGATCTGGTCCCGGGTTCCGGGTGTGGAGTGAGCAAAGCCCAATATGTCCAGTGCAAGCTTTAAATGTAACAGCCGCGTTTCGGACTCGGTTCACATTTACGGCCTCGGGAAAATTTCTGGGAAATTTCATAATTTCCTTTTTATTTTGTGAAATTTTTGAAAGGCTCTTGAATTACCGAAATTAGTGATTAAAATTTTTATTTGGGCCCAAAATGTCAAAATCTTGGTATTGGGAAATTTTAAGAAATTTAGAAAATTTTCCCAAACTTTTACGATTTTTTAAATTAATTTTCCAATTTTCGGAAATTAAAATATTATTATTTTAATTAAATTTCCGAACCGGCCAGCAAACCGACCGGCCCAACCGCATGAACCGGGCGGTCCGACCGGGTCGGACCGGACGGCACGCGCCACGCACGCGCGCAGCTCTCCCCCTCTCTCCTTCTCTCTCCTTCTCTGCGACATTTCCTCGAACAGTTGATGTGCGCCCATCAACTGTTGCAACCGTCGCCTCAACGATCGCCTCGCCGCTGCCACCACCCACCTCTCGTCCTTGAGTGATGGCCGGAGTGATGTGGAGCCAATGGGGGACCTCCACGTTGCGCTAGCGAGCTGATTTTCAGCTCGCCCCCAACCACCCCACCCAGTATACACCGAGCACCATCTCCACTTCCAGCTCACTTTTCTCTCAGCTCGGACCTCCTCTCGCCTCGCCGTTGGTGTCATTGGAGAGCCTGCAACGTCCTCTGTCCGAAGCCACCAACCACTGCCTTCGGTTCCGTCGGAGTCGCCGCCGGTAGCCCCCGAAAGCAGGCTCCACGGTTAGGGTTTTCTGGAAATTTTTCCAGAAAACCGCAGGACCACAACCAAAATCCGGTGAGTTCTTCCTCTTCCCGACCTCCTTAGCTCGATTGGTTGCCACCAATCGATTCCTTGAGGTTTCTAGACCTTGTTTACGGTCCTTAACTCGTCCGATTTGCCTTGTAATCGACGGATTTGAGCTCGAAACCTAACCTCTCCTCTGGAACCCTAGACCCTGAGCCGCCAGCTTCGTGGCCGGATCTCTCCCAGCTCCGACCACCTCAGCTCACGGCACCACCACCGTTCGACGCGTCGGAGGAGCAACTTCCAGATCTGACCGGTCTCGAGCTTCGGTTTGGCCGGTGGACGGAAAACAGCGGCCAAACCCGACGCGCCTCGACAACCCGACTCGCGACCCGAGAAGTCGAACCGAGTCTATGACTCGCCGGGGAAGACGACCGTCCCCGTCGCCGGAGCAGTCACCGTCGCCGGAGGCTGGTCAACGGGCTTGACCAACCCAGCCCAGACCTTGCGAGCCAGACCCAGCAGCTAGGCCCAGCAGCCCGACCTAGAAGCTAGCCTAGGCTAGGCGACCCGGCCCAGCAAGCCGACCTAGCCACAGGCCCGGCCCAGCCCAGGCAGCCTGCAAGAAGAAAAGAAAAAAAAGAAAAGAAAAAAAAAGAAAAAGAAAAAGAAGGGGGCGGCCCGAAAAAAAAAAAGAGTAATTTTCTCTTGGCCTTCAGCAGGTGCCTGAACTAGCAGGGTGGAAGACAAGAGACTCACAAGTGAGTGGGCTCTAAACCTTTATTAGGCGCATTTACTGCTTTAGTAGAAATTGGGTAGAATTGGCTAGAATGGTTAAAATTGTTAGGATTCCTAGAAATTGGGATTGAATGATTGATTGTTTGATTGATTGACTAATTGATTGTTTGTTTGGCCGCATAGAATGGATGGATCGACCGGTGATAGTCTAGTCGTGACGTTCCTCGCTGAATGCGAGAGGCACCTTAGTACTATAGTTGGCGTGTGGGGGTGCCGAGGGCACAAGCCCTTGAGAAAGTTGAAAAAGTTCAACTTGGGCATGGCCGTGGATTAAACACCTTGAGATGGTGACGGTGTCGGTCTCGCACTTCATATTATTTTTGGGAGTTACTTAATTAAATTAGCAAATTAAATTAGTTTTGTAATTTATTTATTAAATTCAATTATTAGATTATCAGTCTTGCAATTTATTTATTAAATTCGATTATCAGATTATTAGCCTTGCAATTTATTTATTAAATTCGATTATTAGATTATTAGTTGTGTGGTTTAATCCGATCAATTACTCTCGGCAACCATGAGACGGGGAGTCTTCCGAATTAGACTAGTCGCGAGTACTAAGCGTAGTATGATAGGATCTTGGGATGTGAGATGTTAAAGTCGGTTCCCTAGCTAGGATAGTCGGACATACTGTATAGAGACTGAGAGTTGGGAGGGACATCCTAAGGACCCTAGGGTAGGGGTGTTCCTAATCTAGGGTTAGGGTTCGTTCACTGGGATACCAAGTATCTCACTCCACCACCCCCACCATCCCAGGACCCTACTATGGACCCGGAGCAGGAACTCTCCGACTTGGAGAACCAGCTAGAGGAGGAGGACCCGTTGGAGGAGGAGCCATTGGAGGAGGAGCCCATCGAGGAAGAGGACTGGGATCAGCAGGAGCTGGAGGTGGAACCTCTGGAGGAGGAGGACTTGGAGCTGGAGGCTCCCTTTAGTTCGGATGAGGAGGCAGAAGACCTGGAGGAAGAGATAGGAATGGTCCCTGACCAACCTATTGATAGAGGGTGTGTGATTGATCAGAGGGTGAAGAAGTCTGGGATGATCATAGAGTCTCAGAACCAGACTGAGTGGATTTGGAGCATCCCGAAGCAGACATGGTTCCCACACCAGCATGTAGTAGAGTACATGGGGTTCCTAGAGACCAAGATGGAGTACCTGTCGGAGCGGTGCGAAGTACCATGGGGAGGCTATGAGTCTGGTTACGATGATCCCGACGGGGAAGATGACTCAGAGGATGGGACAGTTATCGACCCGAAGCCTCTTAGTGTACGTGAATGGCTAAAATCAGTTAGTGCACCGTAGGCTAGTCCACCCCTCTTACCCTTCCCCGCAACTTTTGATTGTACAGCTGAGCGGAGGCTCGAACCCTAGGACTTTTGATACTTCCCTCCTGGTCTGATCTATTTTGTATTTTGGAATGATGTGGACTCGTTATGAAGTTATTTGTAATGAAGTAATTTAAGGTTTCTATCTTAGTTCTTCTTCTTAATTTCTGCGA
This sequence comes from Melaleuca alternifolia, assembly GCA_019926035.1. NCBI lineage: Eukaryota > Viridiplantae > Streptophyta > Magnoliopsida > Myrtales > Myrtaceae > Melaleuca > Melaleuca alternifolia. The sequence goes on along the minus strand of JAGKPW010002368.1, from coordinate 1,742,390 downwards.
TTGAGTACTGGAGTCGGAATTACGGTGGGAGTTGAAGTGAAATTGGATCCTGAAGGGATGGCTACGTCTCCGAAGTATCGGGGCGTGACAGCTTGGTATCAGAGCGAGGTTGTAACCTAGGAAAGGTTGGCCTTCTTTTGGAGTAATAAGGAGCAGTTGAATTAGCAAGAACGACCAGACAGGACCCTCTATGATTAAGGCAAGGTGTAAGTAAGGAAAGATCGAAGGGCAAGGAGCTAAGGTTACTGTAGACCACAAAGACCAGAAACCATGACCGAGATTAGCTCAAGACCCTTACTTGACCCGTAGGATTGATGCCACCTGTTTAGCTAAGTTGACGCGATATGGGACGTGTTCAGCTAGGCCTAACGTCTGGCTAGAGACCATAGGATTTCGTCTATGTTTAGCTGGGTTGGCGCGGTATGGGACGCGTGCAGCAAGGCCGAACGTAAGACAGGTGACGTAATAGTCTAGTTTAGCTGAGTTGGCACGGTCTAGAATGTGTGCAACAAAGCCGAACCTTGACTTGTGGTGTTGAGAGGCGATTAGTCGCTTACTCAGAGTGAGGAGACTGCACCTAAATTATGTTGTGACTGGTTTGTCACGTATTTGTGACTGTGGCCTTCCTAAGAGAGAGGAAAGGTCGTGTCATTGCTAGTTGGCAGGAGTGCGTGGTACCGGGAGGGGTAGCCACTGATACACTGAGACCGATGACCTGACGAGGTATCAGTAGAGAACCCGAGGGGTCGTGTGTTGTTTGCTTGGTGCCGGTAGGCACGTTTAAAATTTCGATTTGTACATGTGATGAATTGTGATAAGCAAGACACACTAGTTGTTGCTTGCCTGTGTATACGTATTTTCTAACTGGAAATGATCGATAGGCTGAGTCGATGTGCCAGTTATAAATCGAATGTTACGCTTACGTCGATAATGTATCTCGTAGTTGACGAGAGTGTTGGCATGTTGGTACCAGGTAGGGAGTGAGAATGGATAGAAATGAAAGGCCTCCGAGGAGGAGGGCGACCGTCGGTCGCTTCGGGATCGGAGAAGCCGATACCCAGGGAGACCCCCGAGTCGAGGGACTTATGAAGTCTTTCGATGACCTCCGAGAGGAAGTCCGACAACAAGCTAGGAACCAGGAGGCCGCCATTACGGCTGCGGTGAATGCCGCGATAGCTGCAATGCAGAATGAAAATGCTGCTAGAGCACAGGGACCCGCTGTGGGAGCCGAGGTAGGAGAAGAAGAAGTCCCGGCTCCTGTCCCTACTGTAGGCAGAGCAAATGGGGAAAGGAGGAAGCAAAGACAGGTCGGACAGTTCTTGAAATTGAAGCCCCCAGCCTTTACAAGCATGGGAGACCCTGAAACAGCCAATGAGTGGTTGCTGGAGTTGGAGAAGATTTTTGAGGTCATGGAATGTTCTGATGAGGACCGAGTGACTCTGGCGGTGTACCAGTTGCAAGGAAATGCGAATCACTGGTGGAGAGCCACAAAAGGTATCATCTTTTCCGAAGGAGTGGTGCCTACTTGGGAGGCCTTTGTAGAGGCTTTTAACGAACAGTATTTTCCTGAGTCGGTTAGAGATGCAAAGTTGACCAAATTTCAGAGACTACGCCAGAACAACATGACAGTGATAGAGTATGAGGCGAAGTATGCTGCCCTAGCCAAGTACGGTAAGAAATTGATAGAGGACCCTGTGGATAGGGCGAAAAGATTCCGGGAAGGGTTGAAGCCCGAGATCAAAACCCAGCTTGCTCCCTTCAACCTGCAAGATTATAAGGAGGTGTATACTAAAGCTCAATTGGTGGAGAAGGACCTCAACGAAAGGGCGGCCGCATCTGGGTCACGGTTCTTCGCTAATAGGAACAACAACTTTCGACCAGGGAAGAAACCAATGACAAGGTCAAAGAAACCTTTTTTAGTCAATCGAAATGGCGGAGTCAAGAAACCCCCTTTCCGGCAGGAGAGTTGGTGCCGTCAGTGTGGGAAATCCCACAAAGCAGGACCTTGCCCCATAAGGAACGAGGGATGCTTCGGCTGTGGCCAGCTGGGCCACATGGTTCGAGATTGCCCCCAACGCGCATTCAGGGCGCAACCACATCAGCAAGTTGGGCAATTGGTGGGAATGGCGCCTCCCCTCTTATTGGATCGACCTTCAGCTCAAGGGAGAGTCTACGCGGTAACACGAAATGAAGCTCAGAACTCAGGAGGAGTTATAACAGGTACCATCTCCCTGCACCGCTGTCCTTCTTATGCTTTATTTGATATGGGAGCTACCCACTCGTTTGTTGCTGAGCGTTTTGTGGAATTAGTTGGATTGACTGTTGAACCCTTAGCAGTAATTCTTAACGTCTCCACCCCGTTGCATGTTAACATGTTATCCATTAATGGGTGTGAGGGGTGTGAGGTAGTGATTAGCGGGCAGGGAGGGTTGATTGATTTGGCTGTGTTAGATATATATGACTATGATGTGATAATCGGAATGGATTGGTTGACCAAGCAGAAAGCCACAGTAGACTGCTCTAGGAAAGTGATAAGGTTCTGTCCATCCGAGGACTCGAGTTACGAGTTCGTCGGGAGTCACGGGGGACCGTCGACCATAGTTGTCTCCTCTTTAGAAGCAACTCGGTTGTTGGAGGATGGTTGTTCAGGTTACCTCGCAAGTGTTGTGGACACGACGGTCGAAGGACCGGAGTTACAAGAGATTGCCGTAGTGCGAGAGTTTTCCGACGTGTTTCCAGAAGAATTACCCGGATTACCTCCTGAGAGGGAAGTCGAGTTCGCAATTGAAGTACCCCCTGGGACAGAACCGATTTCAAAAGCACCCTACCGAATGTCACTCTCTGAATTGAAGGAATTGAAGGTGCAAATGCAAGAGCTACTTGACAAAGGGTTCATTCGCCCCAGTGCATCACTATGGGGTGCGCCGGTACTCTTTGTGAAGAAAAAGGATGGATCCTTAAGATTGTGTATTGACTATAGGTAGCTGAACAAGGTGACGGTCAAAAACAGATACCCATTACCTCGAATTGATGATCTATTTGATCAGTTGCAAGGAGCAAAATTTTTCTCAAAGATCGACTTGAGGACTGGGTATCACCAATTAAGGATTAAAAAGGAGGACATCCCTAAGAGTGCCTTCCGAACTCGGTATGGACACTATGAGTTCACAGTGATGCCCATTGGGCTAACCAACGCCCCGGCAGCGTTTATGGACCTAATGAATAGAGTTTTTAAGGAGTATTTGGATAGATTTGTCATTGTGTTTATCGATGATATCCTAATCTACTCGAAGAGTTCCATAGACCACGAGCAGCATCTAAGGATAGTGCTATCTGTACTACGAGGACACGCGCTTTATGCAAAGTTTAGTAAGTGCGAGTTTTGGCTAGACCGTGTAGCATTTCTGGGTCATGTAGTTTCGGGAGAAGGAATCTCCGTGGACCCCGCTAAGATAGAAGCGGTGATGGATTGGCCGAGACCCACAACGGTGACGGAGGTTCATAGTTTTCTGGGCTTGGCTGGTTATTATCGATGCTTCGTAGAGAAGTTTTCGAATATTTCGTTGCCTTTGACAAACTTATTGAGAAAGGAGACGAGGTTTGAATGGACAGATAAGTGCGAAAAGAGTTTCCAAAGATTGAAGGAGAAATTGACCACCGCGCCGGTTCTGACCATCCCATCAGGACCAGGTGGTTATGAGATCTATAGCGATGCCTCCTATCAAGGACTAGGATGTGTGCTGATGCAGCACGGCGAGTAGTAGCATATGCGTCAAGACAGTTGAAGCCACATGAACAGAACTATCCGACACACGACTTGGAGCTAGCAGCGGTAATCTTTGCACTTAAGATATGGAGGCACTACTTGTGTGGAGAGAAGTTTCCGATCTACACGGATCACCAGAGTCTCAAGTACTTGTTCTCTCAAAAGGAACTGAACATGAGACAACGGAGATGGATAGAGTTGTTGAAGGATTATGATTGTGAGATTCTGTACCATCCAGGTAAGGCAAACCGCGTGGCGGATGCTCTCAGCCGCAAATCCTCTCTAGCCTCCTTAATGGTCAAGGAATGGCAATTGCTAGAGAAGATGAGGAACTCGGAGTTTAAGTTTGAGGTTGGACACCTGACTTGCTTGTTGGCTACGTTACGGATCGAGCCTCAGATTCAAATCAGGATTAAGGAATTACAACCCACAGACCCTTTCCTTCGAGAAGTCCTACAGTCGAAGGACGAACAGAGGAAACCTGAGTTCCAGGTTTCAGAGGGTGGAGTTTTGAAATTTCAAGGAAGACTCTGTGTGCCCAACAACCAAGAGCTTAAGGAGGAAATCTTATCAGAAGCACATCGAAGTAACTATAGTGTCCATCCAGGGAGCACGAAGATGTATCAGAACTTAAGACCTCACTATTGGTGGAACGGGATGAAAACTGACGTAGCAAGATTCGTAGCCAAATGTTTGACCTGCCAACAAGTCAAGGCGCAGCACTGCAAGCCGGGAGGTCTCTTAAATCCTCTAGAGATTCCAGAGTGGAAGTGGGAACACATCACGATGGATTTTGTGACCGGGTTACCAAGGAGCCAGCGAGGTCATGATATGATTTGGGTTATAGTGGACAGGCTAACCAAGTCAGCCCACTTCCTAGCGGTACGCAAGAACCTTCCCTTGGATCGATTGGCGGAGTTGTATGTGGCTCAAATAGTCAGACTCCACGGAGTACCTGTAACTATCACCTCAGATCGCGATCCCCGATTCACTGCATCATTTTGGAAAAGTCTACAAGGAGCATTGGGTACCAGGCTGCAATACAGCACCACTTTTCACCCTCAGACTGATGGTCAATCTGAGCGGACTATTCAAACCCTTGAGGACATGCTAAGGGCGTGTGTTTTGGACTTCAAGGGAGGTTGGGAGGATCAACTACCTCTAGTCGAGTTTGCGTATAACAATAGCTTCCAACAGAGCATTGGGATGGCCCCTTTTGAAGCACTGTATGGACGAGCCTGTAGGTCTCCTGCCTGTTGGGATGAGGTAGGAGAACGAAAGATTTTGGGGCCCGAATTGGTGCAGCAATCACAGGATGCAGTGAAATTGATCAGGCAAAGGCTAAAGACGGCCCAAAGTCGACAAAAGAGTTACGCAGACCGAAGACGCAAACCATTGGAGTTTCAAGAAGGGGAACATGTCTTCCTAAAGGTGTCACCTAAGAAAGGGACGTTCCGTTTTGGCGAAAAAGGAAAATTGAGCCCCAGATATGTGGGACCCTTTGAGATATTGGAGAAAATCGGAGCTGCAGCTTACCGTCTGGCTTTACCACCGAAACTGGAACAGATTCACAACGTCTTCCATGTATCGATGCTAAGGAAGTATGAGCCGGATCCTTCGCACATACTAAGCCATGAAGACCTTGAACTTGATGATCAAGTTTCGTACGCAGAAAGACCAGTTAGGATCGAAGACCGCAAGGAGCGGACGCTAAGGAACAAGGTTACTCCTCTGGTCAAAGTCATCTGGCAGCACCACGATGCAAAAAGCGCCACCTGGGAGAGCGAAGAGACCATGAGGCGCCAGTACCCTCACCTGTTTGAGGGTCTACAAGTAGCAAATTTCGGGGACGAAATTTCTTAAGGGGGGTAGATTGTAACAGCCGCGTTTCGGACTCGGTTCGCATTTACGGCCTCGGGAAAATTTCTGGGAAATTTCATAATTTCCTTTTTATTTTGTGAAATTTTTGAAAGGCTCTTGAATTACCGAAATTAGTGATTAAAATTTTTATTTTGGCCCAAACTGTCAAAATCTTGGTATTGGGAAATTTTAAGAAATTTAGAAAATTTTCCCAAACTTTTACGAATTTTTAAATTAATTTTCCAATTTTCGGAAATTAAAATATTATTATTTTAATTAAATTTCCGAACCGGCCAGCAAACCGACCGGCCCAACCGCATGAACCGGGCGGTCCGACCGGGTCGGACCGGACGACACGCGCCACGCACGCGCGCAGCTCTCCCCCTCTCTCCTTCTCTCTCCTTCTCTGCGACATTTCCTCGAACAGTTGATGTGCGCCCATCAACTGTTGCAACCGTCGCCTCAACGATCGCCTCGCCGCTGCCACCACCCACCTCTCGTCCTTGAGTGATGGCCGGAGTGATGTGGAGCCAATGGGGGACCTCCACGTTGCGCCGGCGAGCTGATTTTCAGCTCGCCCCCAACCACCCCACCCAGTATACACCGAGCACCATCTCCACTTCCAGCTCACTTTTCTCTCAGCTCGGACCTCCTCTCGCCTCGCCGTTGGTGTCATTGGAGAGCCTGCAACGTCCTCTGTCCGAAGCCACCAACCACTACCTTCGGTTCCGTCGGAGTCGCCGCCGGTAGCCCCCGAAAGGAGGCTCCACGGTTAGGGTTTTCTGGAAATTTTTCCAGAAAACCGCAGGACCACAACCAAAATCCGGTGAGTTCTTCCTCTTCCCGACCTCCTTAGCTCGATTGGTTGTCACCAATCGATTCCTTGAGGTTTCTAGACCTTGTTTACGGTCCTTAACTAGTCCGATTTGCCTTGTAATCGACGGATTTGAGCTCGAAACCTAACCTCTCCTCTGGAACCCTAGACCCTGAGCCGCCAGCTTCGTGGCCGGATCTCTCCCAGCTCCGACCACCTCAGCTCACGGCACCACCACCGTTCGACGCGTCGGAGGAGCAACTTCCAGATCTGACCGGTCTCGAGCTTCGGTTTGGCCGGTGGACGGAAAACAGCGGCCAAACCCGACGCGCCTCGACAACCCGACTCGCGACCCGAGAAGTCGAACCGAGTCTGTGACTCGCCGAAGAAGACAACCGTCGCCGTCGCCGGAGCAGTCGCCATCGCCGGAGGCTGGTCAACGGGCTTGACCAACCCAGCCCAGACCTAGCGAGCCAGGCCCAGCAGCCCGACCCAGAAGCTAGCCTAGGCTAGGCGACCCGGTCCAGCAAGCCGACCTAGCCACAGGCCCGGCCCAGCCCAGGCAGCCTGCGAGAGAAAAGAAAAGAAAAAAAAAAAGAAAAAGAAAAAGAAGGGGGCGGCCCGAAAAAAAAAAAAAAGAGTAATTTTCTCTTGGCCTTCAGCAGGTGCCTGAACTAGCAGGGTGGAAGACAAGAGACTCACAAGTGAGTGGGCTCTAAACCTTTATTAGGCGCATTTACTGCTTTAGTAGAAATTGGGTAGAATTGGCTAGAATGGTTAAAATTGTTAGGATTCCTAGAAATTGGATTGAATGATTGATTGTTTGATTGATTGACTAATTGATTGATTGTTTGGCCGCATAGAATGGATGGATCGACCGGTGATAGTCTAGTGGTGACGTTCCTCGCTGAATGCGAGAGGCACCTTAGTACTATAGTTGGCGTGTGGGGGTGCCGAGGGCACAAGCCCTTGAGAAAGTTGAAAAAGTTCAACTTGAGCATGGCCGTGGATTAAGCACCTTGAGATGGTGACGGTGTCGGTCTCGCACTTCATATTATTTTTGGGAGTTACTTAATTAAATTAGCAAATTAAATTAGTTTTGCAATTTATTTATTAAATTCAATTATTAGATTATCAGTCTTGCAATTTATTTATTAAATTCGATTATCAGATTATTAGCCTTGCAATTTATTTATTAAATTCGATTATTAGATTATTAGTTGTGTGGTTTAATCCGATCAATTACTCTCGGCAACCATGAGACGGGGAGTCTTCCGAATTAGACTAGTCGCGAGTACTAAGCGTAGTATGATAGGATCTTGGGATGTGAGATGTTAAAATCGGTTCCCTAGCTAGGATAGTCGGACATACTGTATAGAGACTGAGAGTTGGGAGGGACGTCCTAAGGACCCTAGGGTAGGGGTGTTCCTAATCTAGGGTTAGGGTTCGTTCACTGGGATACCAAGTATCTCACTCCACCACCCCCACCATCCCAGGACCCTACTATGGACCCGGAGCAGGAACTCTCCGACTTGGAGAACCAGCTAGAAGGAGGAGGACCCCCTAGGAGGAGGAGCCGTTGGAGGAGGAGCCATTGGAGGAGGAGCCCATCGAGGAAGAGGACTGGGATCAGCAGGAGCTGGAGGTGGAACCTCTGGAGGAGGAGGACCCGGAGGAGGACTTGGAGCTGGAGGCTCCCTTTAGTTCGGATGAGGAGGCAGAAGACCTGGAGGAAGAGATAGGAATGGTCCCTGACCAACCTATCGATAGAGGGTGTGTGATTAATCAGAGGGTGAAGAAGTCTGGGATGATCATAGAGTCTCAGAGCCAGACTGAGTGGATTTGGAGCATCCCGAAGCAGACATGGTTCCCACACCAGCATGTAGTGGAGTACATGGGGTTCCCAGAGACCAAGATGGAGTACCTGTCGGAGCGGTGCGAAGTACCATGGGGAGGCTACGAGTCTGGTTACGATGATCCCGACGGGGGAGATGACTCAGAGGATGGGACAGTTATCGACCCGAAGCCTCTTAGTGTACGTGAATGGCTAAAATCAGTTAGTGCACCGTAGGCTAGTCCACCCCTCTTACCCTTCCCCGCAACTTTTGATTGTACAGCTGAGCGGAGGCTCGAACCCTAGGACTTTTGATACTTCCCTCCTGGTCTGATCTATTTTGTATTTTGGAATGATGTGGACTCGTTATGAAGTTATTTGTAATGAAGTAATTTAAGGTTTCTATCTTAGTTCTTCTTCTTAATTTCTGCGATTGAGTACTGGAGTCGGAATTACGGTGGGAGTTGAAGTGAAATTGGATCCTGAAGGGATGGCTACGTCTCCGAAGTATCGGGGCGTGACATTAAATGTGACAAAATCCTGATCCGTGTCCCCTACTATAGACCATGTAGGCTAATATTATCCAAATAATTAATTGTCTGGAAACTAACACAGACCCCACAGGATTAACGGCCTAAACGGCTTGACATACATTCGATGGTTCAAATGACACTTAACTGATTAAACTACCAACTGATAACTACCAAGAACGTCGTTGCACAACTCAAAAAAGAACTCGACTCGAGGGCAATCTATGTTCTTTGATGGATAAAGTTCATTGTCCATCGAAACCGCGAATTCCTTTTGCAAATAGAATATATTCGGCTATGGGTGTATTTTCCCAACTACGTCACTTAATAGCCAAAGACCAGGATCAACATTGACAAAGGCTATAATGCACCGGTGCCATAAGCATACCGATCCTTTGAATGTTTTCTATCTTTCAACAGATATTTATGAAATCACAATTGGTTTCAAACGAGATTCAATTTTAGAATTCTTAAATTGGATATCTCTACGTGTAGCGTTATACTTCGCAAAGACAATCATCTAGATTTTCGATTGAAAATTTAGACAGATTGTCTAGAAACCCCTCTTCCCTCTTCCATTGGATCCACTAAGTGACATTAGGAGATCCAAATCTGATACGATGAGCAGCTGAAACGGTAGACAATTTCCATCCGTTGGCCAAAAGCAACGATGCAAGAAGTCGATGCAGGTCCTCCCTCTCCATCACTCTCTTTAGTCTTCTTGGTCTTCTTATAGTATTTAGTCCGACCGATGGATACGCAAGCAGATGTCCAAGTAAATTCAACGTGTCCCCAGAAGATGCCTTTTCCTGATCAGGTTACTTCCCAACATATAAAATCAGGATTCGTGGGGGCGTGGTGTCCCCAGAAGATGCCTTCCCCTGATCAGGTTACTTCCCAACATAAAAAAACCAGGATTCCTGGGGGCGTGGTGTCTACAGAAGATGCCTTCCCCTGATCAGGTTACTTCCCAACATATAAAACCAGGATTCGTGGGGGCGAACGCCTTGAACAAGAGTGGCTCAACCCCTCTCAAGGTCTCATCTCGCTCTGATCGAGAGATTAGCGGAATCCTCGTGCAAGCCGGAGCAATGAGCGAACGAGAGTCGTGGAGCGACATACGCAGCGCCCTGCTGGTTGTAGCCGTGCTCATAGCAGGCGTAACCTACCAAGCTGTGCTTCAGCCTCCAACCCATTTTGAAAAAATCAAAACTGATAAGGTGAATAGCTTCCTGGCAGCATACTATTCTTTCGAGAAAAGTACCGCCGGGAGGAATTTGGCTTTATTTGTTTTCCTGTGCAGCAACACGTTCGGGTTCCTCTTGTCTGTTTATACGACCCTTGTCTGTTTATACGATCATTTGTCTCACCAAAGAACTTCCGTTGAAGTTGCCGCTGATACTCTCCACGGCCTCGATGGTTGTTAGTTACATTGGCTGCCTGGTGAACGTGCCGGCCAAGTCGTTACCGGATGAACATTTCACTCCTATGGTAGCACTATTGGTCGTCGGATTGGCGCTCATGATACCAGTTATTCTTCTATTAATACTATATTATACAAAACGAGGGGAGATGACACTATAATAACTTTCTTACGGTGCTCACTTAATTATTATAATTTTTTTTATCACTTAACTGTCATACCTTATATACGGCAGTCCTTTAAATGTCATAACTTTTTTTTTCAATTATTTGAGTGATATATAACTTTTCAATCGATCAGTTAAATATCATAACTTTTTGAAAATGTTTGCCACAAGTCCTATGTCATGTTAGATTTTCAACATTTTGGCGAACTTTTTTCAAAAGTTTTGGCACTTAAGTTAATCCTTTCAAAAGTTATAGCACTCAAATGGTCAAAGAAATAATTATTATTATGACTCTCAAGTGTAGCACCTAATGAAAATTATGAAACTTATGGTGTCATTATCCCATTTTGCACAATATCAGGCATCTGCATAGAATTTCTTTACCGGATTAACATCTTTGATGTGATGCAGTCCACAAAAAAGTAGTTCTCGTCGTTAAAGATATCCCTCGACTTAAGGGTTGTGCAAAGTAATGCAAACCGTATGCAGCGTCAGAATTAAGTTTGTCAATAACGTCATAGGTATCGAACTGATACCCTTGGTTCTCTCCAGTTGATCGTGTAATGCCAGCAGATGCCTCATCTTATTTTTCTTATTGAATGTGTCTTCAGCTTATAGCACATCCTTATCTTATTTTGGTATAGAAAAGATCACGCTGCTATCCGGCAGCAATGTTAAATGCTGCTCCCCGAGAAGTGGCACTCGTTTTCATTTGCCCAGTAGCGACCACCATGCCACCTTAATTTGAACAACTAGAATAACCCCAGTGCAATGCACGGGCCACGATGATTTAATATTAGAACAAATCTTGACTCTGATGTATCGGTTTCATTAGAGTTAATGTATTGTACTTAGTATTATATAACTTTCAAAAACAATTATTACTTTCAGAAACAAAAAGTTGAAAACACTACTGTCGTATAAACCTCTCTAATATAACATATTAGTATAGCCATTTGAATATGTTTAATAGATAAGCAAGGCTCAATATCAATGGTTGCTAACCCGAATAATGTTACCAATTCACGTAATTTGACTTTTCAAAGAAATGAAAAGGGGAAAAAAAGAACTCAATGAAAGATTGGTCTTGCCTATCTTCATCGATTTAATCAGCAACAGATATGATATCACTGAATGAATTTCTTGTTGTATCAATCCCCAAATTATTAATATTACTGAGAGCATAGCAATAGCAAATGAATCGGGAAATTGTAGTATAACCTTACTATTGCAATGATAGATTGGTTCATTAGTTGTCACTAATATAGTGATGACAACGTGGTTGTATGTGACGTAGAAATTATAATCTTTTTTTGAAATGGATTTAAATGGATTTTTTTTTTTACAATGAATTGAATATGTAAATTTTCTTCTGAAATTTATTTAAAAGAAAAGGTAGAGTGAGTGTTGACTTTACATGTTTTTTTTATTGATCATCTAAAAACGGTGGAAGAATTACTTTATCTCGTCTCCAAAGTTCTTGATTTCGTCCTCTGATCTTCTCTAGAATCTGAAATGTTTGGAAACAAGCGAGCTCGACGGCTCAGCCAGCAGCTACTCCCCTCCTCCTCGTGGAATCAAGCATGCTCAAAACAAATCATTATAAAGCCCATAAGCCATTGAAAGTTCACAATAGACTCTCATCATTAAGCAATAAGCTTAACAAGAAAGAAACATGGAAAGATGACTAAAAATATATGATCTCAGGATAGGTATTCAAAAGAAAGATTCACAAATGATAGATTTATCAGCAAAATCAAGTGGGTTTTAGAACGATTTCTTAGACATATACTGATTAGTCTTGAAAATTCAACTTCTTGTTGCTCGGTCTTGATTCTACATCCATAATTTGCCCTACGGGAAGACCCAACTAAGTTCGATCCACATCGAGCGGTGGCTCAGCTCATAATGGGCCCTATGACAAGGCCCAAATAAGTTCAATCCATATTGACCATTGGCTTCGCTTGCGATTTTTGCCTAGTGGGAAGGCCCAAGCAAGTCCGATCCACAGGGACGGGTCGTTCAACTGACAAATTGGCCAGTGACACTGCTGGAGTAAGTTCAGTCCACATTAACTGGTAGCTCGATCCCGAAATACTAACGTTTGGATACATAGCCCACTTTAGGATTCGAAAATCGGACCGTGGTAGAATTAGAGGAATCGGATATGAAGATAATCAAATCAAATATGTCAAGTTCTTTCATGTGAAAAAATTTTGCTCCAGGAAATATCCAAATGGAAGATACTTTTTTCAAGCATACTTTATTCACTTTTCTAACATATAGCATAAAAATAAATATGGAATTTAGTAAGTAATCACTCACCTCTATTCCAAGATCTCAAATGGTAAATTCAGAGGAGGGCTTCTCCCTCCTTGCAAAGTCCAAACCCTAAACTTTTATCTTCCATTTTCTATTGGATTTTTACTCCTTTCCACAGAATCTGAAACCCTTCACACCCCTCATAAACTCTTACCCCTCCTTCGTGGTTCCTTCCATCGCCATTCCCAGTTTTACGTTTGCCCCTCTTCGCTGTTTGGATCGTCTGGCCGTGATGCATGAAAAAAATGGCGAGTGAAGAAGAGTTTGACAGTCGGGTAGCTGTACCCTGCAAAAAAAAAAAAACACAATCACTTGGGAAGCTTTAGCCAGACAGTGATTTGGCTATGATGGTTGGAGTTGTATCTTCGGTAACTTGGAAGATCAGGGGAACGAGTCCTATTGAAACACAAGGAGAGGAGCAAAGTGGAGTTCATTAAAGAAATGCCTTTTGAGAAGGTTTGATACATAACTCTTGGTTGCCCTCAGTTTCCGCTCCTAAAAATAGTATGTTAGTACCTCCCAGCACCAAATTGCTATCAGTAAATCCATGGAGGGGGCATTGCAAGTTACCTGAAGAAAAGCAGCACAAAAAATTAAATCCCCAACGAGCGAAAAGCTGAAAAGGTACAACCCCTATACTTCTCAGGGGATGAGCTCCATGGCACTTGATGAACCGGCATTGCTTGACACGCTGATTCGGGTTTTGGAAGACTCCTAAGCAAAGGACTAGTTGGTATTCAGAATTGCTTGGCCGGCTTTGTGCAAGAGAATCATGGAATTCATCGTGCTTGTACTGTTGATACTTGTGGGTGGTTCTTGAATCGTCCCGCCACAAGCCACTGGCCAGGGATTGATGCATAGCTCGTTCGCTCCCTGCAAGTATGAGCCCCACCGCGATGACCGGGCGCTGTGGACGTCCCCTCGTGACACTTGTTCGGGATTCGAGCTTCGGGCAGTTTACTAGCACTTTGGGCTCGTTGGTGGCAAGGTTCCAGGGGTAGTCACCGCAACCAGTGAAGAGGCGATCGTCAAGTTTCTTGCATTTACTGCACTCGGCCTCCCTGAGAACTTCTCCAATCACTCTGTTGCTAGCTTCACTTTCATGGAGGAACAAGGATATCAAGAGGTGTCAGGGCCCTCCCGTTCAAGATCCACCGGCCCTCTGTTCGATTCAGGGCACGTCCAATAAGTATGAAAGTTATGGCATTTCTACGTAGCAGCAGGTTCGTGCAAAGCAGCCAGGCCCAATCAAACGGTTGACAAGAGCGAGGATCCAACTAGTTACAGTGATTATCGATGAATGTCTAGCGATCATTGTCAGTCATCCATGGCCTGAAGAAGGGCCCGACATATATGACATTGTCGTTAACTTATGGCATCACAGAAAGGTCAATAAAGTCAACCGCCTATAAGATATCTTTATCCCTTCGAAAGATGGAAAATTACTATCATCTCATTGATTTATTGGACCAACCCTCATCTCTGTTCGATACATGCTCACCGCCATGCCCATCCGCCGTCAACTATAGTAAGGGTTTGGTGACTAGGTCAGGTGCAGCAAGGCAAGGTTGCGGTTGGAACAGGTGAAGTTGCATTACAGAGGTGAGACTGGACCATGGTGTGGCTGCGCAACCACGGCTTCTGGGAAACGAAGAGAGAAGACAGAGTGGGAAGAGAGAGGAGAAGAGAGAAGGAAAAAAGATGGAGTTTTGTTCAGTGAGAGTTTTTTTTTTTTTTTCCTTTTGGGAAAATTCCAAATTCAACATTGTATTAGACGCATTTTTCACAAAAGCCTCTAGACTGCCGCTCTTCTCAAATGTGTATCCGATTTGGACCATCATGCTTCAAATGAACCCCCTTCGTCGCCAGCAATAAAAAGCACCTCCCGGCGACTATGTGATGGACACATGCTCATTTGTTACCGTTGGATAGGGCATAAAAAACTATTTCAAATTTAACTGAAAGACGGTAGATTTGAGGAAAAAAAATTTGGGAAAAGAACAGTGCTAGGGTTCGTGTGGCCGAAAAATGAAGAATCAGAACTGCAGATCTGAAAGGAGGGGTCGATTGAGGACATCATGCTGCTTATGGGGTAAGGAAAATTTGTGCATCTTTTTGGGGGTTTGAAGTTAAAATGTATTATGTGCTTGCAACGAGTTAACTGCGGCTTCTTCATGGGGTTTAATGATCCAATCGTTGATGAACACTCCCGGCGCATTGTCCGTTTGCTCTTGCGAAGTACGAAGTTAGTGGAAGCCTGGACTTCAACAAAGCCAAAGGAAAGAGAGGCTTTTACCTCAGGGCCAGATCATTCATGGCTTGTGATTTACTGCCTTTGTGTTCCCAATGCTACTGTTACCTCAGTCGATGAGCATGGGCTACATCCAGGAGAGGCAAATGGATTTGTAGATGGTTTGGAATTCAGGGTCTTTGAATTTGTAATCACACGACGCCCGTGCTACTGAGTGTTCACGTGGCAAATGAATGGTTGGGTCAGTAAGTTTAGATGGCATTGGGTGTGGTTGGAGCCGTCAAAGGAGGTGTATGTGTGCTGTGTGGTTAAATTGCGTTGGGCTTGTTGTGATTGAACTCATTGTCCAAGTGGTTCAATTAAGTAAACAAGAGTTTGAATTGTTTGGAAGCTCCAAGCATGGCCAAGGCAGCCAATGCAATGGCCCCTGGTCAGGAATAGCCAAGGCAGTGGCCAAATAAGGCCATGATGTAACTCATCAGTCCAAGCCAAGCATCAAATGCCACAGCCAGTGTAGTCCAACAATGGCCATGATTATTAGTCCATGCCAAGCATGGTCAAGCATGCTTGTCCTTTTGCTAGTAGAGCTGAAGATAAGAAATAGCACAGCATTCAGAGCGATATGTGTGGTGCTCAGAATCACTTGGTCGGCTTGGTGCAACAAAGTCCTTGAATTCATCCTATCAGTACTGCCGATGCGTGTGGTTAGTCCCAAATCATCCTGTCACAAGCCATCAAGGTGTAGCGACATGGCTTGCTAGATGCCTCTTAGTATGATTTCCGCCACGACGAGCAGGGGTGCTGCTTATGTCGCCTTGTGACTCTTGGTCATGATTCGAGTCTTGGACAGGCGGCAAGTTTGAACTGGCCAGTCCGCGGAATGGTGCTAGAGTTGGTCACACCAGACTCACCACAGCTCCTTCAGAGGCGCAGTTGTTAAGTTTCTCATGCGTCTCCAAAGCTTCGGCTTCCACAAGAACTATCCTCGATCTCTCTTTTGCCCGCTTCCATCTCGAAAAAGGACCAAATATCATCAGGGAGGTGTCAGGCCCCTCCTGTTTGAAGGTGTTCCACCTCCATTTATCCCTTTCTATTCTGCTCCGGGCACGTCGGATAATGGATGAAGTCCATGGCATTTCTGCCTATGCATGGACAAGTTCGCGGCAAAGTAGCCCAAGCTCGATCAAGAAGTTGACAAGAGGGGCGATCTAACCAGTGTCAGGGATGCTCCCTGAATGCCCGACAATCATTGTCAATGAAGTCAAACCACCTTGGAAACAACTTTATCAATTCGACGGGTCGAAACATCTTCATCTTTTTGTCGATTTACAACAAATCCCCATCTCTACTCGATACAAGCCCGCAAAAAATTATAGGTCGATCGGGGAAAATTTCCAAAAAAATGAAAGAAAAGAAAGAAAGAAATGCGAGTGGTGTGTTTGTCTAGTAAATTATCGACTCATTGGCATTTATTCAAGCGTTTTCAAACTTATCTAATTAATTACAAACTCCTTATATAGCTTTTCGACATTGATAAATGGTTCACTGGAAATTTAATAGGCCTTTGTGTAATTAGCTTTTTTGCGTGGTAAAGTTTCCAAAAAACCCGTTATCCCAAACCACCCGTCACGCCTAAACTCTCGTCAAGTGTCTTCAGCTTCAATTTCGAGTGCGTTTGGTTTGATCTTTTTCAATAAGTCTTGAGGATCTAAAATTTTTGGAAAAATTGAGGTGATTGTTGAATTTTATTTTAACTCACTATATAAAAAAAATTGACTTTCAGAAAGTCGAAAGCCCTGAGGACTTTCGTCATTTTCTGAACGCAACTTCCACGGGTAATCAACTTTTTTATTCTTCCGAAATTGCTCTGGCTGTGTTTTTTTGTTTCCAACTTCCGGTCTTGCCCTTCACTCGGCCACCGCTAACCGAGGGTCTTCTTCGCCCTTAGCCGCCTCCGCCTGACCTTCTATTCCGCGGTGGAGGAATGGAGGATCGGGGACGAACAAAGGAGCGACGACTTCGATCTGGTGAGCATCGCCGACGACTGGCTCTTCTGTTCCCCCATTGCGGAAGCTCAGGAGACAGGAGGAGGTTTCGGTTTGTGTATGTAAAGTATCTCCCTTTCCCGCTCTCTCTCTCTCTCTCTCTGTTGCCTCCTCAATTCCTATTGTTTTCGCTTCAAAGCCGAAGAGAAGATGGATAGAATTGAATGCAATTGCTCAAGGTATCGACAACGATGGTTTCCGCGATTCAGTCGTAAGTCACAAACCTTCGTCCCCTTCCTTCGCCGTCGCCTCCCCCAACCCCCAATTTCCAATTTTCGCTAAGAAGAAGAAGAAGAAGAAGGGGGAGCTGTTTTGGTTGTTTTCAATTGAAAAGATTCCGCGCTGACTCCGGTCTTCGATAACGTTCTGGATCCTTGCTTGCTCTGCTCTGGTTGTTCGTTTGGGAAAATTTCGGCCGCCATGTGCGGCGAAGAAGAAAGAAGAAAAGGATGAGGGGAAAGAGATGAACAGTAAGCTCCTTTCTGTTTCCTCTGTTTTATTTTTTCGCTTCGAGCAAATACACCTCACACCGAAGACCATTGGGGGAAATGCAACTCAACCAAAACGCGGGTCCTTCACGACCTTCATCATGACTTCGGACCGAGGTGGCACCGCCATACCCGCGGCAACCGGGCGGATGGTCCCCTTCGTCAACGGCGAGTGGGTCCCGCCACAGGGGCGGCCGCGGCGCCGCTCGGCGTCATGGCCGATTGCGTGGTAAAAAAAAAGTTGGGGCTTTCGTGGACAACTCGGACGTAAGGACGTATGAATAAGCTCGTTGAAGCGGAAGGGCAAATGCGTATTTTGCGAGGCAAAGATGTGTCCTTTTTTGACCTTTTTCCTTTTTTCGGCCACTTGGGATGGCTCCTCTAATACCAAATAGAAAATATATATATATAATATAATCAAAATCAAAATCAAAATCAAAATCTGAGATCAAAAGGGGCTGTTGTTATATAAAATCGCAAGAACCGTCGTTCACCGAGGAAGACAAACCAGAGAGAAAAAAAAAGAAGAAGAAGAAGAAGGAAAGCTCCGTTTCACGGAAACCTTCCCCCACGATCGAAACCGTCGTACCGCCCCCCTCGCCCCCACCCAAAAAAGAGGAAACCGTCCTTCCCCATCTCCAGCCAGCCAGCCAGCAAGTCTCGCCGCCACCAACATTGAAAATGCCGACCACGTCACGATCCACAGCCGTGGGCGGCGGACGTGGCCGCGGACGTCATCAATGCACCATCCATTCCCCTCCCCCGCTCCCGAGAGGGATGGCCTCCAGGGTGGACCCGGCCCCGCTGGCCCTGGCGGTGCACACGGCCCATCCCCGCGCACTTTAGCCTCCCCCCACCTCAGCGGTGGCCTGGCCTCTCCTCCCTCTCTCTCTCTCTCTAGATCTCAAGATCAGCCGCACACGCCTCCCTACCCCCACCCACCCGCACCCCTCTCCCTCTGCCCACCTCCTTTTAACCTTATCTCCTCCACCCAACCCACATCCACCACCATGCCTTTCTCTTTTTCTCCACTCCCCTCCTCCTCCTCCAAATCCCTCCTCCTCCTCCTCCCACCGCCCACCGCAACCCTTTTCCCCTCCTCGCTATCCTGCGCCTCCTCCTTTATCCTCCACCCGCCGACCCTCCCCTTTGTCTCACCCTCCCCTCCCTCGACATCCAGATCTGCTCAGATCTGACCCCCGCCGCCGCCCATGGCCACCGTCGCCTCCTCTCCTCCCGACGCCGCTCAGCCCCTCGGCTCCCCGCAGCCACAGGAGGAGGATCCGCCGCTCACCCTCCCGGCCCCCTCCTCCCCCTCGCCTTCGCCCCCGTCCCCGCCTCCCCTGGCGGCTCCGGCCTCACCGCCCCTGGCGCATGGCACCATAACCCTGGCCCAGCCGGCCATCACCAACCCTCGGCGGCTCCCGCCGCCGTGCTGGTCCCACGACGAGACTGTGGCCCTCATCGACGCCTACCGCGAAAAGTGGTACTCCCTCCGCCGCGGGAACCTCAAGGCCAACCACTGGCAGGATGTTGCCGACGCGGTGTCCTCCTGCTGCCCCTCCGCCTCTCCGGCCAAGACGGCCGTGCAGTGCCGCCACAAGATGGAGAAGCTCCGTAAGCGCTACCGTACCGAGCTTCAGCGCGCCCGCTCAATCCCGGTCTCTCGTTTCATCTCCTCCTGGGTCCACTTCAAGCGCATGGACTCCATGGAGAAGGGCCCCTCCTCCTCGAACCCGGCTTCCACCACCGTGGCCAAGGCCGAGAAGCCGGACAGCGACGACGACAACTTCAACGACGACGAGGAGGACGACGAGGACGAGTTCCTGGGCAGCGGCCAGTTCGATCACAAGTTCAAGAACAACGGCTCCTCTGTGAATTCAAGAAACCTCCATGGCTTGTACCACAACGGGATCGGGACCGAACCCGCCAGTGGGAGCAAATCGAGCGGCGGGTTCCGTATCAAGATCCCCACCGGCGTCAGCATAGCTCAGCCCGGAGTGAATTACCGGAAGTTCGACAAGAAATTCAACATGGGTCCTGCTGCGAGTGATGTGAACCCTAATTTTAGCACCAATTTCGGCTCTAATTTCGGAGGAAGCGGTGGCGGCAGCGGTGGAGGCGGATATGGAGCTAGGGCTACGAGGGAAATGAGTGGGATGGGGAAGAGGGGAAGAGAGAAGGACCCGTTGGAGGAGATGGTAGGAGCGATCAAGGTCTTGGGGGATGGGTTTGTGAGGATGGAGCAGATGAAGATGGAGATGGCGCGGGAGATCGAGGGCATGCGGATGGAGATGGAGATGAAGCGGACGGAGATGATCCTCGAGTCGCAGCAGCGGATTGTGGAGGCCTTCGCCAAGGCGGTGGCCGAGCGGAGGAAGAAGGTCAAGAGGATGCCCACTCCAGAAGCTTGAATTGCATTGCAATGTGTAGGGAAGAAAATTTCTCGACTTTGCTGTTTCTTCTGCTTCTTCTGAGGTTGATGTTGATATAGATGGACGATGATGTTGCTCACTATCAAGAGAGTTTAGTGAGGATGTGAAGATTTTAGATCAGGGGTAAGGGAAAGGGCTAGTGACTGAAGTTGGACAAAGCTGAGCAAGAGCAAAGCTGTCGTTTATGTAGGATTTGATTGTTAGAAGAGCTAAGATAGATCTATTTTGCAGTAGGAAATTTTTTTTTTTTTCCTTTTGTTTGATGTCTTTAGGGATAGAAGGACTTGGAATATGCATAAGGTGATACCTTTGTTGGATAATTTAAGCTTATCTTGACAGACACACTGCATCTTTTGGTCGCCTCTCTCTCTCTCTCTCTCTCAGTGAGATCTGCTTGTGAAGCTTGTTATCTGGTTTCCTTGTCAGCTCAGTGACCATTCACGCTTTGGCAAGTCTTTTGAGCTGCTCTTATGGTCGTCCGGATGTTCCATTTGATGTGGGTGTGATGCCGGGGGGAGTCTTTACTCATCAGTCTTGTAGATACGGTGGTTTATAGGCATTAATCTTGTAGAAATTCTGTAGTTTTGATCTGGGTGTTGTTTGCCTCCATGTTTCCTTCGGTTCTTACTTAACAGATGTGGATTTGCCAAAGCTCTTGGATGTGGATTCAAATCCTTCCAAGAGTTTGTTGAAATGCAGTGTCATATAGCAAGCTCGATACTGGTAGAAGTGAGTCCATGATTGGGTGACTGAACCATAGAAATGGCGTGCGCCATTGTAATTCAAGTATAGAACAATTCAAGTATAGAACATTCGAAATACTGGTAAATTGCAAGCTCTGTTTCGATTTTTATGACATCAAAATGCCTCTTCAGAGATCATATACGAAAAGACGTCACAAAACGAAAATGGTGCACAGTGCAATGTTGGCCAAATTTCCATGTTCTAAGATCGATCAGTGATCGATCGAATCTGAAAGGCCAGTTTTTCCGAACACAGGGAACTCAGAAATTGCATGACTGAATGTACCACTATAGATGTACACGAACGAAGATAGTCAGCATGAGAGATGTGTTTCCTACTCTTGATCTTTGGAACAATCAATCAAACAAGTCGGACCCTTTTTTCCTCTCATGAAATTGGTGTGCTATTGTTCCCTACCCTCCATGAGCTCCAACAGCCGAAGTGGCCCGACCATCTAAACGGTGCCATGGTTCCATTGGCACCGCCAATCGCGTACGGTGACACGGTTCCATTGGCACCGCCAGTCGCGTTCGCCTCCTGGCCGGACCGTCGGAACCGCTTCCAGTCTCGGAGGACTGCCGTGAGGTCGAGGATCTTGGCCCTTATGCTTCGGCAACAGTTGGCGTGCACGGTGCACACAGACCGTATGTCCTTGCTATCCTGGCAGAACCCGCTGAAGTAGCGCGTGCTCAGGAGCCTCACGTTGAGCCCGAGCTCCCCGAACGCGCCCCCGCGCATGAGCTCCAGCAGGACGTCCTGCTCTTTCTTGCCCGTGGCGTTGTCCTTCCGGGCGTACCATGTCTCGAACAGCGCCACGGTCTTGTTGTTCGACCTCACGAAGTAGAACCCGGTGTTAATGAAGTTCTTCTCCGATCGCGGGTTGCCGTCGAATATGTCGGTGCTGATCTGGAGGTCTTCGCTCTGGTTGCGGCTCAGCCTCGCGAACGGGTTCCTCAGCCACATTACGTCGGTGTCCTGCGATAAGGGGAAACATTGTCAACAAGTGCAGTGAGGTCTATAATCATATGAAATTTGAACATGTTATGGACCAATGAATTAATATATGAAAATTTAAGGAAAGGAGACGAATGAAGTTTCCGAAATCGACTCTATTAAGACAGGGATGAAGCCTGAAGCTATATGATTAAGCAAATAATATTGAATTAGCGGTTGGTGCATCCGATTACCTAATTGTATTTGTCATGTGTTAGGCCAATTTAGGTGAAATTTGACATTTGACTGCGAGTTTGAAACCGACGTGTAGAGACCTTTTTGGGAAGATGAGTTTCCACGTACAGCACGGTCACTTGTTAAAAGTGTAGCTCATTTATGCTATCAATCAATAAGGGGAAAGGGGGGGATTTGAAATTGCCATCCACCCTCAAAACTTTCTAAAATATGGTATTTATGGCATTTTTCCTGATTCCAGCAAAAACATAGTTTAAAAAAATTGATTAAATCCACTAAATGGAGTATTTGGGCCGGTTCAATCCGGGAACCTAATTGAACCTGCTTGATACGACCGGTTCTAAGCCAATTCAAACACAACTGTAGTCGGTTCTCACCTAAACAACTTGAGAATTGACTTTTAATAGTTTTGATTTTTAATGTCAGGTATTATCGATTTTACCCAAGAACCGATCTAAAACTAAGGGAACTTGTTACATTTCAAGGTAAAATATATAAATATGCTTTAACAACAGCAATGAAATAAAAAGGTAAAAAAAAATTAAAAGGTAGATCTCGAAATCAATTTGTTCAATTCCCAATTTTGATTCCCTGCTCCAAAAGTTGGTAACCAATTTAATCATTCTAAGTAATTCCAGTCTAAAATTAATTACCCATAAAATTTATAATTCGACCAAGTGTGTCATTCATTCAGAAGTAATTAAATTCTACTAAAATAGATTGTTGAAAACACTCAAAGTGATTATCTTTAGTTTCTATCCCTCGTCGGAAATCATCAACCATGAACATGGTGCTTGTTCGGCAGCTAGCTAAATCTAATGTCGCGACACTAAGGTCGAAGTTTTATGCGATAATGTTTCATAAGACAGATTGATAATCACAATACCTATCTTTATATGTCACCTTATTAATTAAATTTCCGATCCTAACACATATCTAGACAAATTTCTTCTCTGTACAGTGAATCCTACGAAAATTTGGTTCCGTGTATGATCTTCTCCTTTAATTGCCGTCAATAAGGGAGAAAGATATTGGCCGAGCAGAAACGGATCAGAATCTTCCTCCTAATAATCTCTTCGAATTCGAAACCGAAATTCAAGAAATCAATGACGCAATCACTTGACTCCACGTACCGTGAAGACGAAGCTGTACCCTCGCCGGAGGACCTCCGTCAAGAACAGAGTCCTCGTCCACATCATCTTCACGAAGCCCTCCGACATGTAGACCACCTCTCCCCTGAAGTCGACGCCCTCCGTCTCGAGCCTGTAGCAGTGAAGCCTCTGGAACAGGCACCGCTGGTACGCCACCTCGTCGACGGCGACCACCAGCACGTGGTCGAGCAGACGCCGCGTGCCCTCCCCGAGCCAGAAGCTCTCGAGGAAGAGGCCCAGCATGGTCTTGTCCGCGTCCACACCCTGCTCTGCGTACGCTCTGTTCACGACGGCGATGATCAGGATCTTGTCCGGCGTCGCCGCCCGGGCCAGCGCGGACCCCAGGACGTCCATCGAAGCGTGCTCCGTGGCCTGAAAAACGACTGGCGTGAGTGAGCACCCCGAAAGACACTTACGAGTTACGACCCAATAGAGAAGCTTTAGCAGGTAGAGCGACTCACCGGCTTCTGGGCGGGGCAGAGGCGAGGGAAGCGAGTCGCAGAGAGGAAACAGAGGAAGAGGACGGCGGAGGAGAGGAGGGAGAGGACGGCCAGGTTCAAGACAGAGTTCTTGGAGTAATCCATGCGAATGCAAAGCGTGCGAAAGATGAAATTCTTTTTGCGGGTTTAGCTTCTGGTTCGACCCTCGTGAGACTTCCGGCAGCAGTTGGTTATGGCGTAGTTTGCTCACGAACATGGACAGACACAAAGACAGAGAGAGAGAGAGAGGGAGAGAGAGAGAGAGAGATGCTGATCAATCTTACATATTGCCCAGGAAGAAAGAAAACCTGAAACGCCACGATCTCTTTATTGTCAAATGGTAATAATTTGAATGCATCGAAGCATCAAACTCACGACTCCACCTAAAACCCCAGGAGCCCCCATTTGACATTCGTGCAAGAAACAGGCGATCTCGACGGTAACACGACCCAACATATTCAATGTCGCCAAGGCATCCAAAGGCAGGGCTTATTCGAAATCGATGAGGATTTAGGTTGCAGGGTCGTTTTCTGATTTTAGGTTGATTACCAATTTAAGTATGTTTAGTAATTTAAGCGCTCTTTCTTTCTTTCTTTTTTTCTAATGTGAATAGGGTTCGTCGGTGCGAGTTGGCTTTCCCAATTCGAGCAACTTCATTAGTTCAAGTTCGTTTCCTTGTTTAAGTTCCTCACTTTTTTTGTAGATTTACTTGTGTAAGTAAACTCCCTATAATGCGAATAAGTCTTACGGTTCGAGTTTGAATAAGTCTCCTAATTCGAGTAAATCTTTTAGTTCAACTCGGTTTCCTAATTGAGAGAATTACACAGAGCATCCTTCAACTTTGGCCCGACGTTTAATGTCGTCCGTCGACTTTAATTTGTTCAATGTGATATTTGAACTTTTGAAAAATACTTAATTTGGTTCCTAGATTATACTAGGGTATCCAATGTTATCATTTTATGAACTCAACTTCAAAGACAATAATGAACATTTACCAACAATCTAGGTAATAAATTAGACATTTATCAAAAGTTCAATAACAACATAAATAAATTAAAAACTATGTGACCACATTGCACATTATGTCAAAACTTAGGGATCATTTATGTCATTTGCCTTTCCTAATTTAAATGGATTTTCGATTTAATTTTTCCTAGTCTTAGTTTGTCTATTTTATGGAAGATGCATTCCCAATTGTAAGAATGTAGATTTGAGTTAATATTATTTGAGAACTCTCTTGAGCGAGTGATTTCTTTGGCGCTTTATCCGATTCTTTGGCGGTGATTAGTGTGAAATTATGGTATGCCTCCATGGCGAACTCTTCCGTTCCAAAGTTATGTTCCATTCAAACACTTTCAACATTTTCTCAAAATCTCAAACGCATCACTCAATAATACGCTTTCATAAAATACTCTTCACTATGGTTATGATAGATAAGTTAGGATATAGTAATCGGGATTCTCATAATTTAGATAAAACTAGTCGGTGTCAAGAAGGGGAAAAAAAGATTTGCATGGGCAATATCTATTTTCTAGTGGCGGAATACTGAAACAATTTCAACTTCGAGAATATTACATCACGCATTGTCAGATCACTAAAATGTAGAATTGCTGGGTTAGCAAATGTTCATGAAAGCTTATATGACACCGTGATAGGTTCTAGGCACACAAGACATACCATAGGTGAAAGTTATATGACTTTGGAGCCATGTCTTATATTCATAAGCCGGTGTTTCCAACCCATTTTACATCCCTAACCATGACTTATAATTTAAGAGTATAGCACACCTCAACACAAAACGAGTCGACACATGATAACTTTCAAATTGCTCACTCGATGCACGGTTTGAACCCTCTCACTTGCACGTCTCTCGAAGCCAGCCGTGGGAGCGCAGGGCACTCCGTCCGGTTGATCGGGGTCCCGGCGAAAGAATCTCATGTCGGTGTCGCGAACATCACTTTTCAATGCGTAGTAGCTTTTACTAGAAGGAGTTGATTTGATTCGAAACCACCGGGGGCAAGCGAAAATTAGGAAGCGTTTAGGTGAGGATTAGGCAAGCTTCGGTTGGAGCTAATGCCTAACCGCTAACCGTTCCCACCTTCCGTTCCTTCCTCGGTACACCTTGGGACTCGACCAAGCGACAGCTTCCCGCCTCCTCGCGACACTTGGCTCGCCGCAATTACCTCAATTTTTCTTTGTTTGTACCTACATTCAAAGGTCCGCACATCTCCTTAATGTCTTCGCAATCCACTTTTCAACTCCTTTTGATCTACTCATCTGTCTTTAATTTAATTCAATTTGCTCTTTTTGGGGACGACCCTTTCCAAGATTATCATTTTGCTTAATTACTTGCTATTATGATTGATCCATCTGTAATTTTTTTTACTCCATTTGTGTGTGGTGTTCCGCAACCGACATTCTCGACGGAATGAGACGATTATACTGATTTTCTATATGATGTTCTTAGATTTAATTGACGGGTAATGGATGAAAAATCCAATTCTTCTTTAATGAGTTCGAATAAATTTTTTCAGAGGGGTTTAATCTCAATCGATGAACTCAAATGGTTAGTCAATAGAAATGTTATATTTGTTAATTAACTGTCACTAAAGAAACATCACATTTTCATCGTTTTTACATCTCAAGGTGCTAAAAATACCACAATAGACATGATGAAAGATTAGAACGTGTGCTTTACATTTAATTAAGAGAAAAATGTGCATTCATGTATTATCATACGTTTAAAATAAACATTTTCATGTGCACATACAGACCATATCCACAACCCTAGAATTTCTCCATGTGTTTTTATAAGAATTAGGGCCGACAAGATGGATCGATCGGCCCCTTAATTGGCCGGATTGAATCAAATTGGTCAATTGAGTCTAATTCCCGATAGAGTCGGTCCGATTTTCAGTTCTAAAAAGTGGCCCCAGTGTCCGAGCAATTCGATTCTTGGCTTCAAGGGAAGAACCAGACCGTCCAAGACTATTGTTTCTAACCAGACCGGTTAGAGCTCCTTCGCCAAGGCTGACTTGTGGCTCGGCATCTCTTGCCCTCACGGCTGTGGCCGCTTCTCGCGCCTCGGCCTTCACGACTCCACCTAGCCCTTCGCTTCCCTCTCTCGGCTCCGCTTCCTCAGCCACCCAATGCCACAATACCACTACCTCCCAAAATCAAGAACCCTCCTCCTCCAATCGCTACCCGTGATTTTTTCAAACATCTTTTACGCAACGATTCTCTCTCTTCCGGTCTTATTCCCGATTTTAAAAGGGAAACCGTATTGTCCGAGGAACTAATAACTCCTAATAAGAATTGCAAATGCATGCGATAGAGCTATCTTACGAAATTCCACAATTACAAAATCCTCAAGAACTGCCATACCATTCTCTAACATGTTATAAAAAAAATTGTATTGTATCGTAATTTCATTATTGTAGTGAGAGACAATATCAAAAATTATTCAATCAATCATAAACTTACTATATGGATGTCAATTAAATGAAAAAATATTTTAACATCTGCGCTTCTGACCAATTTTCGCCTTTGACATGCTGATACGCCATGTAGGACATGCGAAGATGGCTATACCATCATATTAACAATTTTTGTAAAAATTGACGGAATGTCTTTATTGAAATTTTACGTAAAAATTTAGGATTAAATTGGTAAAAGTAAAAATGTTCAGGATCAAATTGAATTACCATTCATATAATAGGTTTAGAACCGATTGGTTCAATATGTTTGGAGCCGTGAACTAGAACTCTCCCGTTCCTTCAATTTCACGGCGACGAAAAACTCTCTAAACCCAAGCACGCTTTTATAGCTAACGAGATAATTGACCAAATTTCGAATCTCAGATCATAATTTTAGATCTAACTTTCTCACAATGATCTCGTTGTGATCTCTTGCTTGTTAGTTGCCTCTTTAGATGGATTATATTACAGGAGTTCAATTACTAAATAACAAGTTGTTGGCCTAAACAATGAAGAGTTTAGATCCTCTTGTTGTTATCTCGAGTTCCAACCTTTGGAAGTACTACAAGAGTAAAAACCCAAACGCGGGTGATGACGATGAGAACTTATGTGAACAAAATTTTAAGAGAGCATGATAGAAAGACTTCCTTGATTTATAGTGATGGAGTCGATAAAATATATTTTTTCAATGCGTTTCAAATGCTACAACATTCGATTTGATTTGATCAGTTAAACTCGAGATCCTAGAAGACTTATCTGTAACATAGATAAAGCCAACTCTTGATTTAATGTTTTTGATACTTAGATTGCGCTTGTTTCGCGGAAAACAATTTTCAGAAATTTTACTTTTTGGATTTTCTAGGATTCGATTCAGTGAAAAATAAATGAGTCAAGAAAAAACATGTTTCATGAGTGGAGAAAAAAAAAGAACACCTTTAAAAGTGGGAAAAATAATTTCTTCTTTTCCTTCCATTTCTTTTACCTAAACCAAGCATGTTCTCCTTTGTGCACTCATTTTACTTATTTTTAATTTGATTTTTCTTCTTTAAAAATAAAAATCCAATCTTTATTTTCCTTTATTTTTCTTTTTATTAGCAACCGCAACTAGGCTAGCTCGAGTTCACCGAATTCAGGTGAGCCAAGCCTTGCCTTAAGCTAGTGAACTCAAGTGTCGCCGATTTGGCGAGGTGGAGCCTCACTCGATGATGGTGGCTCGACTTGCTACAATTGGTTGAGCTTGAGCCTCCTTGACCTATGCAAGGCTCAAGCTCGCATGCGGCTGGTTGCCGTGACTTGTGACTGGAAGAATAAAAAACAGAGAATAAAGAAAGAAAAAAGGAAAACAAAATAATAAATATAAGGATTTTTTAAAAAGAAAACAAATAATAAAAAACAAAAAAAATATATATATTAAAAGGAGTACACAGAGAAAAATCAAATCCAAGAGTTCATACAAAATCAAAGCGGCAAGAGAAATGCATGCCACTCGTCCACTCATTCCAAAGATCATAACCAATCCTAATTTTTTCCCTCTTATCTTATCAACTAATTCAAGAAGAGCATGAAAAGCAACTACACGTGCATAGCACGTGCTCGGCCGCTTGGTTGGTTTGTTTGTAGGGAAAACTCCAAACATCACCCGCGGCTTTCACTCCCATGACAATTTTGCATCCTCGACATTATAAAACCTAACCATTTTAATCCACAATCGCCCCTTACAAGCTTGCAATTTTTCTTTCCCAAAAATACCCTTACCATTATAAATGCCGTCGCAGCGACGACGACGCGTCCAACTCAAAACCCATGTCGACCTGTTTTGCGCGCGCGCACGCATGTAATTGATGTCGCAATGAGATCGACCTAGCCATTGAAAATCTCGTCGTATCAAGGTTGCCAACGCCATCACGGATTCGACAGGAGCAGTTGCTCCATCGTCGCGGCCAACAACCTTTTCTTGTAATCCTCTATTTGCACGTGTTTGCTGTTAGTGTCGTTGCTTGGGTTTGCACGAGCCTAACGAGGGCGAGTCTAATCTCGGGGAAGTCTTCACCGCAGTGCCACCGATCTGGTGATGGGAACGGGGCAACTGAGTCGCACCGGTGACGACAATGTAGCTACCAAACATTAATCTTTTCTTTTCTTTTCTAATCTTTCATTAATCTTTGAATTAATGCCAAACATTCCTTTTCTTAAATGAATACATTATTACGACTGATTTACCTTCCATGCCCCGTCACATAATTGAGCTGTTGCCCCTGAAGTCAATATCGAGGGGTACTTTGTAAGTGAATTCATTACATTGGGAGCTGAATTGCAAATTTTTAAAAAGTTGAAAGGCTAACTTACCACCAGCCCAACATTGGCCTGGATAAGCACTATCATAATCGAGTAGCCAAAAAAAAACACATATATATTATAAAATTATCTTGACATAATATAAATATATTTTTTAAACTCTATTTATTTCGCAAAAAAATAAATAATTTGAAAAATATTACTTTATAAATAACCACTTATAATGCTTGAAATATTTTCGTCAATAGTATTAATATTTTTTGTTCATTCATATTCATAAGTAACTATCTTGAAAAAATATATTTTAAGTTACTCATTTTTTACGAAATAAGTGCATTGTTAATTAGGAGTGATTGCTTCCCGGTTCCTGGATTGGTGGAACCAGTTTCCTGTTATTTGGAATCAGGAATTGGACTGGACCGGATTAGAGGTTCCAGTTCGGTTTCTACCCGGTCCGGTCCGGTTCGGTTCGGTTCCTGGATGGATAATTCATCATGTGTGCCACTGTCTAACTTGGAGATAGGAAAAAACTGTAGCAAATTACAGCCAGTTAGGACAGGGGCCTTTGTTTGGGCATCCGAAGGATACACATTCTTCCCAGGGACTGCTACAAATGCTGCTCCTTAGATACTCACTATAGCTGCTAGTTCCATAGATGATAGGATAGTTGATGGCGATGATGTTTCGGAAAATAAATTGGTTGGGGAGTGGATGGACCCAGTGAAAGAGATGGACGAGTGAGTAATTCATCAGGTGTACCGCTGTCCATCCATTACATAGGTCGTTTTACCATGGGTGTGCCGCTATCCTAGCTGGCTGTAATTTGGTCCAGTTCGGTTCCCGCCTGGTTTGGATGAGTGGTTTGGGAATCGGACTGGACGGTTCTCAGGTGGACGGTTTATAATGATCACCCCTATTGTTAATCTCGTGTAAAAAGAAAAAACAAATAATGGTTGGGCGATGTATTGGTGCATTTTGGAAATATGTCCCAAAGTAATTGGATAAAAGTGTAAATTTCCCCTCCGCTTTCTCTTCGGGTAAGCTGGGTGGAGGGATCCAGTACAGCACTCTCTCTCCCACAAGAAACCCTAGTTTCGTCCGTCTCGCTCCGTCCTCTGATACTTCGCCTTTTTCTTCGTCGCCATCACCACCCCCACCACCATCGGTTCTCCAGTCCAGGTCAGAGCCCGAAGCATCGTTCTGATGCGCAAGAGCGTAAACACGCACCCCATCCCGACGCAGCTGCCGATATCGTAGCCGGAGAGCGCCGTCGCGATCGTCGGAGCGGCGGGCTCGGTGGGATCGGACATGTACGGGGGTCGAGGCAGCGGTGGGGGTTCGTCGAAGTCGGAGGTGGTCGATCGGAGGAGGATCATCAACGACGCCCTGGATAAGCAGCTCGAGAAGTCATCCCCTTCCACCTCGAGATCCAAGGACAAGGAGAGGATCGCCGTGCCCTCCACTTCCGCCGGCAAGTCCCACCTCGACCTCCGCGACTCTCGCCCGGCTGCTTCCCTGTCTAAGAGCAAGTGCTCCGATGGTCAGTGAGCTTCGTCTTTTTTTTTTTCTTTTTGCTGTTCTTGGTGTGAATTCGTGAATGGCGGGTTTTTGCGTGGCGTGAGGTCTGCGGTGGTTCACCCGGGTTGGGGGGCGGATTTTAAGTGTTTGTAGCCCTTGATCTGTTGGGCTTTATGCCATTTCTAGCTTCCGTTTGGCTGTTCCCTGACATTTTTAGCTGCATTGCGATCGATGCGGTGCTTTCTACTTTGTGTGGGTGTGAGGTGGGGTGGAGGTTGATAAACCCTATTAGGTTTTGCTCTAGTTCATCAGGTGATGATGGGAAGAAAAAGGTGGGTTTGCCTTTTACTGAAGCATGAACTCGTTGAGGATGCTTTATATTTGAATTTGTTGTGTCTTTGCTTGCAATGTTGAGCAAACTTAGTTTTTCTGAAACCCTTCTTCTTTGAAGCTTTTCTGAAACTCTTCTTCTTTGAAGTCTGAATTCGTAGTTCATTCATGTATCTAAGTTGGCGTCGCTTAAATAAATATATTGGTCGATTTATGGAGAGAACTGCCTCGACTCAAGATCAATCGCAACGTGCATGTTTACTTGTTTGGTTGGAAAGTTCGCTTTTGATCTTATTCTTTTCTTTTACTTGTATAGTGGTAAGTGGAAAAGAACCTTTGGTCTCATTCTTTTACTTTCCTACTCGTTAGCTCCTCTTCAATTTTATACTAAAGAGTTTTTTGAACTAATCAACATTTAGGAGCGCTGCCTCTTAAGAAATCCACGGCATGATTGGGAGATCATACAACGATGCTGGTAGTTACAAGGTTCATGATTGCGTTGTCTCAGACATAGCTGTTATACTCATTAGCAGATTCTTTATTATATTGAATTATTTGAAAGGAATTGGACTACTCTTTTGTTCAACCTTTTGTTCTTTCTACAAACAATAGCTTTTTGGTTTTTCTTCCCCTAAATGTGAATCAGCTGTCAAATTTGCATTGCTCAAATGTGTTAGCTAAGCAAGTTTATTTTCTTGTTTGGGATTCCAAAGACATAAGTGAACCTTGTGCTTTCTTCCTAGTAATGGAGGTATTTCTTATCCATCTTGCTTCTTTGGCTTCCTTTTATGAGACATTATGGTGCATATGCGGTGCGGAATCTTACTGTCTAATTTTCAATGTCATTTGTCTGAACCCAGAAATATTTCTTCAGAGTGAATTATATCGCTTATGTGCTGTGCTGCATGGTCATCTGCTTATATGCAGCCCATTAATGATGAATAATTATGTCCAATGGCAATAAAACTTATGTCATCCATTCTCTCTCTCTCTCTCTCGTTTATTTTGGCCAAATAACAATTGATGTTGACATCCTGCTTTTTATTGAGCTTTTTGAAGTTCATATTAAGTAATAATGAAGTAACAGAATGAAGAAAAAGTTTAATCATATTGTGCGTTTTTCTTTGTTTGTTTTTTTTGGAGAGGGAGGAGCTCCTATTGTTTTGTCTGTTTATTACTAACCTGCATGTCCTTTTGGAACAGAAGAACACGAAACAGACAGTGAAGAGTCAGATGTCAGTGGTTCTGATGGAGATGACACATCATGGATTTCATGGTTCTGCAACTTGCGAGGGAATGAATTTTTCTGTGAAGTTGATGATGAATACATTCAAGATGACTTTAACCTTTGTGGGTTGAGTAGTCAAGTTCCATACTATGACTATGCCCTTGATCTAATTTTGGATGTTGAATCATCTCATAGTAAGCTGATCCTGACCTTCATCTTATGCTGATTTCCGTGTCTTTTTTAACCTTCCTCCATTTTGAACATTCAATCATGCCCCCAGTTACATCATTTGGACATTTCTTCCATGTTTAATTTGCTAGTGGCTTCAAAATGCATTGTTATGGTTTCAAAATTCTTTTACAAGAATATTGAAGTTAGCTTGGATTTGCTAGAAAGGACTACCTTCATAAACAGTAGATCAGGAGAAATCTCTTTTTAGTATGGCGAGCAAGAGTATCTGCAAACAAAGTACTCTGCCGAATACGGCCGAGAGTTTAGTTTATCCTTTCCATGCGTTTAAATGGGCTTTTTGAAATGTCACTTTTACAGTGGCTTTGTGAATATGTAGCGTACCAACAAGTAACCTTACTTATCCTGATGCAGAAAATGCTTTTTACCCATTTATAGGTGTCCTAATTTTGGAGGAAACATAGACAAATTCTTTGCATGCAACTCAGCTATAACGTTCAGGATAATTACCTCTTGAAACTTCAGCATCAGGAAAGTTTTGTCAATATATCATGGAGAAAGGTTCCTTCATTCTCATCCATCAGATCTCATTCCCTAAATTTAGAGGGCACTTGAGAAAGCCATACTTAATTGGGTTGCTTGTCTGTTTTATGGCATATGGGAGGTTGATCTACTAGTTGAAAGTTAATTTTGCCTTCAATATTTATGTGGCTTATAGCTTTAAAGAAAATAATCAAAATATCACAAGTTCAATGTTGAAGTTCAAATTAAATATTACTGCTTGAATGGCTTAAAATTGTATAGTTTTTAGTGAGGTTAGCAACATTTTCAGTAATTGAAAGGCTGACTGACATCTGCTGAATTGTCAGTCACCAGATAGAAATGGGTGGTATGGTTTGTAACTTTTGGTGTAAATGTATGCTTAGTTTTGACTTGAATATTTAGTTGGCTCATAGTTTTAAAGAAAATATCTAAGTTTGATGTTGAAGTTCTAATCAAAATTTTAATGAATGGTTGATTACCTGATAGAAATGGGTGGTATTGTTTGTAACTTCTCTTATAAATGTATGCTTAGGTGATATGTTCACTGAAGAACAAAACGAGTTAGTTGAATCAGCAGCGGAGATGCTCTATGGTCTAATTCACGTTAGGTATATTTTGACTAGCAAGGGAATGGCTGCAATGGTAAGACCCAGTTGTAGTTTCTTCATCTGCTAAAGAAATTCAATCCTTCATTCATTTTATTGTTCTTTAATGGTGCAATTGCATCTGATGCAGCTAGAGAAGTACAGGAATTGTGATTTTAGCAGATGTCCTAGAGTTTACTGTTGTGGTCAACCATGCCTTCCAGTTGGTCAATCAGACATTCCTCGATCAAGCACTGTAAAGATTTACTGTCCCAAATGTGAAGATATTTATTATCCACGGTCCAAGTACCAAGGCAGTATCCTTATTTTCTCTTGAGAATTTTTTATTGAATTATTTCTCACTAGATTATATCAGCTGTGAAATTGTGATGTCCTTTCTTTGAATTGTGGGGGGAAAGTGTCATAAATGTAACAGAGGTGTAGGGGCCTAGAGAACCAAAAAGCTCAGTAATAATGCAAGAGTTGATCAAATGCATAATTCTTAAGCTTGAACTCTTGGTAGGTGCTTTTACATATATGAGGTTGCTGAATAAAAAAGGCCTTACACAGAGAGGATGAAGTAAAGCCAGGCAATAGCGGCATTAGTTCTTAGACAGTGCAACTGCGGACTAGCCACCCTGGCATTTGCTTGTGAAGCTGATTGAGTGCTTTAAAGTTGTATCTGAACATCCAGTTTTGGATGGTGAATATGCTGTTGATTTTTTTGATAGCGAACTTCTTGGTTATATTCGCTAACAAGTCCCCGATGTATACTTGACTTCTATAGTATGACTAGGAGAATTTTACTATTAAAAAATATAGAAATAGAGGTGAAATTTCCTGCTACAACATGTTGCTAGTAATTTGCTAGTGTTAAAGAGGTTAGAGAGGAAATATCTGCAATTTCTGTAGCTGGTGTAATTGGCTGCTTTATGGATTATTG
Source organism: Melaleuca alternifolia (assembly GCA_019926035.1). NCBI lineage: Eukaryota > Viridiplantae > Streptophyta > Magnoliopsida > Myrtales > Myrtaceae > Melaleuca > Melaleuca alternifolia. The sequence goes on along the minus strand of JAGKPW010002368.1, from coordinate 1,707,788 downwards.
GGCAGATAGTTGTAGTTTCCCCATAGTTAAGGGGCAATATGGCTTATTGGATGTTTGGTGTTTTTAAATTTCTGTAATTTTGGTGCTAGTCTGTCTTTTGTTTATTTAGTTTTGTTTACAATACTCGACAAATTAGTCGTCTTCTATGTTTTCTCATCTGAGAAATTACTTAACTTGAACAAGACATTGATGGAGCATATTTTGGAACAACATTTCCTCATCTATTTTTGATGACGTACGGGCACCTAAAGCCTCAAAAGCCAACACAGAGTTATGTTCCAAGAGTTTTTGGCTTCAAGATTCACAGGTCTTAACATGTGAAGTTGACGGCACCATCCTCTGGAGTTGTAATAATTCGGCTACCATCCTGTGCTTGTAAAAGTCTTCGAATCTTTGCAGACTCATTGGCATGGCCATCAGCTAGCACACTTGTACAAACCTTGATGGGCACGGCAACTGGATTACATTTCGTTTATATTGATGGCCAATTGAACTATGGCTCGGGCTATCGTCCAGCCCTACAGGTGTGTGTTCTTTCATATTAGAGCAGTTGTAGCTTCATGATCTATTCGTGATTCGCTTGGCTGGTGCTCTTGATGTCTTGCTTAGTTCAGTCACCAGTTCATTATACACGTGTGCTGGCTAGGATTTTGTCTATCTGTGAAGTAACAAATCTATTCATTTGTTTTGGTGAAGAAATGAAATTCTAGCATGGGGCATGGTGTGATGATCGTGAAGCCCTTTGGACTTCTTGCTGGTCTTAACATTATAGTTCAGCAATTTGTTCCTTTTCTCTTTTCCTTGTGTAACACGCAAGTAAACGGAGATTGCGACGAAAGTGCAGGCAAGGTTTTCTCCTCTTGAGAATCTTCTGATGCGAGCCATTGACGTCTGGACCTTGGGGCGATAGGAAATGGGACGGGTCCTAAACCTGTCCCAATAACTCTCAAAGGAAAGTTTAGGTGACTAGGATCTAATTTAGCAAAAGCCAGCGCCGCTTCCATTCCTAGCCTTGGTAATTGAGGGGGTTGGAATCTGCATTACTTTCTCTCCATCGTTTTCGATGGACCTCCTCCGAATCTATTCCGACCATACCTAGAACCATGGATGAGATATTAGAATCATCGTGGAGGAGTGTTTGCCTATGTTCGGCTTCAACCACTTCCACGGTAATCTTTTCAACACAAGTATGCTGTCATGCACTTTGCTTCTTTGTTGCGCGTACTTCGACACATGGGGAAAATTACCCAATTGGTTTGGATCTATTCTTCGGATGCTTATGTGGGCGAAATCTCAATCTAACCTCAGCCATTGATTTCTGGAAATCACCGGTGGTGGATGTCTTACGTGTTATGCTCACAATGGGCGAAATGACTACATTAAAATTTGGGAAATTTTTAAATAAGGGCTCGAAGTGTTTGTCGTTTTCTCAAATAAGGACCTTGAGTGAATAGTCTTTTTAAGTAAGGGCCTAAAGTGCTCCAAAAAAGGCATCACTACACTTGCTGGTTAGGGTATATTCGTCTTCTAATTTGTTTGATTTTTTCCTCTTAAAAAAAAAGAAAAAGAAAATTCCTTCCCCGTATGTGTTCGTAGCCCATCCTTGATGGGGCGGTGGCGATTGTTGGCGCCAGCCCCTTGGCGAGGGCTTGCAGGCTTGCAACTCCTCACCATCATTGAGAGAGCCACAATCTTCTCCCGAATTTGGCCGAGGGTTGTTGGTCCTCGCCCTTATCTGGGTGGGCGAAGGATCGCCGGCCATCATTGAGCCTGCTTTCGTCGACTTATTGCCTCTCGAACGGCGACGTGCTCGTCATCTTCTTTGGATGCAGACGGCCTTCGAGTTCGTCATGGCAAGACTGTGTCGGAGATTGGATTCGTTGCTCAAGGTACGCTAGTCTTTCCTGGGGGTAGGCAAGGGACGAGGGTGAGGGCCGACGATCCACGCCTAAATCTAGAAGAGGGTCACAACCTTCTGTTGGTGCTGGCGAGGAGTCACCAGCCCTCGTAAAGTAGCTGGATCGCCGGCCATCGCCCTTGTCGCACCAGCGATAGGGCGGCAATCACTGCGGGAGGTTTCCAACTCTCCTGCTATATATATATATATATGTGTGTGTGTGTTTTTAATTTTTAACCTAAGTTAACTAAAATTTGTTAAAATTATTTTTTACGAAAATGCTCTTTATTAGTTGGAATATTGAGGTTGCTAGTGAATCGGGAGGTTAAACCCTTATTTGAAATAACTATAACCAATTTAGATCTTTATTTAAGATAATCAGAACACTTCAAACTCTTATTTGAGAAAATGGTAACATTTCGGGTCTTTATTTGAAAATTTCTCTTAAAATTTTGGATAAATGTTTATGATTAAATTGATAAATTTGAGGATTTTGAAATTTAATTGACTTCCCTATAATCCGAAGAGCGTACGATATTAGACAAGCAATTCTGAGTGTTGGCTCTAAAGATTGATATGGTAGCCGATTGTACGTAATTGCAGGATGGAAGTTTGGGAAGTCTATCGTGACACCCTAACTTTGGATCGCAATGGAACTTCCCCTTTTGTGTTTTCTTGAAATCAAATACTCGTTAGGGTTGAGAAAAGGGTCATGGACACTGCCTTTTATCCAAAGTCCCTTTTTCAATTCGGCGGCATTCTATTGAGGATCTAACGGAGGTATAAGTGTTGTTTGTGATAAACTTATTGATGAATGAAATTATTGAGAAGCTATGACCTTTGTATATGACAAGCACTTTGTCAAAAGTGTCGTGGGAGCTACTCGATGAATAACTAATTCAAGTAACCTTCTCGCGTCATGTGTGATTATTTTAGATCGATCAGCATATCGAGAGTATTCAATCATCGCGATTATGTTGAGACGATAAAAACGTCGCCTAATTATATTTATGGGAGCGCTTTCAATGTCGGGACATTTGCTGATAAGCGATTTGGATAAAGTCTACTTTCTTTAGTGTTGTTTTCAATTTAAGAAAATCAATAAAAGAAGGTTAAAAAAAAAAGCTTGGGGCATTTTTATAACAACATTATTTTGAAATAAGATAAAATAAAGTGCTATTGGCTTCGTCATGCTTTGACCAGATCGGATCGGGTCGGGTCGGGTCCTGTTGAGCCCGCCCATTCCCTCCAATCACCGGTCTATGATAACAACGTTACGAAGCGAAATGTCAATTTCATCAGACGAAAATACTCGTCAAAATTGAGGCTCCATCATCGATTCATCATCATCCGCTCTCGAAACTTCGCCCGCCTGTGATCCTCCGGCGAGATACAGTGAGGAGGAATGTATCCGCCGCCTCCGCCGATGCTGGTGAGCTGCTCCGGCTGCCGCACCCAGTTGCAGCTGCCGCCGGGCGCCAGATCCATCCGCTGCGCCGTCTGCCAGGCCGTGACGAACATCGCCGATCCCCGCGCGGCCCCTCCACCGCCGGCCCACCACGCGCCGCCGCCTTCGCCCTACGGTCACGGGCCTCCGGGGGCCCCGCCGAGCCCCCACGGGCGGAAGAGGGCGGTGATCTGCGGGATATCGTACAAGTACTCGAGGCACGAGCTCAAGGGTTGCCTCAACGACGCCAAGTGCATGCGGTACTTGCTCATGAACAAGTTCCATTTCCCTCAGGAGTCTATTCTCATGCTCACTGGTACTGTTACGATCGTGCTCGATCAAATAATCCATATGTCAGATTTTTCGTAAATCTTCCATCCATCTAGAATCATAGGTCAGCTTAAGCTGGGGTTGGAATCACTGGTTGCTTGCTTTGGTGATTTGGTCTTTGAGTCATTAACTGCATCTTGGTGCTATTTGCATATTATCTTTCTTGATTATCATGCGATAATTTGTTTTAAACATGTTCACCTTTACTGCGCTAAAAAGGAAAACGTTGGTTGATGCTAGATTCGCTAGCTACCATTTTGATTTTATTGCAGATTCTATTACATTATTGAGCGGACGCTTTGATGCTCACTTGCTTGTGGCAGCCTCAGTTCATAGATGAGTCTGACATTTCCTGAGTAATACTGCAATGTGTAGCTTCAAAAAATAAGTAGGCGTTGATCATGTTATGTGGAAATTAACTGAACTTTGTGTTTGGGAATATCCACTGATCATCTCAACGGAAATTTTTCTCTGGAAATAGGATGCTGCCAAAGCCAGGAGTAACTGACTCTAGCAAAAATACAAAACTCTGCCTCTAAGAACGTCAGGACACCCTTGACTGTGGTTGAGAGTTGGTGCCAATTTTCTTGAACATGCTGTAATCTAGACTCTAGTTCTATGAGGAAACAGCCTCTTGGGTGTGTCAGCTCCCAAGTTTCTCATCACTGCATGCACCTTATACAAATGGAAAGTCTTGAGCAACTTATCCTTAAAACTTGTATTGCAGAAGAAGAAACTGACCCTTACAGAATTCCAACCAAACAGAACATGAGGATGGCATTATATTGGCTCATACAAGGTTGTCAGCCTGGAGATTCCCTTTTATTCCATTACTCAGGTCATGGTTCACGGCAAAGAAACTATAATGGTGATGAAGTGGATGGTTATGATGAGACATTATGTCCCCTTGACTTTGAAACCCAGGGTATGATTGTTGATGATGAGATTAATGCAACAATTGTGAGACCTCTTCCTCATGGTGTTAAGCTTCATGCGATAATAGATGCTTGCCATAGTGGCACTGTACTTGATTTACCATACCTTTGCCGAATGGACAGGTCCGTTTTTCTATTCAGTATTACTATTTTTCTTAATGCCTTGAGAAAGAGCTAGTATGACCGAGATTATGGCGTCTTTCTATCCCAAAAAAAGAATTATTGAGGTTTTGACATTGCTAGGTGGAAAGCATGTGGATTTCTCCACAAAAATTTACCAATCATTGTTGGACCGTCGATATGAATTTTATATTATGTCCAATGTACTGTTCTAGCTATCTACATTAAGCCGTGATGCCAGTTCTTAAGTACATCCTTTATGCGAGTTTCCTTTGTGGTTAAAGGAATGGCCATTACATGTGGGAGGACCATCGCCCTCGAACTGGTTTTTACAAGGGAACAAATGGTGGAGAAGTCATTTCATTCAGTGGCTGTGATGATGACCAAACTTCAGCAGACACATCTGTAAGTATCTAAAGAAGTATGCACGACACCTATGAGCATCATAATTGCAATTTGCAGCTTCAGAATGCAATAAGGGAATTTATTTGACTTAATACGTCGTTCTATACAGGCTTTGTCACAGATCACATCAACTGGAGCTATGACCTTCTGCTTCATCCAAGCAATTGAGCGCGGACATGGAACTACATATGGTAGCATACTCAGTTCCATGCGTACAACGATAAGAAATACAGGAAATGACGGTGGTGTTGGTATTGGTGGTGGTGGTGTGACATCTTTGATTACCATGCTTGTGACTGGTGGTAGTCTTACTGGCGGCGGGCTAAGACAGGTGCTTTCCTATGGTTGTGTTGACTGCTGCATGATCCACATTTTAGTAACAGTTAGTGCGAGAGGCAGTCATGGCTTTGCCTTGTAGTGTCCTTCCTTTTCTCAAGAAAACAGTTCCCTTTTGGTATATGTTTCTTTCAAATAGAGAAACTAAAGACAAATTACCAGTCAACGACCTTCGCAGGATATGATGGTACTGAACGCATGTATTCTTAGTGGTAACAGACTCTCTTAGGTGGTTAAAAAATGACATTTGATAGTCTCACTCTTGCTTTGGTTCCATAGAATTTTTGGCATCGCATATAAATAGATTTACTTTTTTTCCAGTGATACCTGGCATGAAAAGGTATGAGATGGGGTGGTTCAGGTGGGCATCGTCAAAGGAAGTGGCAGGGGAATTGAATATCTGAAACATTGCACGGGATTCATAAAAAACCACCTACTTATTTCTGATTTCTGGACTGATTTTTGGATGCTCTTCTTTCAACAGGAACCGCAATTAACTGCCTGCCAGACGTTTGATGTGTATACAAAACCTTTCTCCCTATGAAGTCAGCAGTACATTGATTGCCATCTTTGTATTTCGTTACCATTGGTTTGGTACAGTTAAAACACAGTGAGTTCAATACAGAGGGACTAAGAGGACGATTGTTTCTTCTTGTGAAATGTTATCTCTTGCGTGCTCGTCAGATTGATTGATTGTATTGATGGATGTATGTTCCTCTTGGTAAGTTACTGTGGCGATTACTTCAGCATGCGAAGTGTGAGCTTGCCTTCTGTAGTACATGATTTGAGCTTAACTTATTGATAAGCTCGGCCCTGCGTAGAAGGACTACTATGGAGTACGGGGCAGCCAGGTGGGCATGGAGATCATCTCAAATTGAAGAGCTTGGCCCTAGCCAAAGATGGATACATATCCTGAAAGATCCTAGCTTTCGTGCTTTAGGTCTTCGAGATCTTTTGGATGACTTGTGCTGAAGGAGTATCTTATATCTAGCCTTGAGCGAGGCTTGCCTACGCTTGAGAGTAGTTTGGATGTAATAAATGATTTGTCCGAAGACAATGACCAGAAGTTGGTCTTAGACATGGAGGCTCGAAGTCTGCCCTAAAGGTTGGATCGGCTTTTGCCGGACTTAGCAGTTTGTGTTTTTTTTTTTTTCTCTCCCGCCTTATGCCTGACGCCTCTCAATTGAACCGGTCTAATTGCTTATGGACTCGAACTCCAAGCTGATCGTTCCTTATTTGTTTGTGACTTCCATCACCATTGTCTCTTCCTTCCATCACTGAGACTTCATTTTATGGTTCTTCTCCCGAATAAACTTAGTTACACTTATTAAGTTTGCTGCATTATCCCGAAACTAAAAATCTGAAGTTGTTAACTAGCCCTTGTACTAGTTCAACAGCCAAATTAACCGTTATAGAACAGCATTTAAAAAGAAAAACTCATGCGAGGTGCATTAGGGTACGAAGCAATGTTGGGGATTTAATAGGAATCGGTTCGAGCGAAGCTGAGAGTTCGAGATTTCAGATTTTGGCCGTGGGAATGGTCGCATGCGATGCGACCAAATGATTTTCGGTCGTTTACCACGTTTGTCTATTCAAATTCCCTCACATTTGGTATGCTAACTTCCATCATGTTCAGCTGCACGCAACATGAATTTAGTGGAAACCCTGCCTGCGGACCAAACAAGCCTCACCCACGAGATCGGAGCTCTTGAGTAATAAAATGCTTATATTGTTGACAACTATGGCGACTGACTCTCAATACTCCCCAATCCAATAATCAATCAGATTTCTCACGAGAAGAGAAGCAATCATTAGGTGCCCCACGTAATTTTTGTCAGTATCTTGAATGTCGGATATTCAAAATAAAAAAAATAATAAAAAGCGCCTAGTATACGATTAACTAGTTTCTTTTCCCTACTCAAAACCACGTTGACTCGGGAATCCAACCATCTGCAAATTCAGCGACCAAAAATCTTCTGCAGCTGCTTGAAGAAGAACAAAGACAACCCACCCTCAAACGGCTCTCAACAGACCCAAAGTCACCATCCTTCGGAAAGAAGGGATAAACAGCACTTTCCCATTCTGAAGCAACATCCAAACTACAAAAAGGTCAAATCCTCAAGTAACAGTTCCCTTGTACTCCAAGCGATCGCAACTCACAGCCATCCCAGAAAATAACTCAAAAAAGCCATTCGATGCAGCCCTGATCTTTACATGACAATCATAAATAAAAGACAAAACCTCGACTGATACGAGACCGGATTGCTAATTAACTATATATAGACCATATCGTATTCTCCCTTGTATGCAAACAAACACTTAGCTCGAGGTTAATGCTCCATTGAACCTCCGGAAATTGCATTTGATCTTTCAAAGAATAAAACTATTCAATAGCATGGACAAGGACACCCAAACAGGATATCACCCACGCATAAGAAAAAAACTTTCTATATTAAATAGCGAATAAGCGCGCAATACACCGAGCACCATCTTAATCATCTAAATGAACTTGTCTAAAATCCTTGAGCTTATAGGACCTGGTGGCCGAAAATCCTCCAACCGCAAGTTGGAGCTTGACCGAATCTCATTGAGAACAGTCTCACCTTTCTCGGATTTGATCACCTCCAGAGTGCTTCCAAGGACGTTCGCCGCAAGCCCAACTTCTAGAAGCTGTCCAGGTTCCTCTCCGCCTTCGAGTATCAAACGCCCAATCTCCCTTAATGGAAGCACGTCTTCAACAATAACTTTGCCAAAAATACGGCCGAGAAACTCTGCTGCTTTAGGGGCGTCATTGACTGCATCCTCCAAAGTAGTGAGCACAGACTCGAACCTGGGACAGTCGTAGAAGCAGTGTGCAATGACTATATGTATGTTTCATACATTAATCATCAAAATGAAAAACTTTTAACATAACGTCATACCCTTTGATGAGGTCTCCTGGACTTAACATGCATTCTTGAGATCTAGTAAGGCTGATTAGGAGATTGGCCAGAATATCCCTTTCCGAGTCCTTCCTTTCAAAGGAGTCTGTAACCCAGAGAGAAATCATGGAAGGATAGAAGCTTGGAGAATTCAAGTCCTTGATGCATAAACTAATCTCTGCCTCATCATTGGCACTGAAAGTAGACATGAAAAAATCAGCATATGGTCCACAACTTAAAAAAGAATTTCACCAGACATCTTTATAGGCTTTCAAATGCAATATGTGCTTACGCAAGAAAGTTCTGTCCAACTTATAAGTAACACTTGAGCACTATGAAGAGGTATTCTATGCATCTTGCATACCAAGATGATATCAAGCAGAATATTAATTAGGGATTCTTCTCTCCTCTTTTTCCCTCAACCATTTTCAGAAATGATCTAGAAAGCTACCAGCTTCAGTGAATACAAACAATTGCCTACTTAAAATAACAATGTAACTGAAGTTGCTGCAAATCTGCTGGAGCGTGAAAGTATCAATTGTCCATCAAGGTCAGAACAAGCAGAAGGGTACAAAAAAGCATAGCAAACAAGAACCACTGGGCACCCTAACCCATCATATTGTTGCACAGACTGTGTAGTGAGTGGCGTAACCTAACCAAAAGCAGAAGTTTGTCATGCCTAGATACCAGAGGCACAGGTGTAAGATGAAAGCAGGGGTAAATGCAGTCATACTCAAAGGGCAATTGCACCTTGTCCAATTTCAGTTAAGCTAATTTATGAGAAACAAGAAGAAACTATGCATTAAAGACCTGGCTTAACATACTACAATAGCGAGATTACAGAATTTCTTCTTAGATCACACTAAACAAAGGCGGCAAGCCACAAATAACCAAACTAGAGACCACTGCCCACAGATACAAGATTTTAAACATCAGCACCGAGCAATCCAAATTGCCAATGTAAGAGTCTACAATCATCAAGAGGGAAGCAAACATTAACATAAAGCGTTGGAAGACATTTCCCATTCTAGGATGGAAGCAGGGATAAGCGCAGTCATACTCAAAGGGCAAGTGCACCCTGTCCATTTTCAGTTAAGTTAATCCACAAGAAACAAGAAGAAATATGCATTAAGACCTGATTTAACGCACTGTGATAACAAGATTACAGAATTTCTTCTTAGATCACACCAAACTAAGGCAGCAAACCATAAATAACCAAACTAGAGAGCACTGCCCACAGATACAAGATTTCAAATATCAGCACCAAGCACTATAAGAGTCTACAAGAATCAAGAGGGAAGCAAATGGTTAACATAAAGTGTTGAAAGACATCTCTGAATTCTAGGATATAAGCAGGGGTAAATGCAGTCATGTTCAAAGGGCAAGTGCATCTTATCCATTTTCAGTTAAGTTAATCCATGAGAAACAAGGAGAAACTATGCAATAAAGACCTGACTTAACATACTGCGATAACAAGATTAAAGAATTTCTTCATAGATCACACTAAACAAAGGCAGCAAACCATAAATGACCAAACTACTGACCACTGCCCACAGATACAAGATTTCCAACATCAGCATCAGGCAGTCCAAATTGCCAATTTAAGAGTCTACAAGCATCAACAGGGAAGGAAACGATTAACAGAAAATGTTGGAAAACATTTCTTTCCTTTTCTTTTCTCCCTCTTCTTTTTTCCCCCTTTTTCCCCTCTTCTCTTGGCCGCTACATAAGAAGTCTTAAAATATAGTCATTAGATGGTATCCCGACAACAGTTCAACTTCCCAAAACGATGAATACTGGCAATAATATACAAAAGAGAAGTAACTAAAATGTACCAATAGAATTCTTTAATCGCTGCAAGGGACATCTCTCTCAGCTTCTCTTCTGACCACACTTTCTCTGAAGAAATATCCAGAGAGAAACCTGTTCCCTGTACTTGTACTGAAGGAGAATTGCCACCAGATCTATCAAAACCTTCTCGGCTACCAGGCCTATTTCGATGCACACCAGATTGGTCATAAGCACCAGAGCTTGAAAGCCTATCTGCTGTGTAACTCGTCACAGTTTCCCTAGAGCTGTAGCTTGTCTTCTCTACAGAGCTAAATCCATTTGAACCATCTATTCTTCGTGAGTCCGACAAGCTGGAGGAAGTATCAGCTACTGAAGTGCTTGACATTGATGGCGACCCTCTGAAAGACATGCCCCTGGCAAGCCCACCCTGAGGTCCCAGGATGATTGGATGAGAATCATCACCTAACCTCTGAGGCAAAGGAACTGCCAATGGCCTGGGCTCATGAGGCTGTCTTTCTTCAAACCGAATATCCTGACTGCCCTGCCCGCGGACCTGTGACTGCAACCCACGGTAGCCACTGACCTGGGCATTTGGAGAGGATAACATACTGGAGCCCCTAGAAGAGAAGTCCCCTGGCTGTCCTCTTCTTGAAGAATTGATCCCTGGAGCTCGAGCATTTCTGCCGCCGTGGGCATGTCGCTCTTGAGCGGCATCTCTATGAACTTCATCGATCTTCTTTGGCCCTTCAACCTTCCTCCTTTGCTGCCATTTATTTCTCCTTAAATCAATTGAGTCTTTTAACATGAACCTTACCCTTGAGGAGAGATTCATGTTGTTTGACATAAACCACATCCTCTCAAAATATGCGTCCATAAAATTCTTTGTTTTTTGATTGTCAAACATCTCCCCAATAGTACTCATTAATTTGCACAACGCCTCAATGTCCTCCTCCTCAGGAGTCTCACGTTGACCTCCCAACAGTTTCTTTATGCACCCATGCATTATTTTCTCAGTTAACATCTTCTTCTTGTACAATTCCCCAATTAATCTGATGTTTCCCAGCATTCTTCTTCGGGCCTTAACTCTCTTCTCCTCTCTTTCCTCTGCAGACTGTTTGATTTCGCCCTCCTCTTCAGCTTTATTGGCTTCCTCTTCCTCTTTTTCCCCTCTCTCAAATTCTTCCTGGCACTTGTTCAAAAGCACCCTCTTAAAAGTAATCTTATTATCATCTTCACCGAAATCAGGCAACTCTTGATCGAGATGACAACATAAGTTAGCATACATTTCACAAAACGTGGGCTCCATCAAAGCCTTAAAAAAAATCTGAGAGATAAGACCTTCAAGAGTGGTTGCATTGTCAATGTTAACTGCTTTTACTTGCTCAAACAATTTCTCGAAATTCTGAGGAGTCAACTTGTTTAAGATAGCTTTCAACTGCCTCTGCTTAGCCTCTTCCTCATCCAGCACTTTACCCACTTCATACTTCTTCTCAGCCCTGTGCATCATCTGTAATGGAGTCTGAGGAGAAGGAATCAGGCCCTTCTGCTGAAAGCCAGTAGCTCGGTGCCACCTATCGGCATCAGAGTTATTTCTCTGCATCCCTCCCTGAAATCCCGACTGCATTGGACCAGATAGTATCCCTCCTGCATACTGGACAGGAGTCTGTGCACGAGGATTCCTCAAAACACCGTAATTACCTCCTTGGCCAGGTCGTAATCCTAGGTTAGACCCAAGGCTCACATCAAGACGCAGATCGCGCCCTGGACCAAAAGGACCAGGCAGTTTACTCCACTTGTCATCATCAACTAAGCCACTTCCCCGGCGATCTAGCCGAGCACCCCCACTTGGCCTGTCTATCGTTCTCCCAGGACTGGAACGAGAAATATTAACAGAAGGATTGAATACTTCGGCTATCTCTGGTGTCACTACAAAATTCTTGGGAAGATTAGTACATCTCTCAGAAAATTTCAGGAGAAAATCTCTAGAATATTTTCTTGCAACAAACCCATCTCTGTTTTCGCTGCTTGGCACAAAACCATCAACCTCTTCCCTGCTTGTTGAAGGCTCCAGTGCTGGTGAAGAGACATCGGCAGCATCTTCCCAGTCATCTATCTCAGCTTTAATTTGCTCAACATCATCACTCACCACAGCTTCTTCTGGAGATGTCTCAGATGGTACTTGGTCAGCATGAATATCCTCAGAAGCAATCTCTATGCCTCTGGAGGACTTAACTGCTTCTTTATTTTCCAATGGACCTTTGTAAGCCATATACAGATCGAGATTTGCCCCAGCAGCATCAGCTTTCTGGAGAAATTCTTTCCTCTTTTTCTTTCCTCTAGCTGTATTACTTGAAGACCTACTTATTTCCGAAGCAGGCTTATCTTTGGGAACTACTATCTCAATTGATTTCGAGCAGCCTCCGATGCTTTCCGTAACATCTCCATCATCCCCAGCACCTGCTTTTAAAGAGTCGGCCATTGAAACAGAAGAAGAGTCAATCACCTCATCCCTCCCATCTAAAGAGGCATCTGCATGAGAATTGTCATCATGAGCACTAGCTAAAGGAACAGCATCACAAGGGGTAGCTTCTCCAATTTTAGAATCCATGGGTGAGGATGTAGGCATCTCCAAATTGTCCATCGTCTTATCAATATCTCGATGATATCTCTCTTCGTCCAGGCTGGTCCTTTCAGCTGTGCTAGTTGGAACCTCCTCCCCAGAAGCTTCAACCAATGGGACAGAATCCTGGTCACCCTCTCTGATGATATCGGAATGTTCTAAAGAGACTGAGACAGAAGAAACCACAGAACTATCATCTGACTCTTTAGACTGTTCAACAGGCCCCCTACTTTCTACTTCTCCTCCGTCAGCATCCTTGTTATCCAAAATTTCATTTTTCTCGGTAGAATCACCGTGAATTGATTGTTGAGAACTCAGTGGATTATCAAGAACTGGTACACCAGCAGAGATCTCAGATGACACAGAGACAATGCCATCCCCAACAGCATCGTGTTTGAGTTCCAATATATCGGGGGAAAGAGCATCATTTGTTGAGAATGATTCACTTACAGCCCCTGCAACATCTTCACAAATTCCTGAAGGGTGGGTGTTAGGTGTCTCAGCTTCCAAATTCTCAAGCACCCCATTCTGAGGAGATTCGTGTATAGCTACTGCTGAGATTGAGTTCCCTTCCTCATCAACCTGTTCAAGAGTGCTAAAAAATGTTACATGCTAATCTGCAATTAAAGAATACAAAACAATACAGACCTAGAAGAATTTTAAATGCAGTTATGCTTATGGTTGCACAAGAACTAGACTGAGAATTATCGGTACATTGTACCTTGATTGGACGTGGGTCATCTCCTTTCTTCCATTGATTATGATTCTTGATAGAATTGGACCTGCTAAGGTTCTCCATTCTCCTTCCAGCAACACTAGTCGAAGCTGCTTCGGCCAAAGAGTGACCGGCATTTGAAGAGCTGGTTACAGACCGTTCCTCAGAAGCACCAATTGACCCTATATATTGTTTGTTAGGCCCTGGCAATGCCCCTGATTCACTTCCAGGTTCTTTCAACAAGGGACCCTTGGAAACCTCAGGATCTCTAGATGCTGAATTCCCAAAAAGCTTGACAGCTTTAGGTGATTCAACCTTTTCAAAAGCAGTTAAGAGACTTGCAGAAGCTAAATCAGTAATATTCTCACCATCAGAACCAATTCTGGGCTTAGATATCCCCTGCGCAAGAGCTGGAGGAGGAGCATGGGGATTTTGCATTTGATCCTGCTTAGGTGGCTCCCCAGCTGCTCGGATAGAGATACTGGTCCTCTCAGGAAGCTGCATGTTATCTTGAGAATTCATTAACGTCATTCTTTGAGCCCCTTGATTGACAGGAGAATTAAATCTAGGAGCCTGAGAGGTGGGGGTTATCTGAGTACCAGATAAAGGAAGAGAACTTTGGGCAGGGAAGAATAGAGGGCTGGAACCGTAGCTATTCGTATAATAATTGACTGGATGGTTTGATGGGTATGATGATAGATGTTGCGTCTGAGTAGGCATGTTTGGATGAGACCGGCTTGATGGCCCTCCATCAGAAAACCCCTCTGTGCGCTTATCAAGCCTCACCTCTTGATGTGTTTCGGGGTGAGTTATTTTGACAGGGGTCTTGCGAGGACCACCGAATTTCGCTCCTTGTTGTTGTGAATATGGACTGATACCCATTCCCAAGGTTCCCACCTGGTGGGAGAATTGGGGATTAATCTGAGCCCCAAAATTCAAACCCTGACCCTGATGCATGATGCCCTGGGGTTGCATCATATGGGGCTGCAGACCCGTGACAAACATCTGCTGCTGCATTGAAGGAGGAGCACTTCCCACAGGTAGCATAGGCACCATTGGCAATTGAAGGGAAGCAGATACCATTCCTTGAGACTGAATCGAAGTATTGGGGCCATTGAACTGAATAGGAACTGGTGACTGGTTAAAAGGCATTTGCATGGAAATTCCAGGCATGGAGTGAACTGAAGGTTTTTGTGATTGTATAGAGGGGGGAATGGGCGGGACTTGATCTTTCTTGCCCTTCAAAACAGTATGGCCATCCCCAGCATTAGACTGGTCAGTAACACCTAAATCTCGCTTTGGCAAGGGATGCTTAGGAGCAGGAGGAACTGGCATTGGTGGACCAGTTCTTATAGCATCATGGCGTGCCTGTTCGTATAAAGTCAACAAGCTTAAATCATCAAGAAAAGAATTCAACAATATGCATGCCAATGCTTTCATTGTCTCAGCAGAATGTGTATTGGTAACACATTCATCTGTGTGCACATGTGCATTGGTGTAGGTACAGTAAATCCAATCTTCACAAGTAAAGAACCAGAAGAAAGGGGGTGAAAAAGAAGATGCACTAAATCCAATCTTCACAAGTAAAGAAACAGAAGAAAGGAGAGGGGGGGGGGGGAAGAAGATGCACCTGATCATGTTTCTGCTCATCCAAATTAGGTGGAGCGGAGCTGGTTCTGGCAGGAATCTACAGGAAAAGTTGCATTAGAGAAACTAGCACCATTAGACAAAATATTGAAGAAGTCAAATAGCATGCAAAATAGTAGATTACCTGCATGAGACCAGGACTTAGGGAGCCAAACTGGAAAGAGAATGCTTTAGAGGCATCTGCAGGAGCTACACCAAGCGAAAAGAAAATTCTGAATATTAGCCAAGTCCTCATAAACAGTGAAATCAGTAATTAAACACACTGGCCAACTGATAGCAAGAGTATGATATCAGCTAAAGTTTGCATTAACCAAGAAATGCAGAACCGCATACCCTTTTTGGGAGTTGAAGGAGGCGGCATTTCAGAACTCACGGTGGGTGGTTGAGAAGTTGGAGCCTTCGGAACAGCTCGGATGCTTCTATTGGAGGCTGGAGGTGCTTCGGCAGGCTTGGCAACAGCACTTGTATGCCCAGCATCAGATTGTCCTGAAATGGATGAGAGGAAAACAAAATAACAATATCAGCCAGAAACAGCACAAAAGGGAACATTAAGATGTATATACCCAAGAACACTGGCTCCATCGGGTGACTTCCCCTCACAATCGCACTCAATTTAAACAACTGACAAATGACAAACTGAAGGAAAGTTCCCAAATTTATTCAGGGGGTAACATCATACCCTGTGATTGGGGCTGGGGCTGCACATGGGCACCATTTTGCAACTTATGGTGAGTCGGAGCAGCGACCGTGGGCTCCGGGGCAACGTTCACAGGCCGTACGTTCACCCTAGATTGGCCTCCTTGCACATTGTTAGACTTCTTAAAACTGCGACACGCCAAAGACAATCGCGCACACACACAAACACCCGCAATCGTCAATAAAACCAGCAGACCTCATACCACTCAGCAGTAAAAAATCCATCTTCCCCAACGAAAGGCACAGGGCCCCCCGAACGGGAACGGAAACAGAAACCCCAGGGGCCCCGCGGGATTCCCCAAACCCTTTAATTCGTTACCTTCGATTGGAGGAGAGAGAAGGGGAAGGGGCGGGGGCACCGCCGCCCTTGCCGTAACCGCCCGAAGAGGTCCGCTGCTGGTTCAAGCTCGCGGATCGCCCGGGTCTACGATCTTGCGCCGCCTCGCTCTTCTGATACCTGGGTTGATTGAAGGACATAAATCCCGCACTGGAAGGATCCCCGCACGCGCCAAGTTCTTTCGGGTCGATCCCCTTGCCCCTGTCGCCCACCGGAAAAAACAGATCGAAGGAACGAGCTCGAATTCAGGGCGCTCCCCTGCCCAACGACAAACGGGAGAAAAAAGAACACAAAGAGAGCAAGCCAAACCGAGGGCGGACCCCGATTAGGGCTAGCTCGACGGAAAAGGAGGGTTTACCTGGAAGAGCGAAGCCCGGGAGGAGCCGAAGGCGAGCTCTAGGGTTTCAATCGGCGGTCATGAGAAGCGCACGCAGACGTCGAGAGAGAGAGAGAGAGAGAGAATGAGGGAGGAAGAGGGAGGGAGAAGAGAAGAAGAGGAGAGGGGGGGAGAAGCCACGAATAGGGAGAAATACGGAGGTGCGCGTGTGCTCTTTTTCACTGTTTGGGTGTGGGCGTGTGGGGGAAAGGGCAAAAAAGGAGAGAGTTTTACAAAGAAGGGGAGAGAGAGAGGGAGAGAGAAACTGTGGGAGTGAGTGAGAGAGGTGGTCAAAACCAAAGGCAGGTTTTGTAGGAGATTCATTTCTCATTTTGATAGGAAGGGTTTCCTCACCCCCACCCCAAAAAAAAAAAAATCATGTTTCTAGGGTTTTCTAGGAAATTAGTCACGTCGATTAGATTTCCTTTCAATTTTTCAAACATCTATAATTTATAATTATCATTATTACTCTTTCTTTATCTTGTTATATCACGATTGAGCATCGTTTCCCTCCTCCGTCAAAACGTGTCATATCTGCATTCATGAAGCCACTCGATATTGGTCTTTAATGCAGCATCCATAAAAATCCGAACCCTATGACCGAGTTACGAAGAGCCAATGGTTCGTGGTGAAGTCGCATTTTTTTCCGTAATTTTTTCCATATGTTCTTCATGAATTATGGCAACAACCCTCTTTCCTTATTTATTAGCAGATGATAGCGATAGTCACCGAATTTCCAATTTAGGTCGATGATGATGATGAAAGTTAGCATCTTGACCAAGATTCATCATGCTCAAAAAGTGGAGTGAAAACTCCCTAATTACTCTAGTTTCCTCCATTCCCTTGCATTTTAAGGTAATTGTCTCCTTGCCACGTCGAAAATCGTTGGTCGACTTAGTAAAAACAAGTCCTACTAAACAATTTCTATTTTTGGGTGTCGTAGTTGAGTTCAAAAGCCAAAGGATCGGTTTCCGCAGGTGTAAGTTTGGCAGCAACAAAATCGAGTGAAGAAAACAGGTTCGTTAAGTTTCATTGAAAGATTCCTTAATGGGCAATTCAAGGAGGGCAAAGAAAAGAATGAACAGTGGGGAGAGGAAAAGAGTTGTTGGGGGCGAGTGAAAAGACGACATCGTCCTCTAATTCACATTGCCCATTATGTCCTCCACCAGAACCTTCAATGGCATGGCCACGTGTCAACATTGGGTCCACCAGGACAGCTCCTCTTATGTTGTAAAGTACATGTATGAACTAAAGACAAGGCGATGTGCATTCTGAAGACCAAGCTACGAAATGATTTAGCAAAGCGTACGATACATGTAATAAAGTATGCGTACAGTATTGGAAATTTGGGGTTGCATCTAATTTGGTGATCTAAGTACATTTCACCACATATGTCGCATTCGCCGGATACTTTCTTTTATGTATAGCACTTCATTAGTGTGCTTTTTTTTTCTTTCTAAAACTTGATTTTGAAGTACATTTTTTCCCTCTCTTCTTCAGAAAAATAGAAAACGAAATGTCACAATTGGTGAGAATTCAGTGGTAAAGTATGACAGATTACGTTAAAAAAGAAGGCAATTCAGTCTGCATATGAAGTTCCCGAACTTTTCATTTTAATGAAAACTATTTGAGATTGAGAATATGTTAAAGAGAAATCGAGAATTATATTATTTTGGTAATCGAAAATTATATTGTTTTGATAAATGTACTCTTTCTTGACAAGATTTTATAGATCGCCATTAATGCGTGACATATTGTCGGCATGGGCTTATTATTGCTTTAGTGTTATTTTTCCATCGTAAGATATTTGACTCAAAAAATTCCCGAAAAAAAGAATACATAAATTTTTAGAAATTTAAAAAAAATCCCAAAATGTGTATAATTCAAAAAATAAAAGGAGTAAAGAAGAGAAAAGAGCAATGGTTGCCACCCCATATGACTCTCGTGATGACCGGTAAATGTCGCATGGTCCTTGTTGTGGTGGAGTGAGGATTTGTCTGACTCGAACCCAACCGGCTAAGCAAGGGTTGGGTCGCTCGATCATCGTCTGAACTCGAGGAAGGCCGAGGTGGTCATTGGCCACCGCTCGCCCTCTGCCTTCCCTCTTTATCCTGTTGAACTTTTTGCCTCTGTTTTCTTTTTGCTCCATTTCTTCCTTTTTGTTTGCTTTTAACTTTTGAAGTCTCATCTCAAGTTTCGTGTTTGACTACCGACGATGGTAATAATGAGTCATCTCAGATCCGCATAGCAAGTAACGATCACTCAGGACAGTTGTTTTGAGTGTCTCCTCGGTACTTCTCGTAGTTTTAGGATATGTTTTCATAAGAGATGTGAAGTCAAATGTGCTTTAGAGATTTGACCTTTAAGTATTGATTAGGAGTTTGATTTATTATGAGATAAAATGCCAAGTCTGACATGCCGGGGCCCCTTGGTTGTAAAATCTTTTTCTCCATGCTATTTAGTCGCGAACTGCTTGACTTTTTAGACATTCCGTTAGGACTTAAATGCACGAAAAGAATAAACCAAATACGAATCGTACAATGAATAAAGTATTCAAGTTTCATAACTTACTTCTTTATTGTAGAAAACCAAGCGTTCATAAACTTTTGACGCGGATTTGGTGTGTAGTATGTATTTGACTGTTTACATCATCAAATGTAATTTTGAATTATATACTACATGGATTAATGAGAATAGCAAGTGTAACAGCCCACTTCTGCCCCCTTTGAGAGGTTTAATTATGCAAATTTACAAGTTTAGTTAGTGACCCATTGACCCTAGGAGTCTCTCGGATTGAACCGCAAGTTTCACGTTTGACTACTGACGATGGTAATAACGAGTCATCTCAGATCCACATAGCAAGTAATGATCACTCAGGACAGTTGTTTCGAGTGTCTCCTCGGTACTTTTCGTTGTTTTAGGATATGTTTTCATAAGAGATGTGAAGTCAATGTGCTTTAGAGATTTGACTTTAAGTATTGATTAGGAGTTTGATTTCCTATGAGATAAAATGCCAAGTTTGACGTGCCGGGGCCCTTGGTTGTAAAATCTTTTTCTCCATGCTATTTAGTCGCGAACTGCTTGACTTTTTAGACATTCCGTTAGGACTTAAATGTGCGATAAGAATAAACCAAATAGGAATCCTACAATGCATAAAGTATTTGAGTTTTATAACTTAATTGTCCGAAAAAGAAGTTATAGAAATAAATTGCGCAACAAACACCATTTGTAGGATTCTTATAGTTACTATCCCCTATTTCGATCGACATAAGTTATTTGATTAAGGTTATTTATTTTGAGTACATCTTGATGATTAGGAAAATAGAATGGGCATAATAAAGATAAGGGACATGTCATAATTTGAACTCATGACTTGTGTTCTGTTTGACAAACCATTCTTAAAAAAGTTTAAGTTGTCAAATAATGAGCCGACACTGTATTTATATCATATTTCCAACAATTTCCACATTATTACTTTCATGGTCAAATTTCTATTTTTTCTTTGCTAATAGTAGTCACATTAGTTCACTAAACATTAAAGAAAAAACATCTTTACATTTTCGTACGTAAAAATCGAGCAATGCGCATTTCCATTCGATTCTCGTAGATAGAATTCGAAGATATTTTGTCTTTAAAATCTAGGGATTATAAATAGGGAAAAAATCCAAGAAATTACTTTGATTCCTCAATGTAAATGATCTTGCAAGGTTGAGTTCTATTGATATGCCATTATGCCCTCATTAGCAGATTTTTTCGATGGTTTCTTCTATTGGGTGTCATGCTTCGTTCCTTTTCACCTAATCCAACATTATATCACAAAATTTGCTAGTTTTAGCAAAAACAAAGTGCATATAAATGTAAGGACTCTTAAGGATCCTTGTCAATTTCTCTATTTACACAATGTACTTGTACTCTTACTTTTTCTAAATCAACATCCTAATTTCATTGCGTATGACAACACTGTATCCATACGAGAGTATGATTATTTCTGCTAAAACAAACCTTTCGTTTCATCAAAATCAGTCAAATTACTATAAAGCGGAAGCAGAGCCTACATTAAAACGATAAATTAGAGAATTAGCTCCTCAACACTATATAATTAGCTATATGTGGCAGGTCATTTAAAAGAAAGAGAAGATGAGATTAAAAAAAAAGTGATGTGGTCATCTCAGGAACTGTGAATTAATTTTTCAATCTGAATACTTGATAAGTACTATGTTAATTTTCTTGGGAAATTTAGTGGGTGCCTTTTTTTTATTTTCTTAAGAAATATTATTATTTTTCTTCCTTTTCTTTGCAGAATCGAAAAATATATAATGACTCAATACTATATCTCTTTTTTATTGTGAACATTATAGCTAAACAAACGACTCATTACACATATGTAGCTCTTGAATTATTTTTCAGTCGTGGATTTGATTTCTAGCTCAATTTAAATTCCACTCATCATTAAGTGAATATGATCACGAACTTTCCGCCATATGTTAGAACTACGGTTGCAACCTATTTCATGCTAAGGACATATACGATAACATCTTAAACTTTAGGTTAAAATCTCATATACTAATCAGTAGAGTTTTGTTTACATTCACTTATGTACTGTTCTTTCCATCTCCAGCTTTTATTGATATGATGATGACATAATCTAATGCCGGGCAATATAAAATCTATAATTTTTTAAACGGTTTGATAATTACTTATATGGGTAGATGTTAAAAAAAAAATTAGGACTAACGATCCATTTATTTTGTGAAAAATGAATAAATTAGAAAATATTTTTTCAAAAAATGATTTGTTTATATCGTTTACAAAAATGAATAAACAAAAAATATTTTCATCGTTTGTGAAAATTTTTAGGAACAAAATTGTTATTGATTATGAAAATATTTTTCATTAATTTAGTATTTCAAATGATATAAGGGACCATTTTTAAGAATTTTTTTAAATAATTCATTTTTCACAAAACAAACGAAACTTACGTGTTAGCGTTTATAGACATAATCAAAAGGTAAAAATGAATAAAACCAAAAACAAATCATCAGAAGCCATGTGGACATCACACAAACAATTGTAGACTAGATTAGTAGGAATGAAGATAAGTGGCTCTTCCTTGATTATTAAAGCCACAAACCTAAGTTTTTCTTCAATTTCTCTTTTACCACTCGTAGATTAATAAGAATAATCAAAGAATATTTTTTGTCAAGTCGTTGATTTACTTTTATTTACTGCAATTTAAGTTGCAATTTTAAATTACTTAATGACAATGTGATTGACAATAACCTCATTGCAATATTATATGTAAAAGTAATTCATTAACATTCAAGATCTTTAAACAATCATAGCTAGCCAAATAATTTAAAAAAGTCATTAATAATCTCAATATTATTTTGACGAGGGGATTTTTTTACTTCTAATGAGAATTTGATTTTTTTATTATATTTTCTTTTAATTCTGATGAAAATTTGAATTTTATTTTTCTACTTTATTTTTTAATACATCTATTAAAAAGTCATCAATTAACTAAGGCGTTTTTACGTACCCATGTCTTCTATATTTCTCTACCTTCCCTCCGTCATATCCACCTAATTGATAAAATACATTGGAGCATTCAGATGCGGCTACTACTTGCTTGAGCAAAATATGGAAAACCTGATTAGAATGGAGTAACGCTAGACCCCCGACTGGTGAAGAGCTCAAGAAGTGGAAAGCGAAAGCACACAAGGCCATGTAGGATTGGAGCAGCATTTTGCAGAGGTGAAGGATCTTTCTGGAGAAATCATGGAGATGGATCTTGGCGATCCTATCACAACGACAAGGACGAGGATCGTTGCTCACGATCTAAGACTCGAATATAACGGTGTTATTACAGCTTCGGCGGTGCCCATGGGGCAAAATTATTGCTCCCTTCTCGGCAACCTTCAGCGTTGACTTGAGGAGCTCCAGTCTCCAGGACGAAATTCAAATGGCCTGCAACATTGGCAACGTGCAACGGCGTGTGCCCGGCTCCTTGGAGAGCCGTCTCCTCTAGGATGAGTGCGTTGCTTCTGATCAAGTCATTCAGTTCATCAGCATTTTGCCCCTGAGCTGCTTCTAACAATCTTGGGTCCGTTTGAGGGGACATATCAGCCCCGCTTCTAATAACCTACTCAAGAAGTTACTCTTCTGTTATCGACCTAAAAGTTGTCTGTGTTTTGCAGTAATGATCTTTCAACTTCATTTGAATTTTTGTTGGCACCATTCAATTTCGATCCTAACAATTTTGCATATCCTGCACATTTCTTCCGATTCCGTGTTCACAGCTTCTCTTATATATATCACCATTAGTTTAGTAAGTGCCTGCTCTTGTAGACAAATTCTCAACCTGTTCTCACGATGGCCAATTCTTCGAAGAAGCAAGACTACCTGAGTACTGGAAGGAAAACGCACGCAACCTGATCTCAGAATCTCGACTGCTGTGTGTGAAGTTGCTCACAGGCTACAGACTCCAGATACAATTTATTAGGAAAATAGGATAAAATCAATCACTCACCGACATTACATAATCAACTGCGGAAAATTAAGGACAGCAAATCAACATGTGACCCTGTCAAACAAACTCCATCAGATACTGCTGAAGGTTTGCATTACTTAGCTCAAACCTCAAGGGATTAATAATGACAAATTAGGTCCTCATACTGTACATATCCCCTAGAATGTTTAATCGAAAAAGCCTTTCAAAGTAAAAGTCTAAAGCTAGCGCCACCCACCTCTGTATCAATAGAAGTAGTATTGAAATCATTAGGGGCAGCACGCTCAACAATTCCACGTTTTCCAGACCAAAGGCTTTGTCCAGTAACGTGAACGGCAGGTAATACGTGAAGCAATAATAAGTTTGAACCATTGTGGTCAGAGATAGCAAAAGCGGCAGCTTGACGGGGAGATCTCTCGTGAGGCAAATGATCATCTGGACTGACACCAAGAATCCGAATGTGTTGCTGCTCATGAAGGCAATGTATGCTAAGTCCCAACCAAGAGGATCCGTCATCCAAGATGCATAGGATGCGAGGAAGCCTTTCGTGGAGCTTCTGTCCACTTTTCTTGTAAAGCTTGGAGGCTGAAGCACGGCTTGGTAGGTTGCACTTGTGATGAGCGCGGCAATGACCAACAAGGCATTGCGTATGTCGCCCAATGTTTCTTTTTCTTTGTTCAAATTATTCGCCGGGGAACGTGGTAATGATTGAGGAGCATTTGTGACTGGTTCCCCATCTGATGGATCTTCATCCGAGGATAGTCTTGGAGCAGGTGAGTTTGATCTTTCTCTTTTGTGTTGGGGCCTTAGACTATACATATACACTGGGAAGTTAAACTGGGAAAGCCTTTCCACACCAGAATCTAAAGCTAGCGCCAACTGCCTCTGTGCTAGCAAAAGAAGAACTGACATTGTTACCGGCAGCACGCTCAACAATTCCACGTTTTTCAGACCAAATGCTTTGTCCAGTAACATGAACGGCAGATAATATGTGAAGCAACAGTAAGTTTGAACCAGTGCAGTCATGGAGAGTAACAGCGGCAGCCTGACCGGGAAATATCTGGTGAGGCAAATGATCATCTGGATTGACAGCAGGTGTCCAAATGTGTTGCCGCTTATGAAGCCAATGTATGCAATATCCCTGCCAAGAGGACGAGTCACCCAAGATGCATAGTATGCGAGGAAGCCTTCCATTGAATTATCATTAACTTTTACCGTAAAACTTGGAGGCTGAATCACAGATTGGTAGGTCATGCTCGCAATAAGTGTGGCGACGGCTAGCAGGGCATTCCTTATGTTGCCTATCGACTCTTCTTCCTTGATCAAAACATTCGAATTTGGGACAGGTTCCCAATCAGATTGATCTTCCAGTGAGACTATTCTCAAAGCAGGCGAGTTTAATCTTCGTTTTCCTTGTTTGGATCCAGCTCGTGTGGGTATCTTTCTCATCTCTCTATCATGAACATCAGCGGATTGGGTCCTTAGATTGTACATATCCCCTAGGAAGTTAAACTGAGAAAGCCATTCGACGCCATAATCTAAAGCTAGCGCTAATAGCCTCTGTGCTAGCAAAAGAAGAACTGACATTGTTACAGGCAGCACGCTCAACAATTCCACGTTCTTCAGACCAGATGCTTTGTCTAGTAAGGTGAACGGGAGGTAGTATGTGAAGCAATAGTAAGTTTGAACCAGTGCGGTCACGGAGAGTAATAGTGGCAGCCTGATGCGGAGATCTCTGGTGAGGCAAATGATCATCTGGATCGACACCAAGAGCCCAAATGTATTGCCGCTTATGAAGACAATGTATGCGATTTCCCGGCTAAGAGGACTAGTCAACCAAGATGCATAATATGCAAGGAAGCCTTTCGTTGGATTATGATAGACTTTTGTCTTAAAGCTTGGAGGCTGAAGCGCAACTTGGTAAGTTGCGCTCACAATGAGCGTGGCAACAACTAGCAGGGCATTGCGTACGTCGCCTATTGATTCTTTGTTCGAAATATTCAAACTTGGAACCGGTTCCCCAACGCCGGGTTGGGGCCTTAGACTATACATATCCTTTAGGAGGTTAAACTGAGAGAACCTTTTCAACCAATAATCTAAAGCTAGCGCCAACTGCCTTTGTGCCAGCAGAAGAAGCATTGACATAGTTACCGGTAGCATGCTCAACAATTCCACGTTTTTTAGACCAAATGCTTTGTCCAGTAACGTGAACGGCAGGTAATATGTGAAGCAACAGTAAGTTTGAACCAGTGCGGCCATAGAGAGTAACAGCGGCAGCCTTACGGGGAGATCTTTGGTGAGGCAAATGATCATCTGAATCGACAGCAAGAGTCCATAAGTGTTGCCGGTTATGAAGCCAATGTACGCCATGTCCCTTCCAAGAGGATGAGTCACCCAAGAGGAATAGGACGCGAGGAAGCCTTTCATTGAACTATCATTGACTTTTATCGTAAAGCTTGGAGGCTGAAGCACGGCCTGGTAGGTTGTGGTCGCGATGAGCGCGGCAATGACCAACAAGGCATTGCGTATGTTGCCCAATGTTTCTTTTTCTTTGTTCAAATTATTCGACGGGGAACGTGATAATGATTGAGGAGCATTTGTGATTGGTTCCCCATCTGATGGATCTTCCTCCGAGGGTAGTCTTGGAGCAGGTGAGTTTGATCTTTCTCTCTTGTGTTGGGGCCTTAGACTATACATATCCCCTAGGAAGTTAAACTGGGAAAGCCTTTCCACGCCATAATCTAAAGCTAGCGCCAACTGCCTCTGTCCTAGCAAAAGAAGAACTGACATTGTTACCGGCAGCACGCTCAACAATTCGACGTTTTTCAGACCAAATGCTTTGTCCAGTAACGTGAACGGCAGGTAATATGTGAAGCAACAGTAAGTTTGAACCAGTGCGGCCATAGAGAGTAATAGCGGCAGCCTGACAGTGAGATCTCTGGTGAGGCAAATGATCATCTGGACTGACACTAAGAATCCGAGTGTGTTGCCGCTCATGAAGACGATGTACGCGAAGTCCCTGCCAAGAGGACCAGTTATCCAAGACGCATAGTATCCCTGGAAGCCTTTTGTGGAATTATTATCAACTTTTGTAAGAAAGCTTGGAGGCTGAAGCACGGCTTGGTAGGTGGTGCTAGCAATGAGCGCGGCTACAACCAGCAGGTCGCTGCGTATCTCGCCCATTGACTCTTCTTCTTTTCTCAAGTTTTTCGATGGCAAAAGTGATGATGGTCGAGGAGCATTCGCTGCTTGTTTCCCATCTGATTGATGACCATGAGCTCCCTGGATACTGTCGTTGTCCCCCGCGACTAGTGACGAAGCAGTTGTGTTTGATCTTCTGCTTGCGAGTTTGGCTCCAGGTCGCGCGCTAATTTCTCTCATCTCTATATCTCCTGCTTTCCTTTACAAGAGAATCGAGACATCTAGCGTCAAGGCACTCTCGTTCGAGGCGCGCGTCTCTACGACCTCACAATCCATAGCGTGCCCACGAAGCATAAAGTCAACCACCTGCAATTATTTTCCATCTTTGTGTCGAACTCATTGATTTTTAGAAATATTTAGATAGTACACAAAGACTTCTGGCATATGGTGGGGATGCCAAATTCCTAGAAAGAGAATTGCATATCGCAAAGACACCAAATGGACACCCTCACTAAAATGATGCGCCAAGAGAAGTGCGAGTAATGAAAGGGAACCTGCGGAGAGATGCAAGACGGTATTGGCTTTTTAGTCCTTCCGACTGATCACCTGCTCCTTTTGGTGCTCCTTCAGATGCTTCGCCACCGCAACGACCGCGTCAAAACAGTTGTTCTTCACGGTGAGGTGAAGTGCCGTCTCCTCAGGGCGGTTGTCTCTTCGAGGGACTCAGGTAAAGCGGAGATCATTACCTTCAGGACATCGAGCTCCCCGTTCACGACGGCATAACGCAAAGGGACTCTTCTCCCCCTTCCCAGAGCATAGGCGCGGACCCACGCTCAACACCTCCCTCGCTGCAATAATTGATGGAGAGGGAGAGAGAGAGAGAGAGAGTGGGAGAAAATAAGGGGACAGCAGGAAGAAAAGAGGGAAAAGAGAGAGAGAGAGAGAGAGAGAGAGACGTGAGAGGGAAGAAAATAAAAGAAAGAAAAGGGGGGGGGGGGGGGGGGGGGGGGGAAACAGAAGTAGAGAGAGACGGACGCGAAGCAAAGAGAGAAAAATATAGAAAGCGACACACAATTTGAATATCTCTGTAAGTCATATTAACGTGTTTTGCAGTGATTGCTAAGCGCCACATCACATTTTCCCGTTTTGACGAGAGGGTCATTGAATGTCGAACGCATTTTCGTGTTTGGTCTATTTCATTATCTTCTTTACCTTCTTCCTCCATCGTGTTCACTTAATTGAATGAAAAAGTCTTTTTGATCACCTAAATTTTATTAGAATGTGAATCACCTAATGCGTTTATTAGAGATATTCTTGATTGCCATGCTTATCCGTCCCCTTCCAAGGCACCACCATGATGCCCTTTTTGACCACGATATTAGTTTTAAGTCGAAAAGCGAGGTAAGAAAAAAAAAAGAACGTGATTGGTCGTCGACATGGCATCATATGAAATAAGTTAGAGGTTTCACGGTAGAAAAGAGTCAAAATGGGAAGATTACAAATTATCATATGAAATGTTATAAATCCTCTTTGACGTAAAGGATCGAATCACTGAATTTTCAAAATCACGAGATTTTATCCATACTCCTTTCATTGTTGATATTGCCGGGTCTGTTTAGTACGTTGGCTTTATCCTAAAATTTAAAAATTTACTTAAGCTTATAAAATATTATGAAAAAAAAATTACTCGTGAATTCAATTATTGGTATTTCAGTGTTGCAAATGTTTTGAGTATTTGGTGGATCTGCAAAAGGCCCGGCGCGGACCCGGATCGTCTGACTTGGTTAGACGATCCGGACGTGTGACGTAGGCCAATTATAGGGGGGCAGGGTTTTGGGCTTTTTTCCTTTTTGTTTCTTTTAAAAAGAGCAGCCTTCTTATTAGTTCGGACGGCTGCCTTTTTCCACGATTCCCCTGTCGTGTTTCCGGTGTCGGTGGAGTGCGGGCACCGGCAGATGACCGGCTTTCCTCGCCAAACTTTCTCACTCACGTTTTTCCTCTCAATTCTCTGAGGCGTTCTAGAAATTATTATTATCGGCCAGAAATCTTGAGACATAATTAGTTATGTATATGAGTTGAACTTTTGTAATTAAGTACCTCAAATTTCTGATATATTTAAAATTGATTTTAATATCTAGAAATTCTTTCAAACAACATTTTGCAGTGGTCGAAGATCTTTATGGAGAAATCATGTAGATGGAACCTGGAGATCCTATCACAACAAGAAGGATGAAGATCGTTGCTCACAATCTAAGACCCGAATATTACGGTGTTATTACAGCTTCGGCGGTGCCCATGGGGCAAAATTATTGCTCCCTTCTCGGCAACCTTCAGCGTTGACCTGAGGAGCTCCAGGACGAAATTCAAATGGCTCGAAACACTGGCAAGGTGCAACAGCGTGTGCCCGGCTCCTTGGAGAGCCGTCTCCTTTGCGATGAGTGCGTTGCTTCTGATCAAGTCATTCAGTTTATCAGCATTTTGCCCCTGAGCTGCTTCTAACAATCTTGGGTCCGTTTGAAGGGAAATATCAGCCCTGCTTCCAATAACCTTCTCAAGAAGTTGCTCTTCTATTATCGACCTAAAACTGCCTGTCTTTTGCGGTAATGGTCTTTCAACTTCATTTGAATTTTTGTTGGCACCATTCAATTTTGATCCTAACAACTCTGCATATCCTGCGCTTTTCTTCCGACTCAGTCTTCACGGCTTCTCTCATATTTTAGTAAGTGCCCGCTCTTACAGACAAATTCTCGAACTCCCCAAGATGTTCTCATGATGGCCAATTCGTCTGAAGTAGCAAGACCAAATAAGTACTGGAAGGTCGCGGAACCTCATCTCAGAATCTCAACTGCTGTCCGTGAAGTTACTGACTTGCTATAAACTCAGGACACGATTTACCCACGCTCTACAGCTCCCTCGCTGTAATAATTGAGAGAGAGAGAGAGAGAGAGAGAGAATCCATCAGAAATATTATTGATTTCCATGCTTGTCCGTTGTCTTTTCGGGAACTACCACGTTAGTGAAAATTCCAAATAAGAATATCAAGTGTTATAATGATAAGTGAAAGAGTTGCGGAACAAAGAGCGAAATATATAGGAAGCTGCGTCCTGGCATTCTTAACATCCCGATAAGCCATTAGGTGCTCGAGATAGCTTTCGTTGTTTGATTTGGTATTTTCAAGTGAGTATTGCTTATCTTTTTTCAATTTTTTTTTTGAATTCATAGCCTCATATCTTAAAAGCGCAAAAGATTATATACTATGAGTTATGAAAGGCATATCATGCTATGATATTTGTAAAAAGCCAAAAACTGTTGTTTGAAGTATATTTGTCATACAAAATCCCAATCATGCATTTCTTACCTTTGTTATTCTTTCGAAATAGTATGGTGAAGCATTTTTGGAAGTAGTTTATGAGTTGATTATTTGGGAAGATGATTTGAGAAATGCTTTATGAAAGTGATTGCAAAAATGCTACCTCCATATTTGTGAACCTGATTTATAAAATGTATTCCATTGTGAAGTGTTATATACTATAATTGGGAAATCTATCTATGATACATATTTTAGATTGGTTTTGTAGACTATTGTTAATGGTTTGATACTCATTATTATTGTGGATCCAATAAGGGGATCCTGAGTTTGCATATTGATTTTGGGAATATCTTTTTGGGGGACAATTGCCAAATAAGTCCTAAACCTTTTGTTATTTTTCCGATTCAGTCCTAAACCTTTTTTCTTTATGCCGAATAAGTCCTAAACCTTTTGTAACTTTGCCGATTAAGTCCTTCCAGCGGATTTTGGCCCCGAAAAATACCTACGTGGCAATAATGTGGTATGCTGGACCTCGCAGGTGATGACATGGCGACGACCGGACCCCAAAATAATTTTTTTCTTTTTTTTCCTTGTTTTTTCCTAAAAAAACCTCCGTCGGAGCTTTCCGGCCACTGTAGAGGGCGGCCCGGCCCTCGCCGGCCATTGCCCTCACTCTTAGCCGGTGAGGGCCGGGTGAGGCGAGCTAGCCCAGCTCGTCAAGCTGCAGCTGTTGCAGATCTGCAGCAGCTGTAGCTGGGCTAGCTCGCCTCGCCCGTGCTGCAGCTGCTGCAGATCTGCAACAGCTGCAGCTTGACGAGCTGGGCTAGCTCACCTCGCCTAGCTCGTCGAGCTGTAGCTACGACTATGCAGATTCAAGCGAGGCGAGCCTCACCCAACCCTCGCCAGCGACGGACGAATGCGGCAGCCCGAGCGAGCTCTGTAACGGCCGAGTCGGTCCGCGATTTTAGCCTATTGGGACTTTAGGGAAAATTGGCAATTTCCCTTTTTATTTCGCGAAAAATTGGAAAGGCTTGGAAATTAATGAAAATTTAAGTTTAAATTTATTTTGGGCCCCAAATGTCATGAAATTCGATATTTGATTTTTCGGGATTTTTCCTGAATTTTAGGAAATTTTAAAGCATTTTTTCGATTTTCGGAAATTAAAATACATTATTTTATTAAAAGTCCCAGACCGGCCAGCGAACCGGCCGGCCAGACCGTGCGAACCGCCGGTCCGACCGGGTCGGACCGTGCGGCACTTGCGCAGCACGCGCACGAGCTCTCCCCCTCTCCTTCTCTCCTCTCTCTCTCGGGCTTTCTGTCGAGCAGGTAGAATGCACTGTGCATTCCACCGCTCGACGTCGCCTCAGCCACGCCACCCCCTGCAGCCACCCACCCTTGACTTGGAAGTGACCGTCGGAGGGGACGGTGGCCATGGGGGAGGCGCCGCGTGGCCCTGGGAAGCCGAGTTCTCGGCCTCCCCCACCTGCTCCCACTCGGTATAAACCGAGTGGGCAAGGGTTTTTGCGTGGGGGATTTCTCGGAGCTCCGGCCTCCTCTTCGTGCGTTCTTGGTGTCCCCGTGTAGCTTGAGTCGCCCTCTTCCCGAAGCCGTTGTCAGCCAGCCAAGACTCGCCGTGGTCTATCACCGGCAGCCAGTTGCAGGGAGCTTCGCGGCCGGCCGTTTCTGGAAATTTTCCAGAAAAGCCATGGCTTCAAGAGGTGAGTTCACCCCTCCTCCGACCATCTTGGCTCGATTGGTTGATACCAATCGCTTCCTTGGCTTTCCTAGTCCTTAGATGTGGTGTAAATTTGTCTGTTTTTGGCCTAGACTCGTTGGATTCGAGCTTGAAGCTCGGACCTCTTTTCTCGGGAAACCCTAGGTGAACCGCCGACTTCGTGACCATCTCCCCGCCAGCTCCGACCACCTCGGGCCAAGCCGTGACCACCGATCGACGCGTCGGAGGCTCAGCTTCCTCTCCCAGTCGGTCTCGAGCTTCGATTTGACCGGAGAACGGTGAACGGCGGCCAAACCCGAGAAAACCTCCTGATCCGACACACGACCCGACTCACGACCCGGAGTTGGGGTTCGCCGGAGAAGACGACCGTCGCCGGAGCCGTCGCCGGAGACAGAAGACAGCCGACGGGCTAGGCTGCCAGCCCAATAGCCCAGCCTAGTCAGCTGGCCCAGTCAACGGCCCAGCCGACCCGGCCCGGCCAGCCAGCCAATCAGCCGACCGACCCAGGCCCAGTCAGCCGGCCCGGCTCAGGTCCAGCTCGTGCGAAAAAAAAAAGAGTAAAAGAGAAAAATTTTAAATTTTTCTTGGGTTCAACCAGAAGTACAGCAAGGGAGATTTAGCCAAGAAAACTCACAAGTGAGTGGATTCTAAACCTTTATTAGGCGCATTTGCTGTTTTAGTAGGAAATTGGTAGAAATGGCTAGAAATGGCTAGGGCGAGTAGAACGGCTAGGACTCCTTGTTTACTCGTAAATTTCATTGATTAGTTAGATTGGTTAGCAGTATTGGACAATGGTAAACTGTTGACCACTTAGGTGGTATAGTTCGACTTGTGTCGACCTAAGGACTGGCATCCCACGTTTTACGAGAAGTGCCCTCGCACGTTTACTTATGCTCGAGCGTGGTCAGAGTTGGGACCCCTCGAGGAGAAAGAAGGGTTGGCTTGACACCTCTGTTAAAATCTTAGAGTTGTTTATTTCATTTATTTCTACAATTTAATTTAATTAGTCATTTATCATTAAATGTCCTTCCGCATAGTATTTGATTAATTTAGTTAAGAGCCCTATTTGCTTTTCAATTTCATTAAATTATTATTATATTTAGTCGATTCGAGTACTACTTTGTTGTATTTAAATTTTGCGCCGCTTTAATTTAATCAGTTGTGCCTAGATAAATTCCTTATAACCGCAATTAGGTTCTCGTTAGTAGACCTGCCCTACCCTGTAAATTGTTTAGACCCCCATGACGTTCGTTAGACTACCTTTAGGTTAGAGATCTAGAGGTGGGGAGTTCTTCGATTTGGGTTAGTAATGAGTGTTTCTGCGCGGAGCATGGGGACCTTGGGATGAGAGACTTACAGCTAGGCTTGCCTAGAGTCGACTGACAGACCAACGGAAGCCGAGAGTTGGGAGGGTCGATTTAGGGACCCTAGGGCAGGGGTGTTCCTAATTTAGGATTAGGGTTCATTCACTGGGATACAAGTATCTCATTCCACCACCCCACCTTCCCAGGACCCCCGTATGGACCCGGTTCAGGACCTATCAGACTTGGAGGACCAGTCAGAGGAAGAGGAGCTTATGGAGGAGGACCCTCACAAGGAGGAAGCTTGGGATCTACTGGAGCCGGAACCTCTGGATCCGGAGGACTGGGAGTAGCAGCTGGAGCTGGAGCTGGAGTGGGATCCTCAGGAGGAGGAGGATCAGGAGGAGGGGGATCTGGAGCCGGATATCCCTTTCAACTGGGATGAGGAAGAAGAGGAAGACGAAGGGAACGGTATGGCAGTAGCCCCCGCTCCCCCTAGAGACATGGGAGATGTCATAGACATAGAAGTAAAGGAAGATGGATTAATCCAAGAATCCCACAGCACGACATGTTGGATTTGGAGCGCCACGAAGCACATCTGGTACCCACATCAGCACATTTGCGTGTATACGGGTTTCATGAGGCCGAACTAGAGTTATTGGTCGAGGAGTGCAAGGTACCTCAGGGAGGCTACGAGTCCTGCTTCGAAGACTCTGATGGGGCAGATGACTCAGAGGATGGCACCGTGGATAACCCGAAGCCTTCGTGTGTGCGAGATTGGCCCAAGCCGATGGAGGCAACTTAGGATTAGTACTATCCCTTCTCTTTTCCCCGCGACTTTTGATTGTATAGCTGTGCGGCGACCGTGACTCTAGACTTTTGTTATGTCTCCTCCTGTTTTCTTACCCTTTTGTATTTTGACCTGACTTATCCTTGTATCTATGGGAAGTAAGTTTCTTGATCAAAATGGATTGTGGTGTTATACCTTGGGAACAAATTGACTAAGAACTAGATTCGTTTGCAAATCTTAGAGTAAGGTAGGATCCTGGAAATATTGCTACGACCCCGAGGAATCGGGGCGTGACAAGCTCGCCTAGCTCGTCGAGCTGCAGCTGCTGCTGTAGCTTGGCGAGGCTCGCCTTGCTCGTGGCCAGCGGTCGGCGAGGGCCGGGCCGCCCTCTACAGTGGCTGGTGAGCTCCGGCGGCTGACGGAGGTCCACGGCCAAGTAGGTTTTTATAGAAAAAACAAGGAAAAAAAGAAAAAAAAATTGGGGTCCAGTCATCGCCACGTCATCGCCAGCGAGGTTCGGCACGCCACATTGTCACTACGTAGGCATTTTCCAGCCAAAATCCGTTGGAAGGACTTAATTGGCAAAGTTGCAAAAGGTTTAGGACTTATTTGGCATAAAAAAAGTTTTAGGACTGAATTGGCAAAGTAGCAAAAGGTTTAGGACTTATTTGGCAATTGTTCCTCTTTTTGGGCCAAGTCACTGATAATATAGAATGGAGAGACCTAAAATTAAGGGGATAAATCTTAGTTGCCTTGTCATGTGGCCTTACATTGGGAGCATGGTTTAATATTGAGCATAAGACTGATCAGTGAAATGTACTATTAATATATGATTGAAATCTTTCAATGGAATGGATCATTGGTGTTTGGTTTGAGTAAGAGATTGATAAATGAATTGGATTGATGTGTTATTTGAGATTGATCAATAGACTTAATCATTAAAAGCTATTTTCATGTGGTTGATTAAATGGGTATGACTTTATATTTTAAGGTTCATTTTAATAGTATGTCACTATTCACTTTGACTGTATTACACTTTTCACTTTGAACATAATTCATTAGTTCATTCTAACAGAGTACGTACAAAATGTATTGAAAAGAAATAATTAGCGTTTGAAATTGTACCTATGTTGAGT
Source organism: Melaleuca alternifolia (assembly GCA_019926035.1). Taxonomy (NCBI): domain Eukaryota; kingdom Viridiplantae; phylum Streptophyta; class Magnoliopsida; order Myrtales; family Myrtaceae; genus Melaleuca; species Melaleuca alternifolia. The sequence goes on along the minus strand of JAGKPW010002368.1, from coordinate 1,673,291 downwards.
ATTGGTGTCACGCCCCGATTCAAGGGGGACGAAGCAATGTCTTCAGGATCCAAAATATACACTTCGCTCCATGAAACAAGATACCGGTACTGCCATAAAAATCACAAGTCGACGTCCAAATACAAAAGAGGTAAGACGAAATGGTAAATCCTAACATCAGTCTAAGGACACAACGTCGCACAGCTATACGATAAAATAAAATAAGAAAAAAACACGACTAGGGTAAGGGAGGGCGAGTACTAGCCCTAAGGGGTAGTCGCCAGCTTAGGCCAAGTCCGCTCCAGCTGCAGCTCCCAGTCCAGGTCCTCCAGATGCTCCAGCTCCACTGGTCCCTGAACTTCCTCCCCGTAAAGGTCCTCCTCCATAGGCTCCTCCTCCACTGACTGGTCCTCCGAGTTTGAGAGTTTCGGGTCCATGCTGGGGTCCTGGGATGGTGGGGTGGTGGGATGAGATTCAACTATCTCAGTGAACGAACCCTAACCTAGATTAGGAATACCCCTGTCCTAGGGTCCCTGGTCGTCCCTCCCCACTCTCAAGTCTCTGTAGCCTAAGTGGAACACCTCACATACCAATCCCCGGTTATCTCAGAGAACACACAACCCATGCCAAGCCTAGGGCTCCCTACCTCTAGTTATCTGCACTGAGAGTTACTAGAATGTCCGAAGGGATCTTAGGGTTTTCAGGGGACAGGTCAGCTGACTGGTAGGGGATCTAAACAACACTATTCACGAAAATATAATAGCAGAACTCATAATTAAATGCAATTCTAGAATAATTAAATAATTAAATGCAATTTCTAAAGTAATTAAATAATTAAATAAAATTAAGATCTACAAGCTTAATAATAAATAAAGCGTAAATAAATAAACTTTACAATCTTTTGGTGTCCAACCACACCACTCTTGACCCGATGGGTCTGACCCCTCGCGGGTCCCGAGAACATACGAGGGCATTTCTCGTATCGTGTGAGATGCCAAGCCCTAATCATAACTAAACCATCGAAAGGTTTATCATCCATTGACTAACCAAATACAACTAATGGTCTAATCGATCGGCATATAAGCTATGCAATTTCAAGATTCTAGTCATTCTACTTGCTCTAGCCGTTCTACCCGATTTCTACTAAAACAGTGAATATGCCTAATAAAAAGTTAGAATCCACTCACCTGATTTCCTCGCAAATAAGCGGCTCACGGCGAACTCCGGCGAACTTCCGACGAGACTCCGATGGCCGGGGGCGTTCCTTGGTGCTGCTGGGAGGTTGAGGGACTCACGAGTGGCTGTGGGTGGCGACGGAACGGCTCGGACATGCCTCAAAGGCGCGCGACCAGCAAGCCCTAAAATTGGGTTCGGCGAGCACTAGTTGGTTTAAGACCAAATTCGAGCAAATGGTGCCAAATTGGTGAACCAAACCTATTGGGCTTTGTAAAGGGGACTTACACGAGTCCAATAGTGGTGGCGGCGTCGCTTGAGGTGGCCGGAACGGCGAGTAATCGCCCGTTGAATGTGCTGGCCGGAATTTGGGTTCAAGAGGGAGGGGTTGCGCTTTGGAGGTTGATTTCTCTCAAATGGCTCAACACCAAAGGCCGAAATCGGTGCCATTGTGTTCATAAGACTCCCACCTATCGATTGAAGGTGGTAGGGAGGAGTGGGTGTCGCCGGAAAGGGCACGGTGGCCGGTGAACAGCAGCTCCGGCGGAAACAGGGGTACTCGGTGGTTTGGGGGTAGAATGGATGCTTTTCAACCAAATCGATCCCAACCAAAGGCTAGATTAGGGTAAAGGAGTACCAACAAATCCAATGGAAGCAACGGCAAAGGCTTTAGATCGAAGGATTGGGAGAAATCGCGATTTGAAGCTCAGACCAAGAATCTGGAAATTCCAGAAAACAGTTCTGGGAAGGCTACTTTGGGGGCTTCCCGACAGTGAACCAAGAGGAATCACGGGAGGAGGTTGGTATCTATAGAAAGCTGGTTCTTCAAGGATTCCAACGCCACCAACGGCGCGTCAAACGGAGGTCGGAGCTGAAAGTTATGGGCTTCCAAAGATGGGGGGTCGCTCGGGTCCGAATCTGGAAAAACTCGAACCCAGAAAAAGTGTTCCGTGAGGGCTTCTTTCGGGGCCTATAAAATTAAATCTAGATGGATTCTTGGGGTGTGGTTGGTCTCTTTGGAAACTAGATGTTACGAGGAAGACAATGGAGCAAACGGTACCCAAAACGGAGGTCGGAGCAAGAAGTTACGGCTCTCCAAAGATGAGGGTTGCACTGTTCAAACCCAGAAAACTGTTCCGTGGAGGCTTCTTTCGGGGCCTCCCGACGGCGAACCAGGTGGAGTTACGGGCTGTGGTTGGTGTCTATAGAAAGAGGGTGTTTCAAGCTTTCCAATGCCACTAACGGCACATCAAACGGAGATCGGAGCCGAAAGTTATGGCCCTCCAAAAATGAGGGTTTCTCCGGTCCGAATCTGAAAAATTGAAGGAGAAGAGAGGGAGAGGGAAATGCGCACGTGAGGAAAAGAGAGAGGGAGAGAGCTGATGAGATGGGGGCTGACTTGTGGGTCCTCCATGTACTATCTATCTACTAAATCAAGGAAGAAAGTCAAAGTGGGAGGGGAAAGAAGAGGGTGGCGTGCACGCAAGGGGGGGAAAGGAAAGAAGAAGAGAGAGAGAGAGAGAGAGTGAGTCGGCTGCACATGGGTGTTGGCCGGTCAATGGTCAACGTTGACCGGTCAACCCATTAAATAAATAAAAAAAATAAAAATTACAAAAATTACAAAAATTCCTAAAAATCCCGAAAATTATAAAAATGTTCCCAAACCTCAAATTCATGGTTTTTGGGGCCCAAAACGTGATTTATAAATTTTCAGGAGACCAAACATGATTTCCGAAAATTCGAAATCGTCCGAAACGAGATTTCGCGATTTAGTCCGGGGAGTTCTCGAGGCCAACGGGCCACAAACTAAACCCGTAAATTCGCACAATTAAGCCTCGAAAAGGGGGTCGGAAGCGGGCTGTTACAATCTTCCCCCCTTAAAGGAATTTCGTCCCCGAAATTCGACTCGCCAACTTCTCAAGAAACAACCCTATGGTCGTCTCTCTTGAGATCGATTTCTCCCACTAATGACGTTTCATCATCTATCTCCAATCCTTAGAGTCAACATCGTTGTCTAACTTGGTCCACATTTCCCAAGTTAAACTTCTCAGGGATACCCCTGGCAATCATGTGTAAACTCTTTCACAGTCGGCACCTCTACTGACATCAAATCATCATACTTCTGTTGCGCCATTCTGATGAAATACATTGAAGGTTCTGTCCCCCCGACGACTTATTCCAATTTGGTCCCTCCTGATTGGCCACTCCCATCGCATGACACCTTGTCATTGATTTCAATCAGTTCAAATTTCAACTCGAGGGGCATACCAGTCCATGTTCTCTTTCATTCTTTACGATTGTCTCATCTTCTCAAACCACGATGTCTTTATTAACGATGACACTTTGAGGAGATCGAGATCTTCCTCCAAACTTGGTACTATATTCTCTGCAACTCCAATCATAATCTTAAATTCCTTTTGGGAAACCACTTATAACTAGTATAAGTGCTTGGTGAAGATTATGTATCATCCGTCCACCTATTTCGTGTCTTTAAATCCTCTCAAAATTTAGTTGTAGCCTACCCCAGGCCATGCATCATGTCATTTGTATCAACCACTGCTTCCCTGCCCCAAAGTAAAGGTTGCACTAGGTTAGGTATGGTCCTCTATACCATCACTATGAATGCTCAGTCCATCATGACATAATTATTGACCTTGAGCATTAGTCAACTCTTAATTTAGCCCATGAAACTTTCCTTCACTTTTATCCACCTACTCAAACTTCACATCTTCTTTCAGTGGTTCCCCTCAATGGCGTCATTATGCTCAAACACTTTTTCGCAGGCCAACATTAACAATCAGTCAGTCCTAGGAGACTTCAAGTCTCAGTCAATGCTGCGTAACTCGGTCATTTCATGACCGTCTTCATCTTAGTAGGGTCCACTAAGATCTCTTCACATGAGATCATGTGTCCTTAGAATAACACACAGCCAAGCCATGACTCGTACTTACTAGCTCATGTACAGCGTGTATTCTCGAAAAGTCTCCATCACAATCTTACCCTTGAACATTGCTTATGTTCTAGCTAACTCTTATACCATCAGTTATTCCAACTATTGGTAGCCAACATTCAAGTGCAATTATTTGTCCTTTCACTTTGTGAAGGGGGAATCAGCACAACGCAACCCATAGTAGTGTGCTAAGACAAGTAAATCCTTTATCCTGTAGCTTATGTGTATACACCTTCAATTCCTCTCATTTCGATAATAACATCCAATAGGGTGGCTCAGAGATCGGTTCCGTGCTGTGAGTTAGCTTGATCACGACCTCAATTCCCCTTTCGTAGAACAATCCAAAAGACTTCAGAGAATCATCTCTCCGACGATATCTTCTCGCGTCGGTCCATCCACTAATCAAGTAACCACCATCGAAGCTGTATCACCACACTTGAATAGTTACTCATGGCTCACTTATTCTATCGGCTTATCTCTCCTGATGGTCATACCAACTCAATCCTGGTTATTGTAGTCGAATCTATCCCTATTTTTACTTCGACCAATACCAAAATACACTCATGATACCCCTTGATCAATAAGATGCTATCACTTATCGAGGTCGAAACTCTAGAGTCTGTACCCAACGGCCTTACCCTTAAGTAAATCAATATTCTTCTCCAATCGTGTGAACATTCGCAAGGACTTACTTTCCTTTTCTATGAAAGTGTCAACACCCCTTCATGGTGACGCATTACGGTAGATGAATTCTTTGTATAATAACTCTTCTCAGGAGGCAACCTTAGTACTCCTTTGGAGACACATCTGCGATCCTCGTACCACAGTGATTCCTTCAAACGTCGATTCTTCCATGGACGCATTCACATTTCTAACGACAAAACTGTGGGAATCATTTCTCATGACTGCACTACATCTTGTGTCTAATAAGCGTCGTCGAAGTTCCTCCTTTCTTTTTCCTTCAACAACATAAGAACCTTTTCATCAGCTCTTTTATGCTCTATTAACGCCAATGGGAGGGAATTGTCTTTGACATCTCTCTTGGCAAGCACACGAAAGTAAGCACTATTATTATTCCAACATTGTGTTGTCCTTTTCTATCAGGCTCTTATTGCTTGAACAATAAAGAGAGACTGATATTTCCTTCTTTTTTCCCACTCATCTAGCAATATCCTTTGTATATCGTCATGTTGAAGGCGTTGCACCCTCCTTGTTCCTTTTTGCAAAAGCAGAGTGAAGCTTGTCTCTAGCGGCAAGCTCTTCTCATTGTACTTGGACTGTAGTCTCTCCAAGGTTTCATTTGTCCACTCCATCTTGTTAGCTAAATGCGCGACAATTCTGCGTCTACTTTAGGTTGCTTTCTGAACAGTGTCAGAGGTCGTTCATGACTTCTCAGTCTGGCAAAGGTAGTCTCCCATTGGTCAACCTACGTCATATTCATATGACCGTGCACACCAACCACATGTACTCAACTCAAGCCTTGTCTTCTGCGCCTTCTAGCCCTTTCTTCCCATGATTCTCAGTTTCAAAATCTTTCTCAACTCTGTTGCATTAATATATCCATGCCAATCATCATTACACCTCACTACCGCTTTTGCTGAGCGACCATCTCCATTCCAAAACAGGTGGACTCCTAAAGGTTTGTACTTGTTTAACTTGGTTAGCCAATATGCATTATCTGCAGGCTCTTTCTCGTTACTTTTGTCAACAAGAATGTTGATTATGACTCCAGTCCAAGGCCAACCAAAACTAACATCATGCTGAGGTGCCCGTGTAGTAGGTTACCGCAACTGGTTAAGGTGCTAGACCTGCCTCACTGGCTAGGTCTGTCTCTAAGTACCTTGCCAAGACAAAATGGTTTGTCTTTTGTTTGCCACTTCTATTCGCAGAACCTTTGCTCATGTCTGCTAACTACTGGCTCGCTTTCTATGTACCCAATAGTCAACAACACATCAATATGTTAGGGGGTTGCAACCTTGAGGACTACGATCAATGGTTTCGTAACCAGTCCAATTAATTCCGTTTGAAAGCCTAGCAACAAAGGGCTCATAACATCCCATATGAAATTTATGGCATCTTCTGCGATAGCGACTCTAAATAATCAAGCATATCATCAACTTCGCAATACCATTTCTTTTACTGGTAGAGGTAGCATACTAAATTCCAAACATCAACTCTTGTCAGCGATTGTCTCAACTCACGACAATTCGAGGTTCAAAAGTGACATCAATCCTTTCCATGTCCTTTTCAATTTTCAAGACTTTGCCCCTCACCTCATCCTAGGTGTGGACTACCAGTGGTGCATACTGGCGTTCATCATCAAGTCTTGGGTTCAACACCGGATCTAAACATCTAATCCACCGGGTCTTCCCCGATCCTCTTGCCGTACCTAGGCAACTTAGCGAACCTCGCCACAACCTCTTTCACTGACAAGTAACTCGGGTGGAGTCTTAAAATCTAGGCCACTTTCTGCTCTCTCAGCATTGCTCAAGAATTGTTTCTTATTTAACGCTCTCACAATAGCGTCACAGATCAATTCTATTCTTTCAGGAAAACTTCATCCCCTTGATGGCCTACCACCAGTGGTCATGCTCAAGACCCAAGTAAGCTTACAAAGCTCATTATAATCAAGTGCCTTCCGAGTCGTCTCAGACCTTGCAATTGTACTCATCTCCCAGATGATGAATTGCCAAGATCACCTTATCACGACGATGCACATCATCATCGGAACACTACTTATCAACCCTCTGGAGCCAAAGCCTGGCAACTACCGGATCACACCTTCCAAAGGTCTGTGGAGGTCCCAATTTTAGAAAATCACTCCACCCAACTCTACACCACCCTTTCCCTTTTGTGGCTAGATTGGACTAGGGGCAAGGCTCACAATACTCTCAGTTGCGACACTCACAACCGGTGTCGAAAATACTGGCAGCTCTTAATGTTGTGTCACAACAGCACTTGCTGAAGCAGTATTAACTGCAACACGGCCCTTGACTCTAGGCCGACTAGGCGATCACGCCACGGAGATCCTAAAAAGTAGAGGATATTCTCAATCCTCGGGTCTCCTTGAGTGTCACACTCAAAGCAAAGCGACTCACAGTCACTCTAACCACAGAGGTCTCTAACCTCTATCCATTCACAAACAACCAAACTTGGTTTCAATATTGTAACACTCATCACCATTCGCAAGATATCTCAACAAGCATCCAGAATATCACACTATTCGTAGCTAGGATATCATTACGAAATAATATTTGTCCACAGCAAGGACAACACGCGATGCATAGTTATGCTACTATTAGTGTGTCATACTCGACAATACACTAATCACATATGTTACTCAACATATTAAATGTGCAACTCAGCACAAAATAAAACATAAAAATACTCGACCCCACGGGTCCTCAATCGAAACTCGTCGGGATCCAACTACGGTGCATCAGTGGTCACCCTCTTTCGATACCACGCACCCTCGCCACGCAGGCGGTGACAGAACCCACACCCCCCCGTAGGGTGATCATTGTCACTGTGTTGGAAACCATCATCAACACTCGGTGTTGGAAACCACCATCAACACCCGTCCTAACCCCGTAGGACAACACGACCCCACGGGTCCAGTCGAAACCTCGTTAGGAACTCGACTTCAGTGCGTCAGTGGCCACCCTCACTCGGTGCCACGCACTTTCACCACGCAGGCGGTGACAGAAACACCACACCCTCTCAAAAGGGTGATCATTGTCACAACAGCAGAGGCCCAGCCTCGCCACGCCGATCAACGGCCACGTGCCCTCCGGCACCACAAGTCCAGGTTCGGCTTTGCTGCACACGTTCTAGACCGCGCCAACTCAGCTAAACCAGACGTCACGTCACACGCCTGACCTCGTCCTGTGCGTCCCATACCGCCCAGGTCGAGTCGGGCGTAGACCAAGCCCTATGGTCTCTAGCCAATGTCCGGCCTTGCTGCACACGTCCCATACCGTGCCAACGCAGCTAAACAATTGACACCAAACTCAAGGTTAAGTGGGGGTCTTGAGCTAATCTCGGTCTGGTCTTTAGGTTTAACTAAGGTCCTGCGTCCAGACGTCTTATCCCAATACGTCCAGTCATTCACTCCTTATCACTCCAAGAAAGTGACCTTTCCGTGGTTACTAACCTTTGCTCTGATACCAAGCTGTCACGCCCCGATTCAAGGGGGACGAAGCAATGTCTTCAGGATCCAAAATATACACTTCGCTCCATGAAAAGATACCGGCACTTCCATAAAAATCACAAGTCGACGTCCAAATACAAAAGAGGTAAGACGAAATGGTAAATCCTAACATCAGTCTAAGGACACAACGTCGCACAGCTATACGATAAAATAAAATAAGAAAAACGTGACTAGGGGAAGGGAGGGCGAGTACTAGCCCTAAGGGGTAGTCGCCAGCTTAGGCCAAGTCCGCTCCAGCTGCAGCTCCCAGTTAGGTCCTCCAGATGCTCCAGCTCCACTGGTCCCTGAACTTCCTCCTCGTAAAGGTCCTTCTCCATAGGCTCCTCCTCCACTGACTGGTCCTCCGAGTCTGAGAGTTTCGGGTCCATGCTGGGGTCCTGGGATGGTGGGGTGGTGGGATGAGATTCAACTATCTCAGTGAACGAACCCTAACCTTAGATTAGGAATACCCTTGTCCTAGGGTCCCTGGTCGTCCCTCCCCACTCTCAAGTCTCTGTAGCCTAAGTGGAACACCTCACATACCAATCCCCGGTTATCGCAGAGAACACACAACCCATGCCAAGCCTAGGGCTTCCTACCTCTAGTTATATGCACTGAGAGTTACTAGAAGGTCCGAAGGGATCTTAGGGTTTTCAAGGGACAGGTCAGCTGACTGGTAGGGGATCTAAACAACACTGTTCACGAAAATATAATAGCAGAACTAATAATTAAATGCAATTCTAATTAAATAATTAAATGCAATTTCTAAAGTAATTAAATAATTAAATAAAATTAAGATCTACAAGCTTAATAATAAATAAAGCGTAAATAAATAAACTTTACAACCTTTTGGTGTCCAACCACACCACTCTTGACCCGATGGGTCTGACCCCTCGCGGGTCCCGAGAACATACGAGGGCATTTCTCGTATCGCGTGAGATGCCAAGCCCTAATCATAACTAAACCATCGAAAGGTTTATCATCCATTGACTAACTAAATACAACTAATGGTCTAATCGATCGGCATATAAGCTATGCAATTTCAAGATTCTAGCCATTCTACTTGCTCTAGCCGTTCTACCCGATTTCTACTAAAACAGTGAATACGCCTAATAAAAAGTTAGAATCCACTCACCTGATTTCCTCGCAAATAAGCGGCTCACGGCGAACTCCGGCGAACTTCCGACGAGACTCCGATGGCCGGGGGCGTTCCTTGGTGCTGCTGGGAGGTTGAGGGACTCACGAGTGGCTGTGGGTGGCGACGGAACGGCTCGGACATGCCTCAAAGGCGCGCGACCAGCAAGCCCTAAAATTGGGTTCGGCGAGCACTAGTTGGTTTAAGACCAAATTCGAGCAAATGGTGCCAAATTGGTGAACCAAACCTATTGGGCTTTGTAAAGGGGACTTACACGAGTCCAATGGTGGTGGCGGCGTCGCTTGAGGTGGCCGGAACGGCGAGTAATCGCCCGTTGAATGTGCTGGCCGGAATCTGGGTTCAAGAGGGAGGGGTTGTGCTTTGGAGGTTGATTTCTCTCAAATGGCTCAACACCAAAGGCCGAAATCGGTGCCATTGTGTTCATAAGACTCCCACCTATCGATTGAAGGTGGTAGGGAGGAGTGGGTGTCGCCGGAAAGGGCACGGTGGCCGGCGAACAGCAGCTCCGGCGGAAACAGGGGTACTCGGTGGTTTGGGGGTAGAATGGGTGCTTTTCAACCAAATCGATCCCAACCAAAGGCTAGATTAGGGTAAAGGAGTACCAACAAATCCAATGGAAGCAACGGCAAAGGCTTTAGATCGAAGGATTGGGAGAAATCGCGATTTGAAGCTCAGACCAAGAATCTGGAAATTCCAGAAAACAGTTCTGGGAAGGCTACTTTGGGGGCTTCCCGACAGTGAACCAGGAGGAATCACGGGAGGAGGTTGGTATCTATAGAAAGCTGGTTCTTCAAGGATTCCAACGCCACCAACGGCGCGTCAAACAGAGGTCGGAGCTGAAAGTTATGGGCTTCCAAAGATGGGGTGTCGCTCGGGTCCGAATCTGGAAAAACTCGAACCCAGAAAAAGTGTTCCGTGAGGGCTTCTTTCGGGGCCTATAAAATTAAATCTAGATGGAGTCTTGGGGTGTGGTTGATCTCTTTGGAAACTAGATGTTACGAGGAAGACAATGGCGCAAACGGCACCCAAAACGGAGGTCGGAGCAAGAAGTTACGGCTCTCCAAAGATGAGGGTTGCACTGTTCAAACCCAGAAAACTGTTCCGTGGAGGCTTCTTTCGGGGCCTCCCGACGGCGAACCAGGTGGAGTTACGGGCTGTGGTTGGTGTCTATAGAAAGAGGGTGTTTCAAGCTTTCCAATGCCACTAACGGCACATCAAACGGAGATCGGAGCCGAAAGTTATGGCCCTCCAAAAATGAGGGTTTCTCCGGTCCGAATCTGAAAAATTGAAGGAGAAGAGAGGGAGAGGGAAATGCGCACGTGAGGAAAAGAGAGAGGGAGAGAGCTGATGAGATGGGGGCTGACTTGTGGGTCCTCCATGTACTATCTATCTACTCAATCAAGGAAGAAAGTCAAAGTGGGAGGGGAAAGAAGAGGGTGGCGTGCACGCAAGGGGGGGAAAGGAAAGAAGAAGAGAGAGAGAGAGAGAGAGTGAGTCGGCTGCACATGGGTGTTGGCCGGTCAATGGTCAACGTTGACCGGTCAACCCATTAAATAAATAAAAAAAAATAAAAAATTTGCAAAATTACAAAATTACAAAAATTCCTAAAAATCCCGAAAATTATAAAAACCTCCCCAAATCTCAAATTCATGGTTTTTGGGGCCCAAAACGTGATTTATAAATTTTCGGGAGATCAAAACATGATTTCCGAAAATTCGAAATCGTCCTAAACGAGATTTCACGATTTAGTCCGGGGAGTTCTCGAGGCCAACGGGCCACAAACTAAACCCGTAAATTCGCACAATTAAGCCTCGAAAAGGGGGTCGGAAGCGGGCTGTTACAATTGGACATGGGATTATTAAGTTTCCAGTATTTGTCACGCCCCGAACCTCGAGCGCGCGCACATCCCACCATGGTCGAATGAAATGCGACGTTCCCAGGTGGCGCCGCCGACCCAATCTTCTATACACATGCGGAAGCGTAACTAACAATCCCCGGACAACAACAAACTTGGGATAGGAAAGTAAGACAGTCAATTCACACAAAACACATCTTATAAAACAATCCCGGGTTCATGTACAAATGACTAAACCCCAAAGAAAGGTTCGTCTACTCCGGTATCTACAGCCACTAGCTCCACATCCTCCAAAAAGGCGTTCTTCCAAAAACTATCGTCTACGAGACCCCACGACATATGTGTCGTACCTCCATCTATGTACCTGAAAAACAGTTCACCGAGTCAACTCTCCAAGCCATTATTAGGAAGAAATCCACCCAAGGATAACTTATTCACACCAACAAATCAGGGTCTGGAAAACAGCAGATAGAACAACATCGGGTACCGTCAGAACATACATCGTCTAGTCGGTTAGAACATGCATCGTCTGGTACATCGTCTGGACACATAGACGATACATCGTCTAAACACACAGACGATACATCGTCTGGTCAGTCAGAACACATAGACGATACATCGTCTGGTACAGTGTCTCTACAGTTCATATACATAACATGCAGCAAACATCTTTAATAACCAGTATGCTTCACATCAGCCATCATCAACTTATCAACAGTTTAATCCTCACTCAATAACAAACTCATGGCTATAGTAACGTCTCGCATAGAATCATCTTAGCGTGTAGCACTTAGTCCTTGACTGCGTATGACGATAGTACAAGGTTCTAGAGGTGACTCACACGGTCTTTGGCACAAGGTTCTAGAGGTAACCCCCGCGAAGTATACGTATCGCGTGGCACTTAGTCCCGGCCTAGAACATAACATATTGCATAGCACTTAGTCCCTGCCCAGAACATGTCAATGGTACAAGGTTCTAGAGGTGACTCATACAATCTTTGGCACAAGGTTCTAGAGGTAACCCCCGCGAAGTATACGTATCGCGTGGCACTTAGTCCCTGTCCAGAAAGCATAGTACTAGGTTCTAGAGGTGACTCCCATGAAGTATACATTATCATGTAGCACTTAGTCCTGTTCTTGCTAGCCATGCATCTGAAGCTTTCACACAGCCCATCATCTTTCAATAATCATTACATAATCACATATCATCTTTAATCAGTCAGCAAATATCATATTTCATCAATTACCACATATCATCCTTCACCAGCCGTCACATAATCACACACCATCCGGTCAATAACCAGGAGGTCAATCACCCGGCCTCGCTGTACACGTCCCATACCGTGCCAACTCAGCTAAATGTGAAACCCACCTGACTGGCCAAACCAAGTTATTTGCGTGTCTCCACGTCTAAACCCAGAAACATAATCAAATCAGTTCATAAAACCCTCAATTTTGAATATGTCATAAAGGACACAAAAGCCAACATTTTTCATGAAGACACCTTAGTCCAAATCCTTCCATACAAAGAGCAGTAAATCGCTCAATCTATTACAAATACTGCACTAGTTTTCAGAAATCATGTTCTCCAGAATCAGTTTAGTTCGAAATCCAAAACTCGTCCGTTTGGTCTGAAATTCGACTATGTTGTAGTAAAAGATGTTATAAACAAATTTTGTGAAGAAACTCTTTTGAAATTCGAACTTCAAGAGTGGGTAAAAATCCATAGAACATCAAAAGATCTCAAGTTCCAGAGAAAACAGAGGTTCTGTTCTGTTCAAAACGAAGTTGACATAAATCCCTTTTAACTCCATAAAATCCTGAGTAAAATATATGTCATAGCTGAAGATGTTTAAAACACTTTTCATGAAAGAACTAACTTCATAATCTCATCACATCTCGTTCCACAAATTCAGCAAACAACAACAGTTCAGTAAACATACACAAGAGAAATCCTCTGTTCTGAACTAAATCACCATTACTTGTGCTAATATCGTCTAACACATATCTTATCAAGCTGATCAACACTCAACTAAACCTCTAAGTGTAATCGCAACCTAAGAAAGGTTTGGAAGTTGACTCACTTGATCAACAAACAATCAAGTCCACGACAAAGATGGCGCAAAGGCGAATCCAACTCACTCTTACTTCAACTTCGAAAGAGACTCAGAAGGTGCTGTAAAAGCCTTGGAAGTTGCTTTCTGAGGTGCTGGTTTGAGAGCAACGTAACTCAGCTTGAACAATGGAGGTGTACACTGTGAAAATATCTAAGAGAGACTGAAGTACAACCAGTTGTGTCTCTCACGTTCAGCTGTATACAGGGGAACAAACAGCCTTGAAAAGTCAACCTAGAATATCTAAACACTTGAGTACTTGCCCTAAAAGTCTTTTACTTCATCCAATAGCAATTTTCCCCACTCAAACTTCTCCAACAAGCCAAGTATAAAGGCTATAATGCAGTAGCCCCACATACCTACGAATTTGCACCCATTCAACTCAAGTCACATTCAACTTCTCATTGATTCAACTTATACTCATTCTGAAAATTATTGTCTTTGAGAGGTGTTGAAATTCAGGATGTCACAGTATTGTTCTAGTGAATATGTATTGAAGAGATATGTACGGATCAATGATTGGTGGTTACACAAACCAGTCATCTCATACATTTTTCAGGTTTCTCAGCTAGCAACAAGTTCGGTGAGAACATTATTAGTGGAGAAGGTTTGGTGAATAGAATTGGGCATGATTGAGACAGTTGGAGATGTTGGACATGGTAATTGTTAAGGTTTAGATAGTTGAATTGTGAGGGCTATAAATATAATAGTTGAATTTTAAAACTTTGATTCCGTAATCAAATCTCTGTCTATCAGATATATAAATGAATATATATATATATCTCAATTACACCTTTTGTAATCAACTCGCAGTTTTATTGTTGCTCCAATTATTTTTGCCCTAGACTTTTATAAGTCCAATCTTGGCTCATCTTAATCCCATTATTTCCTACTGGCTCTCAGGAAAACAAACAGGTTAATCGACCTGGACTCCGCAAAGTGCCGAGTCGTTGTCTTCTTGGCATCATCCGGTGAATGATCATTCCATTCACTGCTCAAACAAACAGGTTAATTGACCTGGACTCCGCAAATAGCCGAGTCGTCGTCTTCTTGTCATCATCCGGTAAATGATCATTCCATTCACTGCTCCAAGTGGGCCTTTTACTCTTTACTTCTTGGATTCTTCCTCTACGCGTGCTTATTCGTTGCTTTTTTGACCAAGACATTAGTATTGGGGCCGAAAAGCAAGGCAAGAAAAGAGAGAAAAAAAGAACGTGATAGCTCGTCAACACGTCAACAGATAGAATATAATTTAGAAGTTTCACGGTAAAAAAAAGTCGAGAGGCGAGGGTCACCAAAACCGATATCAAAAGTGAAAGGGCAAGTTCAAAGAAAGCTCTGTCATTACCTTTAAATTTCATCTCGTTAGGCTAGAAAGACAGAATCGGAGCGTGTTTACATGAATCAGCACTCTTATTAACTTAACATTTTTGTAATTGTACCAATTGAGTTTTATACTTTTTCATGATTTGCTAATGTACTTTATCCAAATAATTTTGATGGACATGGATGTTGACCGTCTTACATGACATAATCGGCATTGACATGGCGTCTTACGTGACATAATCGGCATTGACGTGGACATTTCTAAATAGTACTTTTAATGATTTTTTGTATTATTTATTTTTTTTCTTCTTATCTTCTTTTTTGCCCCTTCTTCCTTTGGCCGGTTGCCTGACCTCGGCAATTGCTGACAAGGACGAGCCTTGCTTGAGGCTAGCGAGATCAACCTTGCTGTCCATGGCCGAGGCTAGGTGATTGGCCAAAGGAAGAAGAAAAGAAAGTGAAAAAATTCAATAAAATTATAAAATTTGAGCAAAATTATTAAAATATTTTCATGTCAATATCAGTCGTGCCACATGGTGCCAACGTATGTGTTAGTAATTTTCGGTCAAAATTGAACGAATTATCTCAATTGACAAAAGGTAAAAATGTTTAGAACTTAATTGATACTTAAAAGGCTTAGGATTGATGAGTTGATAAACGTGTTATAGGTTTAAAACTTTTATGTAATTTTTCCAATATGTACCTCGTAGCGGTATTAGTGTGAAATTGATCAGTGTGAATCGGTTTGGCATTAATAAGGCTCAAATCAACTTTTATGTAATATTCCCTCGCGTTTTCCATGCGCGGGTGCCCACCAGTCCGGCGGTCTTGGTCGTTCATAAAATACAATTTAGTCATCTGTAAAGAGGGATGGATATTGTCGTTTAATGTTCACAGACCTCCTGTGCCCCGTGAGAGAGTGCGAGAGCAAGCGATGGCTTTGACGGAGATGGCTTGGACGCAGATGGCTTGGACGGCGATAATACTGGTTCTTGTGTTTCTGTCTCTCACGGTGGCTCCGACGTGGTCCATGGCGTTTCTGATTTTGTTCGGAATGATTGCTCTTTCAGTGGTTTCTACCTTCGAAAAGATGGTTTCTAGCTTCAAAAAGTGGAAGATTAATAATGAGAAGGGAAAAGGCTCAATTCTTCCAACTTTTATTCGGGATCGGCCGTTTCTGACTGATGATACTGGAGGAATGAGAAGAAAGCCGGTTAGTTTTCTCTGCATCTTTGGGATTTGTGTGGTCACTTCAAACTTCTTTGACATTAATCTGAGGGAAACATTCGTCTGCTTGCGGTTCGACCCAACATACACTGAAAATCGTCTGGAATGTTGCAAATCTTCTTTGAGATGAATGAACCACTGAATTTTGAAAATCAGGAGATCCTATCCAAAAACTAAGCACTATTGATATTGTACCCTGGGCCTGTTTAGTACTTTTGCTATCTTCTAACATGTTAAAATATTATTTAGATTTCGTAAATATTACGGACAGAAATTATGCATGAATTCATGAGTCGATATTTGAGTTTTGCCAATGTTTCGAGTATTGGCTAAGGTACGCGCTTTCATCTGAACCATAAAGATTATGGCTTTGTTTTTGTTTGGCCAGAAGCATCACACTTGGTCTGAAAAACTATGTTTACCATGTGAAGCGGTTCAGTTTCCTTGATTTGACAGGAAACATCTTCAATCTCATCGTCACCGTCCGGATTCATGTATGATGTATACTTGAGTCCCAGTGGTTCTGATGCTTGCCACGGAATCATGGATTGCATTAAAAAAAGATTGGCAGAAGCAGGGATCCGGTTCCCCGGAGACAAAGATGGACTCCTTGAAGGAAAAGAGATCCGGCCAACTCTAGAAGACGCAATCAAGCAATCGAGGATCTCGATAGCCATACTCTCCAGAAATTATGCTTCCAGTAAGAGTTGCCTCGGTGAACTGGTGCAAATGTGGGAGTGCATGAAACTAAATGGACAGACTGTTTTCCCAATTTTATATAAGGTTAGTCCCGCCGAGTTAAGATACCAGGCTGGGCATTTTGGGAGGTCCTTCAATCTACTTAAGGCCGACACAGTTGACTCAAACACCATCGAAAAATGGAGGGAGGTTCTTCGACAGATCGGGAAATTAAGCGGATATATTGGGGAGAAGCGAAATGGGTGGGTAATTTACTTCTGCTTTTCGTTTTGCTTTCATGGATCAATGGAAAGAAATTAGATAAAGTGTAGCACGACGTGAAAATGAACCCGAACCTTTTTGAATAAACATACGTGTAATCATATCGAC
Organism: Melaleuca alternifolia; assembly: GCA_019926035.1. Classification (NCBI taxonomy): domain Eukaryota; kingdom Viridiplantae; phylum Streptophyta; class Magnoliopsida; order Myrtales; family Myrtaceae; genus Melaleuca; species Melaleuca alternifolia. Next base: position 1,656,255 of record JAGKPW010002368.1, on the reverse strand, counting down.
TGTGATCGGAAATTTTGAGAATGCATAAGAATAGACGGGCCACGGTTGATTTAATTTCTGTCGGTCCATTTCCCACTTCATTTTTGTCTACTTTTTAATGTTTTTGGTCACCTTCTTGTCATCCTCGTGCTTCATCGGTTACGTTTTGCAGGCCCGAGTCCCTGCTCGTAAAAGAAATTGCTGCCCGTGTGGTGCGAGTGTTGAATAAGGATGACCAGGTTGTGACCGACAAACTAGTTGGAATTGATCATCATGTTAAAGAGATGATGAGAAAGCTTGGTGTTGCCTACAGCGATGGGCAAGCGACCGAAGTGCGTGGAGAAGAGGTGCGCGTTGTCGGAGTATGCGGAGAGCGAGGTGTCGGGAAGACAACACTTGCAAAGGTTGTTTTTAACAAAACGCGTAAGTTCTTTGATGCATATAGCTTCCTCGAAGGTATTAGTTCGAAAGCAGTCGAGGTTTCACTACGAAGGTTGATTGCTGACCTTCAAATAAATAAACCTTCACTACTTGAATCTTCCGGTGAAGAGATTGAAGAAATGGCAAGTTTATGTCGGAATGTGAGAGTTCTTATTGTGCTTGATGATGTGGACAAGGATGAGCAAATTAGAGCATTAGCTGGGGACCTGGCTTGGTTTGGTCCGGGAAGTAGAATCATTGTGACGACAAAGAAAAAAAATGTTCTGAATGCTTTCGACTTAAGAGCAGTTGAAGAACACCCGCTTAAACCAATGGATCAAAGCCATGCTCATAAACTATTCTGTAAGCATGCTTTTCAAGATTATCCAGCCGAAGATGTCTCCGAATACTTCGGCTTGTCCATGGACATTGCCAAAGCTATTGGAGGGCTTCCTTCTGATATTGTGCATCAGGCTTCATCTTTACGCGACGATATGAACCTGGTTAGATGGAAAACTACCTTGGATTTATTGCAAAAGAGACCCAATTTCAGGAGGATCAGAGCTTGAAGATTCCACTGAAGACAATCCACTCACGAGCCCAATTCAAAATTCATCAATTTACCAGAGCTCATCTTTTAGTCATGCGAGCGAAAGGAGTAGATTTTGGCCCATCCAAGGAGCAAAGCGTGATCCAACGGGTCCAATGAGGGGGAAGAAGCCCAGCACTTTTGGTGCTTGAATGCATTGCACCAATCTTGATGCAATGCAAGGCTGGAGGGTTCAATTGCAAGTTTCATTTGTTTTAAATTTCCTATGGCTTTAATGTTTCCTAGTTAGTAGTTACCATTATAAACATGTGGCAGATCCTCCATTGTAAGAATTTAGATTGAGATTGATCGTATACGAACTTTTTTTTTTGAAGCGAGTGAAGCCTTCAATTCTGTTCTTTATCCAATCCTATGGGGGCAGACCCTGTAAGTTCTCTATCTTGAATGGTGAAAGACTCCTCTATGCTTTAGTGTTGTACTCCATCTATGCCTAAGTTACTTTCCAGTTTCAATCAAACACTGTCAACTTCTTTTCAATCTCACCGCGCATCAGTTACAAATCTTTCGATGTATATATGTAGCATTGACATATTGAAATGAAAAAGGAGGGTTTAAGTAAAACAACCAAAGAGAAGAAAAAGCTTTAGGAGGAAAATATTATATTTTTTAAAAAAGTATATCCGCACCTATAGGTTTATGAATAGTGCTGAAGGACAGGAAAAATACGGTGGATTTGTTCTTATAATGACTTAGGTCACTGCCATATCATTTGAAATGTGACTTTAGCTATTAGTGAGAGGTTCTTGCAACGTGTGAGAAAAGCTTCTTTGCCTCCAAAATTTTCATTTCAATGATATCATGATAACACAAATTCAAGAATAGACTTCCATACATTTTGGACGGCACAGAATGTAGGCTTTTTTTCCCCCTTTACAGAAGCATGAAATTTGTTCTGTCGTTCAATTTTCTTATTGCATATATCTCGCTTCAAGTAGTTTATCGGGCTTAATGCTTGCACTTCCTTGAAGAGCAAGTTGTGGCTTAATCTTCTCCAACTGATACTGAACAAAATTCCTTCCACTAAATCAAAGCTTCCTATATTTGATAGTGATAACTCGAGAGTGCACGCAGATTTATCTAAAGGTTCCTGGATCACAATCAGGAGGAGTATAGTGCCTCCTTACATCAAATTTTAACAGTATACTCCTTTCTCAATCGAGCATCGTATCATTCTTCGACCATTAAAAACTTTGGAGAAGGAGATCTCTTCGGGTAACCATAAAATACACTATCTACAAAGATCACTCGCCAGGGACCAATAAGAAGAGCTTCGCATTGCACAGTGAAGTAGCGGCCCACTTAGTCTGCGAGAAAGATTGAAAATGTCATCTTTCCGCTTGTCAGTAATTGAGTCATTACCTATTCCATCATCATTGTTATTACAACAGGAAGGCAGCTGCGGGGCACTCAGGTTCTTCTCCGGAATTGGGAATCAGATCAGATCGGGGTCCGATCTCTTGAAAATTTAATGGGACCAATTGAGAATTAAGAAATTTTTTCAAAAAATTGGGTTTCTTTACTTAAAAAATATTTTAGTAAAGTTGGGTAAAAATTAATTTATAAATTTAAATTGAGTTCTTTTGACTTATTTTTTTTACGTCTTTATAATTACTGAAAATAAATTTTTTTATTAGTCCAGTCCTGTATGGTTCGACCCTCCTAGAAATCATGAATCGGACTGCCTAGACACCAATTCCACTTTTGGAAACCAGGGACCTGATCGACACTTCCTGTCCGGTTTGGTCCCAGACAGTCTGAACCAGTTCCGGTTGTTTCTGGTTTGGGTGGTTCAAAGGCATACATGGTAACGTTTTTGTTTTTCCAAGTTTCTATTCTTTTGTTCCAAAAAAAAAGAATATAAATCTATTTGGTAATGCTAACTTATTTTTCTGTTCCCCAGAATAGAAAAAATAGCTAGGGAATAGATTTGGAACAAAAATAAAAAAAGTAACTTCTTAATAAGCTAAGTTTCTTTTTTATTTTTCTTTTATTTCTCTCTTTTGTCTCGGTTACCTCTGGTCGCCCGGAGCCACCATAGACAGCGGATTGCTGCCCCCTTGCTGGTGGCCGCCGCTAGCCACCATCTTCTTCTGACCACCGATCGCCTCCATCGCTGACGGCTGACTACCGGTCCCACCGACCATCGAGTGTTGGCGTCGCCCACCGCCATCCACCTCGAACGCTCTCAAATACCAACTGTTGCTTGCCCGCCGCTCTTGGACTGGTGGCCACAGGAGGGGGCCATGGCTGGTGGGCAGTGATCCTGTGGCGGCGAGTAGCATTGGGTGGTTGTTCGTAAGCAAAAAGAAAAACAATGAACCAAATTCAAATACTAAATGCATTCCTATTTTTTTATATTCCAAAAATAGAAATTTTGTATAATTGCAAAATGCCTTATTTTATTCATAAATTGTTCCAGAGAGTAGAAATAGAAAAGAACTATTTCTCAAAAGAATTTGTTCCCCGAATTAAAAATGTTACCATTCGCATTACAAGTTGCTCACCACTAGCTATGTATTCTCATATTAAGCAACCGATCCGGTTCTGTACTGCGCAAAGTAGGCTTTTTTCCTTTGTCCATCCTCTTATTCGAAGGCAATTTAGAAAGGAGAACGGGTGCGAAGCTGGATCAAGAAGGACAGAGCACTCTTCAAAGAACCAGTTAAACCTGCACGTTACCAGCACTTTGTAGTACCCTTTCTCAATAGCGGTCCCCCGTACGCGGAGGTCTTACTCATCCTTTTAGGTGGTCGGCCCGCACTGACGTTGTACGGTTCTTTAGCAGAAAGGAGTGAAGCAGGAATTTTCGTTTTGCGAAATTAAATACTTATTTCAAGACCATACCCTTTTCTGGTATGCCTTGCACCATGGAGAATAGGGTAGGAATCGTAAAGAATTCTCATAATATCCTTTACATAGTCGAAGCCTAATGTCTTTTATTATCGTAAATTTAAAAATCATGATTCATTTTAAATGGAACCAATGTATCAACAATGACGCGACGTTTCTGAAATCCAAAATGGAAAGCTACTCCTAGTTCAATCTATGATCAGTTTTTTGAATCAAGTCTAGACCATGACATGAAGCTTCACATGTTTTTCCTCCAATTCCCATTTTTTGCGCTTCAGCCTTGATCCTTGTCAGATCACAGATGGTCGTAGTCCCAGCAGGTGAGCCATTCCCCAAAATGGACACCGACATTAACATGCATCCTAGAAATGTACGGGTGCTGAGTTGCGGACGAGACTTACTTTTGAAGGCCAAAAAGGAAAATATGGCAGTGAAATTAGACATGCTTATCAAGGTGGCTTGTAGTTGGCTCTGAAATTGAGACCAAATCTATTGGAAATTGGAGCTTGAATGGTTCGAGGATAAGAAAGGAATCGGTAAAACTGTATAATATTGATGCTATTTTCCACGTCTAAGTGCGAATGCATTGTTCTCTTTGCTCATTATGTATTTGTCATCTGCAACATTGCTTCATTTTCATATTCGTTGCTTGCTATGGTTTTTATTTATTTATTTATGGCAATTCTCATGATGCACTTTCTTACTATCTGCTTTCCGTTCACTTGCGGGCAACTTGATAGGAAGACGATTGGTGAGAGTGGCTCGAACAAATTACAATGCCGATTGAACATTATGATTCGCTAAAGCAGCCTGGGGAGCTCTCTATCAAGTAAGTCGACAGCTTCAACAAAATAGAAACCGACCTTTTTCACCTATCATTGGGGCGATGTATAAAAGAAATATCCGAATTCGATGAATGGATGAGTTTCTGTCCATAGTTTTTATTTAATTACATTTTTTTTTGCATGAAATCGGTATTTCTCAATGCAAAGTTTGTAAAGACTTTGCCTTTTCATGTAGAGTTGCAGAAATAAGTTTATGTAAAAAGATTTTTACAGTACAAGTAATAAGCTCTTTTCCCTTTTTTCTTTTTCTTTTTGGGCTCTTCAAATTTGCTGATGAGGCTACAAAATAAAATTGTTGAACCTCGGACTTCTTATTTAACTGGGGGAAAGTGACAGTGGGAGCTCTAAAAAAGGCTCATTTTGCGAAGATAAAATTTACGATGTTTGTAAACTTGGAAAATTAAAAATAATCATACACGATTGTCACAATTGCTTGGAATCTGATCTTGCTTTTTGGCGTAAACTTGGAAAATTGGAAATTTACAAATAATCATACACGGTTATGAGGCTAGTTAACAAGAGTAAACAAGCATGGTGCATATAAAAGATGAAAGATTATACAAATAGGCAAATGTATCGGCCATACTCATTATTATTGTGGACAAGTTTGCATATTTGCATTTAATACTCGTCTCCGTAGAAGCAATTGTCATAAATGGTAGGTCTATCAGAATGGTTCAATCCAAAAACGGGGTTGCAGAATTATTTGTTAAGTAGTATTCAGATTTTTAAGGAAATTTGATTACCAACCTTAAGATTTTGAAAAATTAATATAGACATGGCGATTTGGTGATATTTGACATGGTTTGTTAGATGTACCAATTCATGCTTAAAAGGGCATACTTAACCTAGGTGGTTTTTTAAACTTGCACTGCTTTTCTACTATAAAGTACCAACTTATTGAATTAGATGCATTTGTATCGTTGATTAAACTTATTTATCTTGGATGAATATTATTATTCGCTAATTTTTTCATATAAAAATTAAACTCTTTGGAGCATCATGTTGATGAATTTGGTCAAAGAATTCTATAAGTTTTTTTTTGGTCGAAAAGAACATTCTTCATTATATATTGATATTTTCTTATGACAATTCACTAACTTCCACACATAACAATTCCAAAAGGCATGTTGGGGGGAAAGAAGGCCAATTGCTTGGGAGTTGCTTTTGTCTTTGGGCCTTTGCAGCCCAGTCAGCTACTTTGTTCCTTTCTCGCGAGCAGTGGGCTAGATTCAGGTTGGAGAAACGTTGCAGTTGGTCATGGGCTTCTGTGATAATCACAAGTGCTTCCCAGTGAGTGTGATCTGCAGGTGCACAGATCGCATTGACCAAATCTATTCGATCTGTCTCTAGAATGATTGAGCATTCTTGCAAGTCTTCATAGTTTTTTAGGGTTTCCAAAATGGATGAGGCTTCCGCTTGTAGAGATGAGGATACCTGCAGTGTTTTGGTGAAGCACCCTCGAAGAATCCCGTTGCTATCTTGGCAGATATATGCCATTGCACTTTCTCCTATCTCTGAGTTGAAGGATCCGTCAACATTCAGTTTGAGCACACCAGGTGGAGGGGGAGACCAAGCCCTAGGTAACTTGTTTTATCCCTATGCCGTGGATTTTTTGTCCTTTGTCCATCTTTTGTGATTTTCCATATCTGTTTTGGTTAAGGTGAGCACTTGTTGAGGATTTGATGGCTTCGCCCGAAAGACTACATCATTCCTTTCTTTCCAGATGTGCCACAAAAGTAGAGCAAGAAGTTTAAAGGGTATTGAGGTAAGTCGTGATTGACTCAACCACTCTTCCATGCAATTGATAGTATATTCATTGATTATGATAATTATGGAGGAATCTTGCCATACCTGGTTTGGCCATGGGCAGAAAAGGAAAAGTTGTTATGTTGTTTTTGGTTGCCTTTGACAAATAGGGCATATGTTGTCTGGCGTGATTCCCTCACGAAACAGATTATCTTTAGTGGCCAGAGCATTCTGTACTATTTGCCATATGAAAAACCGTGTCTTTGGTGGAATTTTTGTCTTCCATATTCGTGCCTAGAGCTCCTTAGGGATGTTGTAGGACGATGTTGCTTGCTGTGATGGGTTTTTGTTTAGTTGTGCATTTAGCATGTTGTAGGCACTTTTGACTGTGAATTGCCCGGTTTGGGTGTGCTCCCATTTCAATACATCGTCCATACCCCTAGGGTTAAGGTGAGTGGCCAGAATTTCCTTCTCTGTTTCTTCATCAAACATGTCTAAAATTAAAGATTCATTCCATTTCAGCTCCCCTTGAGTCATGAGTTTTGATATTTTTTTGGTTCTTCTATGTTAGCTAGCCCTCCTATAACTCCTCGAGGTAACCATTTGTCTAAGTGAATGTCAACTTTCTGTCCATTACCAATGACCCATCTGACAGAATGACGAATTGCATCTCACCCAATAATTAAACTTTGCCACCCTGAGAAGGTCTTGAGCACTTTTCTGCATTGTCGCAATCTACCCCAACCTCCCCATAAAGGGGGACGTATTTAAGTAGGTTTAGAGGTATTCGCTCTCGACTCCTCAATCTCAAGCTTGGACTCTCCCAAGTCCATATCTCGCGTGACGTTAAGGCATTTTCAATTTTTAAAGTTATTTAACAACCTAAAATATTTCTAGGAGTTGCGACTAGTCTATTGGGGTCGGCTAGGAACCGATCGTGACGCGGGAGTGTTGTCTCGATCCCTACATAACTAGAGATTCTAAGCTCGGGGACTTGTTTATGCTAACAATTCTATTAGTGCCCTTTCAGTACCTAACTAAATAGTTGTTTAATCTAAGTTGTTCAAGCGTTCTTGCTCATCATTTAAAGCCCTAAAGGTCATCTAAATCTACTAAGTGTTCATGCAATTATTATTATAAGGTCATTTTCATGCGAATCTAGACTAAAGGAAATCAAGAAAAGAAACTAACACGTAATTTATTGAAAGGCGGTGCAAGAAATAAAAAAATCATAATATGATACGATAATAATCAATCGAACAATTAAAGGCAGTTATCTAATGGGGATAAAAATAAAACCTGAAACTCGTCGGGTAATTAGAAATACATGGCCTCATTATAAGCCTTGAGACATGATCCCTCGGAAGTTGGTTGTTTCAGACTATTTGTGGACTTAAATCTGGTAAGTTGTTTCAAAAGTAATTTATATTGGACTATATATCAATCATTCATTAATAAAAATAATGCTAAGCCTAAATCGGTCTTATTTAGCCTAAGCTTACATGAGTCTAATCATTCATCTAAGCTAGCATAAACTTAGTGCATATAAGATAAAACTTTACAAAGAACGAGACCGGAATGGACATCGGTCTAGCACCACCTAACTTAAGCATACTATAGTTACAATTATCTTTACCATGTGAAAATTCCAATAGCATAGATTCAAATGATCTAACATTAGCATTCAATTTAGGATGAACATCCAATCATGGCGAATTTAATCATATGTCTAGTGCCAACATAGGAGGTTAAATTAGACACACATAGGCTAAGAAGCAAAAAAAAAAAAAAAGATAGTCTAAACGATTATACTTCTTTGATTTTTTGATTTGATTTGATTTTTTTATAGAAAAGTATTGTTAATTGATTAACAAAAGCCAACCCCAAGGTTGTAAAGTGATTGTTAGGGAAAACCGGCACTTCTAAACCAAACCACGACTTTTTGATTTTTTGAAATTTAATTATTATTTATCTATTTTTATTATATATATTTTTTAAAACAAAATCATCATATATATATTTTTTAAAAAAGGAACTCCGGGTCGGGCTGTTTGCTTGAGAAGATAATCCCTTTAATTTAACTTTTTCTTTTCTTTTTTCTTCTACTTTGTTTTTATTAAGATACTTTTCTATTTAACATATTCATTAATATCATAAAGGGGCTGGGCTTGAAAATGGGCCTTTTCTTTCTTAAAAAAAAAGGACTGGGCCCGAAAATGGGCCCAGCTCACTTTTGCTTTTATCCCTTGAAAAGGGTTCGTGGGCTGGGCCCAAGTTGAACCCAACCCGATTTGCTCTTCTCCCTTTTTATTACAAAACAGAGGAGCCCAAACTTCCTTCTGCGTGCTGATCCCAGCCCACCCCGAGCTCGGCCCATTCCTCTTACGCGACCAGCCTCTCCCTCTGTGCAAGACCAGCCTTGATGGCAAGCTTCCAAGCAGTCCATCGGTGGTTCAGCTCTGGAGCTGCCTCGCGACGGCACCAATGATGAGGACGAGCGAAAGGGCAACATGGCTGGCCGACTTGACGACGAACTCCTTCACGCGACCAATAACTGAAGCTCCAAAATGCCAGAAAACAAAAAAAAAGGCAAAGAAACAGAAAGAAGAAAAGAAAAGCAAACAACAACCCGAGCCAAATCCAAGCAGACATTTCTACAAAGATATAGAGCGCGAGGGGAGAAGGAAACAGAAGGGCTCGAGATTTCAAGGGGTTGGATCGACGAACCTAAAGTCTCCTATCGCCACATGCATAAGCCAACAACGTGGACATGCGACGCTATGCAAGCTGTAAACACGAAGACCGAGACCCTCACAAAATGGCGGCCAAGCACGAAACGACGATTTCGGAATGAGGAAAAGAAACGATTTGAGATAAATGCCAACTTAAAGGAACCCTAATCAGTCCAAGGGTGAGCGGGAGACAGACGTGTTCAAACCCGACATTGAACCAAGCCCTAATCTCCACGGTGGACCTTCATCCTCGGGTCAACCAAACCCTAATCGAAAGTTTACCTTACAAGTAGATGAAGGTTGCCCGCGGTCACTAACGAAGCACGGCGATGGGGAATCCTCGGTAGATCGCGTCATTGACTGGCGTCTCCCTCCTCTTCCTTCCTTTGAAAATCTAGTTCTCTATCCCCTCTTCTCCCCCCTCTTTTTTTTTTGAACCCCAAACCCCCTTTTTGTTTCTTTGCTTTATCCTTCGCCGCCTCATCATTTCCCCTGTACCCCACGTCTCTGCCCTGCCGTGCCCTGTCATTTCGCGTATGTCCTCTCGCGTGTGTCAGTCATCGCCTCCTCTTGTAGAAAATCTCTGGCGAGAGTCAGAGAAAAGCTTGAGAGTTTTCTGCTCGGGGACCTGAGCACGTGAGGAGATGAGCTCCTCGTTCATGAGCTGGGCTGGGGAAGGAAAATAAGAAGGGGAATGGGCTTGCGTGAGGAGTTGGGCTGAAGGAGCTGGTCGTGAAGGGGATGAAGGAAAACTCGCGAGCTTGGCCCAAGAGAAAAAAAAGGTCGCGCGGGTGAAGGCCGGGCCATCCGGGCCTAGTCCATGATCCTTTCATTTTCCTTTTTTATATCATTTTTTCGAGTTCTAATCATTTAACCCATTGATTAATTGGAAGAATTAATCTATTTATTCCCTTAGAAAAATAAAATTTTGATTATGATGAGCATCCAAATATTTCCTGAATCTTTTCATTTTATCTCTTTTTGAGTAAAGTAAAATTTCCCATCTCTTCGATCGAATCAAAACCAGGTTAAAACGCGTCAAATCGATAAAATTTGGTGTCAACAGCTGCCCCTCTTTGAAGGGGAGCTCGAAGAGGTTTCATTCAAAGATAAGAGGTGCTTAAATTTTGCCAGCAAAAGACGGTAACACACTTTTTGGTTGAATTTCAGCTCATTTATATCTCATTTATTTCTCTTTTTATAAAGAAATGACCCAAATTTTCTTGATATCGCGAGAAAAAGATAGTAAGCTCTTTTTATTAAGGCAGAAATCCTCACATGTATCATCGCATAAGAACAAGTTTCAACTAATTGAAGGAAAACTCATTTGAGTCTCACCGTGGTAGGAACGGGTTTTGACGACTTTGAGTCTCACCGTGGTAGAAACGGGTTTCGACTGATTTAGATGGCCTCACCATGGTAGAAATGGGTTTCGACTAATTTAAAGGGCCTCACCATGGTAGAAACAGGATTCGACTGATTAAGAGGGTCTCATTGTGGTAGAAACGGGTTTTAACGACTTTGAGTCTCACCGTGGTAAAAATGAGTTTAGACTGATTTAGAGGGTCTCACCGTGGTAGAAACAGGTTTTGACGACTTTAAGTCTCACAGTGATAGAAATGGGTTTCAACTGATTTAGAGGGTCTCACCGTGGTAGAAACGGGTTTTGACGACTTTGAGTTTCACCATGGTAGAAACAGATTTCGATTGATTTAGAGGGTCTCACTGTGGTAGAAACGAGTTTTGACGACTTTGAGTCTCACTGTGGTAGAAACAGGTTTCGACTAATTTAGAGGAGGGACGCATCAAACACACTTGGCATGAGGCGAGTGTCCACTTCAAATGCATTTTTTTTTATAAATACCGGAAACACTTCTTCTTAAACAAGCGTCATTCATTATAGGCAAGAATATGAGTACTTGACATCATTAGACATTGCCAAAAATTCTAAAAGATGATGCACTAAAAAAAAACTGACATAATCAGACCTTATTGCTGAACCTTAAAAGGATATATCAGAAGCATTTAGCCTTGCAATGCAATAATATTAAACAATCTAAGGTTGCAATAAGCAAGCTAGATGAATTTTTAAAAAAAACCAATATAAAGAAATTAAATGACATTCAAGCAATTGTCAATTAATTTGTGGCCACTGCCTTCAATTTATCAAAATTTCTCTGGAGGAGATTTTCAAACGAATTGATCTCAATTTAATTAAAGAGCATGTTAAAAATGTTGGATTGGGGTATCATACTCAAAAAGGTCTTCTCTCAATCTCTCAGAAGGGTCTTGATTCCATCCATTGATGTAGGCTATCTTTTATTGGATATACCTCACATAACCTATGTCAAAGGTTTTTGAAAATGTTCGTAGCTAATACACTTTGATCAATCAAAAAGGTCCTTATAAGGACCGTATGATGGGCAAGTCATGGACTTATACAAAAGGTAATCATTTTGAGGCTAAAGAAAAATATTTAACATTATCTTCGTCAGGTTTACAAGTCAAGAACGTTGAAGATAAGATAAGAATTGATTGGATCCACTCCTTTGAGTAGTACATTCTTTTGTGAAATCTTCACATCCACTCAAAAACATCTCAATCAGAAAAAGCTTCAGAAGAGGGTTGTAATGCTGTTTAAAGGGGAGGCTTAAAAGGCTTATATATGTTTTCAAAGAGGTTTAAGAAGTTGGTGATTACCAAGGCATTATTACCATCTTGCTCATGCAATTTTTTTTTGCACTCGACTTTTGAATTCAATTTGTTTCGAGAGTCCATTGACTGATCATTTTTTAAATATAAGAGCTTTGCTCCCTTTCTTTTTTTTTTGCATTTGCATGAGAGCATTTTTTTTGTATCCTTTCTTTTTGTAAACATTTCTGCTTTGCACACAATTTTCACGGGCATTGGCCTTGGTTTTACCAAGCACATTGCTTTTTCGTGCCCCCTAATTGTGCTCTTGTTTGTGTTCTCAGGACTCTCGAGACATTTTTCAAGCATTATTATTCTTTTTGGTAAATCATGTGCCTTACCCTAGTGTAGGGAAGTAATCGCCACTTGGGTTCTAGAAAGAAAATTTGAGGCTCAAATTGGTTAAGCAATGGATATAAGTGTTTGGATAGAGAAATGAATGCTCTTCTTCACTTTGGGACGTTTTGAGCTTCCATGAGAGTCCACTTGAAGTTACCGCAAAAAGATTGATGCAAGTGGATGCAATGAAATCTTTTGAAATCTTTTCACCAAATAATTATTCAACTATAACTTCCGAAATTTGCCTTGGTGTGGGGTGGTTCTTGACAGGGGTATTGAAAAAATTCTCCTTCTCTTTTTGGCTCAAATTGGCTAGCAAAGGGGCATGTAGTGTATAAGGTAAAGAAAGAAAAATCTTTCATCATTTTAATCCGTATATTTACCGCGAATAAATCCATTATCATAAGACAAGGTTCTCCTTTTCTCTTCTTTCGCTCAACCCTCAAAGTGTATTAAGGATGTATTTGGACGGGGCTTGCCTTTCATCATCTTAAGAACTCCAAATCCAACATGATTACTGCTCATTTTTATGTTCAAAGTCACTTGTCAAAATTGTCCTCCATTGGGACTTTGATGTAAGATGCATGTGCCAAAACATTGATCGACAATCAAAGAATATCATTCACATTTTAAAAGAAGACAACTTTAATTCGCTCCACACTTTTATAACGGCAAACTTGAGAATATATGCAACTATGTTTGCAATTCAAACGCTTTCTACTTCTACTCTTCTGAAAATAATTTTAGAGAAAGGGATACTCACCTGTCTCTTCAATGGCTATTAATCAGCCCTATGATGTAATAAAAACATTGTGTTAGTGAACGATTTTAGCAGCGGCGAGGGATTGGAAATGACACGGTGTTACCCTTGAGCTTGATGTAGAGGCGGTGATGCTTCTCCTATGTAGGGCAAGCGACAATGATTTGCTCAGAGGCTTATTGCCCTGACCTTGTTTCTTGCAAGCTAAATCTAAACTAGTGGCATGCTCAATATGAAAATGCATGAATGCTATGTATGCGTGCTCGAAGTCTAAATGCTTTGAATCGTGGAGGAAATGGCTCTACGGCCAATTTTTCATTCAAGGGAAATATTTTTTAACAGTGTCTGCATTTACAGGTTTCGACAGTTTGCGGCCATCCATTTCAGCCAAAATTAAAGCATTTCTGGGGAAGACCTTCTTAACTACATAGGGTCCATCGTAGTTTGGAGCAAACTTCCCTCGAAGGTCTAGCAAGACGGATGAAGTCTTCTTCAAGACTAGATCATTGACCTCGAATAGTCTAGGACGAACCTTTCATTGGAAAGACTTTGCTACCCGCTTCTGATAACACTGGCCATGGCATATGGCTTGTAGCCTCCTTTCATCAATCATGTCTAATTGCTCATGCCTCTGTCGAGCCCATTTAGCCTCAGGAAGATCTGCATGTGAGAGGATCCTTAATGAAGGTACTTCTAGTTCAACAGGTAAAACCGATTCCATGCCGTAAACTAGTGAGAAAGGCGTGGCCCTTGTTGAAGTATGAATTGACGTGCGATATGCCATCAACGCATATGGGAGCCTCTTGTGCCAATTGCGATAGTTCTCCACTATTTTAGATGGGATCTTCTTCAGGTTCTTGTTTGCAGCCTTCACTGCCTCATTCATTTGTGGTCGATAAGGAGATGAATTCAAGTGACGAACCCTGAACTTGCCAAGTAAGTCATCCAAGATTTTATTGTTCAGGTCCGTACCATTGTCTATGATGATTTCCATAAGGATCATGTAACGGGCAAGTATATCGCGTTGAATAAATCTGGATACCACCTTTGTGGTGACATTGGCATAAGAGCTGGCTTCGATCCACTTTGTGAAATAGTCAATTGCCACCAAGATGAAACGATGGCCGTTAGACGCCTTCGGATTGATTGGCCTAATGATGTCGATCCCCCACATCGAGAACGACCAAGCTTTGACCATCTGATGGAGCTCATTTGGCAGAGCATTAATCTTATTGGCATAGGCACTGGTAACAGGAACGCGCATGTCGCACACAATCAGTCTCCATGGTAAGCGAAAAATAACCAAACCTCATGACTTTCTTGGCTAGTAGACGTCCATCCATGTGAGGACTGCATTCTCCCTCATGCATTTCCTTCATCAGGAGGTTGGCCTCCTTAGCGCTAACGCACCTCAACAAAATCGAGTCAACCGTCCTCTTGTAAAGCACGTCGCCGTCAATAAAGAACTTATTTGCTAGTTTCATGAAATACTTTCGGTCGTACGACCCGCTTCCTAGCGAAAATTGCCCCTTTTGGAGGTAATTCAGGATGTTGTAATACCATGGCTTGTCATCGGGTTCCTCCTCCACTGTCATGCAGTAAGCCGGGCCATCCAGGATTTCAATTCTCAAAGGCCTGATGTCTAAGCCGCCAGTTACATGTAGCATTGATGCCAACGTGGCTAAGGCATCGGCGAACTGATTTTGCGATCTAGGCAAGTAGGCGAATGATATCTCTTCGAAGTCTTTCACTAGCTCTTCAAGGAATTTATGGTATGGGATTAACTTCGAATCCCTTGTACGCCGTTCACCTTCGGTTTGTAGGATGATTAAAGCTGAGTCGCAGTAAACTTCCAGCCTCCGAGTCTTCATGTCTTTGGCGGTTTAGAGACCAAGGATGCAAGCTTCATATTTTGTGATGTTGTTAGTGCAAGGAAATATCAATTTGGCAAAAACGGGGTAGTGTTGATCCTTTGGGGAGATAAGTGTAACAGCTCGTTTCCGACCCCCTTTCCGAGGCTTAATTGTGCGAATTTACAGGTTTAGTTTGTGGTCCGTTGGCCTCGGGAACTCTCCGGACTAAATCGTGAAATTTCGTTTTGGACGATTTCAAATTTTTGAAAATCGCGTTTCGGTCCCTTGAAAATTAGTTATTTGCGTTTTGGCCCAAAAAACCTTGAAAAAGAGGTCTAGGGAACATTTTATGATTTTTGGGATTTTTGGATATTTTTAATATTTTTTTAATTATATTGATTATTTTAATATTTAATTATTTTGGTCAACAGTTGACCGTTGACAAAAGAAGCCCACGCGCGTGACTTCTTCTTTTTCCTCCTTCCTCTCTTTTTCTTCTTCATTGAGGCATTTCACCAAACACGTACGGTGCGCACATGTTTGGGGTCCTACCTCCGGCCAAATCTCGGGCCAACCACCACCACGACGTCCCACCCATCCTATCAGAGTGTTTCATGGCCGTTGGATGGCCGCCACTTGTCCTCAATCGTGAATTTTCCTCCCCAAGCTCACCCACCCTCTGTTTTCGGACCAGTGTGACCACTCCACTTTGGAGGCCGATAACTTTCTAGTCCGAGCTCCGTTTGATGCACTGTCGGTGGCGTTGGATTCTTTGTAACTCCAGCTTTCCATCCCGACTTTTTTTCACTCTTGGTTCCACCGTTGCTGCCTCCGGTGACCCCCGAAAGGTGGCTTCACGGAGCTATTTTCTAGGTTTAACTAGTGTAACCCATGTAGCCCCTCATCTTTGGAGGGCGATAACTTTCCACTCCGACCTCTGTTTGATGCGCCGTTGGTGGTGTAGAAAACTATGAAACACCATCTTTCCATATATACCAGCCACAGCCTCGAATTCCACCTATACCTCCGTTGGGAAGCCCCCAAACAAGCCTCAACGGATCAGTTTTTTGGGTTTCAACCATTTTCCAGATTTGAACCCGTGCAACCCCTCACTTTCAGCTCAGACCTCCATTTGCCGAGACATTTGTGGCATTGGAATCTTTGTAACACCCTCTTTCCATATTGATCGACCTCCTCTCATGACTCCATCTAGAACGCTACCGGGAAGCCCCAAAAGAAGGCTCGCCGGACCTGTTTTTCTGGAATTTCCAAATTTTGGGTCCGAGTTTCAAGTCCTGATTTCTCTCAATCCTTCGATCTAAAGCCCTTGCCTTGGTTCTAATTAGGTATCAATTTACCCTAATTTGAGCTTTAGTTTCGATTGATTTGACCTAGATTTGGCGAATCTAAGTTCAAACACCGTTGTGCCCTAATTTGTACTGCCGGAGCTTTGTCTCACTGCCGTGCCTCCTTCGGCTAGACCCACTCCTCCCCACCACCTCCAATTGATAGAGGAGAGTCATGCAAACATAATGGTACCGGTTTCGACCGTTGGTGTTGCACCGTTTGAGAGAAATCAACCCCGAAGCACAACTACTCCCCCCTTGAACTCAGATTTCGGCTAGCACTTTCAACGGGCGATTACTCGCCACTACGACCACCTCAAGCGACGCCACCACCACCAATGGACTCGTGTAAGTCCCCTCTAAAAAGTCCAATAGGTTTGATTCATCAATTTTTCACCGTTTGCTCGAATTTGGCCGCGAACCAACTAGTGCTCGCCGAACCCAATTTTAGGGCTTGCTGGTCGCGTGCCTCTGAGGCATATCGGAGCCATTCCATCACCATCCATATCCGCTCATGAGTCCTTCAACCTTCCAGCACCACCAAGGAACGTCCCCGGCCGCCGGAATCTCACCAGAATTTGCCGTGAGCCGCTTATTCGCGAGGAAATCAAGTGAGTTGACTTCCTATCCCTCAATTAGGGCCATTCACCACTTTTTAGTAGATGATTGTGGACTTAATTAAGGTGGATTGATTGTTGATTTGGGTGATTATGAATTGATCGGCGACTTTTGGAGGAAGTAAGGGCAATTTGGTAATTTTGGCAAATTAGGAGTAAATTGGCAAAATTGATTAGTTGGAGAGAAAATTGATAAATTATTTATGTTGGCTACCTTGGTTAGTAGATAGTGAGAGTTATGTGAGCAATTTTACGATTGTGGTTTTAGATTACTACATTTGATCCATTAGGGCCAAATTAGAGCTTAGGGGCAAAAATCGTAATTACGGAAGTTTGGGGGCAAAATTGAGAGTTATTGGCTGCAGTTGAATTTGATAATCAGCTGGGTAAGGTTGGATCGACAATTTGTGTAATTAGAAGTCTAGCTCAGATTTCGCTTAATAATGAGCTATTTATTAAATTTAAGTATTTTGGATTATTTTAGTGAAATTTGTGGAAATGTTGTGGTTGGGTAAATGGCTACCAATTAAGGTGATGGCGCCCGTAGTTTGTCGAACGGAAGATTCTAGATTCGATTTAGGGACCCGGGTGAATCCCTATTTAGTAGGCTTGAGCGGTTGACTTTTAGAAGTTTTGGGAAATTTTCCTAAAATTTATTACGCCATATTGTGTTGATTTATTCAATGTTATTGAATGCGCAATTGATCATGAATGATCGTGATTGATCATTGAGCCGGATGAGTTGATTGGCGTGGTCTTTGACCCCGGTTTGCCTTAGAGGCCACTAGGCCCTAATCAATGGTAGAAGTCAATGGAACCTGAAAATGGTATCGACATTGATTTGATGAGTTGACATGATGGTTGGAATGAACCAGCATGGTGAGTGACCCTGGTTATTTGATGAATCCAGTTTAAGCCGAGAAAATTAGCTAGGGTCTCAAGCCGGTTGTGGACGGCTTTATTTGGTTAATTGCAAAGTTTATTTATTTATTTCATAATTTAGTTATTTATTTGTCTATTAATTTATTTATTTAATTAGCAATTTATTTACTGAATTATTAATTAATTAATTTAATGATTAATTTATTTATTCAATTAGTAATTTAATTATTCAATCGTGCTTTTACTTATTTAATGAGCTATAAAATTATGGTGGTTAATCCTGATGTGTTCATTGGTTCGGGCTTAGTGCCAAGTCCAAGTCACGAATTGGTTGACTCATAGAAAAGAGGAAGTCGTTATTAGAGAGCGATGGAACTGATTGAGTTATACATGGGGTTAAGTGAAAAAGAGTTTGACTGGTGGTGACGATTGATGAGAGATGCATGAGTAAGGACCTCACGGTGGTAGCATTCTTGGTTCGGGCATAGGAGTTAGACCATTGAGAAGTTTGGTTAGCATTTTAGATGGATTCTAGATTGGTTATGCGATGAAGATGGAATCTTTGGAGCAATTGGAGCTATGGAGCTGAGCCAATTGAGGACTGACTAGTTGTTATGTGGTACCGAGAGTGGTAGTAGGGACCATATCGCGATGGCGTTCCTAATTTTGGCATAGGATTAGACTTACTGAGATTTTATCTCAATTCGTCGTGGTAACCATTTTTCAGGTACATGATTGGAGATCAAATTCTAGAGGCGAGTTCTGTGGGAGTTGACAGGGCAAAGATTCACCTTTCTATTAGAGAATCGAAGGCCAGCGACTTGCCTAGGATATCGTTATTAAATGGCTGCTAAGAAGAGGATGATCAGGGAATGCCGTGCGCTCGGGAGCGGGGCGTGACAGCTTGGTATCAGAGCATGGTTAAGATCTTGAGAGGTTAAGTTCCTGATTAGAGCTTGGAGTGATAAGGTTGGACTATGCTCATAGGTAGGGGTGTCAAACGGGTGGGTCGGGTCAAATATGGGTCGGACCATATTTGACCCATTTAACCCGTTTTGACCTATATTCATGTAGTGTAAATATAATGACCCATACCCGACCCGACCTTGATCCGACCCATACCCGACCCGGCCCGTATTGTTAAAATACTTCCATATTTAACCAAGTTCAGGGAAATTTTCTTAGTGATGTTTTTTAAAAAGCGTATTTTTAAAATAAATTTATGCAATACGATTTTTTGATAATTTTTCTAAATTTATATTATATTATTTTTCGAAATTTTATTTTTTAAATTATTTTAAATTATTTTTGCTTTTTCCTCTTCTAGTGACTGAAGTCTGGTGAGCTCATCTCTTGCCTCTTGGCTAGCGATCAACTTAAAAAGAGGGAAAAAGGAGAAAAAGAAAAGGAAAGAAAAAATAGAAAAAATAAGGGAAAAAGAAACTAATTAAATTTTTATTTAAACAATAAAATAATTAGAATGTCAGAATTTTCATAATCTAAAAATGACTTGTTAATAATTTTTAAAATGATTTTTTAATAATACTTAAAATTAATTAGGTAACCCATTTATGACCCATGAGATTGTTAAGTGATCCATTTTAGACCCAAGTAATTTTTTAAGCTAACCCATTTTTTACCCATATTATCAAATATGGGTTAAAATATGGGTCTTTGACCCATTTTGCCACCTCTACTCACAGGAAGAGCAAGTTAGAGACTTGCTTTGCTAAGTGTGTGATTGGAGTATTAGTTGGACATAATAGGTATGTTTGAATTAGAACGAGATTATGACCTTAAGATCAAAGTGAGGTTAGGACCTAGAAGGAACTAGGACCATGGAGTGATAAGGTTGGATCAAATTATTGAGGATAATAAGATGAGTGGAGATTAGCTTAAACCCCCACCTTTAGCTTAGGATTGGTGTCATTTGTTTAGCCGCGTTGGCATGGTATGGGACGTGTGCAGCAAGGCTGAACATTTGACTAGAGACCATTAGGATTGAGTCTAAGTTTAGCTGTGTTGGCACGGTATGGGATGTGTGTAGCAAAGCTAGACATGCGTAAGCCAACAACGCGGACATGCGACGCTATGCAAACTGTAAACACGAAGGCTGGTGAAAGTAATGCCACTAATCACTGTGCTTCCCAGTAATTTCCACAATTTTCCTTCCCATTCGCCTCTAGCAATCACCATTGATCCACGAGTTAACTTGCATGAATACTTATCGCTGGTGAAAGTAATGGCAACATCTGCCATAGTTCCCATAGAAATAAGATTTCTGGTAAGACCGAGAATATGCATCACATCTGGAAGATTCTTGATTGTCCCATCTTTCATCTTCAGCTTCACCTTTCCGCGACCAACAATATCAAGCGTCATATCATCTCCCAACGTATTGTACCATCTTGATATGGCTCATAACATCCGAACCAATTTCGATGAGGTGTCATGTGGAAAGATGCTCCAATATCAATTATCCATACATTGCAGTCAACATGAGATGAGTTACAAATGAGATACATATCTCCTGCACTATTGTCATTGTCTTTCTTTATACTAGACGATGGCGCATCATCTCGATTCCCTAGACCCACAATCTTACTTCTGTAATCCTTCTTCAAGTGTCCAGCTTTTCCGCACTTCCAACATTCAATTTCAGATCGATCTCGGCTTTTAGATCTTCCTCTGAACTTATTTTTGCCAACAAATTTGGATTTTTCATTGTTCCTTCCTCTTATGAAAAGAGCTAAGGCTCATGAATAGCTACTGTTATAAATATAATCTTTTTGCTTCTTGCGTAGAATATTGCTTCTTGCACTGAGAGAAGAGAATATTGCTTCTTGTGCTAAAAGGAGAGTTTTGCTTCTTGCGTTGAGAGAATAGAATATTGCTTCTTGCGCAGAATATTGCTTCTTGCGCTGAAGGAAGAGTTCTGCTACTTGCGCTGAGTTGTAACGAGAGTGTGAGGTGCTGATATAATGGAATCCTCTGCTGGATGTAGCCCTAGTTTAAGGGTGAACCAGGATAAAATCTCGTGTCTCAATTTTCTCTCCCTTTCACTCGTTTCACTTTATTGAGATCGTGCGTCGATCCTAACATTTGGTATCAGAGCCAGGTTTGGCAAGCTATCAAGATGGTATGAAAGGGTTCAAGTGTCAAGCGACATCAAAAGGTTTAATGGAAAGAACAACTTCACTCTCTGGCGTCGAAGAATGATGGATCTTCTGATTCAATAGGGCTTGTCAGTACTGCTGCTAGTGAAAGGTGAGAAAACTTCCAATCAAGCAAGTGTGGCTGATAGCTCAGACGTTGATGATAGAGATCTTCTGTTGATATCATCAAGTAAGAATCAATTCGTTGATTCTTGGATTTTGGATCTTGGATGCTCTTATCACATGTGCCCAAATATGGATTGGTTTTATTCATATCAGCCATATTGTGGTGGATCTATTCTAATGGAGAATGATGCGGTTTGCAAAACCATTGGAATATGGACTATCAAAATCAAAATGTTTGATGGTATAATCAGAATTTTGATTGATGTGAGATTTGTTCCAGATCTAAAGAAAAAATTTGATATCTTTGGGTTCGCTTGATGTGAATGGCTGCAAGTATTTAGCAGCAGGTGGAGTTCTCAAAGTTATCAAGGGAGCTATGGTTGTCATGAAAGAAGAGTTGACTGGAAGTTTACATAGACTCATAGGGAGTACGGTTTTAGGTAAAGCATCTATGGCTGCAATTGCAGAGTCTGATATAGATGATACTCATCTGTGGCATATGTGGTTAAGGCATATGGGTGAAGCGGGCATGATGGAGCTTTATAAAAGGGAACTGTTAAAAGGTGCGGTGTTACATTGTAACAGTCAGAGCGTCATACATCTTGCCAATAATCAAGTGTTTCATGCAAGGACAAAGCATATAAATGCGAGGTTTCACAAATTCAGGGAACTTGTGTTAGATGGTAGTATTCACTTGAGGAAAATTACATGGACAAAAATCCTGCAGATTGTTTTACCAAGCCAGTCACTATTGAGAAGTTTGGGTCATGTTTGGGCTCAATTAATATAACTCACGGTTAAAGGTGACGGACACACTCAATGAGTGCTGGAGTGTATCTCCTATGGAGGTACAGGATGAAGACATCTTGATATTTCATATTCTTTCACATGTGGCTCTACAGAATCCAAGCCAAGGTGGACATTGTTGAGGTTGATGTCTTGTATTCTGCTATATGAGGAAATTTCCTATTCTCTGTTATGAGGAAGTTATAGGAGGAATTTTCCTATTTTAGGCTATGTGGTCAATTCTAGGAAGTATCCTATTTTAGGCCATGTAGGATTTAGCTATATATATGTGGTTAGAGCGAAACAAGTCTTTGGGATGGGTTAAATCAGAGAGGGTAAGGAAAGCAGTTGTACACTTGTTATTCATTAATAGTTTCGGCTTAGGCTCATGAATAGCTACTGCTATGCTGTACACTTTTCTTCAATATTAGTGAAATAGATCTCATCCCCTGTGGACGTAGGTAGGCGGAAAAGTCCCCTGCCGAACCACGTAAAATTATTGCATTGTATGTTTTCCATTACTTTCTTGCATCGTTGATAGGATCGAATTCGTATACTCGATAGAAAAGACTATAGAGTACCATTGAAAGACTTCGTTGTCTTTCAATAGAAAAAGTCGTGTATGAGGAGAAAGGTAAGGTAATATCTAAAAGGAGTAAGATATTCAAGTGTGGAGCATAAAAACGAGAGCTGTATAAATAGGAAATGAATTGGCCATTCTTGTTGTTGGTAAATACACCTGCAAGAAATAAGAGATTTGGTAGGTTATTAGGATTTGCATAATCGCCTGGCGAGACGATGCACATCTTTCATTGGTTACTTGACTTATAAGGAAAATCAATGTATTGAACCTGAGATTGAAGGGGATGTAACTTAATTGTGAACACGGCAATTCAATGGTCAATATTCAATGTATTTATCAAATGCGGCAATAGATTGTTCAAAGGCACACGTATTGTTTGATATGGTTCCTAGAAAGGAGAGATTTAGTAAGACCAAAGGATGCAGAGAAAAACTATAGATCTATTTTAGCTAACCAACGGCAAAAATATTGTTATAATTTTATTGCCGAAATAAATACAGTTATCTGTGCTTAGGATTCAACAATTTTTTTGGCCATACTATTCTTCTGCATATTAAGCCTCAGGGCTATGACTATATGGACCCGTTCGAGCAAGAAACGAATATCGAGAGCCGGCTATCCAGTGCCCTTTACGAGCTGTAAGCAGACTTCGGGACCGATCATGACCCGTTTGAGGGTTTGTCCCAGGGAAAGTCCCTATTACCTCGATGTCCTCGACATGTCAACAGGAACATTTTCGGGCGCCCTTGGGCGCATCAAGAGCACAAATAAGGTCTCGAAGCCTGCTGTCCTGAAGCTTCAGTGTGTTGAACAATGGGCCTCGATTCCTTATTCGGCTCTGAAAAAAGTTTGGGCGGTCCCGAGATGTCACTTTTAGCTTAGTATGAGTATCAAGTTTAAAAAACGCATGTTTAAGTAATATTGTAATAGAATTTGCGCCCTTCTTGTCATTGCCTTCATCGTCAACTTGTGGTTAATCAACATGTTTTTTGTTGTTTTAGTGTGTAATGATGCTATTTTATGGTAGATATTAAATGGGCACAAAAAAGAAAAAGGAAAAGAAATGATAAACCAAGAAGCATAAGAAAATAATTATGTGGTGTAGTGATAAGTTGAAATTTTAGCGATAAAATCCCATCTTATATTTAAGTTAATAAATATATATTTATGTTATTTTAATTGAAGGTATGATGCATTTGGCATATTTTTGTGTGTAATATAGGTGTTGGGATATTACTTTAGGACAGCACTTTTTAATCATATTGCATGATTATTATATAGTCTTCTTTAGGGAGCATGCATCATATGGTATGAGACATATGCATGTTAGCTTAGGGCATAGCTCAAGGGAGCCTTTTTGGGGGCTTAGTAATATGGAGTTGAATTATATTTGCAACGTCGTATGGGTTTTTACTTTCCTCAATTTACTTTGCGTTCTCATTATCATATCATATTAATTATGATATGGTGTCGTTAAGTGAATAATAGATAGAATTGCACAAATCAACAATGCATGCTTAATAGATGATGACAAAATGTCATGCGATGGGGCAGGCCAATCAGGAGGGACCAATTTGGAATAAGTCATTGTGGTGATAGATTCTTGGTTGTATTTCATCAGAATGGCGCAACAGAAGTATGGTTGTATGATGTCAGTAGAGGTGCCGACTGTGGAAGAGTTTACACATGATTGCCAGGGTTATACCTAAGAAGTTTAACTCCGGAAATGCGGACCAAGTTAGACCACGATGTTGACTCTAAGGGTTTATAGATAGATAACGAAACGTCGTTAGTGGGAGAAACCGATCTATAGAGACGATCATAGGGTTTGTTTCTTAAGAAGTTGGACGGGACGAATTTCAGGGATGATATTCCTTTAAGGGGGGAGATTGTAATAGTCCATTTCCGACCCCCTTTCTGGGGCTTAATTGTGTGAATTTACAGGTTTAGTTTGTGGCCTGTTGGCCTCGGGAACTTTCTGGACTAAATCGTGAAATTTCGTTTCGGACGATTTCGGATTTTCGGAAATCGCATTTCGGTCCTCCGAAAATTAGTTATTTGCGTTTTGGCCCCAAAAACCTTGGAAAAGAGATCTAGGGAACTTTTTATGATTTTTGGGATTTTTGGATATTTTTAATATATTTTTTTAAATTATATTGATTTTTTTAATATTTAATTATTTCGGTCAACGGTTGACCGTTGACAAAAGCAGCCCACGCACTTGACTTCTTCTTCTTCCTCCTTCCTCTATTTTCTTCTTCATTGAGGTATTTCTCCAAACACGTACGGTGCGCACGTGTTTGGGGCCCCACCTCCGGCTAAATCTCCGGCCAACCACCACCACAACCTCCCACCCATCCCATTGAAGTATTTCACGGCTGTTGGAGGCCGATAACTTTCCAGTCCGAGCTCCGTTTGATGCACTGTTGGTGGCGTTGGATTCTTTGTAACACCAGCTTTCCATCCCAACCGTTCGTCACCCTTGGTTCCGCCGTTGCTGCCTTCGGTGACCTCCGAAAGGTGGCTCCACGGAGCTATTTTTTGGGTTTAACTTGTGTAACCTCTCATTTTTGGAGGGCGATAACTTTCCGCTCCGACCTCCGTTTGATGCGCCATTAGTGGTGTTGGAAACTATGAAACACCATCTTTCCATAGATACCAACCACAACCTCTGATTCCATTTGTACCTTCGTCAGGAAGCCCCCAAAGAAGCCTGCACGGATCAGTTTTCTGGGTTTCAACCATTTTCTAGATTTGAACCCGTGCAACCCCTCATCTTTGGAGGGCGATAACTTTCAGCTCAAACCTCCGTTTGGCGAGCTGTTTGTGGCATTGGAATCTTTGTAACGCCCTTTTTCCATATTGACCGACCTCCTCTTATGACTCCATCTAGAACGCCACCAAGAAGCCACGAATATGAGACGTTATGTTTCTCCCAATCCTTCGATCGAAAGCCTTTGCCTTTGCTTCTAATTAGGCATCCCTTTACCCTAATTTGGGCTTTTGTTTCGATTGATTTGACCTAGATTTGGCGAATCTAAGTTCAAACGCCATTGTGCCTTAATTTGTGCCGCCAGAGCTTTGTCTCCTCCACCGTGCCATCATGCGAACACAATGGCACTGGTTTCGGCCGTTGGTGTTGCACCGTTTGAGAGAAATCAACCTCGAAGCATAACTCCTCCCCCCTTGAACCCAAATTCTGGCCAGCACTTTCAATAGGCAATTACTCGCCACTCCGGCCACCTCAAGCGACGCCACAACCACCAATGGACTCGTGTAAGTCCCCTTTACAAAGCCCAATAGGTTTGATTTATCAATTTTGCACCGTTTGCTCGAATTTGGCCACGAACCAACTAGTGCTCGCTGAACCCAATTTAGGGCTTGTTGGTCGCGCGCCTCTAAGGCATCTTGGAGCCATTCCATTGCCACCCACAGCCACTCATGAGTCCCTCAACCTTTAGCACCACCAAGGAATGTCCCCGGATGCCGGAATCTCGCCGGAGTTCGCTGTGAGCTGCTTATTCGCGAGAAAATCAAGTGAGTCGACTTCCTATCCCTCAATTAGGGTCATTCACCGCTTTAGTAGATCATTGTGGACTTAATTAAGGTGGATTGATTGTTGATTTGGGCGATTATGAATTGATCGGCGACTTTTGGAGGAAGTAAGGGCGATTTGGTAATTTTGGCCAATTAGGAGTAAATTGGAAAATTTGATTACTTGGAGGGCAAATTGGTATATTATTTATGTTAGCTACCTTGGTTAGTAGCTAATGAGAGTTATGTGAGCAATTTTACGATTGTGGTTTTAGATTACTACATTTGGTCAATTAGGGCCAAATTAGAGCTTAGGGGCATAAATCGTAAATTCGGAAGTTTGGGGGCAAAATTGAGTGTTATTTGCTGCAATTGGATTTGATAATCAGTTGGGTAAGGTTGGATTGACAATTTGCGCAATTAGAAGTCTGGCTTAGAGTTCGCTTAATAAGGAGCTATTTATTAAATTTAAAGTATTTAGGATTATTTTAGCGAAATTTGTGGAAATGGTGTAGTTGGGCAAACTGCTACTAATGTTGACGCCCTTAGTTTGTCGAGCGGAAGATTCTAGATTCGATTTAGAGACCCGGGTGAATCCCTATTTAGTAGGCCTGAGCGGTTGACTTTTAAAAGTTTTGGGAAATTGTCTTAAAATTTATTATGTCATATTGTGTTGATTTATTCAATGTTATTGAATGCGCAATTGATCGTGAATGATCATGATTGATCATTGAGGAGAATGAGTTGACTGACGTGATCGTTGACCCTGGTTTGCCTTAGAGGCCACTGGGCCCTAATCAATGGTGGAAGTCGATGGAACTTGAAAATGGTATCGACATTGATTTGATGAGTTGGCATGATGGTTGGAATGAACCAGCATGGTGAATGACCCTGGTACTTTGATGAATCCGGTTTAAGCCGAGAAAATTAGCTAGGGTCTCAAGCCGGTTGTCGACGGCTTTATTTGGCTAATTGCGAAATTTATTTATTTATTTCGTAATATAGTTATTTATTTATCTAGTTATTTATTTATTTAGCAATTTATTTACTGAATTAGTAATTTATTTATTCAATTAGTAATGTAATTATTCAGTTGTGCTTTTACTTATTTAATGAGCTATAACATTATGGTGGTTAATCCTAATGTGTTCATTGGTTTGGGCTTAGTGCCAAGTCCCAGTCATGAACTGGTTGACTCATAGAAAAGAGGAAGTTGTTATTAGAGAGGGATGGAACTGATTGAGTTATTCATGGGGTTAAGCGAAAAAGAGTTTGACTGGTGGTGGCGATTGATGAGAAATGCACGAGTAAGGACCTGACGGTGGTAGCAGTCCTGGTTTGGGCATAGGAGTTAGACCATTGAGAAGTTTGGTTGGCATTATAGATGGATTCTATATTGGTTATGCGATGAAGATGGAATCTTTGGAGCAATTGGAGCTATGGAGCTGAGCCAATTGAGGACTGACTAGTTGTTATGGTGGTACCGAGAGTGGTAGTAGGGACCCTATCATGATGGTGTTCCTAATTTTGGCATAGAATTAGACTTACTGAGATTTTATCTCAATCCATCGTTGTAATCATTTTTTAGGTATATGATTGGAGATCAAATTCTAGAGGCGAGTTCTGTGGGAGTTGACCGGGCAAAGATTCACGTTTCCGTGACAGAATCAAAGCCTAGCGACTTACTTGGGATGTCGCTATTAAATGGCTGCTAAGAAGAGGATGATCAGGGAATGCCGCGCGCTCAGGAGCGGGGCGTGACAGCTTGGTATCAAAGCATGGTTAAGACCTTGAGACGTTAAGTTCCCGGTTAAGCATGGTTGGACTATGCTCACAGGAAGAGCAAGTTAGAGACTTACTTTGCTAAGTGTGTGATTGGAGCATTAATTGGACATAATAGGCATGTTTGAATTAGAATAAGATTATGACCTTAAGATCAAAGTGAGTTTAGGACCTAGAAAGAACTAGGACCATGGAGTGATAAGGCCGGATCAAATTATTGAGGATAGTAAGATGAGTGGAGATTAGCTTAAACCCCCTCCTTTAGCTTAGGATTGGTGTCATTTGTTTAGCCGTGTTGGCATGGTATGGGACGTGTGCAGCAAGGCTGAACATTTGACTAGAGACCACTAGGATTGAGTCTAAGTTTAGCTGTGTTGGCACGGTATGGGACGTGTGTAGCAAAGCCGGACATGCGTAAGCCAACAACGCGGACATGCGATGCTATGTAAGCTGTAAACACGAAGGTTGAGACCCTCACAAACGGCGGCCAAGCACAAAACAGCGATTTCGGAGTAAGGAAAAGAAATGATTTGAGATAAATGCCAACTCAAATGAACCCTAATCAGTCCAGGGGTGAGTGGGAGACGGACGTGTTCTAACTCGACGTTGAACCAAGCCTTAATCTCCACGGTGGACCTTCCTAGAACATAAATCCTCGGGTCAACCAAACCCTAATCGGCAGTTTACCTTACAAGCAGATGAAAACTACCCGCGGTCACTAATGAAGCACGGCAACGGGGAATCCTCGGCAGATCGCGTCATCGACAGGCATCTCTCTCCTCTTCCTTCCTCTGAAAATCTGGTTCTCTATCCCCTATTCTCCCCCCTCTCTCTTTTTTTTCGAACCCCAAACCCCCTTTTTGTTTCTTTGCTGTATCCTTCGCCGCCTCATCATTTCCCCTGCACCCCTCATCTCTGCCCTGCCGCGCCTAGTCCTTTTGCTTGTGTCCTCTCACGTGTGTCAATCATCGCTTCTTCTTGTAGAAAATCTCTAGCGAGAGTCAGAGAAGAGCTTGAGAGTCTTCCGCTCGGGGACCTGCGCGCGTGAGGAGATGAGCTCCTCGTCCATGAGCCGGGCTGGGGAAGGAAAATAAGAAGGGGAATGGGTTTGCCTGAAGAGTTGGGCTGAAGGAGCTGGCCGTGAAAGGGACGAAGGAAAACTCACGGGCTTGGCCCAAGAGAAAAAAAAGGTTGCGCGGGCGAAGGCTGAGCCATCTGGGCCCAGTCCATGATCCTTTCATTTTCCTTTTTTCTGTCATCTTTTCTTCATTTTTTTCGAGTTCTAATCATTTAACCCACTGATTAATTGGAAAAATTAATCTATTTATTCCCTTAGAAAAATAAAATTTTGATTATGATGAGCATCCAAACATTTCTTTGAATCTTTTCATTTTATCTCTTTTTGAGTAAAGTAAAATTTCCCAACTCTTTGACCGAATCAAAACCAGGTTAAAACGCGTCGGATCAGCAAAATTAGGTGTCAACATGCATGTAACAGGTCTATGTGTGGGAAATATAGTTCCTTAAACACCTTCCTCCCTAAGGAATTGCGTTGTTGAATTAGTCTCCATACTTGCATTCCCAACATAGCCTAATTAAATGTAATTAAATCACGAAAGCCAAGCCCTCCCCTGTCTTTTCTTTGTTTCAGAACCTCCCATCTACTCCAATGCATCCCTTTTTTAGCACCACCAGTTTTCCACCAAAAGTCGGCAATTTTCCTTTCAATAGCTCGACAAATTGATGTGGGGATCTTAAAGATGGACATTGCATGTTGGAGTAGGGCCTGTACCACTATTTTTAATAGTATTTCCTTCCCTGCTTTCGAAAGCATATTTTCCTTTCAGCCTTCAATCTTCTTGTTTACCCTATACAATATCTAAGAGAACATGTGTTTTTTTTTTATATATTTATTTTCCCTAGTGTAATGCGATACCCAGGTACGTTGCATTTCTGAATTTTAGGCACCCTCAATTCATAAGCCATATTCTTCCTTAAATCAGTTGGATAGTCCTTGCTGAAAAATAATTTTGACTTGTTTTAATTTACTGTCTGGCCAGAGGCAAAGTAGTATTGATTCAAGACCGTAGCTACATTCTGGCATTCCATAACTTTTCCCTCTAAAAAGAATATTAAATCATCTGCAAATAATAGATGTGATAATATGGGGCACTGAGGGTTAAACTTTATGCATTTTATACTATTGTTCTCCGATGCATTCTTCATTAAGACTGATAATACATTTGCAATGATGATAAATAGGTAAAAGGATATGAGATCACCTTGTCTAATCCCTCTGGATGGCTGAAAGGAAGGTAAACTTTCCCCATTCATTTTGACTGAATATGAGACAGTTGATATGCATTTCATAATCCATGAAACCCTGAGCCCATCAAATCCCATTTTTAACATGCAAGCTTCAAGGAAATCCCACTCAACTCTATCATAGGCTTTCTTCATATCTATTTTGAGGACTACTTGGAACTTGCGTTTTCTTTTTCTAGTTCTTAGCTGATGCAGGACTTCTTGAACTATGAAGATGTTGTCTTAAATATGTCTCTTACTAACAAATGCACTTTGTTCTTCAGTTATGAATTCTGGAAGCCATTGCTTAAGCCGATTAGCTAATATCTTAGAAATGATTTTATAACTGAAGTTGCAGAGGCTGATGGGTCTGAATTGATCCAGCTTCTCTGGATTTGGTACTTTTGGAATCAATGTGATGTAAGTTTTATTCAACTCAGGTTTAAGGTAACCTAAGCTAAAAAAATTCTGTACTTCAAGCATTACATCATCTTTTACTTTTGCCCAATGATGCTGAAAAAACTTGCCATTTCAACCATCTAGACCATGGGCCTTGAAAGCACCAAGCTGGAAGGTAGCATGTTTTACTTCCTCTTCAATAACTTCCCTAGTTAGAGCTAAGTTAATCTCTTCATTGATCATGCAGGGGGATTTGCTCAATGACTGGAGATATATTCCTATCTCTCGCAAATGTATAAAGCTCCTGGAATAACTGGTTTGTCATCACTTTAAGTTGGTTTGTATCCCCGCACCATTCTTCCCTCTCGTTTTTCAGCATCATTATTCTATTCCTCTGTCTTCGTTGTATAGTTGTAGCATGAAAGAACTTTGTATTTTTATTGGCACATTTGAGCCATTGAATTCGTAATCTCATTCCCAATATATGTCCTCATGCCTCCATAAATTCTCCAATTCTTTTTCATCACATCTAATATTTCTTTTTTTGCACATCTGTTCTATTTGTTCATGATATCCTTTATTTCCTTTTTTCAGTTGATTGATTTGCTTTTCTCCATTTGCATATCTTTTTTTGCTCCAGGCCAATAGTTGTTCAGCTACTATCTTCAATATTTCTGATAAACTCCAGGACTGTCCTTGGAAGGATTACCAAAGGTTAGTGAACATCTTTATGTACACTCATCCTCTAACCAGAACGCCTTAAATTTGAACTCCTTTTTTCATACTCTGTTTTCTTTGATAGATGTCTAACAAGAGTGGGCTATGGTCAGACCCAATAGCAAATAGTGTATATACAACTACAGAAGGGAAGGACACCCTCCAGTTTTAGGTACACATAACCCTATCCAGTCTTTCTTTAACTAATTCTGCACCACTTCGGTTGTTTGCCCATGTAAAAGAACATCCCTTGCTTTCCACATCCATTAACTGGCAAGTATTTAGGAAATTATGGAAAGCATTTGTTCTGTAGTTCTCCACCTTCCTTTTGCCCACTTTCTCCTAATGGTATAACACCTCATTAAAATCCCTAGCACATATCTAGGGATCTTAATTTGCTTGGCCAATCTGCTGGATTCTATCCCATAGCCTCAGTCTTTGCTGAAAATCAGTAGGAGCATGCACCAAAGTTATGTGCATATTTTGTGTAGCATTCCTTAATTCACATAGCATATTTGTCATCTCAAGTGAACTTGATTCAACTTCAATTTTCGCCTGTTCTTGCCAAAACACAGCCATTCCCCCAGCTAAGCCATTTGGATTGATAATAAAACTTTCACTAAATTTCATTCTTTTCTACACTCTTTGGACAAGTTCTTCTCTGTTTTTTTGTTTCCGTTAAGAACAATTTGATAGGCTTTTCTTTGGCCATTAGGGCTCGAAGGGCTTGAATTGTCAAGGGTGAACCCAAACCTTGACAATTCCAAACTATAAACTTCATTTGTAACCTGGTGACTTTTTAGGGTAAGTCACCAAAGCCCGGCCATAGACTTCCTCAGCCATTTTAATGTGTGTTTCTAGTAGTTGGTTTCATTTAGCCTTTCTCTATTTAACAATTGCAATTCATAGGGAGAGTATCTCTTCATTCTCTTATTTGTTGCATTCTTAGGGCTTTTTCCCCTTTTATCGCTCTCAATGACCACTGAATCATAGTTTTCACCTTCCTTCTCTTCTTCAGGTTGCATCCGTTTGCTTAGTATTGGATCCAGCATCATTTTTTTCTGGCTTCTCTATAACTGCATCACCTATCATAATTTCCTTTTCTGTCATTTCAGCTCGTTTCGCTGGATGACTATCGTACACCACCAGTTGACTCAAGTTCCTTGGTGTTTTAGGTACAAATTCTTCCTCTATACATGTATCTTTCTTTTTTCCATAGAACAAATTCCAATAAGGGCTGACTTCATTTGCTTCTGCTTTTAACCATGAACCATAGGTAAAATTTTTCATGTTTTCAATTCGCAGATCAGGATTGGGCAGTTCTTTACAATGTTGGGCATAATGGCCTAACCTCCCACAGACATAGCAATAGTAGGGTAGACATTCGTACCTGAAAGTCTAGCCAAATATTATTCCCTTTATTGCTATATAGCGAGCCTTGAGGCAAGGGGCTGAGATAACAACCTCAACTTTGGCTCTAGCTACTTTAAAGGCTGAATAACCTATTGTTTCAATTTTTATAGCCGAGACCTTGCCAATTTCTTTAGCCACCTTTGAAATGACATTTTCTGATAACCACTCTGTTGGCAGTCCACACAAAGACGAGAAAAGGGTATGGTCTTGAAATAAGTATTTAATTTCACAAAACGAAAAATTTTCGCTAAAGAACTGTACAACGTCAGTGTGGGCCATACAATGAGTAAGATCTCTGCGTACGCGGGACTGCTATTGAGAAAGGGTACTAGAAAGTACTGGTAATGTGCGGGATTAACATCACAATTGCTTGAGATTGATATTACATGTTTCATTAGCGGCATAGAAAAGATTAGAACCAATTTCGCTAGCGATCCACACAAATACTAGAAAGTAAAAGGGTGTTTCGTGTAACCAAAGTTTGTTTCAGAATGACACAAAAATTCAGGGAAACTCACTAAATACACAGAGCTTTTATACAACTTTACATGTAATAATTGCAAGTGAATATATTCTTCTTAAAGCAGACCCCATGTTCTCTTCCTCTATCTATCCATTACAGATGGAGTTTGCTTTGCAAATTGGAGTTCCATAAGACCACGTAAAACCTGTGCAAGCTTCACTTGTCTGAACTACCTTTCCTTTTTATCGTGTTCTCGTTCCAGCACTCAACACAAAATCCGCCGAGACAGAGAGACTAGGATCTGCAATTAGTGAGTGATGGAAAGTTAGAGCAATTATCCAAATCGTGGTAGGAACTATATTTACTCAGATTAAGAAAAAAATAACTAAGCTGAAAATTGATTACTTTCGGAAATTCATACCCTAAAGGAAGAGGTATATCTCGATAGATTATTTTGGTAAATCATTGATCCGACTTCTCAGGTTAAAGCATACTGTGATGCATCTCCTGCTGAAATCCATGGTGTTTTTTCATATGTGGGCCATAATCTTTGATGAAACAAGCGGGTTTAGGTGCATTGATAAGATTCTTGAGGAAATGACTACAAAGGATGATGGGAAGACTTCAAAACTTGTCAATAGTGATAGTCACACATGAGGAAAGTGGTAAGATCATGGCTGAGAAGAATTGGATTTTGAAGCTTGGAGTAATACGAGATAAGAGTTGTATAAATAGGAAAAGAATATGCCATTCTCATTAATGGTGGATACACCTACATATTTTGCATTCACTATATTGCCATATAAAGAAATATCATAAATGGCAGGTGAGGTAGGAATTTTATAATCCATTGACGTGTCAATGCACATCCTTTGATTATTACTTGACTTTTTATAGAAAACCAATGCATCAAACCTTAGATTGTGTGAATTTCATCTCTGGCTTATGACAAGAAACAGGCTGTCTACCTAGGTATTCCTATTATCATGCCATAGAATATCAGAAGCCAAGTGTGTGTTTTGCAATCACACACCAGATTCTATAGACCATTTATTTTCTGGGTATACCATAACCAACCAACTTGCACATTTTTGGGCGGGTAGATGTAATCTTCGCTGACATAGCATATCTTGGCTACAAAGACTTAATCGAGCGATCAGACTAATATCGGGCGATTGCTTCCATCAAAGCATATCTCGTTTTTCACTGGGTGCTCTATGCCATATTATTTGGAAAGAGAGGAACAATGTTTTGGTTTGCAAAAAAGATTTGTCTGTGCTGGCAATGAAGAAGAAACTAGAGAAGATGGTCAAGGATAAGGCCTACTCGGTTCATCCAGTCATTGACTCTCCTATGAACAAGCGAACGCAAAGAAGCTAGGGCATGGATCTCATTATTTTTACGTAATTGTATTCTATTTGTGTAGGCCATTGTTAGGCCAATTGCTTATGCTTCGTTTGAAATCATGGCATCCTTCCACTCATATGTGTTATCTCGCATTTTGAGTGCAAGTTTTGTGATGCCAGGTTCTTTTGCCATGTACAAATCAATTGGGTAATGTCAATACATCTCTTAATTTACCTAAAAAAACCTTAGATTGTCGATGATTTTACTCAATAGACATTGCGGATAAGGCAATTCAACGATCAATGCTGAAACCCAGATACTTAACCTCGGGGTTACTAGATACTGCTAAAAGCTATATATCATTCATTTGTTTTCTACTATATAATTACCATATTTGTCAATTAGAAGGATTTCTGACATCGAATAAACATGTTGGTCTTGCGTATTTTATTTGCACTCTCTAAAAGCATTCGGTGACAAATTTATGTGAGAGAGAGCATGATGTAATCAAGATTGATGTAATTTCTTTAAGTTGAAATTCAGTTTCCTAATTCAATTTAATTCCTATTTCAATTTAGTTTTTATTTTAATTAGGATTCCTATTCTAATTAGGTTTCCTATTGTCGCTATGTTTCCCACTTTTATTAGATTTCCTATTATGACTGGGTTTCTTATTTTAACACTATATAAAGATGTTTTAGGGTTTCCAGGATCATTATTATTATTATTCACACTTTTGAGATATTGATTTTGATAATTACACTTGAGAAAATGATTCGTTCTTCTATCAATTCTAATTCCTGTTTAGCCAAATTTCTATCGTATTCTTGCATCAATTGGTATCAGAGCATAGGTTGCTTGAATCAATGGTTGAATGAAATCGCGTTGGCCCTGGATGCCGAGCTCATGGACACCGGGGACGTGGAGTCGTTCTTGAAGCAGATGAACAACCATGTCTAAGAGACCTGCGAGATGTAGAAAACGAATCCATGATTTGGAGCAA
The DNA here is from genome assembly GCA_019926035.1 of Melaleuca alternifolia. Classification (NCBI taxonomy): domain Eukaryota; kingdom Viridiplantae; phylum Streptophyta; class Magnoliopsida; order Myrtales; family Myrtaceae; genus Melaleuca; species Melaleuca alternifolia. The sequence goes on along the minus strand of JAGKPW010002368.1, from coordinate 1,620,970 downwards.
CAACTTGCGGAGGCAAGGTTGGACTTTCAATCTGAAGAAGAAGAGGAATATGCTAATCCATCTGATGATGATGAAGATGAGGATGTCAACCCTTTCAAGGTTCTAGACCAGAGACGCAATCGAGGAGTACGTCTTGGAAATCCATCCTCTTTGTAGAATCTGGAGATGAAGATCGAGGTTCTTGAGTTTCATGGTAAGACTCATCTTGATGAGTTTATTGATTGATTACTTACAATAGAACGGATCTTTGATATTAAATATCTGACTGAAGAGCAGAAAGTTAAATTAGTACCTATTAGGTTATGAAAACATGCCTCGATATGGTGGGAGCATGTTAAAAAACAGCGTGCTAAAGAAGGAAAATCTAATAAAAGTAGGAAACATAGTGACAATGGGAAACCTAATTAGAATAGGAATCCTAATTACAATAGGAAGTTAAATTGAAATAGGAAACTGAATTCCAACTTAAAGAAATAACGTCAATCTTGATTGTATCAGATTCGGATATTGTTAAATTACGTCAATCTTGATTGTATCAAATTCATATATCTCAATTGCTCATGAGAAAGAACCAAATGGGATCGATATCTACAATGACGAATCATATTCAAGGGCGAATCTTTTTTCTAGCAGGGGAGGATGGTGCAATCAAGATTGACATAATTTTTTTTAAGTTGAAATTCTGTTTTTTTTATTTCAATTTAGTTTCCTATTGTAATTAGGATTCCTATTCTAATTAGGTTTTCTATTGTTGCTATGTTTCCTACTTTTATTAGATTTTCTATTATGACTAAATTTCTTATTTTAACACTATATAAAGGTGTTTTAGGGTTTCAATGATTATTATTATTATTCACACTTTTGAGATATTGATTTTGATAATCACACTTGAAAGAACGATTCGTTCCTCTATCAATTCTAATTCCTATTTAGCTAATTTTCTATCGTATTCCGACATCAGAGCATGTAGTGTTGATATTATTTCTTGGCAAAAAAAAACTATACATCTTTTTTTTAGCAAACCTAAGGTAAAAATATTGTTAAGATCTAATTACATAAACAAATAAAGTTATCTTCATTTGCGATTTAACAGTTATTTGGTCATAATGTTCTTCTAAAAGATGTACAAGGTGTTTGTTACTTTGTGTTTGCATATTGATTGAATAAGGGAGAGTAGGGGAAATTGAGCTGTTTAGATGAGAGTGTGCAACGAAGGCTTTGTGACTGCCACCAATGTTTAAATTAATATTGCATTCTTAATACGGTTTATTGTTTGTGGTTAATAAGCGTACAATACAATATTATTTAGATATAATTTGTGAAGGATAAGGATTGTTCTACATTCTAGTACTCCTAGAACTATGCAATCATTGAAAATGAATGGATTGTCGATGTCGTCTTTTAGAGTACCAAATCAATAATTCATCTTATTGAAGCAATGCCACACAATTGAGGGCTACACATGAAACTTCGGATATATATTTTTTTTTGCCCGGACAGTAATTGTATGGATGAGTCATATGTTGTGGCATTGTCATTCATGATTCCATTGTCATAATTTTGAACTAGAGATGCTGACATATACTAATTCAGCTTCATTAAACAGAAATAGGACAGCTCATGCTCCAATCTTCATTGTAGGGTTAGGACGCCAACAAATAAATTTTCCCTAAATAAAATGATTACCATTTGAGCCAAAGGTTACCTACACGAGCTGACTATTGTAGGAATCTCAACAATGACTGGCAAATTAACCATAATGAGCTTTCCAACTAAGAGACTGGTAAAAAATGAAGTTGCTGGAATAGACATGGTGGTGTCACGAGCTTGCTGTAGGCACCATTGCATGAATGCCTCATCTCCACAAGCTCATCCTATTTTAGCTGCTTTGATAGCTTGCGAAGGTTACTCAAAAACATCGGTTTCTTTTTTATTTTTGTTGAACTTTTAGTCATACGAAATATGTTGATTGCTAAGAATGACATAAAAGAAGTATGTACTAACCAACTACTCGATATGATAGACCTAGATGGACATAAACACAAAACCCACCCACCCACACCCGTATACATCAGCGTACCGGATGATTTTAATATTCTTGATGTATAGTTAACTTTTATTCGATTCTAGACAACAAAAGAGCATGTGCTTATGTCGATGGAAAGGTGAAAAAGTAATCATGGCACACACACAAGATAAAGTACACGACGACTTGAATCAAGATCTTCACTGTATGCTTGATGGATAATATGGGCAAGTCAATCCCTGACACATATAAGAAAATTAGGACAAAATGTAATTCGATTGGTTTAATTATAGCAAAAGTTTTCCGTTTATTTGAACTCTATGTATGCTTGGTTAAGTTAACGCAATAAAAGTCAGCAAAGTATAAACTTTTTGTGATTGCATCTTATCCAAGGCGAGTCAAGACCCTGCTACAAGCTCAAGATGATAACCAAAGCTCACAAACTCAGTCAGCAACAACAATTTTCTTATAAGCCTAGTAGCAAGGGCAGCAATTAAGAAACCCATTCAGAAAGTCCCCATTAACGACACAAAGCCTTGTTCTTAGCCAAAGAGATATTCAAACAGTTACCAACCAATTCGTTTGATGGGCGTGGTAAGGAGCTAGGAGGGAGGGTTGCCAACCATGTTGCCCTCGATGATACTTCGAAACGCTAAATCTGCCTAGAGTGAGACACCATAATCTGCAATTAGTGACAGGAAAGTAACACCAATAACCCAAGTCGCATGTAGGAATGATGTTTATTCAGATGGAGACAAAAATAGTCAAGCTATTTACATTTGGAAGTTCATACCTTAACGAAGACGAAGTGATGCAAATAGCTTATTTGGGCAAATCATTGATCTGACTTTTTGAGGTTTGAGAATACGATGATGCGTCTCCTACTAATATTAAGAGGGTCATATGGGGACTATGATCTTTGATGAGGCAAATGTAGCAATTTAGATGCATCAATAGATTTATTGAGGAAAATATTGGGGGTGTGGTTCATACTCACTTGGTGAATACTTCCCATGCTTCTTTAGACCCAATTAAGTTTTATTTTCATTTAATGAGTCCATCTCATCTTTCATGGCTATCTCCCACTATTTGGCATCTTCCGCAGTTCTTGCTTCTTTAACAGTATTTGGATCATCACCTGTAACAGTCAGAACACAATTTTCATTACTGGCAAACAAGGTATACCTCTAAGGTGGTCTAGTCTGCCGCGGGGACCTCCTTAAGGCTGGTTAAAGTAGTGCTTCAACTTCAAATTCAGTATCAGAATCTACAATATCATCCTCCACATCAGGCTCATTAGCTTCAAAAGCTGAATTTTCTACTTTAACTGGGGTAGCCTCTGTCTCTCCCTGTAAACCAACATCTAACTCAACCGTCTGTGGTTCTTCAAGAGCTTGTGAAACAATCTGATTCACCGTAAATTCTCTGAACACCATATCCCTGTTGTAGACAATACGTTTAGTAGCAGGATTCCATAGCTTATATCCTTTAACGCCATCCTTGTACCCAATGAAGATGTACTTTTCTAACTTGCTCTCAAGCTTATTCCGCTTTTCCTTTGGCACATGTACATATGCTTCGCAGCCAAACACTCTAACATAATGTATATTTGGCTTCTTCTCGAACAGTGCCTCAAACGATGTCTGATCCTTTAAAGATGACATGGGAGACCTGTTCTTCATATAACAAGTAGTAGCCACAACTTCTGCCCAAAATTTAGCTGCTAAACCTGCATCACTCAACATACTTCTCGCCTTCTCCATAAGAGACCAATTAAGTCTCTCTATGATGCCATTTTGCTGAGATGACCACTAGTAGCGCAAAATTGATCAAATTTTGCTGAACAGAATTCTCCTCCGTTGTCAGTTCGCAAAACTTTAATTTTTCTATCAAATTGATTTTCCACCAAAGCTTTGAACTCACGAAATTTTTCAAACACGTCATCTTTTCTCTATAAGAAATATATCCAAACATATCTGGAAAAATCATCAGTAAAAGAGACATAATCCAAACGATGCTACAGGTGTAGGACCGAAGACGTCACTGTGGATTAAAACCAGAATTCCTTTCGCTTTCCCTCCTACGGATTCAAAAGAAATCCGATTCTGTTTTCCATGTAAACAATGTTCACAGAATCCGAAACCCATAGAACAGCTTGGAATTCCATCTACCATCTTCTTTGAAGTAAGGGTCACCAAGCCTTTTTCACCAATATGACCCAATCTTCGATGCCACAACATCGCATGATCTTCTTTCACTTGTTCCGTGATATAACTCTCGCCACTAATCACTATGCTTCCCAGTAATTTCCACAATTTTCCTTCCCGTTCCCCTCAAGCAATCACCATTGATCCACGAGTTAACTTGCATGAATACTTATCGCTGGTGAAAGTAATGCCAACATCTGCCATAGTTCCCATAGAAATAAGATTTCTAGTAAGACTAGGAATATGCATCACATCTGGAAGATTCTTGATTGTCCCATCTTTCATCTTCAGCTTCACCTTTCCGCAACCAACAATATCAAGCGTCATATCATTTCCCAATGTATTGTACCTTCTTGATATGGCTCATAACATCAGAACCAATTTCGATGAGGTATCATGTGGAAAGACGCTCCAGTATCAATTATCCATGTATGGCAGTCAACATGAGATGAGTTACAAATGAGATACATATCTCCTGCACTATTGTCATCGTCTTTCTTTATACTAGACGATGGCGCATCATCTCGATTCCCTAGACCAACACTCTTACTTCTATAATCCTTCTTTAAGTGTCCAGCTTTTCTGCATATCCAACATTCAATTTCAGATCGATCTCGGATTTTAGATCTTCCTCTGAATTTATTTCTACCAACAAATTTGGATTTTTCACTGTTCCTTCCTCTTATGAAAAGAGCCAAGGCTCATGAATAGCTACTGTTAGCTAATAGCTGCTGTTATAAATATACACTTTTTGCTTCTTGCGTAGAATATTGCTTCTTGCGCTGAGAGAAGAGAATATTGCTTCTTGCGCTGAAAAGAGAGTTTTGCTTCTTGCGTTGAGAGAATAGAATATTGTTTCCTGCGCTGAAAAAAGAGTTTTGCTTCTTGCGCTGAGAGTTGTAACGAGAGTGTGAGGTGCTGATATAGTGGAATCCTCTGCTAGATGTAGCCCTAGTTTAAGGGTGAACCAGGATAAAACCTCGTATCTCAATTTTCTCTCCCTTTCACTTGTTTTACTTTATTGCGATCGTGCGTCGATCCTAACATTTGGTATCAGAGCCAGGTTTGGCAAGCTATCAAGATGGTATGAAAGGGTTCAAGTGTCAAGCGACATCGAAAGGTTTAATGGAAAGAACAACTTCACTCTCTAGCGTCGAAGAATGACCGATCTTCTGATTCAACAGGGCCTGTCAGTACTGCTGCTAGTGAAAGGTGAGAAAACTTCCAATCAAGCAAGTGTGGCTAATAGCTCAAACGTTGATGATAGAGATCTTCTCTTGATATCATCAAGTAAGAATCAATTCATTGATTCTTGGATTTTAGATCTTAGATGCTCTTATCACATGTGCCCAAATATGGATTGGTTTGATTCATACCAGTCATATTGTGGCGGATCTATTCTAATGGAGAATGATGCGGTTTGCGAAACCATTGGAATATGGACTATCAAAATCAAAATGTTTGATGGTATAATCAGAATTTTGATTGATGTGAGATTTGTTCCAGATCTAAATAAAAAATTTGATATCTTTGGGTTCGCTTGATGTGAATGGCTGCAAGTATTTAGCAGCAAGTGGAGTTCTCAAAGTTATCAAAGGAGCTATGGTTGTCATAAAAGAAGAGTTGACTGGAAGTTTACATAGACTCATAGGGAGTACAGTTTCAGGTGGAGCATCCATGGCTATAGCTGCAAAGTCTGATATAGATGATACTCATCTGTGGCATATGCGGTTAAGGCATATGGGTGAAACGGGCATGATGGAGCTTTATAAAAGGGAGCTGTTAAAAGGTGCGGTTTTACATTGTAATAGTCAAAGCGTCATACATCTTGCCAAGAATCAAGTGTTTCATGCAAGGACAAAGCATATAAATGCGAGGTTTCACAAATTCAGGGAACTTGTGTTAGATGGTAGTATTCACTTGAGGAAAATTACATGGACAAAAATCCTGCAGATTGTTTTACCAAGCCAGTCACTATTGAGAAGTTTGGGTCATGTTTGGGCTCAATTAATATAACTCACGGTTAAAGGTGACGGACACACTCAATGAGTGCTGGAGTGTATCTCCTATGGAGGTACAGGATGAAGACATCTTGATATTTCATATTCTTTCACATGTGGCTCTACAGAATCCAAGCCAAGGTGGAGATTGTTGAGGTTGATGTCTTGTATTCTGTTATATGAGGAAATTTCCTATTCTCTGTTATGAGGAAGTTATAGGAGGAATTTTCCTATTTTAGGCTATGTGGTCAATTCTAGGAAGTATCCTATTTTAGGCTATGTAGGATTTCGCTATATATATATATGTGGTTAGAGCGAAACAAGTCTCTAGGATGGGTTAAATCAGAGAGGGTAAGGAAAGCAGTTGTACACTTGTTATTCATTAGTAGTTTGGGTTTAGACTCATGAATAGCTACTGCTATGCGGTACACTTTTCTTCAATATTAGTGAAATAGATCTCATCCCCTGTGGACGTAGGTAGGTGGAAAACTCCCCTGCCGAACCACGTAAAATTATTGCATTGTATGTTTTCCATTACTTTCTTGCATCGTTGATAGGATTGAATTCGTATACTCGACAGAAAAGACTATAGAGTACCATTGAAAGACTTCGTTGTCTTTCAATAGAAAAAGTCGTGTATGAGGAGAAAGGTAAGGTAATATCTAAAAGGAGTAAGATACTCAAGTGTGGAGCATAAAAACGAGAGCTGTATAAATAGGAAATGAATTGGCCATTCTCGTTGTTGGTAAATACACCTGCAAGAAATAAGAGAATTGGTAGGTTATTAGGATTTGCATAATCGCCTGGCGAGACGATGCACATCTTTCATTCGTTACTCGACTTTTAAGGAAAATCAATGTATTGAACCTGAGATTGAAGGGGATGTAACTTAATTGTGAACACGGCAATTCAATGGTCAATATTCAATGTATTTATCAAATGCAGCAATAGATTGTTCAAAGGCACGCGTATTGTTTGATATGGTTCCTAGATAGGAGAGATTTAGTAAGACCAAAGGATGCAGAGAAAAACTATAGATCTATTTTAGCTAACCAACGGCAAAAATATTGTAATAATTTTATTGCCGAAATAAATATAGTTATCTGTGCTTAGGATTCAACAATTTTTTTGGCCATACTATTCTTCTGCATATTAAGCCTCAGGGCTGTGACTATATGGACCCGTTCGAGCAAGAAATGAATATCGAGAGCCGGCTATCCAGTGCCCTTTACGAGCTGTAAGCAGACTTCGGGACCCATCATGACCCGTTTGAGGGTTTGTCCCGGGGAAAGTCCCTATTAGCTCGACGTCCTCGACATGTCAACAGGAACATTTTCGGGCGCCCTTGGGCGCATCAAGAGCGCAAATAAGGTCTCGAAGCCTGCTGTCCTGAAGCTTCAGTGTGCTGAACAATGGGCCTCGATTCCTTATTCGGCTCTGAAAAAAGTTTGGGCGGTCCCGAGATGTCGCTTTTAGCTTAGTATGAGTATCAAGTTTAAAAAACACATGTTTAAGTAATACTGTAATAGAATTTGCGCCGTTCTTGTCATTGCCTTCATCGTCAACTTGTGGTTAATCAACATGTTTTTTGTTGTTTTAGTGTGTAATGATGCTATTTTATGGTAGATATTAAATGGGCACAAAAAAGAAAAAGGAAAAGAAATGATAAACCAAGAAGCATAAGAAAATAATTATGTGGTGTAGTGATAAGTTGAAATTTTAGCGATAAAATCCCATCTTATATTTAAGTTAATAAATATATATTTATGTTATTTTAATTCAAGGTATGATGCATTTGGCATATTTTTGTGTGTAATATAGGTGTTGGGATATTACTTTAGGACAGCACTTTTTAATCATATTGCATGATTATTATATAGTCTTCTTCAGGGAGCATGCATCATATGGTATGAGACATATGCATGTTAGCTTAGGGCATAGCTCAGGGGAGCCTTTTTGGGGGCTTAGTAATATGGAGTTGAATTATATTTACAACGTCGTATGGTTTTTACTTTCCTCAATTTACTTTGCGTTCTCATTATCATATCATATTAATTATGATATGGTGTCGTTAAGTGAATAATAGATAGAATTGCACAAATCAACAATGCATGCTTACATAGATCAACGTACCTAAGACTTTTAAAAGAGACAAAATTGCATGAATGGATGTTTTTAAAACAAAAAAGATAAAGGTACCAAATTTAAGTGCTAAGTAGACTTTAGCATAGTCAAGTCCACTGACCCAAAGCTCTAGTTCGTGAAGTAAAACAATCTCCGGCATTTTATTTGGCCTGAACATCCTTCAATAGGTTAGTGGTAGCTCCATAAGTAAATAATAATAATAATAATAATAATATTATTATTATTATTATAAGTAGACTTTAGCATAGTCAAGTCCACTGACCCAAAGCTCTAGTTCGTGAAGTAAAACAATCTCCGGCATTTTATTTGGCCTGTAACATCCTTCAATAGGTTAGTGGTAGCTCCATAAGTAAATAATAATAATAATAATAATAATAATAATAATAATAATAATATTATTATTATTATTATTATTATTATTATTATTATTATTAATGGAGAAACCAAATTATGATAGGTAGGGAGAATCTGGACCAAGTGTTAACCCTTCCAAATAAGGGGATCATACACAGCACTCACTTAATAATCCGTCTATCACCTCGAAGTATCTAAGTATCTAGAAAAATCTATTTTTGTTTCAGAAATCAATTTCTGGCCAGAAACTCATTCATGCGCACCCTAAGCGGTCCAAGACCAGACCATTTTATCTGGAGTCCCTTCCCTTCTTGGAGATGACACGCACCTGCCTCTAAAGCTTTATCCGTATCAGAGAGTCTGCTTCGTTTACCGAAAGCTTCATCTCCATCCCCACTCTTAATGTGCTTCGCCTTTATAGCCCTATGAGCTCTTTTGTTTATTGTCTAAACGCCATCTAAATTTGGAAGGAGAGCTAAGCTTCTCCTTCTGGCTTCACAAAGGCTAGGCCCTCCATCCTCTTATCTTTAAAGCACGAGATCATCTCACCTTAAATGAAATCCATTGTATTGATGCGAATGAACCTGGGAAGAAAGTGTGGGTCGGATTATTCATTTTGTTGACGGTTGAGCTGCTTGACTGTGTGGTTAATGATCAGTTGAGAGATCTATTGAAAGATGATCGTAGATGGCTCGTTGTATCTTATTAGCAAAAATATTGAAGGAGAAACCGGGTAACATGAATATCTTTCCATCAAGAATAGGAAGAGTTTGCCAACATATAAAGGCATTTTGTTCTCATATCCAACTAAGTTTCTTCCATGTCTTGGAAGAGTTTGCTTTTCATGATAGAGTTCGTTTACAGAAGGATGCAAAACCCATACCCGCCACCATCCGTCGAATGGTTTATGCCTAGATATATCCACCTCAATCTAAATCATCGAGTGTCTCCATATATAATCATGTATATATGATTATGTACAACATAATCTTGATTCTTCTCACTATTGGTGTAGGTAATGCATTCTCAAAATCGGAAATAGCATAATGGGTATATTTTGTCTTGGTTTACTCCACAAACGGGGAATTGCATATCCCAGATTGTTCACTTGACCAGATGAGTAAATTAAAATCCAGCCGCAAGGTTGTTCACATGGAATAACCAACGAGAATTTGATAATGTAATACCCAATGTTGTTGTTAGATGTATTCGGTAATTACTGCAAATAGTTAAGGAGTAATATTTTTAGCCAAAAAATTATATTTTGTAATGTCAGATTTGCTTGTTTTTCTTATTATATGTCAAAAGTAACAATACTAAGTATTGTTTTTCTTAATAGTTAGATTCGCAGCAACAACAGAAGAAGAAGCAGCAAAAGCGCCGGCGACAGCAAGGCCCAGAATTCCGTGCAGGCATAACGTGGACAGACCAAGGCAAACCTCGCACTCGTGCCCACCAGTGGAGCCAAGGGACATCCTCCTGATACAGAGAGCGCATTGAGTGCCTCGTCGGCCCGCCATCTCGGGGGGGCTCGTCCTGTTATTAAGAAAAAGAAATCCAAGATGTTATAATCATCATTAGAAGGAGAGAAAGAGAGAGATCTTACCAAGGATAGTTTTTCTGGTAGATCACTGGTCCAATACCAATGTATATTTGAGGTTGGGGCATGTGAAGCCCAACCGTTGGATACATGTCAAAAGAGATTTTTAAAGAAGTGGCATCACAACTCTTGATTTGAAGCACTTGAAGGACTAGAAAGAAATAAGGATAAATTCAGCTGGCTAGGGCACGGATTACCAAAAGATGAATGGTCATATAAATAGGTAAATATGGAGTCATGGTCATTATTAATTTCGTACAATTAATAATTAGACATTCCCATATTAAGTAATATAGTCAACGGTGGATTTTGTTATAATTGTTTTTCTATATAAACAAGACGATGTAAACGGCCTCATGATTACTTAACCATTTAAGAAAATTAAGATCTAACTGTTAGATTGTTTATGATGTTGATAAATGGAAACAGGGATAGCAATTACACAATATTGAACATGGCTATTGCAGGTACTTGACAAAATCTTAATTTGCACGGATAAATAGTTATTTACAGCTGAAAATCATACTTCATTATATCAAGCGCACATCTCTTTCCTATTACAAATCAAAGTGGTTGCTGTCACCATTGATCGGAAATATCTCTAACAATGGTTAAACTCATTCGTCTAGCATGTATACTTTCTTAATACTTCTATATATGATAGAATAATTATTACTTGAACAAGTGAAGAAAAAGATGCAGTAAAATGAATTTATCTGTATAATCAATTATTAGGTAACCACGAGCATTGCCAATGGACTTCATGTTATTTTTTTCATATTTAATGACTATTTATTCAATATAATTTAAAATATTTAATTTTATTGTAGTATCATGAAATGAAGCAACTCTGATATGAACAGATATACACTCGACAATAAATATTAGCCTAATTACCAAAAAGATTGGAACTCGTTAGCTTAAAATAAAGGTAAATTTGAAAAAAAAGATTGGAAACATCTTACACCTTTTTAATTTCAACGTTTTAAGAAAAAGAAGCTATCTAAATTTCATCGGTTGTTTTCTTCCCACAAGTTTGCGTCGACGGGGCTAGGCGTCGTTCGAATCTTGTGATCATCCCTATCTGTTTTTTTTTTTTTTTCCTTCTTATCAGGGCCTCTTGGCATAATTTGCCTCCTCGTAGAGTGAGCAGCATAAATAAGATAAACATCATATAACTTATAAAAGATACATATTTATTCGAAAAAGTACTTTATATGCGTTGGTGGACTATATGGAGATAAGTCGGCCCAATTGTCAAAAAAGTCTTAAATCTTTTGTAATTTTGCCAATTTAGTTCTAAACATTTTTTTTTCTGATTTATTCCTAAAACTTTTGAAATCTTGCCAATTCAGTCCTAAACCTTGAAATTTTCAAGGTCGAATTAGCAAGATTTCAAAAGATTTAGGACTAAATTGACAAAATTTCAAAAGGTTTATGATTAAATTGGCAAAACAAAAAAAAGTTTAGGACTGAATCGACAAATTTGCAAAAAGTTTAGGACTGAATTGGAAAAAAAAGATTTAGGACTGAATCGGCAAAGTTACAAAAGATTTAGAACTTTTTCGACAACTGTCCTGAGATAAGTCTATCTTTCAACTCGATGTTTAGTTGCGACAAAGCGAAGTTGAGATTCTCTTAAGAAAAGCACTGACTCATGTCTTTGACCAATTTTGATATCAACTTTCCAGTGTGTAAATAAAAATAAAAATACCAACTTTCAATTGAGACTGAAGTTTGACTTCCATCGAGCTGCCATTAATTCTTGCCAAGGAGAAAGATAATATCGCATTCTACAAGAACTGCGCACTTAGGGATGGTGCTGATCAGTTATAAATTTTCAGCATCCCTTGACCAATTATAATAACGAACTCTCCATATAAGCAATATATTGGAGGAGAAATCAGATACCCGTTCGAATTTCTCAATCAAGAATAAGAAAATTAAGAATAAATTGCTCGCTAAATTGCATTATTCTCTCATATCCAGCTAAGTTTCGTCCATACTTCCATGAAGTATGCAAACATCGTCCACTTTGCCAACTGCGAAATGATTTATAAACCAAATGTATCAACCTCTGTATGTACCATTGAATTCGGCTATCTTAATATATAGTTATGATAGATCATGCCGGACTCAATAATACAAATTCATTTTGGATGCATGGATGGAGAGGTTTTCCAGGGACGAGCTTCTTATAGTAAACTCACGTGTAGGTGATATAGTTGTGATGAATGACCAATGAAGAGGGCATGACATAGGATATCTCCTTTACCTCATATGGAGGAAAACTTGCCCCTTCGTTTTTTTAAGTAGAATAAGGCTCCGTTCGTTCCACGGAAAATATACTAATTTGAAAAATATTTTTCAGAAAATCATTTTTTTAGAAAATGATAATATTTTCTGTTGTTCGTTTGTCAAATGTCACTGACTCAACGGCCTTGAGCGATGTCGAGAAACACTATTAGAGACTACGATATTTAAAAGTAAGCAAATAAGAGGGAAAATGTTTTCCACTTACAAAAAAAGAAAAACATTTTCCCCACTTTTGAAGGTGTTTCTTCCATTGGTGGAAAATATTTTCCTTGACTGTCTTGTTTTCTGCCCTCCCGAATACCACAATGTTTTCCGAAAGAATATTTTCCGTGAAACGAACGGAGCCTAAGTGTATTGAAAGTTTTTAAACTTGTCACAAAAATACAATTAAGTTCTGAAATTTTCAAAAAATACAATTAAATTCTAAAATTTATCATGAAAGTGTAATTAAGTTATAACATTTGCAAAAGAACATATAATTGATTGCATATTCAGAAAGTTTTAGTATGTAATTTCAATTTCTTAATAAGTTTTAGGACTTGATTAATTTTCTTTTTAAATTTCTAAACTTGATTGTACTTTTATAAAAAGTTTTAAAATTTGATTATACCTTTTAAAAGTTGTGATACCCAGTTGCACTTTCGTGACAAGTTTTAAACTTCATGTATATTTTTCCGTTTTTTTAATTTTAGCTATGAAACTTTTTATGTTTTGTCTTAAATTGTTGAACATTTTTTTAATGATAATTGTCACAAGTTGTGCGTACAAAATGTGATGTTACATTGAACAATATTGCTTAGCTTCATTTCCCATTGAGCCTCGTGTATATAGTATCTATGAAGAAGCGAACCTGGGTATGCTGAGATAGTTTTCATTATCTAAAGTACTTGTGTGGCTAATGTTACATGTATCGTAAATTACTGTACATGACGTTGAAAGTAACAATCCATGAAAAATTATATATCTTCAGTGGGTCAAAAGCCCAGTCTATTACAAAAAGCTCAACCTTATCGCAATATGGGCCTCTTTTGAAATTGTCTTAGTCTTTAGAGCATAAATGGGCATAGTATTAGTTACTCTCTTTATTGGTATGGATACACTTATTTAATTTCCATGTGCCACATTGTCAAAATGGAACATAGCATAACCGGTAGATAAGGTTTTAATTGTTTTACCCCACCAACGTGACTATATACATCCTAGATGATTACTTAAATATATGAGCAAATTAAAACTCACTAGTTAGATTCGTTCATAATCTCTATCCATGAAATAACCAACAAAAATTTGACAATATAATTTTCCACTTGGTTATTAGGTGTATCAGATAAGTATTCAAAGCACAAAAAAGTTAAGAAGCAATATTTCTAGCCAAAAGTTATACATCAAAAAAGTATCACGTTCCGTTCATTTCATAGAAAATAATTTCTAAGATAGCATTTTCCAAAATTTCTTCAATTTACAAAAAAATAAAATAGTGAATGAAAATGTCTTCTATCAATGGGAAGATTACCTTCAAAAGTGAAGTTTTTTTTTCCGCTCATCCTCTTTTTTCACCTCTAGACAAATCACTTTCTTTCACTAGACAGATGTTCCTTTTATTTATTTATGTTTTAATGAAATTTTGATATTTTAATCTTTTTTAAAATTAATTTTCTTTTCTTTCATTTTCTTTTGAGCCATGCCACAAGTCGGTGAGGCTTGAGCTAACCATATTTCAGCAAGATCAAGCCTCACTGGCCTATGGTGAGGGTCCACCTCACTTAGGTTGCTATAGCCTTGTTGGCCTTTGGTGATCTCAAGTGTTGCCTAGCTTGCTGGATGCGATTAGACTCAAGCTTGTCTGAGTGAGACTCGAGCTTGCTTGTGGTACTACCCATTGCCTTTGTCAATAACGGGTCAAAGAAGAATGAAAAAGAAATATAAATTAAAGAAGAAAGAAAAATAAAAATAATTAAAATGATTTTTGAAATATAAAATAATAATAATTCACTAATTTAATTATTTTAATTAAATATAATAAAAATTATATTTTTCATACCAAATGAGGGAAAATATTTTCTAGTTTATTTTCAGATTTTAACTAAACACAAAAAAAATATTGTACTATTCTTGAAAAATATTTTTTTGCCACTTTCCAAGAAATTAATAGAGCTTTAGTGTGTGTTTGTTTTACTGAATATGAAAATATTTTGTGAAACATGATTGCTTGTATTATTTACAAAAATGAGTAGAGGAAAAAAAAATCAATGTCCACAAACTAAACATAAAATATTATCAATAATGAAATCATTTTTTGTTGGCTGAGTATTTCAAGCAAAAGAAAATATTTTGGCAATTATCATCTTCTGTGAAACTGTAACAACTGCGTTTTGGACCGGGTTCGCATTTACGGCCTCGGGGAAATTTTTGAAAAAATTCATAATTTCCTTTTAATATCGCAAAAATTGTGAAAGGCTCTTGAATTATCGAAATTAGTCGTTAAAAATTTTACTTGGGCCTAAAATGTCAAAATCTTAGTGTTGGGAAAGTTCAGTGAATTTTAGAAAAATTTCCCAAAATTTTACGATTTATTAAAGCAAATTTCCAATTTTCAGAAATTAAAATATTATTATTTTACTAAATTTCTGAACCGGCCAGCGAACCAGCCGGTCCAATTGCACAAACCGGACGGTCCGACCGGGTTGGACTGGACTGCACGTGCGGTGCACGCGCGTAGCCCTCTCCCTCTCTCTTTCTCTCTCATTCTCTACGGCATTTCGGCAAACAGTTGATGTGCACCAATCAACTATTGCAACCGTCACCTCAACGGTCGCCTCGCCGCTGCCACCACCCACTGCTTGACCCGAGAGGACGACCAGGGTAGCTGCAGCCTGTGAGAGGCTGCCGCTTGGCGTCTGCGAGCTGATTTTCAGCTCACCCCCAACCACTCCCCTACGGTATAAACCGAGCTCCCTCTCCACTTTCGACCCATGCCATTTCTAGCTCCGACTTCCTCTTGTCTCATCGTTGGTGTCGTTGGGAAGCTTGCAACACCGTCTTCACAACGCCACCCACCGCCTCCCTCGATTTCGCCGAACTCACCGCCAGTAGCCCCTGAAAGGAGGCTTCACGGTTTGGGTTTTCTGGAAAAATTTCCAGAAAACCGCAACGAAAAGATGAAAAACCGCAGCCTAATCCGGCGAGTTCTCTCGATTCCGAGCTCCTTAGATTGATTGGTTGCCACCAATCGATTCGTTGATGTCCTTAGACTCTATTTACAGCCTTTGATTCGTTCAATTTGGCCTAGGTTGGAGAGGGTTCAGCCGTGTTCAAGGGGAGCTCAAACAGAGCTCGCCGAAGCCCTAGCCGTCGCTGCCGCCGTTCCAGCCACTCCCACACGATGTCGTTGGCACCGTTGAACTCGTGCTGGTCCGGTGAGTAAAACCCCCAACCTCCCTTCGATCAATTTCGCCTAGAATCAACGGATTGAAGCTCGAAGCCCTAACCCCTTTCCCCGGAAAACCTAGGTTGAGCCGTCGACTTCACAACCGATTTTCTTGTAGTTCTAATCAATTGTTGCAACTGTCGCCTCAACGGTCGCCTTGCCACTGCCACCACCCACTGCTTGACCCGAGAGGACGGCCGGGGTAGCCTGCAGCCTGTGGGAGGCTACCGCTTGGCGTCAGCTCGCTCCCAACCACTCCCCTACGGTATAAATTGAGCTCCCTCTCCAATTTTGATCCACGCCATTTCCACCTCAGCCCTCCCCGTCACCACTGTTCGACTTTCAAGTCCGACCGGCCTCAAGCTTCGATTTGGCCGGTTGACGGAGAATGATGGCCAGACCCGACGTGTCTCGGTGACTTGACACAGGACCCGGATAGCCAAACCGGGTCTGTGCATGCTTGCTGGAGCAGCTGCCGTCGCCGAAGGCCCAGCCCAGTAGGTTCGGCCCAACGACTCGACCCGAAAGCCAGCCTAGGCCAGGCAGCTCGGCCCAGCCGCCAAGCCCAACAATCGGCCGGGCCTAGCCTAGGCGGCATGAGAGAAAAGAAGAAAAGAAAGGAAAAGAAAAAGGAAAAGGAAAAGAAAAAGAAGGAAAGAAAAAGAAAAAGAAGAAAAAGAAGAAGAAAAAAAGGGGGGCGGGAATTTATTTTCTCTTGGCGTACAGCAAATGCCTAGGGGCGGCAGGGTGAAAACCAAGAGACTCACAAAGTGAGTGGGTTCTAAACCTTTATTAGGCGCATTTACTGTTTTAGTAGAAAATAGCTAGAATGACTAGAATTCCTAGAATTCCTAGAATCTAGGACTCCATTGATTGATTGATTGGTCATATAGAACGGTCAGTTTAGCTGACGTTAATTTAATTCGCGATGGGACTCGCTTGATGCGAGAGGCATCTTAGGGCCATTAATTGGCGTGTGGAAGTGCCAAAGGCATGAAATTTGTGAAAGTTGAGAAAACTCAACTTTGGTGTGGCATTGGAATAAGTATGAATGAGGAGGCTCATCAGGGACAGCCACACACCTCACAGAAAGTTAGTTCGATTAATTACTCTTTTCAATAATTATTTTCATAGTTTATTTTAATTAAATTCAAAATTTAATTATTAGTCTTGCAATATATTTATTAATCACGATTATTTCAAATAATAGCCTTGCATTTGAATCACTGTAGCTGTTAATTTAATTATTAGTCCTGCATTTTACTTATTGGCAATTTAAATTAATTATTACATTACTGTTTTATTTAATTATCGTTAATCGTATTATTAAATTAGTTAGTTGATGCGGTGCAGCTTAGATTGAGGAGTAGGGTGTGTTGAATTAGTATTCGTTTAAATCCCTTAGTTGCATTTTTTGGGCTGGCTGATTATTCTTACTAACCGCGAACCGGGGAGCCAATTGAGTAGACTAGCCATGAGTCGATTGTACAACAATGTCGAGATTTGGAGGGAAGCGAGGTGCTAAGGTATGTTCCCTAGTTAAGGATAACTGACCTTTCCTTCTAAAGACCGAGAGTTGGGAGGGACGTCTTAGGGACCCTAAGGTACGGGTGTTCCTAATCTAGGTTTAGGGTTTATTCAGTGAGATACCAAGTATCTCACTCCACCACCTCCACCATTCCAGGACCCAAATATGGACCAGGAGGAGGAACTCTCAGACTTAGAGGACCCATTAGAGGAGGAGGAGCTGTTGGAGGAGGAACCTCTCGAGGAGGAGGACTGGGATCAGCTGGAGCTAGAACCTTTGGAGGAGGAGGATCCAAAGGAGGACTCAGAGCCAGAGGCTCCCTTTAGCTCAGATGAAGAGGCAGAAGACCTAGAGGAGGAGATAGGGATGGTCCCTGAGCATCCTATCGATAGAGGGTGTGTGGTTAATAGGGAGGTTTGGAAGAGTGGACTGATCGTGGAGACCTAGGAGCAGATGGAGTGGATATGGAACATCCCGAAGCAAATCTGGATTCCGCACCAGCACATGGTGGAGTACACCAGCACCTCAGGAGGCAAGATGAGCTACAACTCAAAACAGTGCAGAGTGCCATGGGGAGGATATGAATCTGGTTATGATGACCCCGACGAAGCAGATGACTCGGAGGACGGGACTGTTCTTAATTCGAAATCCAGTTTTAGCCTAAGGGAATACCTAGATCAGCTCCCTTCACCATAGGGTAGTACATCCCTCCACTTACACGCTACTTTTGATTGTACAGTTGAGTGAAGACGTAACCTTAAGACTTTTGAAATTTCTTCCAGGTCGGATTTCTTTTGTAATCAGGAATTATGTAGACTTGACTAGAAGTTGTTGTGTAATTATGGTATGTTATGGATCCTATCTCAGTCCCTCGCCTTTTAGTAATTGTGTTTCGATTTATCGATTGATGGAGATACGAGAAGGACGTTGGAAATTGATTTGAATTGGATCCATAAAGTAATTGAAGATAATCACAAGACCGAGAATCGGGGCGTGACAGAAACAAACTGTATCTTAAGATTGGTTTGAAGAATATCCAACAACAATCAAATTCATTAACATATCCACTATATGTTTTGCTTTCATATTTCTTTGGTCATTTATCCATTAGAAGAACTTCTCAATCTAGATTAATAAACTCACTTCAGAATTACTTTCAAAGTAAAATCAATTAAAAGAATGATTGTAGTTCAACAGGGTCACAATGATTCTCCTCATCTTCTATTTCATAATAATGGAGCACTTTTTTGGCCAAAATAATTATGAAAATTTATTCTTTAGAAAAAAAAATCCAATTCCAATTTTAGTGATCCCAATAATTTTTTCGGATTGCAATCCAAAATACCGTCAAAGAGCATACTTCTTTAATGGTAGACTAGATGAAGCCGCTTTCAAAGCTTTATAATTCCACGCCGATGCATTGAAACAAATCCTATTAGAAATACGGAAACTAATACCACAAAATACAAAAACTTGAACATGTCAGGATGTGATAATTGTAAAATCACTCAAGCAATAGCTTTTCTTAATTTATATGAGTCTAACCATGTAAACATTCATGTTAAACCAAATGGACACAATCTATTTTTGAGACAATTGTGATTTGCATAAATTTCGCATAAGAAAAATAGTTCATGCTGTTTCCATTCGACCTGAGACCTTAAGCGTGGCTGTTGTGAACTAGAAGGATAGCAAGCATTTGCTTATATTTTCTTATATGAGGTTGAAATTGAAGAACCAAATAACTATTGTAGACTGTGAGGTTTTAAAATTGAAATGGAAAACCATACAACTAGCCCCTCATGTTTATGCAATTTTAAAAACTCCATTCTACATATTTAACAAGTCCATATTTAAGTAACTGTAGTATATAATAGATTAGGACTACATCGGTCATCACAATATTCCGATTAGTTGTTGAATTAAGAGATAATTTACCATTATTTGAATTTGGGTATTTTTTGGTTGAAGTAATTTACATAGAAGCATCATCATATAACAACTTTTTTTTAATCGAGTTGCATATCATCGAATGCATTGTAAGTCGAATTATCATTATTTATAAATTTATAGATTAACATTTTGCATAAAATATCAAAAGGTGGATAGTTGTGTTGGTTGAGAGCTTTTCTCTTATCGCTGAGGTCAAGGGTTCAAAATCGGTAGTTGCTAGTGTTTTATGTGGGGGGCCATGGTATTGGAATCCTGTGCTAGTTTCTCCCGAGATATAAGAGCTTGACCCTTTGGCGCCATTCGGGCATGGAGGTACGTGGTGGATTCCTCGATCATAAAATAAAACATTTTGCATAAAATCAAGGGAAGCTCTTTGGCAAAATCTGATACAATTTTACATTAGATACATAAAACATTGAACCTGTGGACTATAAAACTCATTCTCACGTTCTCTTCTTGTTTCGTTTTCTAGGAGTGAGAACTGCAGCTAGCTATGATGAGACATGAAATTACACATAGACCATAATATGGGAACCTAGGCAAAGCTGCCATTCTCAAGCAGACGTTTCTTGCGCGATCACGTCAGGCTAGGGTGGACTCTAGGCATCATTTGGCAACAGAGTAGTGCCTCAACAATAGCCTTGCCCTGTTATTCAGAAAATGATATCCAAGATGTTATAATCATCATTGGAGAGAGAGAGAGAGAGAGAGAGAGAGAGAGAGAGATCTTACCAGGATGCAGCATTTTCTGGTAGATCACTGATTCGATTATTATGTACACGCAAGGTTGGAATATGTTAGACATGACGTTGGATGCATCTCAAAATTAATTTTCAAGGATGAGGCATCACAAATGTCTTGCTCTGAAGCACTTGAAGGACTAATAAAAAAGAAGAAATGCAGTTGGTTAAGGCGTGGTGCAGCAAGAGATGAAGGGCTCTATAATTAGGTAAATGCTTAGTCATTCTCATCATTGGTGTGGATAGACTTGCACAATTTGCATTTAACATATTCCCTTACTAAGAAATATTATTAACGGCAGGGTTTGTTAGAATTGATTTTCTTTAAGAGTGTGATCATATATACACCCTATCGGTGATTACTTAACTATTCGAGAAATTTCAATCTACACCATTAGATTGTTGATGATTTTGATAGATGGAAACGTCGATGGTAATTTCAAATATTAAAAGTACTTATTATATGTTTGTGATAAAAATTTAAAGCATGTAGGTAAACTGCTATGAAAATAATGGTTCTTTATATTGGGTTTACATCTCTTTCCTGTTAAAAATATAAGTAGTTGCATTTACCGTTGACTCAAAAGATTTGCAACAACTATACTCATTTATCCAGCATAGATGTAATTTTTTGACCGTTTCATCAAACAAATGCAGAGAGTAAATTCGTCTACACGTTTGACTATTATATAACCGAAAGTAAGAAATTACATTTTCAAAATTTAACTACATTTGATCTAGAAAATATACAATCATGTATGAAGCATATGCCATTTTAGTAAAAAGTATTTTTCTTACCCAGAAGACACAATTATATTAACTAACTTGAAATGCATTTATTTATAATTACCAAAAAACCATGTATAGACCGAAACATCATAAATTGGTTTCAGACACATTGTACCTATACAAAATCTTAAAGGCAAATTGTAAAAAAGTTTGGAAACACCCCAGTCACTTTTCAATTCAATGTTTTAAAAAATAATCTTAATTTTAAGCTTGCGTTGATTTATTTATTTGATCAAAGTAAAAGTTTTAATCCAAATTTTTGTCTATATAAAATATGAATTCTTTTGACGTACTCCTAGTATACGTTTATGTCATTCTTCAATAATGAAAAAATGATTCTACACAAAACAATGTTGTATGTGCATAATGCATATTTAATTCTATTTATATTATTAAGTGATGAAATATATGGCTATGTCATATTTCTTTGTCTCATCGAATGCCATATTACTAAGGCATCTAGTAATGTAATTAGATCTTTGAACTTAGATTTGTCATATTAGTGAAATATTAAATGCAACTCTCTTCTTTTCTATCTTACACACATATATTCGATCCCTTTGTACAAATACAAACTGGCATTTTTTACAAAAAGAAGAGAGCTTCCCATTTTATCAAAGCATACACAAACATGATGAAGACTGGAGCAGAGAACGCGTGGGTACCGCGCTGAGATACAGCAATGATGAGCGGAGCGGCACTACCCCTAAAGGAGCTAAAGATATCCAACGTGCAAGTTGAGATACCAACGTGGATTATCAAAAGGTTATCACTTCTTGGATCATTATGACGGGGCAGACCTCCAACTAGGGCACCTGCTCGTGGGATTTGCCCACAATTATAATGTCCTGTTGAGCCGCTTATTCACCAATGTTGGTGTCAACCACGCTCTCATGATCACCCCCATCTATATCGCTGAAATCTCCCCGACCTTTTTTCGTGGCAAACTCACATTCAACAAAAGATGAATGAGTAGCTCAGGGAATGAGTTATACTTTGCCCCAGAAGAATGCAAGGAAAACTTCAACAAATTAGACAGGAGCGATCACGAGGGCATAACTGACGCAGCGAAAAAGAAGCCCATGATTGTATAGGCGGTCGAATGAAAAGATAGCCCTCCCCCCTCCCCCAATACGATTGCATAGCGGCGGCCAATCCAGTCGAACGTCCACTACGCCATCACTAACTCGAGGAGTGGTGACACATAGAGACTCCATGTTAAGACCTCAATCTCCACTTGAGACATATTTAGTTCCTTTGTGTTACCACTGATCAACTCGTCACTTCTATATATGCCAAAATTTTAGAAAAACAGAATATTGTTGTTCATCATATCGCAATGCTCCTAATTAAATTGTAACCATATGGAAGAAATTAAAAAAAGAGAACCCTATTTTCCTCTCTTTTTATTTGATTATATATAAAATTGCAAGATAAGAATGATGAGAAACAATAAGTATAAGTTTATCTAAAATTAACTTGCTTAACTTAAACAATAAGTACAAGGGTCAACACGGATGCTCATATTTAATTCTAGATTAAGTCTGGATCAGTGCTCTTAATTTGCATCTTTTTTTTTTTCAACTTAACTATCCTTCTTCTCTTCCAATCGATTCCTCTAACTTGCTTGGTTTCTGAATGTGATACTTTTGTGACATAGCACTACTTGCTCCATTATATTGCACATAAATATATCAAGCAAGTTAAGATACTCAATCTAAAGAAATGTTCGAACAAAATAAAATTTGACTGAGCCTACAACATGAATTAGGAATGAAGAATAGCCATCCAACAAAGTTTTATAAATTATGCTGAAAAAAAAAAGTGTGGCAGATAACAAAAGCTCAATTCCAACACGATCTAAAGGAGTTGAAAAAAGTAAAAACAAACAGATTATGTGCCCTATCTTCCAAATTTTCTATTTGAATTTATTGTGCTAATATATATGATTATAATAAGAATGATGGGAAATAATTGATAAAGCACAACTCAGAAAAACAATGTAAAAGTTAATGAACACGTGGTGGACACCGAAAGGCATGAATGAAGCATCGACGTACCAGTTTAATTCCAAATTATCAAAACAGCATCAATGTCTAAGTAAATCCAGAACCAGCGACAATCGTCTCACAAACCTCAACCTTAGATCTCGACCTCAAGATAGAATAAACCAGCCAACATCTCAGACGATCAGTGCAGATGAAGTAATCTAAACCGTGCAAGAGTATCGCCAAATTGATCAATAACGATAACAGACACTCACTTAGTTCATGCATTTCGTCAAACAGTCGATAGACATTCAAATCTGCAACTGAGAGTAACGACGACAGACTCACGGCTGGATCAAAGCTAAAGCGGTGTGGTCAAAGCTACCGTTGAACTGGTTTCAATTGCAATATGTTTTTCAGCTTAACAGAATCAGGAGCTTCGGAGCTTTGTCTAACGCACAACATCACACCCAGAGTCATAAACCCACGTTCCGCATACCTCGGGCCAGAGCTTAGCCTGATCAGCAGATGAGAGAACAGACGTCAGTAACCGAGGTCGGCGTCAGCGAAGAAGCTATGGATAGGAACCAAGTTCTTCAAGGCATTCGATCAGAAAACAGACCCAAAACAGAGGCTCCGTTTGGCATGGCTCGGGAGCGGCTGTCAGCATCGATCTGCAACGGAAGCGACTATTATCAGAAGCCTTAGATGAGCGGAAGATGATATGCGAAAGAGCGAAATCACTGATCATAATCTCCACGAACTTCATATGATTCGCAAATCATGCTCTGTTCTGGCGATGCTCCAGTTGACGCTCGGAACAGAGAACGCATGGGTGAAGATTGGAGCGGGTAATGGAGAACGGGTCGCGAAGTAGAATAGATAATGTGGGACTCTCGGATCTCGAAGGAAGAGACGAAGGGGTTGCCAATATTTTCGGACGAGGAAGCGCGACGTCGCAGATGGCTCTGTGGATTCTATCGAAACCGATTCCCTTAAAAGGATAATAATCTCTGCGAAAAAATCGTGTATGGTTAACGGGGATTTCACCTTCATCTGGCTCTTGAAAGCGGGCGAGAGAGAGAAAGAAGGTGGTGAGAAAAAGTGGTGTTGCCCTTTTTTCGTTCCGTGCAGAGCAGTGCTGCGTTGTTCATTCTATTTACATGTGCCGGAAAAGGACAGGGAATCCTTTTTCCGAATGGGTTAAGCGCTTGGTCTGTTCAAAAAGAAGCTTGAATGAATTCATTAATTTGAAAAATTAATAACCAATTTAAGTGATAACTTTTCATTCGATGGTTCTCGGAATTTTGACAATATAAAATTAAACATCAAGTTCGAATCAAGTTATTAGGTCAACTTAAATTGGGTGCCAACATTTATGTCAACCAAAATTCAAGTGCCAACAAAGACTACCGAGGGCTAAGAAGTCTGAAATCGAAATATTGTCTAGACTACTCCATTAATCGTGGGTGCTATAAAGACCGGATATAGTGCCTATGTCAAGCAACAAGAAAGTCATACAATTTGTTGTCTCCTCTAGAAATTCATATTACGAGTAACCTAGATTCCTTTCTTTATCAAATGAAAATGATCAAGAACTATATGACATATGTGCTGATTTTATAATCATATCATACTATAAGTTAAGTGTACTTACACTAACATGTAAAACGTTAGTTCGAGATCTCATAGATAGAGCTTTTGAGTTATGTTTAGTTTCACTTATGTTGCTTGCTTCGATCTTTAACTTTTACTGACATTTTTAATCCTTAACTGTTATCAAACATGATGAAGATCACATAATCTATTCCATTATAATGTCAACATAACATTCGATGACATAATCTATTCCATTATAGGATAGATGCATTTTTTATACATTTATAGTGGTGCCTCGTGCATAAGTACAAGTGGCTCATTCTTGATCATTCTTTTGACATTTCTAAGTTTTCCATTTATCTTTGTTTCGGTAAATACAAATTGGTAAGAATAATCAAATTATGCTTTTATCCAGTTCTGACCCCGCCCTCATTATTTTGTGGCGATGACATTGAACGATCCACCTTTTTGGTAGAAACCCTCTTAATTTTCAGCCATTCAAGAATCCTACATCCGTCCTTCTAAAAGGTGAGAGCATCAGTTGATGAAAACAACCAATCACCTCAAATTCAAGTGAATAAGCAGCTATGCAAAACATGCCTCTGAACATGTTCACCTTCACTTGCGCCGCCGAGGGCTCCATGACCTTCATTTTGATTACTTAATAAGTTTTCTCCCCCACCCCAATTTAATGCATAGAAAATGGGAAAAAATTCCCAAAAAATCATATATAAAGCTCATCGCATTTATTGCATATGTTTACAATGTACATAGGACATTGTGATGATAAACAAGGCTTTTTATTTATTTAACTTTGGTAGATATAACAATGATGAGCAGAGCGACGATGCATTTGAAGGAGCTAAAGATATCCCAAGGGCAGGTTGAGGTCTTGATGGGGTAGACCTTTGCCGCACGTTTGAGGGCCATCCTCCTCACCAAGCGTCTACTCATAGGATTTGCCCGCAACTACGTCACCCTTACTGATAGAGACAATTGCCAAATAAGTCCTAAACCTTTTGTTACTTTGCTGATTCAGTATTAAACCTTTTTCTATGCCAAATAAGCCTTAAACCTTTTGCAACTTTACCAGTTAAGTCATTTCGGCGGATTTTGGCCGGAAATGCCTACGTGGCAATGACGTGGCGCGCTAGACCTCGTCGATGATGACGTGGTGACGACGTGACCAAAAAAATTATTTCCTTTTTTCTTCCTTGTTTTTCTAAAAAAAAAAACTTACTTGGCCGGCCCTCTCCGGCCGCGGCACGAGGGTGGGGGAGGCTGTCGCTACCCTCGCCTGTGGCCGGCAAGGGAGCTCCCTTATTGCAGCACGAGGGAGTTCCTCCCTTGCTCCCTCGCTGTAGAGATCTGCAGTGATCTCCCTCACTGCAGATCTCAACGAGGGAGGAGCTCCCTCGCGCTGCAGCAAGGGAGCTCCAGATCTGCAGCTCCCTTGCACTGCAGTGAGGGAGCTCCCTCGCTGCAAATCTCTGCGAGGGAGGAGCTCCCTCGCCGGCCAAGTAAGTTTTTTTTTATAAAAAAAAAAAAGAAAAAAATTGGGTCCGGTCATCGCCACGTCATCACCGGCAAGGTTCGGCGCGCCACGTCATCGCCACGTAGGCATTTTTCGGCCAAAATCCACTGGAAGGACTTAACTGGTAAAGCTGCAAAAGGTTTATGACTTATTTGGCATAGAAAAAATATTTATGACTCAATCGGCAAAGTAGCAAAAGGTTTAGGACTTATTTGGCAATTGTCCCCTTACTAATATCTTTTGATCCTTCAAGTGTATCATCGATGTACTTATCACTCCTGTACTAGCCAAAGTTCGATAAATCTTGTTTATCATCACAATATTTCATGCAAATCATAACCACATATAAGAAATCAAGAAAAGAACAAATCAAAATTATGAACCATTTCCTCTCTTTTTAGTTGAATTTATTTGCTCTCGCCCTTATATAAGAACGGATGAAGGATATTTGAAAGGTCAAAAATAAAGAGGAACCCTATAAACAAGGAGGATTGCTTTTCAAAATGAAGAAGGACCCTGGAAAATATGGACCAATTCCTGCAAAGAAGGAGAATTGTTCTATGGCTTTCTATTTGTTCTTTTTCTTGTGTTTGAACAAGGTCTGCACAGTCAATTTTTTCATTTTCATTACATAGATTTTCTATTTTATTCTTTATTTTTCTTTCATTTTTTTATTAGATAAGACGCGGACAAAGCCCTTGGGCTTGGTCCGAATATGAATTGTACCACGACTTCGCAAATCTTGGCCATGGACTGTGGACTTAAATGAGTTTATCATATCCAACATCTTTCAATACCAACCTTACCAAGCTCTATCTCAAATATATTTATACTAAGCCCATTCTTTTTACTATATTAGAGTCGTACCAAGTCCATTATCCATCATCATCACATTGAGTGCACACTACATCCATTTTCTGCTATAACAAGCCCATTTTCTTGTCTCTGTCTCTTTCTGCTATTTTATATATGTATCTCTCTTTATCATTCACATAATCGAACAAACTTAGTCGATCACCTATTCTTAACAAATGCAAGCAAGATCAAAAGTTCAAGTCTCCGTCTGCTCAGCAAGAAGCATCCGTACGTTGTTATCCACTACCTTTGGTGGTCACCGAATTGCATCTGTCTACCGCCATGTCAACTACCAGAGCCAATGAGTTGGGACCAACAGTCCTCGTTCGATGCAGGTTATCACAAACTCTTACTTTGCACGACATTGGGACATTTAAATTTAGATTCGATCAATGCTATGAGAATTTTAAATGAGGAGTCGTCACTGGGGTATTGGGGTCGTTATAAACCAAGAGATGTAAGGGCACAAACCTCGCTTCCTACATAACTAGAGATCTAAGGAAGATTTGATTACACTAATTATCTAACTAGTGCCACTTTGGTACCTAAATTTGTTTTATCAACTAAGTTATCCATGCAGTCTTTTCCCCGAATTATGAGTCTTAAGGTTCTTGTCCGCTAATTAGCCATGCAATGTTTTTTTGTTATTATGTTCCTAAAAGATAGCCTAACTATTCAACTAAAAAGGAGACTCAGAAAAATAATGTGAAAGAAACGCAATCAATTGATCTAAGAAAGCAATGGAATAGCGAATAAAATATAAAATACAGTAAAATAACCCGATACGAGCCGGACAAAGAATTTAAATAGCCTTGTTATTGTGTCTCAAGACAACGACCACCACGAGCTTAGTTCAAATTGCGTTCAACTTCTACTCTAAAGCATTAGTCTTCCTAGACTAAGCTAATTCTGATACAAAAATCTGACAACCTAATTAAGGCCTATTTCTTCTAGCTATTTTTCCAGTTTTTTATTTTTAAAGTTTTTTATTTTTATTTTTATATTGATTATGAATATAAAGATTCAACTGAACCGCTCAGCCCGGCCCAAATGTGGACTTCCTACGTTTCATGAGGTCTTGGTCCAGGATAAGAATTGGCTATCATCTCAAAGCCTATTCAAAGCAAACAGGGCTAAGTTCCCCAAACCAATTCATGACTACTACTCCTACGCTTTTTAACCTTCCGGGGTTGCTCCGCATCAAATTCAAAGAATCAGCAGCAAAACTTCGCATATATCCGGACAGCTAATCAACTCCCACGGTTGGTCAATCATCACCATCACCGGACCACCGGCCACCAACTACTCGGCGCCGTCCATTTCCAAACTCTTCCTTGATCAGTATAAACCAAAACGTCCAGGATATGAACAAACGGAATGTAGAGGAGAAAGTTGTCGCAAGAACTTATCTCCGGTATTGTCGAAGGCTACCTTGACTCCACTTGGTTTCGGACAGGCAGTCGTCACCATTGAATCACCATCCTCGCGAGCACAGGAGCAACCGAGGAACACATATAAAAAGGGAGCGTTGGATTCGGTCGTAGTAACAAAGAAATCATGCTTTAGGATTGAATTGATAAGTTCCTTTTACAAACATGCGCTCCTACTGCATTCAAAGCAATCCAGAATCATACATCGGGTTTTAGTGTAGTCCGGTGAGTAAGAATAGAGGTCGGTGATGAGATCCGCGTCAGCGAAGGGGCCACGAATAGGTCTTCGATCAGAAAACAGAACCAGAACAGAGGCTCAATTCATGCATGGCTCGGGAGGTGCAGCTGGCATCTATTGGCGACGGAAGTGACGATTACAAGTAGCCTAAGATCAGCGATTGGCATCTATTGACATCTATTGATACCTGGTATTTTATGGCCGTTTATGGATAGTGCAAAAGAAGTTACAGTGAGTTTGTTAGGTCTTGTGCTTACTGTTGTATCCAATGGGCTGAATGTGTAATCAGTAATCTGTAAATGTTCTTAAGCAATATTCTACTGATGGATTTTCTTCTGGTCTCTCTCCTCTGCTAATTCTTCTCTTTTATAATCCTTCAAAATTCTTATTCAATAATTTGGATTACAACAGCGCTACTTTGGCTAGTCTTCTTGGAGCCAATGAAATTTGCATTCTCTGATTCAGAGAGCCACGAAAAAATGCGTAGAATTCATCATGCAGACGCTGAATTCATATCCATTTCTGGTCCAGGCAACTTAGAGACTAAAACTTAACTGCTAGAAAAATTTTGATTTGTGGTTCTGCTATTTCAATTGAATCTGCACCTATTAATCTGAAGATTCCGTCCACTTTATGGAAATGGAATCCATACTCTAGTCAGGTTCCAGGTGATTCCTGCTTGAATGTAAATTTCGATTTATTTTTCTGGTCTATTCCTACGTGATCATGGTCTTTGGACTTGGTAGAGGGTTCTCTATTCTCCGCAATCTTGTTTGGTTCAGCATTTAACGTCCCCAAATCGTGGTCTGTATTATTCCTACCTTATTCTCTATGGTGTAATGGCAAACCAAACAAGAGTATAAATAAAGGACGCATGACCTCCGTGCATGCATGACCCCTATTAAAAAAAGGTTATAAGTGCTATATCAATACAACTTTTTAATTAATTTTCTCGAAATATTACTCTTATGCCAAAGCATTGGGTTATGAAAAATGACTTGAACTTACTTGTATTTATAGAAGAATTTTGGATTGACTTTAATGCTAAGCAGCCCCTTACGGTATAGTTTTTTCATTTTCATTTGGTCTATTTTTCCATTGTAAACTCTAAGGACAAGTCATATCTGGCTTTCCCCCTTTCTTTTTGACTAAGAAAATGATTTCAAAGAGTCATATGCGAATCTTTAGCATACATAGACTTCATCTATGCATATAAAAAAAATGAAAAACATAATGAGAGATCGTCGAGCAAATATAAATCCATTTAAGTAGACGAACTTCTTCTATGACTCTATATAGAGTAATACACCGGAATTTTCATTATGGTGATTAAACGTACAAGACAAGATGCTAAATCAAGAGACAATCTGCCTCGAAACGAGATTATTGCCTTGTGCACAGCCTGTGAATTCGACCCAAATGTGAGTGGTAACTCAAAGACCAGTTTCCTTTTTCTTACTTGTTTTTGCATCTTAAGTTAACCATCAATACGATGTCAGAATGCATATACTCACATGACGTACTTCAACAATCTGGGAAGTTTATTAATGCCATGACAATGAAATGAATTAATTAGTGCATTTGATACATGCCCAGATTTTTGTTTTGGCAGCAGAAGAAAATATCTTGTAGCCCAAAATGGAAAGATTCGGTCTGAGAACTGGCTTTGATATCATCTCCCCTGTCTCTTTGACTTTCAACCTCTCTTCCATGCGAAACCAACCAGCGCCTGTTCCATCTCTGTACATTCCCTCTCCTCTGCCAGTCCTTCATTTTCCCTTCTTCTCTGTTGGTTTTCTTCTTTACCTCTTGGCCCGAGTATTCTGCATCCTTTGGAAAAAGAAGAATCTTTATATCAACATACTCCTCTGTCCATTTTTCGCCCTGTCCAAGCTTCGTGTCCTCATTGGTCAAAATTATGGCTTCTGGCCTTCCTGTAGCATCAAGAACCAGAGCCCGTTCAAAGAAAGAAGATTCCTTTTCCGGGTGTTTCGCCAAGGTAGAGCCCAGAAGAAGGGAGGGCGGTTCTTTGGGGACAAAGCGCAGAGGCAGAGCTCCACAAAGAGTCTCCTCTGTTTCGGGTGGTTTGGAAGGCGGAGGCGGAGGCAGCGCCGGTGATGACAGACACGAGGCCATAGTTATTACAGACAGTGACGAAAGCGGTGACAAAGTGATTTCGGTGAGTGAAGGTGGTGAGGAGGAAGAGGAGTCCAGCGATTACGGACCCCAAACAGCACGAAGGTTTGAGCCTAACCGGTTTTTTCATAAATGTGAAAATACTGTTACTGTTGATGACGTTAACAATGACTGTGATGAAGAGGATACATCAGACTATGAGTCTGATGAGAGTGTGGGTGGCCCTAAAATTGGAAGGTTTAGAGTTGACAAGTTCTTGTCTCATGCATGCTCTGATGATGACTTCATGCCGTCTGGCGAGGAGAAAGTTTTTAGCAAAAAGGGTGAGGGAAATGGCGGAAGTTTCAAGTCCAAGAATGATGATTATGGCCCCAACGTGTCCCGGAAGAGGACTCCGTTAATGTCTGATGATGGTCCTGAGGCTGATCCTAGCTTAGATTGTTTGTCCTCTTCCGAGAGCTCAACTGAGGCTGATGACAGCGGTGATGAGGATTTTCTCGCAAATGTGTCAGAAAGCTTAAGCACAAAGGCGGAAACTTGTTCGAGCTCGGAAGAGTATGTGTCTGAGAGTAAGTGTGAGGAAAATTTGGAGATAGGGAAGAAAAGAAAATGTGGGGACAGACGCGAGTTGAGTAGTTTGTATAGCAGAAGGAAAACTACTAAGGAGCTTGATTTTGAGTGCACGGATGATCCAGTGATTGACGATATAGAAAAGGAGGATGTGGAACGTAGAGTTTCATGGGTCAATGAATGGTTGCAAAATGATGCGGAGGAAAAAGAAGAAGAAGTGATTGATGTTGAGCTTGATATTGAGTGCATGGATAATCCAGTGATTGACGATGCAAGAAGGAAAGAGAATGTGGACTGTAGAGTTTCATGGGTCAATGAATGGTTGCAAGGTGATGATGAGGAGGTAAAAGAGAAAGAAGTGACTGACGTTGAACGAGTAAATGCAGAAGTCAACTGTCCTTCCAATGATGAGAATGGAAATAGTGGGCAAATGGAGGAAAGAGGAAGTTTTAGCATGTTGGAGCACGGAGGAATGAAGGAAAAGGAGGAAATAGGATGCGGGGTAAAAAATGATGATGAAGGGTTGCAGCCAAATGATGATGAACAGGAGGAGGAAGCCGAAGCAGAGATTCAGTTTGATGGAGTGAATGCTGGAATGGATGTCTCTTTCGTTAATCAAAACGAAAAGATCAGGAAGATGGAAGAAAGAGGAAACTTTTATGCAACGGAGAAAGAAGGATTGAATCAGAGCCAAGAGAAGTCAACTTCCCAGAGCAAGGTCTCTGGAGTGGACAGAAGAATGCAGGACAAAAGATATGGGAAGCATGTACAGTCATGCTTTGATTCTGTAGTAGGATACGTGACTTCTATGAAAGTCGAAAGTCAAAATGAGAGGGATTTAGGCCTGTCCTGTAACATTCAACACCTGCAAAAGAAAAGGAAATATGAGAATTGCAGTGGCAAGAAAGCGTTTGCAAGCAGAAATGCTGAGAAAGAGCAAGGGTCAGCTGCTGATGGTACAGTGGAGGGAAAGAGAAAGGTAATCAGGAAGCTTGGGGAGCAAGCCATGGGCATAAGAAGCAGTGCTGAACCCGTGATGCAATCAAGGAAAGCCAGTGAAACCTTGAGCAAACCGTGTAAGGGAGCTGACATGAATGCTGCAGAGGAGGATAGTTCAGTAGGCAGCCATTGTGAAAGTAAGGAAGAGGCTGTGAGGAATGATTGTAGGCTCAATTGGGAATCCAGAACTACGAGGGAAAGAGCTGATGAATCAAGGGAAAAGGCGTTTTTCAAACTTGCCGATTGCATGTGGGGGAAGGATGAGATTCTTCAAGATGATATTCAGCAGATAAACATGGAGAAAGAGAAACAGTTTGCTGGTGACTGTGCCTTGAAGGAAGAGAGAAAGGCAAGCACGGAGGGGTTCAAGACTTTTGGCGTGACAGCCAGCAGCATAAAAAAAGACTGCTTAGAAAATATCAATGAGCAGAAGAAAGTCAGTAAAATCTTGACTAAGTCAGGTGAAGAGGGTGTTGGGGTGCATCAAGTAGAAGTGAGCACCCGTGACTATCATATTCGCTGGGAGAGATCCAGTAGATCAAAAGAATTTAAGTATTTCAAACGTCTGTTCAAGGATAACGAAGATGGTGCTGGTTGGAGGGAAGTTGTATGGGAAATAGCAAGCAAGACAGAGCCGCAGGCAGAAGTGCCTCCGCTTCCTCTGAAGTTCTTCTGGAGAGATGAGAAACCAGAACCAACTCCAAAATCTGAAGCAGAGAAGGAGATGGACAAGATGTGGAGTGAGATGGAATTTTATCTTAGAGCTGGTGAAATTGGTTCTTCTGGTTCCCCAGTAAGTTTCGTGATACCTTCTTGCAAACAAAGGGGCGCTTTGTCTTAAACTAAGTTTCTTCTATACTTAATAGTTGATCCTCAATACATGCGTGGTTTGAATATCTAAGACTACCAAACTCAGTAGCTAAGAAAGTTGAACAGTTCTGCAACCAATTCGAACTAAATGATTAGTCTGAAACGGTCTGTAGAGTTACATAATTTGTTTCCAGCTGTTTTAGCTTGATCCCATTTACTTTTCCATGCCTCATGGGATTTGGAGTAACATATAACACAAAATACTCCTGTTAATGTCACTTTTGCTACCGTTGTATTGCTGTTCTGCATTGATATTTGCTATCTACTTAGTTTGGGAATCAATTCCAGTGACACCGCTATAGCAGAAAGAAAAGTATAGCTTTCTTGCAATTGTAATTGAACCTTATTCTAGTGCGAATAGCTAAAGGAAAGTAGCAATTAGGACTGACTTAGTGGTTCTAAAAACGCTCTTGTGATTCTCTTCAGGAGGTAACTGAAACAAGTCGAGCCCCCCTTTGTCCAGGAGGAAAGCATGAGCTCATTTGTGATGAGGAAATTGGTTTGATTTGCCTCTTCTGTAAGCAAGCACAACTCGAGATAAAATACTTACTGCCGCCATTTCTACCATGTTTTGTAAGTTCTATTGGTTTACCAAGTCTGGCTGTTACTGTTATATACCATTTTTATATCCACAT
Organism: Melaleuca alternifolia; assembly: GCA_019926035.1. Classification (NCBI taxonomy): domain Eukaryota; kingdom Viridiplantae; phylum Streptophyta; class Magnoliopsida; order Myrtales; family Myrtaceae; genus Melaleuca; species Melaleuca alternifolia. The sequence goes on along the minus strand of JAGKPW010002368.1, from coordinate 1,587,031 downwards.
TTCATAGTTGGACTAATTATGTCATCAATAGTCGCTTCCCTAAATTAACTGTTTTAATCAACGTCATCCTCTATGTATGTCTGTGCACTAGAATCTTTGAAAACCATCATTGCCTCATTCTTCTGTTTGCTTTTTCTTTTTCAAATGCCTTTTAACCTGTAGGAAAAATTCTCCATCGAAGCGTCAGGCACCAAAATGTTGCCCAACAGAGGGAATCTGTCTTTGTTTGATGGGATTCGTCTTCAGCCATCTGGAAAAGACTCTGTTGAACTCTCTCATCAGAGCGGCTCTGTTTTGGATCTCATCCCCTGTGACCAGAGTGAACTGTATCCACACCAGCTAGAGGGCTTGGAGTTTATGTGGAAGAATTTAGCAGGATCTACTGATCTACAAGAATTGTCCAACTCTGAGCCTAAGGACGTTGGTGGGTGCATCATATCTCACGCTCCAGGCACGGGAAAGACTTGCTTGACCATACTTTTTCTGCACATGTATCTTGGACTCTTCCCCAATTCCCGCCCTGTGGTTATTACTCCTGCAAGCTTGCTTCTCACTTGGGAAGAAGAGTTCAAGAAGTGGACCAAGAAATGGGACACCGGCATTTCATTCCACAACTTGAGTAGTCCGGAGTTCTCAGGGGCAGAAAATCCGGAAGCTGTGAGAATGGTGGAGGAAAATAGGCACCTGAAGCAATGTACCAATTTGATGCGGATGATCAAGCTCTATTCGTGGAGTAAGAGCAGCAGCATACTAGGTATAAGTTACAATTTATATGAGAAGCTTGCAGTCGGGAAAGGAAAAAGCATGAAGCATTCAGTGAAGAAGGCAGGGATTGAAAAGAAAGATGAAGAGATGAGAAAGATTCTTCTTGATTTGCCGGGTGTAGTGGTTCTTGACGAAGGGCACACGCCGCGAAACGATACGAGCAGCATTTGGAATATTCTGCTGAAACTTCGGACTGAGAAGAGGGTCATCCTCTCAGGCACCCCTTTCCAGAATAACTTTCTAGAGCTCTATAACACATTGTGCTTAGTGAGACCTGCAATTGCCAAGGAACTCCCCCCGAGTCTCAAAAAATTCTGCCAGACGAGAACACAGCAGAAAAAAGCTAAAAAAGATGATAATTCCCTTGTTGAGCCAGAAGACAAAGTGGCTGATGATGCAATTGTGAATCTCCGGTCTATCATGGCTCCATTTGTTCATGTTCACAAAGGGAGCATTCTTAAAGAGAATCTTCCTGGTATAAGAGAGTACCTAGTGGTGTTAAACCCTGGGGAAAGGCAAAGGAAGATTGTTGATAATATTCAACGATCTCAATGCGCATTTGAATATGAGTTCAAGCTGTCTTTGGCCTGCATTCACCCTTCTCTGATCCTGAGCTGCAATGCATATGTGAATGAAAAACCTGTTATCTCCCATGAACGTCAGAAGCTTGAAGATCTGAGGATCAACACAGATGACGGGGTTAAGACAAAATTCCTCATGGAGTTAATCCGGCTCAGCGAAGCGCTTGATGAGAAGGTTCTTGTTTTCAGCCAATACAAAGAGCCATTGTCCTTGATCAATGACCAACTGAGATCGACTTTCCAGTGGTTGTCCAACGGAACAGAGATTTTACGCTTGCATGGGAGCCTCGATATGAGGGAGCGTCAGCGTTTGATTGGGAAATTCAACAACCCACAGAGCCAGGCAAGAGTGATGTTAGCTTCGACTAAGGCCTGCTCTGAGGGCATAAGTCTAGTTGGAGCATCGAGAGTTGTCTTGCTCGACGTGGTTTGGAATCCTTCGGTCGAGAGGCAAGCAATCAGCCGTGCATTCAGAATTGGCCAGGAGAAGGTGGTGTACACATACCATCTGATCATGAAGGGAACCGCAGAATGTAAAAAGTACAGCAAACAGATGGAAAAAGAGAGATTGTCTAAGCTGGTTTTCTCCCCAAATAACAAGGAAAATGGTGACAGAAGAAAGTCCAGTATGGTTGCGGAAGACAGAATACTGGTAGAGATGACTTCCAGCAAAAAATTTAAGGATATATTTGATCAGATACTTTACCAGCGAAAGGAGTCTGATTCATCTGAGGACATTTACTCTGAGTTCATCCCATAATAGGTCATGTGACCATGGCTGGCAGCTCGATCTGAAGTTGAGACCTGGTGTTTTATGGCCGCTTATAGATAGTGCAAAAGAAGTTGCAGTGAGTTTGTTAGGTCTCGTGCTTACTGTTGTATCCAATCGGCTGAATGTGTAAGCAGTAATCTGTAAATTTATTAAGCAATATTCTACTTACGGATTTTCTTCTGATCTCTCTCCTCTGCTGATTCTTCTCTTTTATGATCCTCTCAAAATCCTTCTTCAATAATTTGGATTGCAACAGCGCTACTCTGGCTAGTCTTCTTGGAGCCAGTGAAATTTGCATTCTCAGATTTAAAGAGCCACGAAAATATGTGTAGAATTCATCATGCAGACGCTGAATTTATAATCATTTTTGGTCCAGGCAACTTAGAGACTAAAACGCAACAGGTAGAAAAAATTTGTTTTGTGGTTCTGCTATTTTTCCAATTGAATCTGCACCTATTAATCTGAAAATTTCGTCCAGTTTATGGAAATGGAATCCATACTATAGTCAGGTTCCAGGTGATTCCTGCTTGAATGTAAATTTGGATTTATTTTTCTGGTCTTTTCCTACGTGATCATGGTCTTTGGACTTAGAAGAGGGTTCTCTATTCTCCGCAATCTTGTTTGGTTCAGCATTTAACGTCCCCAAATCATGGTCTGTATGGAGCAGCAGAAGTTTTCTTTAATTTAAAACACTTGGAAAAGAGAGGATTTGTGGAGCTAAAAGTTTGAGAGATAGGCTGTTCAACGGTCTCCTCATGTCTTGTTTTGCTAATATAGAGAGCTTGTTATAGTAGTTTGGGAATTTTTAAAAAGAAGCCGAAACATATTACAATAGTGCCAATTTAATCTTAATTCGTTTTGTTTTTTTTTAATCAAATGAATCATAATTTTTTTTACAATCTTATCAATTTAATCCCTCTAGTCAATTTTAATCACGTAGAGTTGACATAGATAATTTTTAATGATCAATTTACAAGATCATGTGTGCACCTCACGGATTGAATTTGTTTCATTGCTTCTCCAGCTTGGGAATGCCCTACGAATAACTTCTTTTAAAATGACCACACTCCATACTTTTAAGTTGTACCTACAAACCTATCTCGTCAGTTACATAGCTAGTGCATAAGCATCAAGCATGGCACTCTAGTCCTTGAGGTCTATTTTGGTTAGTGTTTAGCAAAAACGAGGCATTTTTAACTCAAAAATACAGGAGTAAATAATGAGAAATGACAAATAGTAATTTACAGTGGAATCATCAAATTCAAATATTTATTTAAAATATGACTGGATATGTATTCCAAAATCAATGACTCGATAAAAGTATCATTTGATTATATTTACCAATATGTATGTGGCAAACAACGACCAAAGAAAAACCTAGATATGCAGGTCCGAATTGTCCGATAATCTCAAATGAGCCACTTATTTTTCATACACGAGGTGTAAATTTTTTAAAAACACATCAATGCTAGTTTTTTATAAGATGTCAATGTGTATAGCTAATTGTAAAACCATTGAATATCATGTTGACATTATAACACAGTAGGTCGTGGCATCATCATGAATAAAAATTTAGGATTGAAAATGTCAGTAAAAGTTAAGAGATCGAAGCAAGAGTACAAAAGCAAAACTAAACAAAACTTTATAGGTCTATCTTAAACTATAGTTCTGGATGTTATACTAATTATACTAAGTGTTAAATAGGATGTAATCATAAAATGAACACATATGTGGCAGGGTTCATGATCCTTTTCATTTGATAACGAAATGGAATCTAGGTTATGCCAGATATGAATTTCCGGGGAGAAAGAGCAAATGCTACAGCTTCATTGTTGCTTGACATATGCACTATGTCCAGTCTTATTATCATATGCTATTAATGGACGAGTCTTAACTCCTCAGCCCTTGCCAGTCCTGTTAACTTCTGAATTTCAGTCAACAAGATACATGAATTTTAGTCGACTAATTAAACATTGTTAATAATGTAAAAAAAGAAGAAAAACAGAGAAGAAGAAGAACAACAACAACAACAACGAAAAAACGGGTAAATCGTCATCAAGGATACACGATTTGTAGGAGTTTACCCCCTTTAAAAAGAATCGGTTTAACAGAATCCACATAGCCATCTGCGACGCTCCGCTTCCTCCTCCGGGAAAATTGGCAACCACTTCGTCTCTTCCTTCAAGATCCGAGAGTCCCGCAGTGTCTAATCTACTTCATGATCCGTTCTTCATTACCCGCTCCAAGCTTCACTGACCGCGCTTCAGTTCGCTGCTCTGTCTTCAAGCGTCGACCCGAGAATGGTCAGGACAGAGCATAATTTTGTGAATTGGAGAAAGTTGGTGGAGAGTATCCTCACTGATTCCTCACAAGATTAGGAGCACAGTAATTACTGACAAATTAACCATGATTAGCTCGCTAACTGAGGAACTGGCTAAAAATGGAGTCGCTAGAAAGTGAAAAAAAAAATTTGATTACTGAGAATGACACAAAATAAGTATATAGGAGCCAACTACTCGGGATGATAGAGCTAAATTGACATATGCAAACCCACCCATGCACACACACAAAAAGACATGTATTAGCATAATGGGTGATTGTAATATTCTTGACGAATAGTTAACTTTTGTATGATTTTCAACAACAAAAGAGCATGCGTGTTTGTCAATTAATAAGGTGAAAAGTAACCGTTGTGCGCATGTATGAGAAAATACATAGAGGCTTCAGTTAAGATCTTCATGGTGTTCTTGATAGTTTATACAGGTAAATCATTCATTGACTCAAATGAGAAATCTAGAGCTCAGATACAAAATCGAGTGACGAAATGTAAATTAACCGGTTAAGCTAAATGATCACTTTTTCTATTATTTGGACTCAAAGTGTGCATGCTTGATAAAGTTTACGCAACAAAAGTCGTAAACGGTAGAAACTTTTGTGATCGCATGCTATCCAAGGCAAGCCAAGACCCTGCTGCACTCTCAAAACAAGAACCAATCGCTCACAAATTCAATCAGTAACAACATTCCCGCAAGCCTAATAGCAGTGGCAGAAATGAGGGAACCCATTCAAAGAGTCCCCATTAACGGCACTAAGTCTTACACTTATCTAAAGAAACATTCAAACAGTTACATACCACTTCATTTGAGAATGGGTTGAGCTACAATTGAGAGAGAGAGAGAGAGTAATCATCCAAACCTCGATTTATAACATTCTAAGTGCAGTAGATATTAACAATTGAGGAAAGCCAATTCCTTCAAAAGATGAGCAGGCCCAAGCAACCCAAGAGCTCGATCAATAAGGTGAAGTTGGAGTTCATATTTGTAGAATTGCAAAGGAAAGCCAATATAAAAAAATGTTGATGATTCCTATATTCATTAGAGTAACTACAGGGGCAGCAGAAAGAGACATCCATTGATTGTGCGTACAACCGTGTGCTGCATTATTAAAATATGGACCTCGTTTAAAGTTATCTTAGTCATTAAAGTTCGGGAAAACGTCATAAAAAATCCTAAACTTTACTTTATGTGGCACATTCATCCCTTTTTTTTTGTCACCAAAAATTCTGAACTTGTGCTCATGTGGCACATTTACCTCAACTTTTTTGTTTCATTAAAAATCCCGAACTTGTACTCATGTAATACATTTATCCTTTTTTTTTTGTAGCACCGAAAAACATGAACTTAAGTTTTGGAAAATGTCACCAACAACCTTAAACTTTACTCTATGTGACATATTTATTCCAAAAAAAAAATTGTGTCACCTAAAACTCCGAACTTGTACTCGTGTAACAAATTTACATTAATTTTTTTTTTGTATCCCCAACAAAACCAAACCTGTGCTTGTGTGACATATTTATCTTAAACTTTTTTTGTGATACCAAAACCCTGAACTTGTATTATTGTAATACATTTACCCTACATTATTCTTTTTTTTTTGTGACACAAAAAAAGGTAAATGGGTCATAGAGAGATAGTCTAGGATTTTTTATTTGGGGGTTTTTCCCTATAAAGTTTGGAAAAAGTAGGCTTAAGATTGATTATCCTCATTATTGGTGTGGATACACTTGCCTATTTATGTGTAAAACATTCTCAAAACTAAAATATATCATAATTCGTAGGTTACTTTATAATTGGTTAACTTCACCAACATGGCAATGTGCATCCATATGATTAATTAACGGTATGAAAAAATTAAAATCCACCAAGAAGATTCTCTTCTTAATAATTTCTATCCATGGCAAAACCAACAAGAATTTGACGATACAATGTCCCATGTGGTTATTAAGGGCGTCATGTACATAGTCAAACCACGAAAATGTTAAAAAGCAATGTTTCTAAACAAAAGTCATAAATCATAATGATAGAGTTGTATGCTTTTCGCATTATATATCATAACTGCCAATATATAGTGTGTTTGTTTCACTAAGCATAAAAATAATATGGAAAATACTTTTTCCAAAAAAAATTGTTTATATTATTTAAAAAAATGAATGAATGAAAAATGTTTTTGTTATTCACGAAAGTATTTAGGTATGATTTTTTTATCAATAATGAAAATATTTTTATAAAACTAAATATTTCAAGATACAACATTTTTAAGAAGACATTTTTCAAATCATTCATTTTCTACAAAACAAATGGAACATTAAGATTGATTCAAAGGATTTTTCCAACAACAATCGAACTTATAAACATCTTTGTCATATATTATTTTGCTTTAATACTTATTTGATCATTTATCCTTTAGAAAAACCTCTCAATCTAGATTAAAGAAATCACTAAAATTATATTTAGAAAGGAAAAGAAATCTCCTCATTTTCTATTTCATAACAATGGAATGCTTCTTTAGGCCAAAATAATTAGGAACTACTAATAGTTTTTGAGAAAAAAATCCACGATCAAATTTTGGTGATGACAATAATATTCTTTGGATTGCAATCCAAAATACCCTAAAAAGTGCTGATTTTTCAGATGACAACAATACTCCTTTGGTTTATTTTTAATGCTAATATTATCCAAAATAGATAAACTATTACTTCTAGAATCACTTAAGGCTCTGTTCGTTTCACAGAAAATAAGTATTTCTAGAAAATATTTTCCGGTATTCATTTGTCAAAGGTCGATTATGGGGTCTGATTGTGATGTTAATCAACAAGAGGAAAGAAGCACAGTGCATGAAAAGGAGGAAGATTGTCCAAATAGGCAAATGCATTGGCCATACTTATAATTATTGTGGATAAATTTGCATATTTGCTTTTCATACACATTTCCATAGTAGCAATTGTCATAAATGGTATAATTGCACTTTTTCTTCATTGATGAATATCCAAATTTTAAGGAAATTTGACTGCCTGCCTTAGAATTTCGAGTAATCAATATGGACATGACAATTAATGATATTCGATATAATTTATTAGATGTACAAATTCATGCAAAAAAGCACATGCTTAGACATAAATGGTACTAATGCAGCTAAAACTCAAAGAGGATTAATCTTTGTTAAACTCACGCTACTTTTCTAGTATATACTTAAATACCCACTTATTGAATTAGACATACTCGCATTGTTGATCAAACACATTGATCTTGAATTATTTTCAAGAAGTACATGGAAGATTAAATCTATCCACCTTACCGTCCAACTATTGAAACTCATGAAATCAAATGGGGGACATGGAAATGGAGTTAGTACATGCTAACAGATGAAAAAATGGATGGTTTTAGCTCTGCTAATATGGCACTTATTCTGTAGCGCTAATTTAAACGATGGATTATGTTTAATGAGACTAAAATATGGACCCACGTGTTACATAACATTAATGATGAAGGATATCGTGCACACTGTTGAGTCCGAGATGATTGCAGAGTTCATATGATTATTTTATGTATTCGACGCATGCATTTCGCATCCATATGAACTTGTGTTCTTGTTTCCAATTGACATACCTTTGTAATAGATGGTTTCATATATTGGCCAACATCTGTTGAAACTAGATAAAGGTGGTAACATATTATTCAAGTTCCTTTCAGCTGGAATTAATCAGAAGTATATATGGGTCTTCTAGGCAACATAATTAGGAGAAGATTCACATCGGATTTTGTTGATCAGAGAACAGTATGACAGAAAAGATATGTCGAGTTAGCCATTGCTTTGAGGCCGTGCTACTATGGTGGGATTAACGTGACAATAGTTTGGAATTGTCATATCACATGTTTCATTAGCAGCATATGAAAGATTGGAACCAATTTCACCAGAGATCAGCCCATAAGACGAGAAAGTAAAGAGATGTTCCGTGTAACAAAAATTTATTTCAAAGTTACACAAGAATTAAGGGAAACTCACTCCCTATACCAAGCTCTTATACAACTTTAAATGTAAAAATTGAAAATGAATCTGCTCACCCTAAAGTAGACTCTATGTTTTCTTTCTCTATCTATCGATTACAAGATGAAGTTTGCTTTGCAAATTTGAGAACATGGGACCACATATAACATGTACACACTTCTCTTGTCTTCACCGGTGGTGATTCCAAACTACTTCTCCTTTTTTTATCGTGTTCTCGGTCCAGCTCTTCAATTGTATTCCAGAGCGAAGTAAGACAACACGATATGCAATTATTGAGTGACGAAAAGTTAGACCAATTATCCAAATCGCACACGGGAACGATATTTAGTCGGACTAAGACAAAAATAGTTAAGCTAATGTCGCAACCTAAAATTCCCTCCTAAAGAAGGGAATTTAGAAACGGGTTTAGAGGTATTTGCTCTTAATTCCTCAATTTCAAGCTTGGACTCTCCCAAGTCCATACCCCGCGTGACATTCGAACGTGTTCATTTAAAAAGGTTATTTAACAACCTAAAATATTTCTAGGAATTGCCACTAGCCTATTGAGGTCGGTTAGAAACCAAGTGAAAGCATGGAAGAAATGCTTCACTCTCTACGTAACCAAAGATTTCTAGGGTACAGGGACTTGTTTATGATAACATTTCTATTAACGCCCTTTCGGCACCTAACTAGTGGGTCATTTAATCTAAAGTGGTCATGCACTCTTACTTTTTTTAAGCCCTAAAATGTCATTGAAAATATCTAAGTGTCCATGCAATTATTTTTTAATGGTCATATTTATGCAATTCTAAAATAATACTAACTTAACTTGGAAAGGAAACAAACAAACAATTTATTGACAGACTAGACGAAAATAAACACTTAAAGTATTGAAATACAATACAATAATAAACATTCATGTAATTAGATACAACTACTTAATGACGAGAAAGTAAAACCCGCAACTCGTTGGGTGCTTTAAATAATACACTTTTCAATTAGCTAAGCCCTTACAAAAAAGAGGACCGGAAGGGACATCGGTCCACCACCATTTAACCTATGCATGCCACAAACACGACTATTGTCATCCTATCATAGTTCTTCAAGCATAAATAGTGATAATCTATAATGAGTTTTACTTGGTTAAAAAAAAACAAATCCGGCCTAAACACACATCTTAGACCTTAACATATGACAGCAAAATGGGCACGCAAATTAGGCTAAATTAGGAAAAGCATATAATGATTCAAACGATACTAAACCTTTTGATTCTCTCCAATATATATTAATTAGTTGATCAAAGACTTAAATATAAAATTAGAAATTGGTTAATTCAAACAAACTGTGATTTCTAGACAACACTTCGATTTTCATTCATTTTTTTTCTTTAATATATTTTATTTTAATTTTTATTTATTAAGAAAATAAAATAATAAATGAAAATATTTTTTTGTTATTACTATATTAATGCAATATTTCATTATTATTCATTTTTAATATAAAAACGAGAGGAAGACGGGTCGGGTCCGAACCGAATTGGTTCGGACCAAAACCGAACCTCCCCCCCTCTTTTCCAAATAAACCGGGGGGGGGCTTAAGGGGACTGGACTAGGCCTGTAGAGAGCCCTGTCCACTTCCCTGCTCGTCCCCCCTACTTCGCACGTGCGGCCCAAACCGGCCCAGCCCCGCCTAATCCAAACCCCTGCGCACGACCAAACAGCAAGCTCGGCCCACTCCAAGAGGACAAGAACGGCCCGTCGACTTCTGTCTTCACCAGGGACGGATGAAACAGAGACCTCTCCAGCCGAGTTCCATGCCGCCGTCCGAGCTCACAACCGATGACGTCGACGCCGGAACTGGCCACGCTCACACGATGCCCAGAACGACCCCAGCGAACCGAACAGGCATAACAAGAAGAAAAGAGACAAGCCAAAGCACGGAGGTACCGAAAGGAAACAGAGAATAAAACCCAAAGAGTAAGCACGCATTATAGCTAACACTTGGCATGCGGGAAGAAGAAAGAAAAAAAAAGTCTTGAGGCCGAGGAAGGCTGAGTTTCTCATGACCACGCGGCGAGCAAACAAAATCAACACACAATATGAAGCGAACCATAAATAGGGGGCGAGACTTGTACGGGCGGACGGACGAACGACCAAAAGGAAGCGAGGAATACCATGGCAAAGGGAAAGGTTTCTTTTAAATTCGGACAACTTCAAGGGGGACCCGACACGGTTCATGGATGCCACGGATGGATGGGCGAACCCGAGTAAAAATCGGGCCAAGCCTCCGTCGGTCCGTAACGATTCCCCACGGTGATCTTCGGGAGCAAAAGGAAAAGAAGCGATGGGCGGCATCTCACTTGGAAGTGGCTGAGCTTGGCGAGGACGCGGGGAGATGCAGCAACCAGCCTTCAGCTCTCCTCCTCTATAAACCAGTCTCTCCCTCCTTTTCTCTGTTCCAATCTCCCTTTGCGTTTTTTTCTTTTTCCTCCATGGAAAGCTCGTGCGCCGTGAAGAAGAAGAAGAAGAAGAACCGCCTGCGCCCTCCACTTTTCACGTCCTCTCCTCTCCGCCTTCTTCTTCATTCGGCCTCGACACACTTTTTGGCTGGGGAGCAGATGAGCCATGTGAAGCTCTACGGGTCCTTGACCTTGCCGACGAGACCGTTACAGCACGCACCGTCTCCATCAACAACCTCGCCTTCCGCCACGGCTCCGGCGGCCACAGCCTTCACGATGGCGGCTTCCACGTCCTCGGTCTCCAGGCAGAGCACGCATCCGGTGCCAGCGCCTTCACAGGAGCAGCAGACTCGTCCGTACAGTCCGAGACAAGAATGGTGGCACCGATGAGCAAGAGTTGAGCGGAGAGGACGGAGGGGAGGTCCTGCTCGGCCTTGCGCTTCGGGTGGAGGGTTCGGTTGAGCTCCTCAGCCCCGAACGCGGACTTGTAGAACTTGATGGCGTCGCCGGCCTTGGGGGCCTCCACCACCAGCTGCGGCTTCAACCCAGCGAACACAACGGCTTTCTCGGCCGCTCCGCCGTTTAGGGCCTCCTGTTGCGCCATCGGAGAGGAAGTGAGGGCTTCCAGAAGGAGAGCCAAGAGACGAAGGGGGAGTTTGAGAGAGAAAGAGAGAGAGGACCCCTGCTCTGATCTTACGTGTGGCCGCCCCCTTTCTCTGCTGTGCCGAGAGAGATGGGATGGGTCAATAGGTAAAAGAAAAATGGGGAAAACCTGGCGGTGGAGTCAGCGTAAAGCAAGGAAAAAGAAGAAGGGAGAGAGCGGGGAGAAGTGGGCTGTTCTTTATTTTTTTTATGATAATAATAAAAGTAAAAATAATAATAAAAATGTAATACTAGCTCTAATTAAACGATAATTCTCTCTAAACTAAGTTAAACAGAATTAATCAGATCAGTAAAAATTAGGTGTCAACAGCTGAAAATATATTATTTTCAGAAATTCATACCCTTCAAGAAGTAGTTGCGAATAGATCATTTTGGTAAATCATTGATCCGACTTTTCAGGGTTATAGCGTCCGGTAATGCATCTCTTGCTGAAATCCACAGTGTTTCTACGTACATATCAATAGGTTTCTTGAGGAAATGACGACTTCACCATTTGACAATAGAGAGAGTCGTATATAAGAATAGTGTTAATATCATGGCTTGAGAGGAATTAGATTTCGATGCTTGGAGTATCACAAGAGAAGAGCTGTATAAATAGGAAAAGAATTGGCCATTGTCATTATTGGTGGATACACTTGCATATTTTGCATTCAATATATTGCCATACCAAGAAATACGATAAATGGTAGGTTATGTAGGAATTGTATAATCCACTTATGTGTCAATGCATATCCTGTAAGTCTTACTTGACTTTTATAGAAATCAATGTATCAAACCTCATATCCTGGTATTGTGCATTCTGTCATTGTAGACCAGATTCAGTGAATCATCTTTTCTTTGGTTGCCATATTACCTCCCATCTTGCAGTTGTTTGGGCGACCAATTGTCAATTAGATTGGAGAAATAGTCCTTGGTTGGAGACTCTACTTTGGGCGACTAATAATATCTCGGGCACCCACTTTCATCATTGCATTGTGAGGTTCGCCCTTGGTACTATGTGTCATATCATTTGGAAAACCCAGAACAACATCTTCTTTAGTAGTTATGACCTCTTTCTCTCAGCAATGGAATTTAAGTTACGCAGAATGTTCAAAGATAAGGCAAATACCTTTTAACATGTTGTTGACACTTCTAGGAATAGGTGGGTACAGTGCAATTGAGACATTGATGTGTCTATATTTTTTTTTATGATTGTACCTGCTTTGGCTCCTTTTTGCTTGATAAGCTTGTTGTAAAGCTCTTTGATCTTCTCTGAGACCCATGGTACCCTTTCACTTAGTATATTCTATTAAGTGAAAGTCTTTTGTGGTATCAAGTTTCTCTCTCTTATTTATTTGGCTTTAAAAATCAATACCATTACTTACTTTACCAAAAAAAAAAACCTTAAATTGCTGATGATTTTACTTGATGAAAATTGTAGATGAGGCAATTTGACTATCGATATTCATTATTGTTATTGGATGCGCCGATAAAATGCCAACTTACTTGACCATTGGGTTACACATGCATATTTTGCATTCAATATATTGCCATACCAAGAAATACAATAAATGGTAGGTTAGGTAGGAATTGTATAGTCCATTGATGTGTCCTTGGACATGCTATCATTTTGACTTGACTTTTATAGAAAAATATGCTTCATGATTTTTTTATATGTATTGTTAAGATAATTTTATTCAATATAATTTAGTTTGAATTAAATTTTTTAAAACCTTTTTTAAAATATTTCCTCTTCCAATCATCAATGAGGCAAGCTCGACCTCACCGAATCTAGCAAGTCTCAAGTTCAGCAACCTTGGGCAAGATCAACCTCCCCACGAAATCCGACAAAGTCGATTGGCACCTTGTCCATTTAGACTTGACTTCTCGAGCTTGCCTGAGGTGAGGATCGAGCCTCGCCAACCAAGGGCGAGCTTGAGCTCATCGACCTCAACGAGACCCGAGCTAGTTAATTTGGTGAGGTCTCAGCCTCCTTGGATTCTAGTGAACTCATCTCTCACATCTTAGTTAGCAATTGGCTGAGAAAAAGGAAAAAAAATGGAAAATAAAAATAATCAAATTTTATTTTTTAAAAATTAAAGATAATAAGAACATCAAAATTTTCATAGTCTAAAAATGACTTGTTAATAACATTTAAAACTAATTAGGTAACCTATTTATGACCCGTTTGGAACCCATTTAAGACCCGTGAAATTAGTAAGTGACTCATTTAAGACCCATTCAAACTCGTAACCTAATCCATTTATGACTCATATTATTAAATATGAGTTAAAATATGAATGTTTGACCCACTTTGCCACATCTAGTATCCATGATCAATTCACATGGAAATTACATTTTCCATATTTAACAACTATCTTTTAAAGAAAATATGCAACCCTTACATGAATTCATATATAGTTCAACTTATAAATATTACCCTTGTTATGGCTATATTAATTAACTTTGAAATGCATTAGTTTATAATAGCAAAAGACACAAAGAAATAAAAGTAAACAATCACAAGCTTGTTGCCTGCTCTTCATTCAAATTTAACAAAAATCAATATATTACTATCTACATGCAAAGCAATTTTGTTCTATTTATATTATAGAGTAAGGAAATATTCAAGAGATTTTTTATTAGTCAAGCGGAATATTATATTATTGAAGGACATAATGATATAATTGTATTTCTCAAATTAGATTTATCTTGTTAGGGAAATATTAAATGCAAAGCTCATTTTTTTCTATCTTGCACACATAAGTTTAATCTAATTGTGAAAAACAAACTAATTTCTCATACAATAAGAAGAGAGCTTGCTATTGGGATAATTACTTGAGATTTTTGTCAATGCATATATTAAAAAAGACTTGTTCTCGTACAATTTTATATCAAATACATGAAACATCGAATATGTTAACCATTTACTTGTTCCCATGTTCTCTTCCTCCGTGATTTTCTAAGAATGGAAAGCAGCGCTCACTTTTATAAGACAAGGAATTCCATGCAGATTATGATGTGGAAACCTATGCAAACCTCTCATCAAGAAAGCCCCAAAGGATATGCCATAGGACACCTTTCTAATGAGAGGTTCCATGTGCATCCGGTCATTGAATTTGGTGGGATTAGCGACTACATCAGCCTCGAGTGGACTCTAATGCATCGTTTGATGACAAAGTAGTGCTTTGACAGAGACTTCAATATTGCAAAACTTCTTCTCCGTCCCCTGGCCATCCCATTGTCTTGTTCTATCCTTTAGTAAATGATATTGAAGATGTTATGATCATCATTTGAGAGAGAGAGAGAGGAGTCTTACCAAGGATGCATCATTTTTCTGGTAGACCACTGATCCATACTTATGTACATGCAAGGTTGGAGCATGTGAAAAATGATTATTGGGTGCAAGTCAAAATAGGTTTTCAAAGAGTCTTGCTTTGAAGCACTTGCCGAACTAGTAACAAAGAAGAAATTCGGTTGCCAAAGGCGTGGTGCGGCAAGTGTTGAAGGGCTCTATAAATAGGAAAATATTTAGTCATGCTCATTATTAGTGTGGATAGACTCACAAAATTTGCATTTAACATATTCCCAAACAAAGAAATATTGTAAACGACAGGGGTTGTTAGAATTGATTTTCTCTAGGAGCGCGGCCATATACACACCTTCGGTGATTACTTAACTAATTGGGAAATTGAAAATCTAGACTGTTAGTTTGTCGATGATTTTAATGGATGGAACGGTTAATGGAAATTTCACGGTGTCAAAGTACCTATTGCATGTTTTTGATAAAACCTTAAACTACATATAAAAACTGCCATTTAGTACTGAAAATTATAGTTCATTATATCAAGCTCATATCTCTTTCTCATGATAATTTAACGTAGTTCCACTTACCATCAATTGGAAGGATCTCCAACAATGGTTAAACTCATTCATTTGGCATATATATTGTCTAATATGTCTACATGTAAGAATTAACAACGAGCTAGTAAACAAGCAAATGCAGAAAAATAATCCATCCAATTAACTATCAGGAAAATATGAGCAGTGATGTGAAAATCATGTTTTCCATATTTAACAACTATTCTTTCAAAAAATATGCAGCTCTTATATGAATAGCTCTACCATTTTACTGAACAAAGTAATACCTTTGATTGAAACGCATTAAGTTTACAATAACAAAAGAACAATGTATTAACCAAAAAGTCATAAAATTGATTTCAAACTTTGAAACTCATGGTTGCTGCATCTATACCAATGAAAAGGTATATTACAAAGAAGATTGGAAATACCTGAAACTCTTTTTAATCGACTGTTTTAAAATCTAATTTTGATTTTAAGCTTGTATTGATAATTTTAATTGAGCAATGTTGAAGTTTTAAATAACATAATTTTCCATAGAAAGTTATGTATTCTTTTGATGTACTCCTATTATATGTCTATGTCTGTCTTCATCAATGATAAAATGATTTTACTCAAAAACTGAGTTGTACATGCATGATCCGATTTTATTTCTATTGAAGTTACAGAGGAATGAAATCTTTCTGACTCATGTTAGTTGTCATACATATTTTTATATTATTGAAGCACCTAGTAATATTATACATTTAACATAATATTTATCGCACTTGTAATATATCAAATGCAACTTTTTTTTTGTTAATTTCAAGCTTACACACATATATTTGATCTTAGAGTATAAAACATACTGATATTTTGTACAATAAGAAGAGAGCTTCCTACTATTATTTTGAAATTATGTTATAGAGTAACGAAAATATTTATGATTCATTGTAATTGTCATGCAGATTCTTATATTATTGGAATATTTTAAAAAAATTGTGTATATATCCTATTAGTAAAATATCGAATGCAACTCACTTTATTTCAATCTTACAGACATATATCCGATCTTAATGTATAAATTGAACTGACCTTCCGTACGATAAGAAGAGAACTTCCTACTATTATGTTGAGATATTTGTCAATACACATAAATTGGGAATAAGAAACTTCTTTTGAATAAAATAAAAAAAAATCACGTGGGGCTGTTATTTTTTAATTCGGAAAAATAATTCAAATGGACAGAGACTTCACCATTGCAATAATTTTTCGGTCCCTCACCATCTTATTGGCTCACACTATTAGTCAGATAGAAGAAAGATAGGATATCAAAATTATCAATTGAGAGAGAGATCTTACCTAGGATGAAGCATTCTTCTGGTAAATCATTAATCTAATACTTATTTATGTGCAAGATTGGAGTTTGTGAGACATGATCATCGACTGTGTTTCAAAAGAGTTCTTCGAAACAAGAGTGAGATATGATGCATGATGTTGTGTTTCGTAGGCATCGACCAATAGGGTCTTGCTTTGAAGCATTTGAAAGGCTAGTACAAAAGAAGAAGGAATTCAATTGGCTAAGGCATGGACCACCAACAACGTTATAATTAGGTAAATATAACTACTTAGGCATACACATAATTGTTGTGGATACACTTGCACAATTTGCATTTAATACAATCCTATACGAAGAAATATTATCAATGATAGATTTTGCTAGACTTGATTTTCTCTAGAAGAACAACCAAGTACACCCCAATATGATCACTTAATATTTGAGAAAATTAAAATCTAGATTGTCGGATTGTCTATGGTTATGATGAATGAAAACATCGATGGTCATTTCATGATAACAAAAGACATATTACATGTGTTTGATAAAACCTTGAAATACGTAAATAGTCCAATATTTATTTGTGAAAGTTGTACTTCGTTTTGATGGGCTGATATTTCTTTCTCATTATAAATTGAAGTAGTTGCAATCACCACCGATCGGAAAGATCTCCAAGGATGGTTGAACTCATTCATCTGCCATACATATTGTACAATATGTCTCTATATAAGACAATTAACATTATCAGAGCAAGCAAAGATGCAAAATAATAAATTCGTCTATATAATTAAATTTCCCATATCTAACAATTATCTTTTAAAGCGACCCTTTCATGAATGGATATACAGTTCTGCTAATAAATATTACCCTTAATAAGGAGCTACAACTATATTAATTAAGTTTGTCTATCTTTATAATTAACTCATAAACAATCACAATAATCAAAATGATGATTGTAACATCATTGAACGTGTTGCGATTAGAATTACCATTACTTATATATATTTGAAAATCAACTTTTGCATAACATTGAGTCAAGCTCTCTCTCACACACACAATATTCAAAATTAATCAGTTCTCATACAAATTTACATCAGGTACATGAATCGACCATATAACGTGTTCTCATGTTCTCTTCCTCTATGATTTAAGAGGGAGAACTACTACTTGCAACCATGAGACATGGAATTACATCCAGAAAACGGCATGGAAACCTAGGCAGAGCCCCCACTCTCCAACCAATGGAGGATGTAGCTTGTGCCATCTTCTCGGATTCTCGGCTTCATTTGCATTCAACTACGGAGGATGGTAGGTATAAAGACTCATCAAATTGGACTGGAGTCTAGGACATCGCCCAGCAATAAAACAATGTTTCAAATGGACAGAGAGTTTCCTGCTACAATAATTTTCTTCAATCCCCCTTGTACCTTTCTTGCTATCATTGTTATAAAGGAATATAGGATATCAGGATTATCATATGAGTGATGGAGGATCTTATCGAGGATGAAGCATTCTTTGTGGTAAATCATTGATCCGACACTACATGCAAAGTTGAAGCATGTCAAACATGATCATTGGATGCATGTCGAAAGAGTTATTCAAAGACGCTAGTGAGATATGATGCTTGATGTTGTGTTTTGTAGGCATCGTTCGCCAGGCTCTTGCTTAGAAGCACACGAAGAACTAGTTAGAAGATGAAGAAATTTGCTTGCTAAGATGAGGAGTACCTAAGATGAAGGGCTCTATAAGTAGGTAAATATTTAGGTATGCTCTTTATTATTGTGGATAGACTCACAAAATTTGCATTTAATGGATTCCCATACAAAGAAATATCATCAAAAGCATGGCCAAGTACACCTTTAAAAGATTGCTTAATTATTTGAGAAAATTAAACCCTTGACCGTAAGATTTTCTATGGCTGTGATGGAAGAAAACATTGATGGTAATTTCACGGTATTACATGTGTTTGATAAAACCTTGAAATACATAATTATTTTAGTAGTTATTCCTGAAAGTAACAGTTCATTATATTGGGCTCATATATCTTTCTTATTAAAAAACTAAAATAGTTGCATTTGCCATTAATCGGAAAATATCCAACGATAGTTGACTCATTCATCTGGCATACACATTGTCTGGCGTGTCTCTATAAAAGAGAATTAGCATTATCTGAGCAAGCAAAGAAACAGATGCAAAGAGATAAATTTGTCTTTATAATTAACTACCATTATCCATGATTGTTGCACATGGAAATTGCGATTTCCATATTCAATGACTGTCTGTTAAAGAAAATATGAGACTCACACATGAAGGGGTGTATAGTTCCACTAATAAATATTTCCCTTAACATGGAGATATGGCTATATTAATTAACTTTAAAATGCATTGGTTTATGATAGGAAATGACACAGAGATTTAAACAATCACAAGCTTGTTGTACACCCTTTATTCGAGATATGTTAGAATTAAAAAAAAAACAATACAAAAACTACATTGCAAATGCATTACAGATTTTCATTCAATATATATTAAAAAGTAATTAAACAAACTAATCTCTCATACAATAAGAAGAGAGCTTCATATTGAAATATATATTTAAGATTTTTTTTCAATAAATATATTTAGACAAACTAATCTCTAATCATAAAATAATGGACTCTCATACAATTTTATATCAAATACATGAAAAGTCGAATCTGTCGAACATTTAACTTATTCCCATCTTCTCTTCCTCTTATGATTTTTCTGAGGAGCGAGAGCAGCTGCTCACTTTGATAAGATATGGAATTCCATGCAGACAACGGCATGGAAACCTAGGCAAACCTCACATCAAGGAAGCCCCAAAGGATATGCCTTAGGACACCTCCCCGATCAGAGGCTTCATGTGTATCCGGACACGGAGTCTGGTAGGTATAGAGACTACGTCAGCCATGATTGGACTCTAGAGCATCATCAACCACAGAGTAGTGCTCTGGCAGAGACTTCAATACAACAAGAGTTCTCTTCCGTCCCCTGGCCATCTCCATGCCTTGATCTATTATTCGGAAAATGATATCCAAGTTGTTAAAAACATCATAAGTGTGCATGTAGAGAGAGAGAGAAATCTTACCAAGGATGCAACATTTTTCTGGTAGATCATTGATCCGATACTATGTACACGCAAGGTTGGAGCATGTGAAAAAATATTGCTAGGTGTGTATCAAAAGAGATTTATTAAAAGGTCTTGCTTTGAAGCGCTTGTAAGACCAGTAAGAAAGAAGAAATTCAGTCACCTAAGGCATGCTGTAGTAAGTGATGAAGGGCTCTATATATAAGTAAATACTTAGTCATGTTCATTACTAGCATGGATAAACTCGCAGGATTTGCATTTAACTCGTTCCCATACTAAGAAAAATTAAAAACGACAAGGCTTGTTAATCTAGGAATGCGACCACATACACGCTCTTAGGATTTACTTAACTAATTGAGAAATTGAAAAATTAGACCGTTAGTTTATCGATGATTTTGACGGATGGGCATTAATGAAAACTTCGATGTGTCAAAAGTGCTATTACAATAATAAAACCTTAAACTGTAGAGATAAATTGCTATTTGCCGCTGAAAGTTATAGCTCGTTATATCATAATCACACCTCTTTCCTATTATAAAATAAAGGGAAAATTTCAAAAAAGGACCCAAAGTGAAACACATTTTTCAAAATAGGACATGAAGTGAATCTTGTGTCAAATAAGGACCCAATATGAATAAAGGAGTCTCAAATAAGGACCCGATCTCGCTCGCCGGCTAAATGCCCACCCACCGGCAAGGGTGTGAAATTTCCGGTCATTGGAATATGGGCAATTTTGTCCAATTTTTTTAAAAATATAATCTAACAACCCTAAACCAGAAAAACCCTAAACCTTTCTCTGTTTAGGTTTCCGGAGATTTTTTTTTTGTTGGTAAGGTTAACACCAAGCAAGACGAAGAAAGGTTTCCGGAGATTTTGGTAGCTTCGTCCCTAAAAAAGAAGGAATGTTCAAAAACCCTAACATGTTCGTCTCGTCTGCTGCTTCCTAGCGCACAGTACGGTCCCTTACCTGAGTCTATCTGCCTTCTGGCCCCAGCCGCCGCCCCTCTCTTGTTCTGCAGCTCGCCGATAATCACTCCCCGTCGCCACCCCCAGCTGGCCTTCGAATCCTCGTCATCGATAGATCTCCATCAACTCCCTTTACCCTAATGTTGAATCGCGGGTTGCAAGATTCTTGAAATTTGTGCTCTTGTATATCGCTGTGCATTTGTTCTCATCGGCAAACTGATCTGGCTTGCTGTGCCGGTGCTCCGTTGCATTTATTGACTTATTTTCATATATTTGATAATTCTGTGACCATGTAATTGGAAAAGATCTTACTGTTGTTCCCATGCGTTGCGTTTTTTTTTCCCAGATTTGTTTCGCCTCGAGTTAATAAAGGGAGATAGTTGCAGTGCTCGCAAGAATGGGAGGAAAGAAGAAGAAGAGATGGAGAATTGAGGAGGATGCGGTGGATGTCGCGATGGATGCGGATCGCCAAGAGGTTGACGCAGGCGATAAAGTTGAGAACGGCATTAATAAGGTTAAGCGAGATAAGACGAAGAGTAAGACGAAAAGGGAGGTTCGTGGAGATGGAACTGAATTTGTAGAGGAAGATGTGAAGGGCTCTGTTGGTGATGAAAACGAGGGGGGCGGCAGAAAGAAGAAGAAGAAGAGGAGGAAGGGAGAAGTAGGCCAGGATAAAGTTAGATCATACAAAAAAAAAAAGGACAAAATTGCCCATATTCCGGTCACCGGAAATTTCACATCCTCGCTGGCTGGCGAACATTTAGCAGGCCAGCGAGATCGGGTCCTTATTTGAGACTCCTTTAGTCACATTAGATCCTTATTTGATACAAGACTCACTTCAGGTCCTCTTTTGAAAAATGTGCTTCACTTTAAGTCATTTTTTGAAATTTTCCCTAAAATAAAGTAGTTGCATTTACCATTGATCAGAAAGATCTCCAACAATGACTCATTCATTTGGCATACATGCTGTGTGTAGGTCTTTGAATGAGAAAATTAACATCAAGTAAGTAAACAAGCAATCGTAAAGAAATAATTTTGTCCATGCAATTAACTTTTAGGTAAAGATGAGCGTTGCTGTGAAAAATAACTTTTTCATATTTGACAACTATTCTTTCAAGAAAATATGCAACTCTTATATGAATAGATATGCCATTTTACTAAAAAAGTATTACCCTTGACAAGATGACATAGCCATATTAATTAAGTTTGAAGCACATTATTTTATCGTTACAAGTCATAAATTGATTTCAAACATTGCATCATATGGTTATCGCATCTAGACAAAAGATAAAGGTATATATTAAAGAAGATCGGAAGTATCTTCAACTTTTTTAGTTAAATGTTTTACAATCTAAACTTAATTTTAGCTTGTACTGTTTTTTTTTTTTCATTTGAGCAATGTGGAAGTTTTAATCAACTTCTTTTTCCATAGAAATTTATGTGTTCTTTTTTATGTACTCCTATTATATGTCTATGTGAGTCTTCATTAAGGATAAATTGATTCTACACAAAAACTACGTTGTACTTGCATGATAAATTTTTTATTCTTCTTATGTTATAGAGGAATGAAATATTTATGACTCATTTTAGTTGTCACGCAGATTTTTTTATTATTGAAGCACATGGTAATGCAATTATATATTTTAAGATTATATTTATCATAGTAGTAAAATATCAAATGCAACTCTCTTTATTTCTCTCTTAAACACATGTATCCGATCTTAGTATAAAAAGCAAACTATTTCTATTTGTATAGTAAGAAGAAAGCTTCCTACTATTATCTTGAAATTTTTTTCAATAAATACATAAATTGGGAATAGTAAACTTGTTATGAATAAAATAAAAAACATGACATGGGGTTGTTATATGTTAATTAGGACAAAAAAATTCAGATCAAAATCGGAACATGACCTTGAAGTTGATTCTTTTTAAGAAATCCAGTGATTATTTTCTAATCATCCCTTCTATATCTTATATTTTGTAGATATCTAACATTTGAGTTTAGAGGCAATCATTGTGAAGGCCCAGATTTACTTAGGCCCGACACTTAGGCCGAATGTAATGTCCAAAGCCCGTGCATAATTTAAAATATATGATGAAAAGTTAGGAATGGCTAGACAAGGCTGGGCCCAAAAGAAAGGTGGATCTGGCCTTTTAATGGAAGGCCTTTACTCAAACTCACCCATTTGGAGCAAAGTTAGGTGAAGCGGGCCGTTGATCTTGTCTTATCTGCATTCTACTGGGCTTAGTAACGTCATTATATATTCATGTTAAATTTCTTTATATTTTGAAGGCTTCATTCATTTTACAAAAGATAGGTGGATCTGGCCTTTTAATGGAAGACCTTTACTCAAACTCGCCCATTTGGAGCAAAGTTAGGTGAAGCGGGGCATTGATCTTATCTTATCTGCATTCTACTAGGCTTAGTAACATCATTATATATTCATGTTAAATTTCTTTATATTTTGAAGGCTTCGTTCATTTCACGGAAAATAACTTTAAAAAAAAAATATTTTTTTAATTTTCTAGCGTTCGTTTCATGGAAAATAAAATATTTAAGGAAAATATTTTACATCAATGGAAGAAACACTTTCAAAAGTGAGAAAAATATTTCTCGTTTTTTTGAAAGAGGAAAACATTTTCCGTGTTCATCGTTTACCTATAAATATCGCGGTCTCTAACAGCATGCCTCAACGTCGCTCGAGGTCGGCGACCTTTGACAAATGAACACCGAAAAATATTATCATTTTCCACGAAAATGAATTCTTGGAAAATATTTCCGTGAATAGAACGGAGCAAAAAAAAGAGTAATTTTCTTTTTGCTTAGAAAGGGAGGGAGATGCAACTAGAGTAGCTACCTTTTTGGGCATTACTTTCATATGAAATGTTAGATTTGAATTATAGCTACTCAATTCACCCATGACTATTTAAATCTATTACTGTAGCCCCATTGAGTATCAAATATCAAGAAATGTCTCCACAAAATGTAGATAATGTCTAAGGTATAAACTGGCTAGAGGTTCACTCACATTAAGGCTCGAACTTGTAGACCTATTAAAAAATGCAATCTTCTTAACACCGAGCAACCATGCTAGATGCTTTGCGGAAACTTAACTATTTAAAGACATTGCTTGTATTTCCTTTATTATGAATATGGTGGTCAAATATCGAGCCATTAGCATGAAGGTTTCTCAGCGTGAGCAAGTGTGCTAAGGGGAGGAGGCGCAAAACGGGGAAACGTGATGATTTTCAATGATCAATAATATCACACTTGAAAGATAAAGATAATGTCATTATTACCTGCGCGAGAAAAATGAATGGCAAAACCTTTTATAACCTGTAATACACGTGATGATCTTCAATGAAGGTTTTACCTATAATACCACTCCGATCATCACTCATATATTAACCAAAGTTAAAAATAAAATAAAAATCTTGTTAATCGTCATAAATCGTAACCATGTACAAGAAATTATGAATAAAGTAAAAAAAAAAGATTATGTGCCCTATCATCCAATTTCTTTTATTTGAATTTATTTTGCTAATATATATGATTATAAGATAAGAATGATGGGAAATAATAGATAAAACAAAACTCAGAAAAACAATGTAAAAGATGTACGATCAATTGATCTAAGAAAATAATTAAACAACTGAATAAAAGTAAATTAAAAAGAAATCATAAGATACAAGTCGGACGAAAAATATAACATAACCAAACAAGGCAATGAATAAAACGCATTGAGCCCAAGCTCATCTAAATTAAGCCCAGCTCAGATTCACCTGATAAAGCAAGGCTGAGTTCATCAAGTCTAATTAAAATTTTATTATTCTCTATATTTTTTTCCTCTTTTCTGCATCTTCTTTCTTTGTTTATATATCTCTTTCCTACCGAACTCCTACGCTTTTCCTCTTACTGTTCAACATTCCCAGGTCAATGCTCCCTATCAAACTCAAAGAATCAGCAGCAGAACTTCACATATATCGGCACATTTAATCAACTATTGCAGTCACTCCCACCAGCCACCAAAAACTCGACACCATCCATTACAAAACTCTTCATGGATCAGTGTAATGAAAACGTCCGGTAAATGAACAAAGGGAATGTAGCAGAGAAAGTTGTCACAAAAACTCATCTCTGGTCATTGTCGAACGCTTTGGACTCCATTTCCTTTCTCATAGAAAATTATCACTATGAAATCACCATTGCCGGGAAAACAGCAGCTACCGAGAAACACAAGTAAAAAGGAAAAGTCAGATTCAGTTATAGTAATAAAGAAATCATGCTCCGTATTGAATGATAAGTTCCTTTCTAAAAAATATGCTTGTGTTATGTTCCAAGTAACCAGAATCAGAACTCAATCAGGGTTAATTTGGCTCAATCATCTCATTGAATCCGTGGTGGACACTGAAAGGCATGAATGAAGCATCGATGTACCAGTTTAATTCCAAATTATCAAAACAGCATCAATGTCTAAGTAAATCCAGAACCAGTGACAATCGTCTCACAAACCTCAACCTTAGATCTCGACCTCAAAGAGAGAATAAACCAGCCAACATCTCAGACGATCAGTGCAGATGAAGTCATCTACACCGTGCAAGAGTATCATCAAATTGATCAATAACGATAACAGACACTCACTTAATTCATGCATTTCGTCAAACAGTAGATAGACATTCAAATCAGCAACTGAGAGTAACGACGACAGACTCACGGATGGATCAAAGCTAAAGCGGTGTGGTCAAAGCGATATCATTAAACTGGTTTCAGCTTAACAGAATCAGGAGCTTCGGAGCTTTGTCTAACGCACAACATCACACCCAGAGTCATAAACCCACGTTCCACATACCTCGGGCCATAGCTTAGCCTGATCAGCAGATGAGAGAACAGAGGTCAGTAACCGAGGTCGGCGTCAGCGAAGAAGATACGAATAGGAACCAAGTACTTCGAGGCCTTAGATCCAAAAACAGAGCCAAAACAGAGGCTCCGTTTGGCATGGCTCGGGAGCGGCTGCCAACATCGATCTGCAACGGAAGCGACTATTATCAGAAGCCCAAGATGAGCGGAAGATGATATGCGAAAGAGCGAAATCACTGATCATAATCTCCACGAACTTTATATGATTCACAAATCATGCTCTGTTCTGGCGATGCTCCGGTTGACACTCGGAGCAGACAACGCGTGGGTGAAGATTGGAGCGAAAATATGTCTAGACTACTGAGGGCTAAGAAGTTTGAAGTCGAAATCTTGTCTAGACTAGTCCATTATCTAAAGACCAAATATAGTGCATATGTCAAGCAACAAGAAAGTCATACTAAGTTGTTTCCTCTGGAAATTCATATCACACGTAACCTAAATTCCTTTCTTTATCAAATGAAAATGATCATGAACTATATGACATATGTGCTGATTTTATGATCATATCCTATTGTAGGTTAAGTGTAATTACATTAACATTCAAAACTTTAGTTTGAGATCTCACATATAGAGCTTTAGAGTTTTGTTGTTTCACTTATGTTGCTTGCTTCAATCTCTAACTTTTACTGACATCATGATGATGATACCATAATCTATTGCATTATAATGTCAACATAACTTTCGATGGTTTTACAATTAACTATACATATTGACATCTTATATAAACTAGGATCGATGCACATTTATTTATAGTGGTACCTTGTGCATAAGTACAAGTGACTCATTCTTGATCATTCTTTCCACATTTCTTAGTTTTCCTTTAATCTTTGTTTCGACAAATACATATTGGTAAGAATAATCAAATAATACTTTTATTGAGTTCTTAATTTTGGAATACGCATTCTATCATTTCAAATTTGATGATTCGAGATTATGAATTACCATTCATTATTTCTCATTCTTTGCTCCTATTGCTTTCAAAATTCTTGTTTTAATTGTCTTATTCTTGCTAACACTAACCAAATGATATCTCAAAGTGCTCTGCTCGAATCTCATGCACCAGCCAGCTAATTGATGAGAGAGGTTTTTAGTATTCTCAAAACACATCATCATATATATTATTAGAAATTATTGAACTCCAGATATGGAACATGATCAATTTAAATGAAAGAGAGCTTAAAGGGCATTCTTAGGCTAGGGAAGGCAATGAAACAAATTCAATCCGTGAGATGCGTCCACCATTTTGAGCCGAACTTGAGTTTACCTGGTGTGTGTTAAATTATGTATCGAATTTAAATTAAGAAAAATATACAAAAGAGAAAACATATATAAAGAAAATTTTCTTGCTCACAGTTTCCTATTATATATTACATATTTTATTGTATACAATATTAAGTAGTTCAACTCAGGAAAAGAAATAACAAAGTGCATTGGAACTCGGGAAAGGATTTCTTTCCCAAAAGATCAACAAGTAAAAAAAAAGGAAGTGCATATTCCCTTATCTCAGGACGTGGGCCCATGGTTGAATAAAACAAAAGGAAAGAAGGGTTTCTTTCCAAGTGCTACAGCTTGTCCCCTTTGGGCACACGCAAAGCCGTGTATAAAAGGAGCCGCACGCACGAAGAGTCCAAGCTACACGCAGGAGAGAGAGAGAGAGAGAGAGAGAGAGAGAGAGAGAGAGAGAGTCGCACAAAAGTAAGAAGAAGGGAGGAGCTGTTCTCTTCCGAAAGAGATGTGTACGCTCGAAAGAGTCGATCTGCGAGTGGCGTCTCTTGTTCACTAGAAATGGATATGGCTTCTTTCCCTCAAATGGTAAAATTCAAACAGAAACAAATTCCTCATCCACAGCTTTTAAGGTGGGCAGAATGGTTTTCGAAATATTCTTTTGAAACCAAACACATTGCAGGAAAGAAAAATGTCCTTGTTGATTTTCTTTCCAGACCCAAGGCCCCTTTGGAAATTAATATGTATGTAAAAAGAAACCACCGTGGTGGAACATACAGGGTCCAAGACATACAGGATCCTAGAATTGAATATCCTCCAGAGACACGAGCTGCTATTGAGGAGAATATGTTGTTAGAAAAACTTCATGATTTTCTCCAGTCCAGCGAATACAGCATATTCGCCAATTGTGGAGGTCTACTCTTGAAACCTGATGGACTCCATCCGGTTTACCCATTCATCCATCCACTTACCTAGAACCCAGATCAGGAATTTCCTGAAAGATTAAAATGGTTGTTTTGGTACTTGTTTAACTTGTACACCATAGCTATTCAGTTTCCCACTGAGCAAATTTGGTGAACTCTAACAGAAATACTCAAAGCACAAGACCACAGACGCCATAGGTTAAAACATTTGTTTTCATTGTTAAATTGGTTTATGCCCCTTAGTGCCTGGCGTGCTATTTTTGGCACAGAAAACCGATAGGGACGACCAGAACCTGAAAGGCACACCATTATTCTTTTCCATCGACCATGGACATTCATCCACCTAATAGGAGATCATGGGGAAAGACCATCAAATATAGGAACAAGTTGATTCATGCGCCTAGCAGGTGTTCCTAGTTGGAACTATCCAGTGCGACGAAGAAAATGATCCACAGTATGAGTGATTCTCCAACAGTTCTCAATGCACCCGTTTCCTTTACTCATTCACCTTCATCTTCATCTCTTTCTAAGTTTCCCATCTCTAATGCTTCAAAGATTGACTTCCTATATGAAGTCACTCAAATCGAACACACTAGAATCTCATAAACCTAGCTACCCCTCATGAATCCATACTCTACTTTTGCAAAACCATCATCATCATTTTCTCCCATCCACTCTATCAAACAGCTCATTCGACATACTCCCCATCAAGTTAAGGAATATGTCCAGTCGTCCAAGTTTGATCAACATCCTATTTCTGCCACAGACAAAGAATACTTTGTTACCCTTCAGATGCCCCCTAAGTTCCCTCGACAGTGGGCACAGTAAGGCTATACTCACATGCACTACGGTGCAGTGCGTCTTGCTCTTACCTTCCACAGAAGAAGGGGTCTTCCTATAGTCGCCAGAATGGCACTTCTGGACAAAAGATTTTTGGAATACCAGCATGCTTGCATAGGGACAGTGCAAACTACCCTAAATGTTGGCACAGTGTTTGTCACACTTTATCCCAACTTTAACATTGCTTTTGCAGATCCACAGCTCCTCTTTTTTTCTAAAGATCCAACTTCAGCTCACAGGAACCCCACAGATTGCAGACTCTGTTGCAGCAACCCTCCATTACCAGATGGTATATCGTGTGCAGAACCATGCACTCGATCTAAATTTCCATGGTAATGAAGATGCCCTGTTCATCTCCCTTGAGAATGATCAAGCCTCCTGCATCCATGTTCCCCGGCAAATTCCTAAGGAAAAGTTAACCAAGCTTCTGCTTGAAACTTGGATAACGAATTATGAACAGCTTCACCAAAGCAACAAGCCTATTTATTCTGTCAATTCCGAATTCATCTGGAAAAAAGATGGCCTAGTTCAAGTTAAGTTCAACAAAGGGAAAGAAGAAGCACCTCTGATCTTCCCAACACTTTACCTGATTGAACCATGTGTTTCAGATCTAGTACCCGAAGACGATGACCCGAAGAAGCTCGTTGAGTCCTTCAAAACGGATGGACATCTTGTCCATCATTATAAAGATCCCTTGGCCACTACTTTTGGGATCCATGGTGTCAATGTTCTTATTGCACCAACTCACCTGACGAGGTCGATCCAACGATGAAAAGAAAGGCTCGAAAGAAGAACAACAAAAGAAAGAACCTACTTTACCAAAGGTATCTTGAAAGAGATCCCATGGTAGGTCCTCTTGGTGACGAAATGGGATACCAATTCTTGGTATCATACTCCTCTTCTACCCCCATTTTTGCCAATACACAGGAGTCAACCACATCACCCCATATACCACCACCGTCACCTCCTCCAAAACCACCACAATCCAAAAAACCAGCTAAATCTGTTATCTCTCCATTTTATAAACCCATCCAGAAGTGGCTAAATCTGTCACAGCCTCCCTCGCTGACACTCCCCACTGCCTTTGATGAAAGAAATAAGAGTTGCAAAACTTCTTCATCCCCTTCTTTACCTGAAATCTGCATGTTCAAAGAAGAAGATTTTCCCCCTCTATCCAGGGAAAATATGCGTCTTGATTTTCCTGAAACCCAGGAATTCACAGACTCTGAACGAAGACATCACCATATGCCAAAAATAAACATGCTTAAGGAAGTGGATGAACAAGGAAGGCCTAGAAGAAATAGTCTTGCTGAGGCAGTACTAAACTAGTAATCTGAAACTATTTTGGCCCAGAATGAAGCCCTTAAAACCATTAACACAAAGTTTGATGGTGTTCACCATAGCATCAAGTTTCACCATGATGTCATTCGGAAAATGCTTCAAGATTTCCGAAAGCGACTCTCGAATCTAGAAGAAGGAAGAGTTTATTCTTCCTATCTAGAAGATTCAATGAAGGACATAGAAAAGCTCAAGCGACAGATAGCGTTCCTCCAAAAAGGACGAATGTCTCTTGCTCCATCATTGGATTTCATATCCAATTTCATATCCTCAGAAAAACCTAAAGTATCAGTACCTTTAGACCCATTTTTCATGCCATATGAACCAGATCGTTCTGATCCCATAAGGCTCAGAAATATCATTCAAGACATGGAAAGGAAAAAGGCCATAAAGATAGGAAAACGAGAAATAGGTTCATCTACTGATCCAGATCAGTCCAAGCAGCGATGGTGTCCAATCCCTTAGAAACATACCTAAATGATTTGACTACCCAAACCCCAGAACCTAAACAGTCTTTCCCTTCTATATCAACCATTAATATCCCAGAAGACTCTGCTTCTAAGGATGGTACATAAGAATTTCATCCTCATCATCCTCATCCAGTGGTTCTATTCCTCCCCTTTATATGGCTGATCCCGATCCAGATCCCACACCAGAGCCAATGTATGAAGACAGTCCTTCTGAACCCCAAGTCGTATTTCTAGATCGAGCCCAAACACATTCGTCCCATACAAATACAAGGTTTTTTACACTAGATGAAGCTGAGGTCTATAGGAACTTGTTTCTATATTTGATGGTCTTTCCCCATGATCTCCTATTGGGTGGATGAATGTCCATGGTCGATGGAAAAGAATAATGGTTTCCATCGACCATGGACATTCATCCACCCAACAAGAGATCATGGGCAAAGATCATCAAATATAGGAACGAGTTCCTATAGACCTCAGTTTCATCTACAAATGCATTATGTGTATGGAACATTCCCAAGATGCATCGCCTCTGACCCACAATCCTACAGAGAACTCCAGAGAGTTCTGTGTCAAGAAAATCGGACAATCCCTCCAGAAGCCTGGCCACTACATTCAGATAACATTTCATGGGATTCTAATAATGCTAAAGAATCAGTCCGATAGGCTCTAGAAATCTACCGACTTGGACATCCTGAAGAAATTCCATCATCATCAGGCACCCAACCAGATCCAACTAGCATCATTTTCCAAGATTCTCAAGACCCATGAGCTGCTTATAGACCATTTTCTGACCCATTCCATGCAAGTTCCTTAAGGCCACCTCATCTAGTGGAAGAAGAAATCGAAGCTCTAATTAGAGACTTCAAAAGACAGAAGGATGACCTCGCCTTCTATCTCGGCGAATCCTCCTCTACACAAGTGGAAGGAGCTGACCTCTCTTTCTCTCTCTCTTTCAAATCAACATAGATTTGCAAGCCTACCGAGATCCACATAATTGGCCTTAGCCAATAATGACGCGTGAAGACACTCCACCACTAGACTCCCCAGCACACCTCCCCTACTGGGAACGAATCCTGAGCACTAGCACTATAGATCATGAAATAGATGATCATGGAACCAGACAAGATGAACCCGAAGACTCGGATGACTCTCATGACAACACTGAAGAACCCATCAATCGAGACTATAGGGACTAAGTCTAGAAAGAATGAAATGTATAGTCCTAAGTGTATTTTCAGTGTGTTTTCGGCCACCATCACGGACCGAGTATTGTAGCACTGCACTGTAGCAGTCACGAGGTGTACTACAAATACGTTGTTTTGCACTATGCAAACAGTAAAATACTATAGCAAGTCACTGTAGCACTATAACAACAGTAACTTGTATTCGTCTATATAAGGCGAAATATGTTGCGTGAGAAATAAGACCCAAAGATCCTAGTTTGGAAAATCTCTCAATCCTTTCTATTTCATGTCCCCTTAAACACTCATCTTTCTTCTTCCTAGCCTGGTAAAAGCCTCTAGGAGATGCAGCTTCCTCTGGTTTTAACATGGGATTAAAGTTCTTGGTTTCCGCTGGCTAAGGCATCCGTGAAAGTCCCTAAAAGGCAGGCCCTTCAGGCTTGAGCGAGTGGCTCGCTGCGTGGGTAGCATATCTGGGATGAACGGTGTCCTTGATCTAGTTGGTATCAGAGCCCAGTTTCATGTTAGAATGCAGTTGATTCATGCGCCTAGCAGGTGTTCCTAGTTGGAACTATCCAGTGCGACGAAGAAGATGATCCACAATATGAGTGATTCTCCATATTTTCGCAAAAGAACTTGTGCATAGCCGAAATGTTGTCTTTGAAATTGGTCGAAACTAAGAACTCGACCTGATTGGTTTCAAGGATGCAACTCCGCCAGTCTTTTAATGAGCCGGTGAATTTTGAAGTAAATTCTAGGAGGATGTCATAATTGCTGTCCCTGGTCAATTTCTGGGTAATGAGCCATGAATGAAATTCCTGAAGTAGATTTATGCTTCGTGAGTTTATTTATTTATCTGATTGAGTTGTTTATTATAAACACTTGGGATTGGGTATAATCTAGGTGCGGGAAATATGAGCATATTAAGCAATTGTAAATCCGATTCTCCGATTATAGTAGATTTTGTTGCTGGCTCTTCCCGTGGATGTAGGTACTGCTATTCGGACCGAACCATGTAAATTTTTGGTGCCCTTATTATTTCTCGTTTACTTTTTTGGCGATTTCGCGTTGACATAAATTGCAATATCCTGGTTAGTTTTCCGTATTAATTTACAACAATGTGCGCAGTAATTGAAAATCAACAGACAATCACACTTCATTCTTGTGGTCTCTCTGCTAGTTTACTATTTTTGTTGTTCTTGCATTGCCTTTCGCAATATCTGAAGGGTGTAAATATTGCTAGTGGATGGTGCTCTCGCGCCTTAGACGATTATCATTTCTCTATTCCTATCGGTGGTTCTTGAAAATTTTTGCAGTAAGGATCTGTCCTAGGCTTGTGAGAGGAGGCAATTCCGCCCATGACTCTATTCAGCTTGCTATTTCCCTTACAACTTCCATCCAACCAGCATCATCTTTGATATGCCTGGACTTCTAAGCAGGATAATTGAAATATTTAAGTTCTTTCAAACTACCAATTCTCTCTCAGCTAATTTTATAGTTAAGGATCCCCCTACAATCTTTTCTCCTCTTTTCTTGACGACACCGTCTTTCACATGACTTAGTCTGACCAAATTTTGACCGAACATAAATCGTCCAATGTTTTATTGATTTGAATTTCGCAACGATGGGAAGATTGTGACTCAATTTTCCAAAATGCAGTTCGATTAAAAAACAGAAAACAAAAAATTACGGGGAACGCAAATTTTCAAGAATTGGAGAGAACGGACGGCCATGAAATTTTCTTGCAATCATCGTGATTCACCTAAGTATTTAGATGATTAAAAAAGCTCTCAATTGGTATATGCTTATGGGAAGTTTAAGTCAAATGATTACTTTTACTTTGCATGATAACACTAAGCTAAAGAAGAAATTTTCAAAAGCATATGTGTACCGTAAAGTGAAACAAAATAGAGGAGGACATAATTATATTGGAGACTACTTACTTCAACTCGAGCACACTTCAATTGTAGCCAAATTTTAACTGAGCATAGCCTTTTTGTCTTATCCAATTGACTCAATTTTTGGATCTATCAAAAATATATGACCCAGATGGTTAAAAAATGACGATTGAAAAATCTAAACTTTACTCATTCAAGTATCTTAAATAATCTAATTCGGAAAAATAGGAAAATTATGTCTATATATTTATGCCCATATTTGATAAAACTTTTATCTTGCATAGTCTATTCGTTCAATGTCTGCTTAACTTGATTTTTAGACCTATGAAAAGCTCGTTGCAAAATAACTGTGCAAATGCAATTCAATTTTTTGAAGCATTGGTTTTGCAAATTTTCAAAAGTAGGACTAAACGACAATCCACAATATTTTCTTCATTGAAAATCTATGTCACTATGGTTGAGCCTAAGTAATTTAGATGATTTAATGCTTTAAATCTCACAAGATCATGCACTTCATAGCATATAATTAAGAAAAGTTTTGAAAATGGTATTTATACGTATTCTTTGTCAAATTTGATCAAACTTAATTTGACCTAGCGTCTCGAGAAGCTCGTGACCCAATTAAAAGAAAAAGAAGTGCTCTAGAATCACAAATTTTCCACAATAGGACCGAATGAAGAGCCATAATATTTAATTCGCTAAAAATCCAACCGCCATTATTATCTCTAATTTAGATGATTAGTCGAGCCACACCAACTCTATTTGCACATTTCGAGCACCTGAAGAGTTCATACTTAAAATGACGGAGGATTCATCAACTACGCAGATTCACGATTCTTAATAGAAAATCGAAAGGTGATTCAGATCTTCATCAACAATGAGTTGCTTGTGGTGAAAATCTTCTAAGACTTGACAACAGGAAAAATGAAAGTTACATAATTGAGCCGTATCGAGATGGCCTCTTCCTGTGCATAAGAATGTGTAACCGTATCCGGTCATTTATTATTAGTATGCATATGGATGCTGAGCTTTTCCAACAAACAAAGTTTGAGACGATATGGTGACCAATATCCACGATTCTTGATTGTCCTACATCACCTGTCTCACGCATATTGAGTAAGAAAATCCGCAAGCATCTCAAATTAAGCAAGTCTCGAATATATACTGTAATTAATTCCGACGCTTTGGATATCAAGCACGTCAAGATGTGGCATGATTTCATGTTATACTAGATAGCCTTTGGGCATTAACTAACATGTGACTTGAATACGTATCAAACAAATGTGGCCCCTCCACTTGAAGCTCGGTCGGTAAAACACCCATGTCAAGGAAAATATCCCATACAAAACCATAATTTTTGGAGAAGTGTATATATTACGTATTATAATTTTCGTGCATATATAGCTCCATCAGGCATTTGCATTTTCATTCTGAAGCCACAAAACTTGTCTCGTGGTCACCGCAGGCACCAGTAGCTATATCAGTGAGTAGTGAAAAGATAACATAATCTTCCAATTTCTAAGGATAGTAAAGTTGAGGGTCAAGACGAATGCCCGCGTCATTTAATTCTAGATAAAGTCTAGATCAGTCCTCTTAATTTGTACCCTTATTCTTTCAACTTCATCACCTTTTTTCTTTTCCAATCAATTCGTCTAACTTGCTTGATTTCTGAATTTGATCCTTCACCACTACTTGCTGCTTCAGGTGTTGAGTGACTATGCTAAGTGGACTCCTTAAATGATGAGACCAAACACATGTATGATAAAGCGATGTCTATTTTTTTTAGCTTTCACATAAGAACCAGTAAGTAAACACTAAAAATCTTTATCACTTAGATATACTCAATCGAGAAAAACACAAAAATAAAGAAAAGAAAAGTATAATACCTGCAATGGCACCCGAAATGTTTACTCTCAAGGTAATGCCAACCCATGTGAAAAAAGAGTTCATAAAGTTAAAGCCATATACAAACAGCTCTCAAAACCAAAAGAGAGCTAAAAAACA
The DNA here is from genome assembly GCA_019926035.1 of Melaleuca alternifolia. Lineage (NCBI taxonomy): Eukaryota > Viridiplantae > Streptophyta > Magnoliopsida > Myrtales > Myrtaceae > Melaleuca > Melaleuca alternifolia. The sequence continues at coordinate 1,551,442 of JAGKPW010002368.1, read as the reverse complement.
AGATGATTGTGAGGACTATGTCAATCAACGCACTTACAATCCACAAATGAGTCTGCACTACACCAAATGCGGATAATGTCAAGCCAGTTTTCATTAAAATTAGAAATGAAAGATCGCTATTCATCAGAATCTCTCTTATTCCGCCCCCATTGAGGTCAATCAAAATAATTTATGAAATTTGCATCTCATGTTTAAACAGTGCACGAGACCCGACCATTCTTTATTTGTAGTAAGGCCATGAACAATCCTCCTTTTTTTGGTAGGAATCCTCCTTATTTTGTAGAGAACCCCCTTTTTTGGCAGAACAATCTTCCCTATAAAAAGGGTGAGAGCATCGGTTGATGCACAACAACAGATCACCCAAATTCAAGTGGAAAGTAGCTAGCCAAAACATGGCTGTAAACAACTTTGCCTCAACTTGTGTTGTCACCCAAAATCAAGTGGAAAAGCAGCTAGCCAAAAGCATGGCTATCAACAAGTTTGCCTCAACCTTTGTTCATGGGCTCTATGACATACATTTTGCTCGGTTATAGCAAATCCTCTCTCTCTCTCTCTCTCTATCTGTCGCCGAAGGACATTTTTTAGCGCATAAAATATGATAAAGAAAGAAGACATAGGGATTCCTTGATCTTGGATGTCGTCATCACTTTTTTCCTTTCATTTAAATTTTTTAAAGCCAAGCAAGGTATCAGAGCCAAGGGGGGCGATTGTGGTGTTGTTCTTTCGTGGTTTCCATACTGAGGCACCGTGAGTATCTCTGCACACTTTTTAAGAAAGAGAAAGGATTGTGGGAACGCAGTAAAACCCGACGGACAGGGTTGTAAGTCGTGAGTGCCCTTATCTTGTTTTTTAACCGTTAAAAGCAGAGAGAAAACACAGTCATAACCATGGAACCAGATAGACGCTCCATATCCTCTTCTAGTTCGGTAGCACTAGACTCCACCGATTGTGGTATGGTGTATAGAAATGAAATAACTTTAGAAGATTTTAATAAATCTTTGAATAATTGGAAAGTGCCCAAAGTTAAGGCAAATCAAATTTATTCAGATGCAAACAAGTTATTTAAGTCTTCCGATTTTATTATTCAGACTGAAGAAAGGGATGTCCCCATCCCAAATTCTTTCGAAAAACTTCGCATTTTAGATAAAAAAGCTATTAAAGATCATATTTCAAAGGCCAAGTACCATTATCTTCACTTCGGCATAGTCCAAATCGGTGTTAAACCTCTTACCAAAGAAGGTCTTAACACTTCCCTTCTTCTTGTTTTACGTGACGCTAGGCTTCTAGACTACGAAGAGTCTATCTTAGCGACCATAGAAACTAGTTTGTGTAGTGGTCCGATTTCCTTAGAATGTTACCCAAACTTTTCTGTTTCTCTTTTAGATAGAAACATCCTTGACTCTCTGACCCTAGAAATCAAGACCCATAATGTTAAAATGGCTCCGGGATCAATTCCCCTGTCTCTTATCTATAGAATTCATTACAAAGCTATGAAGTCTAAGTTCGACCCAAAGGCTTTCCAAAAAAGCCCCAAAGGTTCTACCCTTTATTTACAAACTGATATTACCAGGGCTAACACTACCATTCCCCGTTCAATAGATTGGTGCGACATCCATCTACCAGAACACTGGGAATTAGATAGTCCAGTCCCTAGGCAGATCGTCCAAAATACAGACCCTGCCAACATTGTTCAGCATCCAGAAGGTAAGGTGACCATCCAGTTTCCTAGGAGACAGAGCTCACCTCTTACCCCAAAGAGACCTTCTTTCCATATGTCTAGTTCTAACAGACTTCCTAAACTAGGGACCTCTTCTCGCCCAGATTTTGACCGTGGTTCGGTAGACTTACAACCCACTCTACCACCTATTATAACACTACCAGACAGCACCAGAGGTTCACAGACCTCCCAAGCTGCTAGACCTTCCGCTCCCCCTCTTCCTAATCCCACTGGAGTAGAAACTACTGCCGGGATTGCTAGACCAGTTTATAATATTCCTCAAGATTACCCTGAACCTACTTCCTCAGAGGTAGAAGCCGAGCTCAGCTTTGCCCAAAGAGAGCTCAACGTCATAGATAGAATTTTTGAACCTAATAAGGAGATGCTCAATAGAGAATTCTGTTCCGAGTCTAATTTAGAAATTAGGACTTGGTTCTTTAATCTATTCCGTGGTCATTCCAAGGTTATTAAAGAACAATATTATAATTATATGTACGAACATGGACATCATATCTTGTTCTTTGATTGGTTTGAAGACCACTTTCTTCCGCCCAAACAAATCTGTGTCATTGATAATTCTGTTCAATGGCAGCTCGACGATAACTCCATTATTAAGTCTGTTCATCCACCTCTCAGGAAATTTAAACTTGACCTAGCAGGTACTGAAATAGTCGCCGCACCTTTCAAGACTCTGGAAAGCAATGATGTCTTCGGCTTAAAAAAGGTGATAGAGCAAAACAATTTTGCTAATCAACACCTTCATACCATAGGCAAACAGCTGGATAGAATAGAGACTTTAGCTTTGACTCATACTGAGACAACAGCTAGTCCAATACAACAACCTCTGGTTAGACCTTTCTCGATCCCTAGTATTCCTATTACTAAAAACCCAAGCGCGGAGTTTCTTCAAGCTATTGAACTCCGAAAAGCCAATCTTAAGGGAAAAGCCAAAGAAGCTTATTCCCCTAAGAAAGAAGAACTTTATACTCCCTCTACGACCCCTACTTCCAGAGGAATCATTTTCAATGAACCTCATAAAGAAGTAAATACAATGATACCAATACTCTTCCAACCTCACAAGTTAATCAAGTCTCCTGGAATGAACCTAAGAAAGTCTAGTACCCCAAGACTTCTCCAACGGACATCGGACTCAATGAAAAGTCTAATGTCTCCCAGAATAGGTACTCGTCCGACTCTATTTATGAATGGAATATAGATGGTCTTACTGATCACGACATGATCAATATTTTAAATCAAATGGTCATGCTTGCGAATACTTATAAGACCCAGGAGGCCACTTCCGACCACACCGTTGCCTACTATATCGTTGCCGGCTTTAGCGGACAGCTTAAAGGCTGGTGGGACAACTACCTTACGGAAGAGCAAAGGGATTACATTCTCAATGCTCATAGGTTAGATGACTTAGGACATCCCATCCTTAATGAAAGTGGTGAGCCCATCCAAGATGCGGTAAACACTCTCATTTTCAACATCTCTAACCATTTCATAGGTGATCCTTCTCATATTCGTAACAAAGACCTAGATCTTCTTTCAAATATGCGCTGTCGTTCATTAGGAGATTTCCGCCAGTATAAGGACATATTCCTCCAAAGAGTTTTCCTTCGACCAGACTGCAATCAACCTTTTTGGAAAGAAAAATTTCTTGCAGGCTTGCCAAAACTCATCGGTGAACAAGTTCGTGATAAACTAAGAGAACAACATGGGGGTGAAATATCCTATGAAATCCTCTCTTATGGCGAACTTTCTTCTGTTGTTTATTCCATTGGTACCCAGCTTTGTACTTCTTTAAAAATTCAGAAACAATTGAAAAAACAAAACAAGACCCAAGGTCTTGGTGATTTTTGTGTCCAGTATGATCCTACTTTTGTCTCTTCTTCTAAGAAGATTAAAAATAAGACTAGCTCTTGTTCCAAGTGTCTTTCAACGACTGTCATTGCAAGTCTTTTTCCAAAAGAAAAGGTTCTTCTAAAAAATCCAACTTTAGGAAGAAACCTTTTCAGAAACAGGACTCTCCCAAAAAAGATACTTCGAAACGCGACTTTAAAAATTTTACCTGTTTTAATTGTGGTAAGAAAGGCCACACTTCAAGATTCTGCAGAGTTCACAAAAAAATTAATGAACTTGACCTTGAAGAAGAAGTTCTGGATCAGATTAATCAACTCATGATTGATTCTGAGGAAGAATTTTCTTCTGAAGGCTCTGTTTCAGGTTTTCAAATTAATGACATTGAAGCTTCCTCTTCTTCCTCTTCTGATTCTGAACGAGATTTAAACAATACACTTCAAATTAATGTCTTAACGCAAGAAGAAAAACTGTTTCTTGATACTCTCGACAATGAATCTGACCCTTTAATCAAACAAAAGCTTCTTCATAATGTCACCCCTTCTCCCTCTATTCGTATTGAGAAAATTCCTTATAATTTAGATATCATTCTTAACAGGAGTTCTAAACCCAAGAACAAACCTGTTAATATTAATGATTTGAGTAATGAAATCCAGCGGCATAAAATTGAGATACAAAATCTCAAGCTTGCCCAGATTGAACTCCAGAAACAATTCTTAGATTTCAAAGAGAATGATCTAAAAAAGAAAGGAGTCAAGCAAACATCTTCTCAATCCTCTGATAATATTGACACTGAAACCACTGGAAGACATGACTCTCAGTTTTTACTAAATATGCTTACTGAGGTCACAACCAGAAAAATGGTTATCAAAATTGTCATTAAAATCCATGATTTTGTTCTTCCTACAACAGCCCTTTTTGATACAGGCGCATACCTTAATTGTATCAAAGAAGGCCTCATTCCTACCCGGTATTATGAAATGTCATCAGAAAAGCTAAACTCAGCTAGTGGTGATAAGCTCAGAATTCGGTATAAAATCCCTGAAGCATCGATCGTACAAGATCATGCCTATTTTAAAACTTCTTTTATTTTGGTTCAGAATATAAGTCAAAATGTCATTTTAGGAACTCCCTTTATGACCTTAATCACCCCTTTCTTGCTTACTCCAGAAGGAATTGAAACTCAAGCTTTCAATAAAAAGGTTATTTTCGAATTTATCACAAAACCTCAGACAAGGTCTTTAAATTCCGTTCAAGAACAATCGATCTCCCAAATCAACTGTCTTATTCAAGACAAAGAAAGCCACCTCTCTTTCCTTAAAGAGGAACTGGGAAATAAACGTATCGAACAAAGGCTTCTTGATCCTATCATTTTAAGAAAAATCTCTAATCTCAGACTCTTTTCAAAACAAATGTTTGCTCTGACATTCCGCATGCTTTTTGGCATAGGCGAAAACATATTGTCAATCTTCCATATGAACCCGACTTCTCTGAGAAAGACATTCCAACAAAGGCAAGGCCTACTCAGATGAATCACGAGGTGATGGAACATTGCAAAAAGGAGACAAATGACATTGTCGATAAAAAACTTATCCGAAAAAGTCATTCTCCTTGGAGTTGTTCGGCTTTCTATGTCAATAAGGCATTTGAAATCGAACGAGGAACTCCTCGTCTGGTCATCAATTATAAACCTTTGAATTCTGCTCTCAGTTGGATTCGTTACCCTATTCCTAATAAAAAGGATTTGCTTAACAGACTCCATAGTTCAAAAATCTTTTCAAAATTCGATATGAAGTCTGGCTTTTGGCAAATACAGATCGCTGAGAATGATAGGTACAAAACCGCCTTCACTGTACCATTCGGACAGTTTGAATGGAATGTCATGCCTTTTGGTCTGAAAAATGCCCCTTCTGAATTCCAAAGAATAATGAATGATATTTTCAATCCTTACTCTGATTATATTATTGTTTACATTGATGATGTTTTGGTCTTCTCAAAAGACATAGATGCACATTTTAAACATCTTTCTCAATTCTTCAAAATTGTCAAAATCAATGGCCTTTCCTTTTCACCCACGAAATTGGTCTTGTTTCAAACAAAGATTCGTTTCTTAGGACATGACATTACACTTGGTACTTTTAGACCTATAGCTCGGTCTATTTCCTTTACCGAAAAATTTCCTGATGAAATTAAAGATAAAACCCAGCTCCAAGGATTCTTAGGATGTCTGAATTATATCATGATTTCTTCCCTAATATTAATATTACTTGCAAGCCTTTGCACCAACGATTAAAGAAAAATCCCCCAAACTGGTCTTCTGAACACACCAATGCTGTTCGAAAGATCAAAGCCCAAGTCAAGGAAATCCCTTGCCTGCATCTCTCTGACCCGGCTGCTTTCAAAATCATTGAAACAGATGCGTCAGAGGTGGGCTATGGCGGTATTCTTAAACAAAGAATAAATGATAAAGAGCAAGTGGTGCAGTTCATTTCCAAGCACTGGAATGAAACTCAGCAAAACTACTCTACCATCAAAAAAGAAATCTTGGCTATAGTGCTAGCCATTTCAAAATTTCAAGGAGAAATTCTCAATAAACGATTCCTCCTTCGCATCGATTGCAAATCTGCAAAAGATGTTCTTCAGAAGGATGTGTTAAATATTGCCTCAAAACAAATTTTCGCAAGATGGCAGGCTATACTTTCTGTCTTTGAATTTGATATAGAATATATTAGTGGTAATACAAATTCTTTGCCAGATTTTCTTACACGAGAATTTCTACAGGGGAAAAGACCTAATCATGCCACCAAAACCTAAAAAATCCTCAAGCTCTGAAAAGGGAAAAGCCAAAGCTTCACCTTTTCCTTCTTCACCAAACATAACTGATGTTCCATCACCCAGAGGTTTGACCCCAATCACCAGGTCATGGCTCGAATCTTTAAATCAAAGGCCACTTCAAATCGGTGGACCAAAACCAGCCCTCTCAGCTGCCTCGACAACATCTAGACAACTCATACCAAAAACAGGTGGGCAAACGCGTGCCTCTTCTACACTGTTGAGGACCCCTCAGCCTAAAAGGACCGTAGTCTCCTCAGCCTTGGTAAGGATCCCACAACCCGAAGGGGTTTTGGCCTCTCAACCTCCTACTTCTTTAATTTCTCAAAAATTTTCACAAAAAACACAGCCCAAATCTCCTTGGGTTAACAAAACCTTCTCCCCAAAAATAATTTCTGTTGAAAAGGATTTTTATAATGAAGATCCTTTTATTTTTGCCAACAAACTCTTCCCTCCTTCCTGGTACTATACTCCCCATGATATACTCAAACCTCGAGAGTATTATGAAAGGATACTCAGAGACACCTCCTCTTTTGTCTTTAAACATTTTTTCAAAAGTGACACAAACCATTGTCTTGATTACTCTACAGCCAAAATCCTTGGTGTCCTCCACCCTAGAGATTGGCTCCCCTCACCATACTCTTCAGAAAAGTTCGAAGACAAGCTTGCTGAAGTCCCTTCTTCTTCTTACCGTCCATCATACACATACTATGATTACCAGCAATCCTGGTACCTCTCCTTTTTCCGCCAAAATACCGCAAGAACCCATACTTGGCTATTTTTCTTCAAAAAGGATTTCAACACTGAAAATCTCCCCAATTGGTTCACTAATTGGTGGGATACTTTCGGTCCCTTATATGATATACTGCCCTCTGATTATCTTAAAGGTTACCAAATTTTCTTTGACCTTTACAAACCACCTCCTCACGAAGAAAACTTCCCTCTACTGATGCTTTTCTTCATCCATTTCAAGATTTCTTGGGTTTTTGCATGGATCCTAGAACTCCAAAAATTAAAATGTTCCACCGAATTTGTTCTTGCCAGAAAATTCCGAACAAAATGGTGGGATAATTTCAAATTTCAAGAAAATTGTGCCCCAGAAGCTGTAAAGAACTAGATCACGATTCATAATACACCAGCTAAAGAAGCTTCCCCAAGGCTTGCTTTCAAATCTCTAGCAATGTCAAAGTTAGCTGGAGCAAAAGATGATGAAGAAGCCCAACAAATACTTCTCCAATACGCAGCAGAAATACAAGGGTCCAACACTTCAGAAGAAGGATCTTCAGAGTCTCAACCTCTCTTCGGACATGACGAGGGACGAGAAGATTTTCCCAACTTGGAAGATCTTTGAGACACCACCAATATCCCAACATATTTTAATTTTACTGTTCACAAATACACTGTATTCACTGCACACTGTAGCAAAATACGGTTACTGTTCATCCTACACTGTACACTGTGGCGGTCACTATACAAACAGTATTCACACCTGCCTTTATTACAACGGCTCTCCACCATTCCAAGGGCACGTTGTCACAGCAGCAGAGAAGCCTTCTGAGATCTAAACACACACACACTCTCTCTCAGGACTTCCCTCCCGACTTCGCAACAAGCACTTGCGCTCTCTCTCTCTCTTTCTTAGATCCCTCTCGGACAGAAAGAAATCACATACATCTTCATCCTCCTCAACTTCTGAAAACCCAGAACATGAAGAACTCGTACATCGCTACTCATACATTCTCCCTCTTTCTCAGATCCTTCCTGGACGGAAAGAGTTCTTGAATATCCCTTCTCTTCTCAAAGAGTAAGTATCCCATTCTAGATCTGAAACCAGATCTCCCCTTTATAGGCACCGAAGTTCACAAACTTTCTCCTTAGTTTGTTGTTCTTCATTTATATTTGTAATGCACAGATCCTACGGATCTTTTACTTCCCTTGTACTGTAACTTTCAGTTTATTTATATATAAGAATGTCTTCTTTATACATCGCACAAACCCATAATTCTCATGGCTCTGCCGAGATCTGTGGAGTTTAGTACTTGTTATCCATTTTAGTACATTTACATTTCTGTACATTTACTTTACAGTACTAAGATCTGCAAGTACAAAGTCATTTAGGTATTGATAACGGGCAAATTTCGCAGGCTAAAACGCACTTACCAAGTGTACATGCTTTAGGCACCTTCTGAATCTTACATGTGGAGTAAGATCTTAGGGTGGAGCTACTTGCCATAGCCGAACTTGCTTCGTTTTCCATATCCTAAGACTCGTTCTTAGTGGGTTCTTTTAAATCTTTGCAATTTACTTAATTTGTCACTACGGCAGGCCGAGCCGCCTATTACACTTAATGCTGTTTCTTTACCTTGCTGCTTTATTTGTTTGCATAGCTTACATCGCGTTAGCTTTTCACATAATGTATAACATCAGTCATTTCTGTTTATCTTTCTGCTAATTCTTTTCTCTTCTTTGCCTTCTTTCTTGGGATTAATTTGATTGTTCTTAGAGCACCGTTAGAGTCCCTACAGTTATCTCTCCCTCTATACCTTTCCCTCAGATCCTTGGGTCAAGATGGTATCAGAGCCAAGGGGGCGATTGTGGTGTTGTTCTTTCGTTGCTTTCCGGAGTCTTGAAAGGTGCGGCGACTATTTCAGTACCTGCTAGGTCAAGTTTAAATTTCTTGAGAGGTGGATGAACAGACTTAATAATGGAGTTATCGTCGAGCTGCCATTGAACAGAATTATCAATGACACAGATTTGTTTGGGCGGAAGAAAGTGGTCTTCAAACCAATCAAAGAACAAGATATGATGTCCATGTTCGTACATATAATTATAATATTGTTCTTTAATAACCTTGGAATGACCACGGAATAGATTAAAGAACCAAGTCCTAATTTCTAAATTAGATTCGGAACAGAATTCTCTATTGAGCATCTCCTTAATGTCTAGTTCTAACAGACTTCCTGAACTAGGGACCTCTTCTCGCCCAGATTTTGACCGTGGTTCGGTAGACTTACAACCCACTCTACCACCTATTATAACACTACTAGATAGCACCAGAGGTTCACAGACCTCCCAAGCTGCTAGACCTTCCGCTCCCCCTCTTCCTAATCCCACTAGAGTACATATATATGTACATATACATAGCACTTAGTATTTCATGCCTTTCCTATATTTAAATCATATATATTAGAAAAATAAGTTCAAATCAAATGGGGAGAAAAAAAGGGCACATAATATTCTTTTTTTATTTTCTTCAAATTCATGTATATGGTTACGATTTACATGGAAATATTGTGATAATAAACAATATTTTTCAAACTTTGGCAGATATAGCGGAGAAGAACACTAGAAGTGCCAAAAGTTGTGTAGGGCGCTCACTTTAGTGCTAAAAGTTTCAAAACACTTACTTCAGTTCCACTTTTTCAAAAAATTGAAAATTTCAGTGCCAACTCCAATATACCTACTGGAAATCTCACGTGGCCTATTGTTTATTAATTTCCAAATCCAATGTGGCTCTCCGGAAGCCCAGTCAGCATATAAACATCAAAACGACGTAGTGTAGTTAACTTTCTCAAAAATAAGAACCCTAAATCAAAAAACCAAAAAAGATAAGAAAAAAAGAAAAAAATACATGGGGAGGGCTGGACCTGTGGCCATCGCCCCAATGCTGATAGGGCGACAGTCCCCGCCGACTCCTCGGCGAGGGTTGGCGGCTTGAAAGCTCACCTACTCGGGCACTGCTCTTCCATATCTAATCTCTCTGATGGAGTCGCCTTCCGTTCGAGTGGTTCTTGAACACTGTGAGTAGTAGTGTTCTCTTTCGCTCAAGGAAACAACCTAACAGTGACTACATTAATTTGCTTTACTCATTTCTCAAATGTTTCTCCTCATTTCTCTCCCCCTCCACTCTCTCCCTCATTCCCCCTCTCCCTTTCTTTCTGTTCCCATCTCTCTCTCTCTCTCTCTCTCTCTCTCTATGCCCTAAAGATACAGTAGAGAGAGAAAGCGGTGGCGGAAAGAGAGAAACCAAAGACCCAAGCTATTTATTTTTGGGCTTCAAACAGACTCTCCATGTCGTGTGGCTCCTGAGCTGCCAGCCCTCGCCGAGGAGTCGGCGACCCTGCCAGTAACGGCCACCACCCTACCTATGTTGGGGTGGCAGCCACAGGCAGGAGTGCTCCGGCCTTCCCCCTGTATTTTTTTTTAAATCTCTTCTTCTTTTTTAAATTTAAGTTTAAACACTAATTTGATCGATTTCCTACGTGGATTCTTATTTTGCCAAACAATTACCACATCAAATAATACCAATAATTATAAAAGTCACGTCAATTTTTGGTCGAAATTCTCGCCGTTGTCACTTAAAAGATCATGTTTTTTCGGAATTGGCACTGAAGTGAGCATGTTGAAACTTTTGGCTCTAAAGTGAGCGCTGTACACAACTTTTGACACTTCTGGTGTTCTTCTCCCTAGATATAAACAATGATGAGCTAAGCGATGACACCTCTAAAGGACCTGAAGATATCCAACATGGAAGCCACGTCCCCAAATGGATTATAAACATGTTATCGCTTCTCAAATTGTTGATAACGGGGCAAATCTCCAATTGGATTGACCGTCGCTTCACAATCCCGTTGAGCTGTTTACTCGCCAGTGTCGGTGTCCACTGCACTGTCATGATCACCCCTGTTTACATTGCTAATATCTCCCCTACATTCTTCCGTGGCTAACTTACCTCCTTCCCCAAGATACTCATTTTATTTTCTTTTATTTTCCTAATTTTGTAGCATCTTTTTCATTTTTTCATATTTCATGCACATTCAACAAAAAATGAATAACTAGCTCAAGGATGGAGTTAAATTCGCCACGGAAGAATGCAAGGCAAACCTCAATGATTTAGATAGGAGCGATCATGAGGACATAGCTGACGATGACGTTGGTGAACGAGCAGCCCATAAGGATTACCTAATTGCAAGCAAAGCCCATGCATAGGCACTCAAATTAAAATATAGCCCAACCAACACAATTGCGGAGCGACAGGAAATCAATTGAAGGCCCACCTCGCCATCAATGATCTGAGTGAGTGATAAAACATAAAGAATCCATGTTAACTCCTCCACCTCCACATGAGACATATCTAGCTTATTTATATGTTATCGCTCCACTCATCACTCCTATATATACCAAAATTCAAAAAAGAAAAATTATTGTTCATTACCGCAATGTTGATAGGTAAATTGTAGCCATATAGAAGAAATTAAAAAAAAATGAGCGCTATTTCCCCTCTTTTTGTTGGAATATATATAAGAAGTATTATAAGATGAATGATGAGAAACAATAAGTGCGATGGACTTTTTATCTAAATGTAAGTTGCTTAGCTTAAACAAAAAGTGCAAAGGCCAACACAAACACCTATATGTTATTTAATTATAGATTATATCTAGATCAGTGCTCTTAATTTGTACCCGTTTTCTTCAACTTTATTGTCCTTTTTCTCTTCCAATCAATTCCTCTAACTTGCTGGATATTCTAATGTGATCCTTTTGTGACATACCGCTACTTGCTCCTTTAAATGTCGATCAACCATGCTAAGAGGCCCCGCTTAATTGATGTAACGAGACACATGTATGATAAAGTAAAGTCTATTTTTCTGCTTTCACATAAGTAGTAAGTAAACACTTAAAATCTTATCACTTAAATATACTCGATCGAGAAAAACATAAAAATAAGGAAAATAAAAATAAAATACTAGCATTGGCACCTGAACAATAGGAAATAGAAATCTGGATAGAGCACCATCAGCATTGCTTCTCCACATCAAATCTGAATATGGAAGATTACCAAATTGCAATTGTAACATTTCCAAGAAGCAAGTGACTGTAGGTGACAAAAGGATCAAATTGCACATCAATACATCAAGCAAGTTAAGATACTCAATCTAAAGAAAATTTTGTAGATAATAAAATTTGACTGAGCCTACAACATGAATTATAAATGAAGAATAGCCATCCAACAAAGTTTTGTAAATTATTTCAAAAAAAAGGTGTGGCAGATAAAAGAAAGTTCAATTCCAACACAATCCAAATGAGTAAAAGATATCCCATGTGCAAGTTGATATCCTGACATGGATCCTCAGTATGTTTTCTCTCTTTAAGTCACTGATGGTGGGGCAAATGAACTGGTCGTCTGCCACTAAGAGTTCATGTTGGCGAGGGCCATGTTGTTTGCCAAGCGCCTACTTATATGCTTCGACCGCACCTAGGTTGTTTGCCTATTGAGCTGCTTATTCATTAACGTCGGCATCGGCTCTATTGTCACAATCGCGCCGTCTACATCACCGAGATCTATCCTACCTTCTTCCATGGCAAGCTAAGCTCCTTCTTTAAAGTACTCATTCATTTTTTTTCTTTTCAATTTCTCAATTTTGTGGCATCTTTTTCAGTCATCAATCCGTGTTTTTCATGTTAAATGTTGAATTTATTCATAGTGGATAGAATGCACATTCAACATGGAAAAGATAAAAGTTGATGACAAATATAAAAAAAAAAAAGATGCTGCTGAATTAGGAAAATATAAAAAGAAAATAAGGGAATGCAAAAGACAATAAAGACCTCAACGACGTAGTCGAAGAAGATTATGAGTGCATGGCCGACCTGAAGTTGCCGAATGAAGCAGCCAAACTGGAGGATTACGTAATTGCGGGTGGCTCCCATGAGCAGCCACCCACATAAAGGATGGCTCCAGCCAACAGGATCGTGTAGTGGCAGCCGATCTAGTCAGAGGTCCATCATGCTATCAATAATATGACGAGTCTTAACACATTCCAAGATCCATGTCCAGCAACCTACTTTACGTGTAATACCACTCAACTCATCACTCATATTTACCAAAGTTAAAAATAAAATATTTTTTTTATCATCATAAATAATTTAAAAAAAAATTATGTGCCCTATCATCCAATTTTTTTATTTAAATTTATTTTGTTAATATATATATATATATATATATATGATTATAAGATAAAAATGATGGGAAATAATGGACGAAACACAACTCAGAAAAACAATGTAAAAGTTATGTGATCAGTGTAATGAAAACGTCCGGTAAATTAACAGAGGGAATGTAGACAACTTTTCTCTGGTCATTGTCCGACGCTTTTGACTCCGTTTCCTTTCTCATAGACAATTTTCACCACGAAATCACCATTGCCGTGAACACAGCAGCTACCGAGGTATACAAATAAAAAAGAAGTGTCAGATTAAGTTATAATAACAAAGAAATCATGCTCAGTATTGAATGAAAACTTCTTTTCTCAAAAATATGCTTGTGCTATGTTTCAAGTAATCCAGAATCATGCTCAGTGGATGATGAAAGGATCAAATGGCACATAAGAATGTCAAGCAAGATAAGATACTCAATCTTAAGAAAAGTTTGAAAGACAATCAAAAGTTAATAAAGCCCATAATATGAACTATGAATGCAAAATTTGCCATCCCACAAGGATTTTCAAACTATTTCCAAATAGAATGTGTGGATTAGATTGATAACAAAAGGTCAGTTCCAAGACAGATAAGTGCGAACAATTCGATCTTAGAGCACTTATCCATGATTTGACTCGATCTTACAAATTCTAGAGTTCAATGGGGGTATTCGCTTTTTGATAGAAAAATCAACTACAAACCACAAGGGGGGTGCAACCCACGTTCAAAGAGAGCCCAAGAAGTTAAAGCCATATACATACTGCTCTCAAAACCAAAAAAGTGAGCTCAAAGACAAGATGATTATGGACTACGTCAACCAAGGCATTCGCTTCCACATGCAAGCCTCCACTACACCAAAGGTGAATAATTTCAAGCCGATTTTCAGTAAAATTAGAAATGGAAGATTGCTTTCCACCCGAATCTCCTTTTTTTCCCACTCCATTGAAATCAACCAAAAGAACCGTTAAATTTATATATCAAGTTTAAACCGTCTACAAGACCCAGCCCTCCTTATTTTGAAGCGATGACATTGAACGATCGTCCTTTTGGTAGAAACCCTCTTAATTATCAGCCATTTAAGAATCCTGCATCCGTCCTTCTAAAAGGTGAGAGCATCAGTTGATGAAAACAACCAATCACCTGAAATTCAAGTGAAAAGGCAGCTATGCAAAACATGCCTCTGAACATGTTCACCTTAACTTGCGCCGCCGAGGGCTGCATGACCTTCATTTTGCTTACTTAGTAAGTTTTCTCACCCACCCCAATTTAATGCATAGAAAATGGGAAAAAATTCCCAAAAAATCATATATAAAGCTCATCGCATTTATTGTATATCTTTACAATGTACATAGGACATTGTGATGATAAACAAGGCTTTTATTTATTTAACTTTGGTAGATATAACAATGATGAGCAGAGCGACGATGCATTTGAAGGAGCTAAAGATATCCCAAGGGCAGGTTGAGGTCTTGATGGGGTAGACCTTTGCCGACTCTTATACAACTTTATAGGTAATAATTGCAAGTGAATCTGCTCACCCTAAAGCGGACCCTATGTTCCATGGGACCACATAGACCCTACGTTCCTCTATCTATCGATTACAGATGAAGTTTGCTTTGAAAATTGGAGTTCCATGGGACCGCACATAAAACCTGTGCAAACTTCCCTTGTCTTCACTAATGGTGATTCAAAACTACTTCTGCTTTTTTTATCGTGTTCTCAGTCCAGCTCTTTAATTGTATCCCAGAGCGGAGTGAGACAACACGATCTGCAATTAGTGAGTGATGGAAAGTTAGACCAATAATCCAAATCACGCGCGGAAACGATATTTAGTCGGACTAAGACAAAATTAGTTTAAGCTGAAAATTTATTACTTTCGAAAATTTATACCCTCTAGGAAGAAGTAGTTGCGAATATATCATTTTGGTAAATCATTGATCTGACTTTTCAGGGTTATAGCGTCTGATGATGCATTTCTTGCTAAAATCCACAGTGTTTTTGCGTACGTATCAATGGGTTTCTTGAGGAAATGACTACAATGGTTGATGGGAAAACTTCACCATTTGACAATAGAGAGAGTCGTATATAAGAAGAGTGTTAATATTGTGGCTTGAGAATAATTAGATTTTGATGCTTGGAGTATCACACGATAAGAGCTATATAAAATAGGAAAACAATTGGTCATTGTCATTATTGGTGGATACACCTGCATATTTTGCATTCAATATATTGCCATACCAAGAAAAATGATAAATGGTAGTTTATGTAGGAATTGTATAATCCACATCAATGCACATCCTGTCATTTTTACTTGATTTTTTGTAGAAAATCAATGTATCAAACCTCAATATAATTTTACTTGATGGAAATTGTAGATGAGGAAATTTGATGATCGATATTCAATATTGTTTTTGGATGTGCTTGATAAAATGCTAGAGTACTTAATCAACAGGTTACTATATGCAGCTAAAAGCCGTAAATTGTTCACTTGTTTTTCTACTATATGAGTACCACCTTTGTCATTTAGAAGGATTTCCAACATCAATCAAACCCAATGGTGTCGCATGTAGTATTCGATATCGATCCAGGGATGCTAGTCTTAGTAGGAATAAAAGATGGAGAGAAATGCTCTCTAAAAGCATTTAGAGACAAATTTATGTAAGAGATGGTACGTCGTGCTGATATCACTAATTAGCAATTAACTACTAATAGTTTTTGAGAAAAAAAATCCACGATCAAATTTTGGTGATGAGGAGTAACCCTTCCTTTTCTCTCTCAGAGCAAACCGCTCATCTTCCAAAAACTCTTCATTTCTGCAGTTCTTCCATAGGCTCTCGGCTTCTCGAGAGCCTACTCCTCTTTTGATTTCTCCTTTTTGCTTGTTTTTTCTTTTCTCTCCCGATCTGTTTTGGAAGTTTGTTTGTCTGAATAAATTTCTGCAGCGGATCTCCGGTGACTGTGGAGTCCAATCTAGTCCTTATCGAGGAGGATGATCGTGATGTGGTTCCACAATCTCTTCAAGATTCGGCCGCTCTTCTCTTCTGATTTAGATTTCGATCTAAATTTAGGAGTTTTGCTCTTCCGATCTATTTTTGGGAGTTCCTTCCAGGTACTTGATCTGTGTTCCTATCATCTTTTGATGTTGCTATTCCAGCATGGTGATGATAATGAGAGCGTTGAACCTAAAAGCATGCTGCAAACCATTACAAGTGGAAGTTGAGATCTTGGCGTTTGCTCATTACTGAGTATAGTGATTGGCCGCAAAAATTTATATTAGCAAATCTATTCTTGAGGGATAAGAGTGTGCTCGCTACATATTATGGTTTGTTATGTGTTCGTTTGCTAGACTTGAAAGATTTGTGCGTACCTCCATCTCTCATGTATTATTCTGAGAAAAGAATGAAATCTTTCTTTCGACCAAAAAATAAATTGGTGATGACAATAATATTTTTCTTATTGCAATCCAAAATACCCTAAAAAGTGCTGATTTTTTTAAGGTAGATGAACCCACTATAAGAGTTATATAATTACTCGTTTGGTTTATTCTCAATGCTAAAATTATCCAAAAAGTGCTCTTAATTTGTACCCTTATTCTTTCAACTTCATCACCTTTTTTATTTTCCAATCAATTCCTCTAACTTGCTTGATTTCTGAATTTGATCCTTCACCACTACTTGCTCCTTCAAGTGTTGAGTGACCATGCTAAGTGGACTCCCTTAAACGATGCGACCAAACTCATGTATGGCAAAGTGACGTCTATTTTTCTGCTTTCACAAAAGAACTAGTAAGTAAACACTAAAATTCTTTATCACTTAGATATACTCAATCGAGAAAAACACAAAAATGAGGAAAAGCAAAATATAATACCTGCAATGGCACCCAAAATGTTCACTCTCAAGGTAATGCGTACCCATGTGAAAAAAGAGTTCATAAAGTTAAAGCCATATACAAACAGCTCTCAAAACCAAAAGAGAGCTCAAACACAAGATAATTGTGGACAATGTCAAGCAACGCACTTACAATCCACGATATTTTGTAGCGATGACATTGAAATGGAAGATTGCTTTCCACCAGAATCTCCTTTTGTTCTACTCCATTGAAATCAAACGAAAGAACTGTTAAATTTATATATCAAGTTTAAACCGTGTACAAGACCTGGCCCTCCTTATTTTGTAGCGATGACATTGAAAGATCCTCTTTTTTGGTAGAAACCCTCTTAATTTTCAGCCATTTAAGAATCCTACGTCCGTCCTTCTAAAAGGTTAGAGCATCAGTTGATGAAAACAACCAATCACCTCAAATTCAAGTGAAAAAGCAGCTATGCAAAACATGCCTACTTAGTAAGCTATCCCATGACCTCCGTTCTGCTTACTTTGTAAGTTTTCTGCCCCCACCCCAATTTAATGCATAGAAAATGGAAAAAAAATGCCAAAAGAAAACATAATTTTGGAAAACATTATCTACTAATATCATATGCAAAGCTCATCGCATTTATTATTTCTTATCATTCTTATCATATAATCATATACATTAGGATAATAAATTCAAATAAAAAGGGAAACGGCATATAATATTTTCATTATTTTAGTTTTTTCAATTTATTGTAGATGTTTACAATGTACATAGGACATTGTGATGATAAACAAGGTCTTTTTTTCAACTTTGGTAGATATAACAATGATGAGCAGAGCGACGATGCATTTGAAGGAGCTAAAGATATTCCAAGGGCAGGTTGAGGTCTTGGTGGGGTAGACCTTTGATGCTACAAGATCATGTCGCTAAGGCCCATCCTCCTCACCAAGCGCCTACTAATAGGATTCGCTCGCAACTATGTCACCCTTAGTGAAATCTTTATTAGATCCTTCAAGTGTATCATCGCTCTACTTATCACTCCTATATTAGCCAATAGTTCAAAAATTAATCTTGTTTATCATCACAATATTTTCATGCAAATCGTAACCACATAAAAGAAATCAAGAAAAGAACAAATCAAAATTATAAACCCTTTCCTCTCTTTTTAGTTGAATTTATTTGCTCTCGCCCTTATATAAGAACGGATGAAGGATATTTGAAAGGTCAAAAATAAAGAGAAACCCTATAAACAAGGAGGATTGCTTTTCAAAATATAGAAGGACCCTAGAAAATAAGGTCCTTATCTCAACTACCAGAGCCAATGAGTTGGGACTAACGGTCCACGTTCGATACCAATTATCACAAACTCTTACTTTGCACGATATTGGGAGATTTAAATTTAGATTCAATCAATCTCTATGAGAATTTTAAATGAGGAGTTAGTGTCCAAAATGGTCGGCCGAGACCTCCGAAAGGTGTTTATACGCTGCATTATGAGAGATAAGAACCTTAGAATTTGAAGAGAATAAACACACGACACATGGAAAAAAAAGAGTTTTGATTTTGTTGCGCAAGTGGGGTGATGTCCCAAATGGTAGGCGGCGGGGGACCTTCTAAAGGTGTTGATACGTCGCATTATAAGAGATAAAAGAACTTAGAATTTGAAAGGAAAAATAGCACAAGACGCGAAAAGGGTCTTTGGATTTGTCGGGTCTACGCTAAATTCTAGGAAAAGGGCTGGAGCTTTTGGGAAGGTGTGATAGATGCACGCACATCTTTGGTGACTCTCCCATGTACGCCAGCTAATGAAAACCATTGGATGTATTTCGAAGCCTCCCCGATGACTTACCCCACACTCTTTTCTCCTTCATCCCCCATAATTCTCTTCTTGGCCGCCTGATCTCTGAGCTCACCCTCCCTCTCCATCAATGCAAACATGAATGGAGAGCTCCCTTTGTGGTCCTCAAACTTTGCCTTTCTTTCCTCACCTTTGATCGAGATGGAGTTCTTAGATTGCCACTCCCAAACAAGAAAATGGGAATCGGGCAGCTCGCTTCTTACTCCTTTTTTTCAAAGATTTTATCGGATCGCCAGGTTGGTCAGGGTTTTGTCGATAAGCACCTCAAGGCACTGATTAATTGTACTTAGTAAAGAGTCACATTGATTTCCGACAATGCCGATTCCACGTGACATGAAGAAGACTACACATTGGAAATGGGAGTCCTTGCTTGCTTGGATGTTTGATCGGTGTCCTTGTACGTCGTTGATGAAATCTCAACAGGGAATAATCCCTATTGTGCATATAAATGTCGTCGATGATAATATGCACAAGTTCTTAAAAAATCAAAATATAACTTGCTAATAAGTACTTTTAAGGAATTCGTTTAAGTATAGTTAATAAAAATATGACTTCATTTTCAATACATTGATTATCTTATTATACAAAAAGAATAATGCACAAAATCCAAGAGAAAGGCGGTAAATCTAAGGCGAAATGACGATTTTGCCACTAGCTTTGGCAATAGAATTGTAAAATCCAAAATATTCTTGCTTGGGACTTATTTAAAAAATAAAAATACGTCATCGCTATAAAAAAACTTTCTTGATCTTCTCGGTATTATTAATCAAACATAATAATCACCTAATTCATTTATTTATTTTCGGGGTGGGGTCATTTTTTCTTTTTCTTTTTTGTAGGGACTGTTCAAAGCTGGCGTGTCGCCATCAAGAAGCTACTACGAGCCTCTTCCCTACAGCTCAGACGACCACGTCATCCCTCAGACCCCCCTTACAGCCTGGCAGAGACTGCCATTTCCGTCCCCGTCCCCTACCAACGGATTCTCTCCACGTGGCGTCCACTCCCTTTGACGTTGACCCATTATTCTTTCTCTGACGAGACTGTATTTTCCGTGCACGCCCGTATTATTGCGCACACGAGCAATTCTGCGTCATTAAGTGTAACCAAATCCCTACCAAAAATAAGAAATAATTTAAAAATAATCCGCATTATGGGAAAAAAAGAGCGTCGTTAATTCATCAAACGGTGGGTAAATGTGTTGATTAAGAGTTTCTTCCTCATAGTCAAGGTTGAGAGTTTGAAATCGCAGCTTCTAGTGTCTTAAATAGGGGAGGATCATGTGCTAGTCTCATCCGAGATATATGGGCCCACCTTTTAGTATCGTCCGTATAGGAGCCCGGCTCTTTAGTGAAGTATGGGCACGGAGGGCTCCCGTGTTGAATTTCTCGGTCATTAAGAAAAGAAATGTTGCCAAATCCATCTTCATCCTCAATTTGGCAGATCCGTCTCTCCAATTCCACGTCGCGGTGACGGTCGATGAGCACTTGATTTTACAAAACTAGAGAGAGATGGCCTTTTATCAGTGAGGAGAGCTTTACCGAAAAGGAGATCGAAAGCCCACGGCGTCAAGGCATGATAAATGATGAAACGTGGGGGGAGAGGGGTTAGGTGGGTCGAGGATGGAGATGGGCTGGGAATGTTCTCTTACCCAAGTGCAAATTACTTTCCCTCGATATTAAAATAAGTCTCTTATTTTAACAAAGACTCCATAAGTGTAAGAGGCATTTATTTTTATTAATTCCTTTTGATTTCTAATTTTTTTTTCATAATGTGCATAAATAGTTTGATTCTATAACAACGAATGGAATTTTATCTTATCTGAACAACTGAAAGTAATATGATTACTTGAATGCTCTAAAATTCAATAAGGAAAAGTGCACTTGATTTATCGACTCGAGTTCAGGTAAGAGTTTCTTGGTGCCTCGGTACAAAAACCAACCGGCTTTTATATGTCGTACGTATAGTGGATGAGGACACAGTATTTGATTTAATTGCACCATCATACACAAGCAATCCCATCCCTAATCTGGCCCTTTTAACTTTATGTATTATGTATATATATATATATATATATGTGTGTGTGTGTGTAATAAAAAAATTTAATATGACCACAAAATAGAAAACGAATTTGATTAAACATTAAAAATCACAAAGTCATAATGATGCATATTTAAAAATACTTAGCTCTCTCTCGCAGCCGTCTCTCTCTCCACCCTTTCCCACTATAAGTACCCTCTCTCTCTCTCTCTCTCTCTCTCTCTCTCTCTCTCTCTCTCTCTCTCTCTTTGCTCTCAAAAGCTTTGAGACCACGCCAATTAGGGGTGAGCATGGTTCGGGTTGGGCCGGTCCCGTGCTCAACCAGAGGACCAACCCGCACAGTGTCGGTCCTCAATTATTGGGACCATGGACCGACCCGTCAAACTTGGGACCGTGGACTGACCCGACCCTATCGGTCCAGTCCGATCCCAGGGTCAACCCGGGATCGCTAAAATTTTCGTACAATAAATTCTATGAAACAACCCATGTCCGATAAAAACATGGTGAATGTGTATTTCATAAACAAAGAAACCCCGACAAAATCAATAGAAATGGAAACAAGAAGACATGATCATTCAAATAAGGACATACATTTCTTACGAGCTTTCCACTTATAAAAAATTAGACAAACATCATTGCAAAGATCCACTAGACCCCAAAAGATATAAAAGAGGGCACTCCACCAATCACTAGATTAAGAACTTGATGTAGGACACTTGACTAAATGATATCTACAGTGTCAAAACATCAGATGTAGGCATGTAAATTCAAAACTTGGTTCCATATCATAGCTTGCGCAAATGGAACCTAATCGCAAGAGAGAACAAACCTTCTGCTGGTAAAACTCACTTACGCCTCCTGACTCCACTAAAAGATGTATATTGGCTATATCCATAGGTGAGATCTGGAAGAAATATTCCATATGCGTAAGATCTTAAAGCAGTATATATGTTTCCAACAATTTTTCTAGTGTTAACGGGTCATCATTGGACGACCAAGCCTTTGTGTCTGCACAATGGAACCCGATTTGCAAAAAAAAAAAAAGCTCTTCTTGCTACTCTGTTGAACAAAAAAGCACAAACTAAGGATCTTATACTCCTTTCCAACCCAGAGAACCAATGATTGTCTAGTGCTTCAGCCTAGAAGCGAAAAAATAATCCATACTCTAGTAAGTTTTGTTTGAATGATTATACTGATGAAAGTCAACTTGTTACTAGCAAGGAATAACTGATGATCTAGGACAATTGGTATTGACTTGCATAACATAATTCATATTTTTGATATTTATTGCTCTGTACTTCTGTAAAAAATCAGCAGAATGACAATTTTCTATCAACTATCTTATCAAGTAAAAAGGACAGTCCATGACTATTGATTGCTTTACAGGAAAGAAGATTTGAAACTTCAAGAGAGAACGGTGGCATCTACTTTTTGGCACTTGTTAACTGAT
Source organism: Melaleuca alternifolia (assembly GCA_019926035.1). Classification (NCBI taxonomy): domain Eukaryota; kingdom Viridiplantae; phylum Streptophyta; class Magnoliopsida; order Myrtales; family Myrtaceae; genus Melaleuca; species Melaleuca alternifolia. The sequence goes on along the minus strand of JAGKPW010002368.1, from coordinate 1,528,856 downwards.
TTGGGCTGAAACTTATAAAAATCAACTTGTACAAAAATTAACAAATTTATTATTTTGATGTAATATATTGTTGGGTTGGTCCGGGTTGGACCAACCTGACACCTTAGGACCGAGGACCAACCTGTACAGTACCGGGTTGGAGATTTTAGGACCGAGGACCAACCCGTTTGTCTTAAAATTCGACCAGGACCGATCGGGTTGGGCCGGTCCTAGGCCTGTCTAGGGTCGACCCTGGAAAGTTGCTCACCCCTAACGCCAATGGCTTCTTACTCTCTCCTGTTCTCTCTCCTTTTCGTCCTCTTCCTCTTCCTCTTCTCGAGCTCCATCTCCTCTTCCTCAGCTGCTCTGGTCCAACAACAACCCCTCGTCCTCAAGTACCATAATGGAGCTCTCCTGAAGGACAATGTCACCGTCGACCTCGTCTGGTACGGTCGCTTCACCACCACCCAGCGTTCCGTCATCGTCGACTTCATCAGCTCCGTCGGCTCCTCTAACTGCCATCTCATCTCCGCCGCCTCCTATTGGCGCACCACCGAGAAGTACAAGGGCGATAGCTCCAACCTCATCGTTGGAAGGCAGGCCCTCCACGAGGCGTACACCCTCGGGAAGTCCCTCAAGGATCGTCACCTCCGTGCCCTCGCCAGTAAGTTCAACTCCTTCGCCGGCACCATTATTGTTGTCCTCACGGCGGCGGACGTCGCTGTGGAGGGTTTCTGCATGTGATGCAAGTCACACGAGTCATCCCACCCTGGGTCGACGTTCGTGTGGGTCGGGAACTCGGAGACGCAGTGCCCCGGGCAGTGCGCGTAGCCGTTCCACCAGCCCATGTACGGCCCGCAGTCTCCGCCGCTATTCTCGATCCAGCTCTTCAATTGTATTCCAGGGCGAGTAAGACAACAAGATCTGCAATTATTGAGTGATGGAAAGTTAGACCAATTATCCAAATCGTGCACCGGAACGATATTTAGTTGGACTAAGACAAAAATAGTTAAGCTGAAAATTTATTATTTTTGGAAATTCCTACCCTCCAGGAAGAAGTAGTTGCCAATAGATCATTTTGGTAAATCATTGATCCGACTTTACAGGGTTACAGCGTTCGGTGATGCATCTCTTGCAGAAATCCACAGTGTTTCTACGTACGATCAATAGGTTTCTTGAGGAAATGACTCCAATGGTTTATGGGAAGACTTCACGATTTGACAATAGAGAGAGTCATATATAAGCAGAGTGTTAATATCGTGGCTTGAGAAAAATTAGATTTCGATGCTTGGAGTATCACAAGAGAAGAGCTGTATAAATAGGAAAAGAATTGGCCATTCTCATTATTGGTGGATACACCTGCATATTTTGCATTGAATATATTGCCATACCAAGAAATACGATAAATGGTAGGTTAGGTAGGAATTGTATAATCCACTTATGTGCCAATGCATATCATGTAATTTTTACTTTATTTTATAGAAAAACAATTTATCAAACCTCAAATTGCTGATGATGTTACTTGATGGAAATTGTAGATGAGGCAATTTGACCGTCGATATTCATTTTTGTTATTGGATGCGCTGATAAAATGCCAACGTACTTAACCATTGGGTTACACATGCATATTTTGCATTCAATATACTGCCATACCAAGAAATACAATAAATGGTAGGTTATGTAGGAATTGTATAATCCATTGACGTGTCCTTGCAGTCATTTTGACTTGACTTTTATAGAAAATTTTGCTTCATGATTTTTTCAAATGTATTCTTAAAATAATTTTATTCAATATAATTTAGTTGATTTAATAATTTCTTTGAATTATTTTTTAAAAAAAATTTAAACCTTTTTTAAATATTTCCTCTTCTAGTCAACAATGGCAAGCTCGACCTCATCGAATCTAGCAAGTCTCAAGTTCAGCGAACTTGGGCAAGCTCAACCTCCCCACCAAATCCAGCAAAGTCGATTGGCACCTTGTGCCTTAAGACTTGACCTCTCAAGCTTGCCTGAGGTGAGGATCGATCCTCACCAACCAAGGGCGAGCTTTAGCTCATCGACCTCAACGAGACCCAAGCTCGTTAATTTGGTGAGGTCTCAGCCTTCTTGGATTCTAGTGAACTAGTCTTTCACCTCTTAGTTAGCAATCGACGGAGAAAGAGGACAAAAAAAGAAAGAAGAAAAATGGAAAATAAAAACAATCGAATTTATTTTTTAAAAATTAAACATAATGAGAATATTAAATTTTTCATAGTATAAAAATGACTTGTTAATAACACTTAAAACTAATTAGGTTACCCATTTATGATCCATTTGGATACCATTTAAGACCCATGAAATTAGTAAGTGGCCCATTTAAGACCCCTTTAATCTTTTAACCTAATCTATTTATGACCCGTATTATTAAATACGAGTTAAAATATTGATGTTTGACCCACTTTGTCACCTTGAAATTACATTTGCCATATTTAACAACTATCTTTTAAAGAAAATATGCGACTCTTACATGAATTGATATATAGTTCAACTTATAAATATTACCCTAGTTATGGATATATTAATTAACTTTGAAATGCATTAGTTTATAATAGCAAAATACACAAATATATAAAAGTAAACAATCACAAGCTTGTTGGCCGCTCTTCATTCAAAATTAACAAAAATCAATATAAAAATTTACTATCTACATGCAAAGCAATTTTGTTCTATTTATATTATAGAGTAAGGAAATATTCAAGAGATTTTTTTAGTCATGCGGAATATTATATTATCGAAGGACATAATGATATAATTTTATTTCTCAAATTAGATTATCTTTCTAGCGAAATATTAAATGCAAAGCTCATTTTTTTCTATCTTGCACACATCAGTTCAATCTAATTGTGAAAAACAAACTAATTTCTCATATAATAAGAAGAGAGCTTGCTATTGGGATAATTACTTGAGATTTTTGTCAATGCATATATTAAAACAAACTTGTTCTCGTACAATTTTATATCAAATACATGAAGCATCGAATATGTTAACCATTTAACTTGTTCCCATGTTCTCTTCCTCCGTTATTTTCTAAGAATGGAAAGCAGCGCTCACTTTTATAAGACAAGGAATTCCATGCAGATTATGATGTGGAAACCTATGCAAACCTCTCATCAAGAAATCCCTAAAGGATATGCCTTAGGACACCTTTCTAATGAGAGGTGTCATGTGCATCTGGTCATTGAATTTGGTGGGATTAGCGACTACATCAGCCTCGAGTGGACTCTAATGCATCAATCGACGACAAAGTAGTGCTTTGACAGAGACTTCAATATTGCAAAACTTCTTCTCCGTCCCCTGGCCATCCCATTGTCTTGTTCTATCATTTAGTAATTGATATTGAAGATGTTATGATCATCATTTGAGAGAGAGAGAGAGAGAGAGAGAGAGGAGTCTTACCAAGGATGCACCAATTTTCTGGTAGATCACTGATCCCATACTTATGTACATGCAAGGTTGGTGCATGTGAAAAATGATTATCGGGTGCAAGTCAAAATAGGTTTTCAAAGAGTCTTGCTTTGAAGCACTTACCGAAATAGTAACAAAGAAGAAATTCGGTTGCCAAAGGTGTGGTGCGGCAAGTGTTGAAGGGCTCTATAAATAGGAACATGTTTAGTCATGCTCATTACTAGTGTGGATAGACTCACAGGATTTGCAGAACTGTATTTATAATAATAATAGGAATTTTTAAATAGGATTTGCTCATTAAAATAGGATTTTAGGAAAAATTTAAATTCAGGAAAAATAATAATATTATTTTAATTTTAGGAAAAATTCATACAAACTGTATTATTTCTTAATAATAGGATTTGCTCATTAAAATAATAATATTTTAAATAGGAATTTTTAAAGCAATTTTCCAATTTTCGGAAATTAAAATATTATTATTTTAATTAAAAATTTTGAACTGGCCGGCCCAACTGCGCGAACCAGCTGTCCGACCGGATCGGACCGGACGGCACGCGCTTGGCACGTGCTCATCCTCTTCCTCTCTCTCCTCCCTCTCTGCGACATTCTGACGAGCACTTGGTGTGCACGCCACCGCGAGGCCACGCGTCGGCCTAACGGCCGATCAGCCGTTGCCACCACCTACCGCCTGGGTAGAGTGGATGGCCGGAGTGGACTGCAGCCCATGGGAGGCTACCGCGTGGCATCGGCGAGCTGATTTTCAGCTCGCCCCCAACTGCTCCTACTCGGTATACATCGAGTAAGCAGCCCACTTCGAGCTCATTTTTCTCTCAACTCAGAGCCCCTCTCGCCTCGCCATTGGTGTCTTCGTGAAGCCTGCAACGCCCTCTGTACAAAGCTGCCGACCGCGACCCTCGGTTCGCCCTGCATCGCCGTCGGCAGCCCTCAACAGGTGGCTCCACGGTTAGGGTTTTCTGGAAAAAATTTCCAAAAAACTGCAACCTTAGGCCAAAAACCGCCGAGAAAGGAGAGAAAACCGCAACCAAAAACTCGGTGAGTTCTCCCCCTTCCCGACCTCTTCAGCTCGATTGGTTGTTACCAATCGACTCCTTGAAGTTCCTAGTTCTTGTTTATAGCATTTAATTCGTTCGATTTGGTCTAGAATTGACGGATTAAAGCTTTGAAACCCAAACCCTCTCGGAAACCCTAACCTCAAGCCGTCGGCTTCGTGGCCGGATTTCTCTCAGCTCCGGCCACCTCAGCTTAAGCCACTACCACCGTTTGACTCGCCAGAGAAGCAGCTTCAAGATCCGACCGGTCTCAAGCTTCGGTTTGGCCGGTGGACGGAGAACGACGGCCAAACCCGAGAAGCCCCTACGACTTGGCTCGTGACCCGTGTTCCCGACCCGGAGTCAGGGTTCGCCGGAGAAGAAGACCGGCACCGAAGCCCAGCCGGCCAGGCCCAGCAGCTCGGCCCAGTAGCTAGGCCCGGCTCGACCCAGCCAGCCCGACCCGAGAGCCAACCAGCCAGGCCCAGCCGCGGGCCCAACCAGCCCGGCCCAGTCGCGGGCCCAACAATAGCCCGGCGCAGTCCAAGCGACCCGCGGAGAAGAAGGAAATAGGAAAAGAAGAAAGAAAAGAAAAGGAAAAAAAAAGAGAAATTATTTTCTCTTGGCCTGTAGGAAGGGAAGTGCTAAAGGAGGGAGTTAGCCAGGAGACTCACAAGTGAGTGGGCTCTAAACCTTTATTAGGCGCATTTACTGTTTTAGTAGAAATTGGGTAGAAATGGCTAGGACGGTTAGAATTGCTAGAATTCCTAGAATTGCGTGATTGATCGTTGAATTGTTGAAGTGATTGATTGTTCAATTAGTTAGTTGATCGATTGTTCGTCCACATTAAGTGGACGGTTCGACCTGTATAGGTCTAGAGGCGTCATTTCTCGTCAATTACGAGAAACGCCCTTATATGATTAATTCTACTCAAGCATGGCCGTGATTCAGGCACCTCGAAGTGAGGACGGCATTGGCTCCGCACCTCCGGTTGATCTTAGAAGTACTTAATTATTTTGGCCTCGCAATTTATTTAATTAATCTCGATTATTAGTTTAAATTAACCTTGCAATTTTATTTAATTAATTCCGATTATTAGTCTAATTTAGTACTGCAATTTATTTAATTAATTTTGATTATTAGTTAAATTTAGCCTTGCAATTTATTTATTTAATTCCGATTATTAGTTTAGTGTAGCATTGCAAATTGTTCAATTAATTTCGGTTATCAGTTTGACCTGGCCTTAGAGGTCTAGTGACGGGGAGTCTTCTGAACTAGAATAGTCGCGAGTATCATGCGCAGTACCATAAGGCTTCGGGATGTGAGTTGTTAACTTAGTTTCCTACCTAGGATTGTCGGTCGTACTAATTAGAGACTGAAAGTTGGGAGGGACGGCCTAGGGACCCTAGGGCAGGGGTGTTCCTAATTTAGGGTTAAGGTTCGTTCCCTGGGGTACCAAGTATCTCATTCCACCACCCCCACATCCCATGACCCAACTATGGACCCGGAGCAGGAACTCTCCGACTTGGAAGGCCAGTTCGAGGAGGAGGACCACCAGGAGGAGGAGCTCATGGAGGAGCGGCCCATCGAGGAGGAGGACTGGGTACAGCAGGAACCATAGTTGGATCCTCTAGAGGAGGAGGACCCGGAGGAGGATTCGGAGCTGGAAGCTCCCTTTAGCTCAGATGAGGAAGCCACGTACTAGGAGGAGGGGATAGGAGCGGCCCTTAATCCTCCCCGCAATGCAGGATGTGTGATCGATGTGAAGGTGAAGAAGAGTGGGTTAATCGAGGAGTCCCATAGCCAAACCGCGTGGATTTGGAGCGTCTCGAAGCAGATCTAGTACCCGCATCAACACGTAGTGGAGTATACGGGGTTTCCAAAGACTAAGATGGAATACCTTTTGGAGCGGTGTGAAGTGCCTTGGGGAGGCTATGAGTCCGGTTACGAGGATCTCGATGGAGCGGACGACTCAGAGGATGGCACTATCATTGACCCAAAGCCCCTTAGCGTACTCGAGTGGTTGGAGTCAGTTAGTGCGCCCGAGGTCTAGTCCATCCTTCCTACCCTAACCGCAACTTTTGACTGTATAGTTGAGCGGTGACTGGAACCCTAGGATTTTGTTATCTTCCCTCCCGATTCGATCTCTTTTGTATTTTGGCATGATGTGGACCTGACTATGATGTTGTTCTTAATGAAGAAAATTTCCTAGTTCTATTTGGGTCTGGTGCTTTTGACTTGTTAAGGGGTTGAAGTCTGGAGTTTCTCACGAATTTCAAAGTAAAGTTTAGATCCTGGAAGTATTGCTACGCTCCCGAGAATCCGGGGCGTGACAAGAATTACCATTACTTATATATTTGAAAATCAACTTTTTGCATAACATTGAGGCAAGCCCTCTCTCACACACACAATATTCAAAATTTATCAGTTCTCATACAATTTTACATTAGGTACATGAATCGACCATATAACTAGTTTTCATGTTTTCTTCCTCTATGATTTAAGAGGGAGAAGTACTGCTTGCAACCATGAGACATGGAATTACATCTAGACAACGGCATGGAAACCTAGGCAGAGCCCCCACTCTCCAACCAATGGAGGATGTAGCTTGTGCCATCTTCTCGGATTCTCGGCTTCATTTGCGTTCAAGTACGGAGGATGGTAGGTATAAAGACTCATCAAATTGGACTGGAGTCTAGGACATCACCCAGCAATAAAGCGATGTTTTAAATGGACAGAGAGTTTACTACTACAAGAATTTTCTTCAATACCCCCAGTACCTTTCTTGCTATCATTGTTATAAAGGAATATAGGATATTGGGATTATCATATGAGAGATGGAGGAATCTTATCGAGGATGAAGCATTCTCTGTGGTAAATCATTGATCTGACACTACATGCAAAGTTGAAGCATGTCAAACATGATCATCGGATGCATGTCGAAAGAGTTATTCAAAGACGCTAGTGAGATATGCTGCTTGATGTTGTGTTTTGTAGGCATCATTTGCTAGGGTCTTGCTTAGAAGCACATGAAGAACTAGTTAGAAGATGAAGAAATTTGTCTGCTAAGGTGAGGAGTACCAAAGATGAAGGGCTCTATAAGTTGGTAAATACTTAGGTATGCTCTTTATTATTGTGGATAAACTCATGCATTTAATGGATTCCCATACAAAGAAATATCATCAAAAGCATGGCCAAGTACACCTTTAAAAGATTGCTTAATTATTTAAGAAAATTAAACCTTGACCGTAAGATTTCTATGGCTGTGATGGAAAAAAACATTGACAGTAATTTCATGATATTACATGTGTTTGATAAAACCTTGAAATACATAATTATTTCAGTATTTATTCCTGAAATTTATTGTTCGTTATATTGGGCTAATATATCTTTCTTATTACTAAACTAAAATAGTTGCTTTTACCATTAATCGGAAAGATATCCAATGATAGTTGACTCATTCATCTAGCCTACACATTGTCTAGTGTGTCTCTATAAAAGAGAATTAACATTATCTGAGCAAGCAAAGAAACAGATGCAAAGAGATAAATTTGTCTATATAATTGACTACCATTATCCATGATTGTTGCACATGGAAATTGTGATTTCCATATTCAATGACTGTCTGTTAAAGAAAATATGAGACTCACACATGAATGGGTGTGTAGTTCCACTAATAAATATTACCCTTAACATGGAGATATGGCTATATTAATTAACTTTAAAATGCATTGGTTTATGATAGGAAATGACGCAGAGAGATAAATTTAAACAATCACAAGGTTGTTGTACACTCTTTATTCGAGCAGTGATAGAATTTAAAAAAAAAACAATACAAAAACTACATTGCACATGCATTACACATTTTAATTCTATATATATATATATATATATATTAAAAAGTAATAAAACAAACTAACCTCTCACACAATGAGAAGAGAGCTTCATATTGAGATATATGTTTCAGATTTTTTTCAATAAATATATTTAGACAAACTAATCTCTAACCTCTCATACAATTTTATATCAAATACATGAAAAGTCGAATTTTTCAACCATTTAACTTGTTCCCATCTTCTCTTCCTCTATGATTTTCTGAGGAGCGAGAGCAGCTGCTCACTTTGATAAGATAAGGAGTTCCATGCAGACAATGGCATGGAAACCTAGGCAAACCTCACATCAAGGAAGCCCCAAAGGATATGCCTCAGGACACCTCCCGGATCAGAGGCTTCACGTGCATCCAGACACGGAGTCTAGTAGGTATAGAGACTATGTGAGGCATGATTGGACTTTAGCGCATCATCCAACGACAGAGTAGTGTTGTGGCAGAGACTTCAATACAACAAGAGTTCTCTTCCGTCCCCTGGCCATCTCAATGCCTTGTTCTATTATTCAGAAAATGATACCCAAGTTGTTAAAAACATTATAAGTGTGCGTGTAGAGAGAGAGATCTTACCAAGGATGCAACATTTTTTTGGTAGATCATTGATCCGATACTATGTACACGCAAGGTTGGAGCATGTGAGAAAATATTGCTAAGTGTATGTCAAAAGAGATTTATTAAAAGGTCTTGCTTTGAAGCACTCGTAAGGCCAGTGAGAAAGAAGAAATCCAGTCACCTAAGGCATGCTATAGCAAATACTTAGTCATGTTCATTACTGGCATGGATAGACTCGCAGGATTTGCATTTAACTCATCCACATATTAAGAAAAATTAAAAACGGCAAGGTTTGTTAGAATTTTCTCTAGGAACGCGACTACATACACGCCCTTAGGATTTACTTAACTAATTTCTCAATAAGACCGTTAGTTTGTTGATGATTTTGATGGATGGGCATTAATGAAAATTTCAATGTGTCAAAAGTGCTATTACTACTTTCTAATAAAAACCTTAAACTACATAGCTAAATTGCTATATACCGCTGAAAGTTATAGCTTGCTATATCATACTCACACCTCTTTCCTATAAATTAAAGTAGTTGCATTTGCCATTGATCAGAAAGATCTCCAACAATGATTAAACTCATTCATTTGGCATACATGATGTATGATAGGTCTTTGAATGAGAGAATTAACATCAAGTAAGTAAACAAGCAAGCGTAAAGAACTAATTTTGTCCATGCAATTAACTATTAGGTAAATATGAGCGTTGCTGTGAAAAATAACTTTTTCATATTTGACAACTATTCTTTCAAGAAAATATGCAACTCTTATATGAATAGATATGCCATTTTACTGAAAAAGTATTACCCTTGACAAGATGACATAGCCATATTAATTAAGTTTGAAACACATTATTTTATCGTTACAAAAGAACAAAATGTGACAACCCATTTTTGGGAATATTTGGAAAATTGGAATTGGGGAAATTTGTACTCAGTTTGATCTTGAAGAATGCAATTTGGACTTAGGGAAAATTATTTAATTTTTTCCTCTCCAATTTTGAAATTTCCCTATTTTTCCTTCTCTTCCCCTATTTTGTTTCCTTTTCCCTATTTTTTTTTGTTCTCCTTATTTTTTTTATCTTCCGCGCGTGTGGGCCAGCCAGCCTAATTCCCTATTTTTTCTTTTCTTGTGTGCGGCCCAGCCCAGCCATTTTCTTCCCTTTCCTTGCTTTTCACTAGCCCAGCTCTCTTTCCATTCTCCTTGGCCCAGCTATTCTTCTCTTCGTTGTGCGCCAATCAACGTGCCCGTATGTGCTGACCGCCAGCACAGCACACCCAGGTCATGCGGTGCCCACGGAAGCAAGGCTGTGGCCACGCGGCGGCCCAGGACGTGCCAGTTGGTCTCCCACGCCACGTCAGCCCTTTGTCCTCCTCCTCTCTTCCTCACGCGAGCCCCCGAGTCTTGAGGGAACCCTAGCCGCCATGGATGAAGGGAGGGATGTAGTCCCACCTTGGAAGCTCGAGTGCTCACCCGTGAAGCTTCACTTGAACTGCCGGAACTCATCCTCGCCACCATGGACGCCTTAGATCGCCCCCAACCCCGAGCCCTAGTTTTCCTGTTGAGCTACCGCCTGCAACCTCCTTGCCGAGGTGAAATCGAAGCTCTTCATCCTTCCTCATCCTTCGTTGCTGCCTTTAGACGTCGCTCTGCCGTCCACATCGCTTGATTCCTCCCCAATCAGCCTCAGCCGAGCTCGTTGAAGGCAAGATTTTGCTCGCCGAGAAATCGCAACAAAAAGAGAAAAATCGCAGCGAAAAGGCTTGAAAACCGCAGCCATAGAGCTTAGATTCGCCTGAGTTGTTCCTCGCCGTTCAGCCGCCACAGCGCCGACCAGCACGAGCCGTGCCACCCGGTCGTCCCAGCCAGCTCGATCAGCCACCCAGCAGCTCGCCTAGCCTCTGTCTGCCTCGCCGGAGTCAAGAATTCAGTCGCCGGATTTCTCGCCGGAGCAACCGCCGGAATTTTCGCCAGCGACCAGCCAAAAGCTCGCCGAAAAATCTGTTGTCGCTGCCGTCGTTGTCGTCGCGTCGTGCCGAGCCATGCTGTAAAGTTTTGATTTCAATTTTGAATCCATATCGAGAAATTGAAGATTAATTGAGCTCGCCATGGACCGTCGTTGTGAAATTGAGTTGAAAAGCTTGGATTGGAGGTGAGTCGACTCCTAATCCCCAATTAGGGCGGTTACACGCTCTAGTAGTTAATTATTGGCTGAATTGTGTGAAATTGATAACCATTTGGGTGATTAGGGGGTCAATTGATCGATTAAGAATTAATTTAGTGACTTTGGAGGATTTAGGGGTAATGTGGTAATTTTAGCCAATTAACGGTGTGTTGGTAAAAATTGGATAGCTAGAGGGCAAATGGGTAGTTTGCTAACTCTAGTTACTTGATTAATTAGCTTCTAGGGCGAGGTTAGTAATTTCGGAGATTATTATTGATCTTTCTTAATTTTGGCTAATTGTGGCTTAATTAGGACTTTCAGGGGTATTTTGGTAATTTGAGGATTTGGAGATAATTAAGTAATTTAAGGACTTTGGTTAATTTTGATAATTAGCTGGGTGAGACTAGATGGGTAATTTACGCAATTAACCCCTTACCCATGATTTTTTTATTGTATTATTAATGGATAAAACCGTCGCACGGTTTGTCTGTAATTACTGAATTAAATTGTTTAAATTAAGGAGTTTTCAGACACCCCAAGATTTGTCCGAGATTAATCTATTTGTTTCTGCTGCGTAATTATTTATTCATTATTTAATTAATGAATTTTTAATTGGTCGACGATTATTCCTGGGAACGTCACGAGTTTATTGACTGGTAAAGACCATCTTCAGGACTGTCGTGAGCTCGGGAGCAAGACGTGACACAACATATTGACTCACAAGTCATAAATTGATTTCAATCATTGCATCCTATGGTTATCGCATCTAGACAAAAGATAAAGGTATATATTAAAGAAGATCGGAAGCACCTTAAACTTTTTTTAGTTAAATGTTTTAAAATCTAACCTTAATTTTAGCTTGTACTAATTTTCTTCTTCTTTTTTTTTCATTTGAGCAATGTGGAAGTTTTAATCAACTTCTTTTTCCATAGAAATTTATGTGTTCTTTTTTATGTACTCCTATTATATGTCTATGTCGGTCTTCATTAATGATAAATTGATTTTACACAAAAACTACGTTGTACTTGCAAGATAAATTTTTTATTCTTCTTATGTTATAGAGGATTGAAATATTTATGACTCATTTTAATTGTCACGCAGATTATTTTTATTATTGAAGCACATGGTAATGCAATTATATATTTTAAGATTATATTTATCATATTAGTAAAATATCAAATGCAACTCTATTTATTTCTCTCTTAAACACATTTATCCGGTCTTAGTATAAAAAGCAAACTATTTAAAATTTTATTATTCTCAATATTTTTTTTCCTCTTTTCTGCATCTTCTTTCTTTTTTTATGTATCTCTTTCCTACCGAACTCCTACGCTTTTCCTCTTACTGTTCAACATTCCCAGGTTGCTCCCTATCAAACTCAAAGAATCAGCAGCAAAACTTCACATACATCGGCACATTTAATCAACTACTGCCCTCGGTCAATGCTGACCATCACTGAGCCACCGTTTCAACCATTGCAGTCACTCCCACCAGCCACCAAAAACTCCACACCATCCATTACAAAACCCTTCATGGATCAGTGTAATAAAAGCGTCCGGTAGATGAACAAAGGGAATGTAGAAGAGAAAGTTGTCACAAAAACTCATCTCTGGTCATTGTCGAACGCTTTGGACTCCATTTCCTTTCTCATAGACAATTATCACCACGAAATCACCATTGCCGGGAACAAAGCAGCTACCGAGAAACACAAGTAAAAAGGAAAAGTCAGATTCAGTTATAGTAACAAAGAAATCATGCTCCGTATTGAATGAAAAGTTCCTTTCTAAAAAATATGCTTGTGTTATGTTCCAAGTAATCCAGAATCAGAACTCAATCTGGGTTAATTTGGCTCAGTCATCTCATTGAATCCGTGGTGGACACCGAAAGGCATGGATGAAGCATCGACGTACCAGTTTAATTCCAAATTATCAAAACAGCATCAATGTCTAAGTAAATCCAGTACCAGTGACAATCGTCTCACAAACCTCAACCTTAGATCTCGACCTCAAGAGAGAATAAACCAGCCAACATCTCGAACGATCAGTGCAGATGAAGTTATTTAAATCGTGCAAGAGTATCATCAAATTGATCAATAATGATAACAGACACTCACTTAATTCATGCATTTCATCGAACAGTCGATAGACATTCAAATCAGCAACTGAGAGTAACGACGACAGACTCACAGCCAGATCAAAGCTAAAGCGGTGTGGTCAAAGCGACATCATTAAACTGGTTTCAATTGCAATCTGTTTTTCAGCTTAACAGAATCAGGAGCTTCAGAGTTCTGTCTAACGCACAACATCACACCCAGAGTCATAAACCCACGTTCCGCATGCCTCGGGCCATAGCTTAGCCTAATCAGCAGATGAGAGAACAGAGGTCAGTAACCAAGGTTGGCGTCAGCGAAGAAGCTATGAATAGGAACGAAGTTCTTCGAGGCCTTCGATCCGAAAACAGAGCCAAAACAGAGGCTCCATTTGGCATGGCTCGGGAGCGGCTGTCAGCATCGATCTGCAACGGAAGCGACTATTATCAGAAGCCCAAGATGAACGGAAGATGATATGCGAAAGAGCGAAATCACTGATCATAATCTGCACGAACTTTATATGATTCGCAAATCATGCTCTGTTCTGGCGATGCTCCGGTTGACGCTTGGAGCAGAGAATGCGTGGGTGAAGATTGGAGCAGGAAATGGAGAACGGATCGCGAAGTAGAATAGATAATGCGGGACTCTCGGATCTAGAAGAACCAACTGGATTTGGATCGGATTTATCCTGTGTTTGAAAAACTATAGCCTTGGTTTATCAAGAAATTTAAACAAAATCCAGAAAAAGAAGTTCGTCCGTTAAAATGTCAATAATGGATTATGCACAGGTTCGAAATCACATTCTCCTTTTTTCGTAATTTTAAAACCCCGTTACTCAAATATATAAATATAACGTGTTAGGAAGTTACTTGCTGGATGTGCTTAATTAAGCGGATCCAAACTTGGATATATATGCTATTTATCGATGTTAAATTGCTAATTCATGATATAGTAACATACAACTAACCAGTGTGTTTGGAGTGGCTTTTATTTATTTATTTTTTCAAATTTACTATGCGTTTATTTTTCACTTGCTTGTGATCTAAAGCATTTGAAACTTTCATCATATATAAAAACATGAATAGTTAAATGATTTCCCTTAAATACTTAAAATCTATGCAATTTTTTCTAAGCACATGAATGGGCACATGAGCGGCCATTCGTCTATTGACACATTTAGTTGAATTATATCTGTGTATTTTATTTTAACGAAAATATATATTTTTTGGATTATACACTGTAGTGCTCATGCAAATCTACGAAAATTTTAATTAAGAATATGCAAAACAAAAAGAAGCTTGAATAAATTTATTAATTTGAAAAATTAATAACCAATTTAAATAATAAATTTTCATTCGATGGCTCATGGGATTTTCGCAATACAAATTTAAATGTCACGTTCGAATCAAGTTATTAGGTCAATTAAAATTGGGTGCCAACATTTATATTAACCAAAATTCAAGTGCTAACAAAGACTACCGAGGGCTAAGAAGTTTGAAGCCAGAATCTTGTCTAGACTAGTCCATTATCTAAAGACCAAATATAGTGCATATGTCAAGCAACAAGAAAGTCATAATAAGTTTTTTCCTCTGGAAATTCATATCACGCGTAACCTAAATTCCTTTCTTTATCAAATGAGAATGATCATGAACTATATGACATATGTGCTGATTTTATGATCATATCCTATTGTAAGTGTAATATCATTAACATTCAAAACTTTAGTTTGAGATCTCACATATAGAGCTTTAGAGTTTTGTTGTTTTACTTATGTTGCTTGCTTCGATCTCTAACTTTTACTGACATCATGATGATGATACCATAATCTATTGCATTATAATGTCAACATAACTTTCGATGGTTTTACAATTAACTATACACATTGACATCTTATAGAAACTAGGATCGATGCACATTTACTTATAGTGGTACCTTGTGCGTAAGTACAAGTGACTCATTCTTGATCATTCTTTCCACATTTCTTAGTTTTCCTTTAATCTTTGTTTCGACAAATACAATATTGGTAAGAATAATCATATAATACTTTTATCGAGTTCTTAATTTTGGAATACGCATTCTATCATTTCAAATTTGATGATTCGAAATTATGAATTACCATTCGTTATTTCTCTTTCTTTGCTCCTATTCCTTTCAAAATTCTTGTTTTAATTGTCTCATTCTTGCTAACACTAACCAAATGAGATCTCAAAGTGTTCTGCTCGAATCTCATGCACCAGCCAGCTAGCTGATGAGAGAGGCTTTTAGTATTCTCAAAACACGTCATCAAATATATTATTAGAAATTATTGAACTCCAGATATGGAACATGATCAATTTAAATGAAAGAGAGCTCAAAGGGCATTCTTAGGCTGGGGAAGGCAATGAAACAAATTCAATCCGTGAGATGCGTCCACGATTTCGAGCCGAACTTGAGTTTACCTGGTTAGGGATGTGTGTTAAATTATGTCTCGAGTTTAAATTAAGAAAACTACACAAAAGAGAAAACATAAATAAAGAAAGTTTTCTTGCTCACAATTTCCTGTTATATATTATATATTTTATTGTATACAATTTCCTGTCTATTCGTTCAATGTCTGCTTAACTTGAATTTTAGACCTATGAAAAGCTCGTTGCAAAATAACTGTGCAAATGCAATTCAATTTTTAGAAGCATTGGTTTTGCAAATTTTCAAAAGTAGGACTAAACGACAATCCACAATATTTTCTTCATTGAAAATCTATATCACTATGGTTGAGCCTAAGTAATTTAGATGATTTAATGCTTTAAATCTCACAAGATCATGCACTTCATAGCATATAATTAAGAAAAGTTTTGAAAATGGTATTTATACGTATTCTTTGTCAAATTTGATCAAACTTAATTTGACCTAGCGTAGCTATGACTCTCGAGAAGCTCGTGACCCAATTAAAAGAAAAAGAAGTGCTCTAGAATCACAAACTTTCCACAATAGGACCGAATGAAGAGCCATAATATTTTATTCGCTAAAAATCCAACCGCCATTATTATCTCTAATTTAGATGATTAGTCGAGCCACACCAACTCTATTTGCACATTTCGAGCACCTGAAGAGTTCATACTTAAAATGACGGAGGATTCGGCAACTGCGCAGATTCATGGTTCTTAAGAGAAAATCGAAAGGTGTTTCAGATATTCATCAACAATGAGTTGCTTGTGGCGAAAATCTTCTAAGACTTGACAACAGGAAAAATGAAAGTGACATAATTGAGCCGTGTCGAGATGGCCTCTTCCTGTGCATAAGAATGTGTAACCGTATCCGGTCATTTATTATTAGTATGCATATGGATGCTGAGCTTTTCCAACAAACAAAGTTTGAGACGATATGGTGACCAATATCCACGATTCTTGATTGTCCTACATCACCTGTCTCACGCATATTGAGTAAGAAAATCCGCAAGCATCTCAAATTAAGCAAGTCTCGAATATATACTGTAATTAATTCCGACGCTTTGGATATCAAGCACGTCAAGATGTGGCATGATTTCATGTTATACTAGATAGCCTTTGTGCATTAACTAACATGTGACTTGAATACGTATCGAACTAATGTGGCCCCTCCACTTGAAGCTCGGTCGGTAAAACACCCATGTCAAGGAAAATATCCCATACCAAACCATAATTTTTGGAGAAGTGTATATATTACGTATTATAATTTTCGTGCATATATAGCTCCATCAGGCATTTGCATTTTCAGTCTGAAGCCAAAAAACTTGTCTCGTGGTCACCGCAGGCACCAGTAGCTATATCAGTGAGTAGTGAAAAGATGACATAATCTTCCAATTTCTAAGGATAGTAAAGTTGAGGGTCAAGACGAATGCCCGCGTCATTTAATTCTAGATAAAGTCTAGATCAGTCCTCTTAATTTGTACCCTTATTCTTTCAACTTCATCACCTTTTTTCTTTTCCAATCAATTCGTCTAACTTGCTTGATTTCTGAATTTGATCCTTCACCACTACTTGCTCCTTCAGGTGTTGAGTGACTATGCTAAGTGGACTCCTTAAATGATGAGACCAAACACATGTATGATAAAGCGATGTCTATTTGTTTTAGCTTTCACATAAGAACCAGTAAGTAAACACTAAAAATCTTTATCACTTAGATATACTCAATCGAGAAAAACACAAAAATGAGGAAAAGAAAAGTATAATACCTGCAATGGCACCCGAAATGTTTACTCTCAAGGTAATGCCAACCAATGTGAAAAAAGAGTTCATAAAGTTAAAGCAATATACAAACAGCTCTCAAAACCAAAAGAGAGCTCAAAAACAAGATGATTGTGAGGACTATGTCAATCAACGCACTTACAATTCACAAATGAGTCTGCACTACACCAAATGCGGATAATGTCAAGCCAGTTTTCATTAAAATTAGAAATGAAAGATCGCTATTCATCAGAATCTCTCTTATTCCGCCCCATTGAGGTCAATCAAAATAATTATGAAATTTGCATCTCATGTTTAAATAGTGCACGAGACCCAACCATTCTTTATCTGTAGTAAGGCCATGAACAATCCTCCTTTTTTTGGTAGGAATCCTCCTTATTTTGTAGAGAACCCCCTTTTTTGGCAGAACAATCTTCCCTATAAAAAGGGTGAGAGCATCGGTTGATGCAAAACAACAGATCACCCAAATTCAAGTGGAAATATAGCTAGCCAAAACATGGCTGTAAACAACTTTGCCTCAACTTGTGTTGTCACCCAAAATCAAGTGGAAAAGCAGCCAGCCAAAAGCATGGCTGTCAACAAGTTTGCCTCAACCTTTGTTCATGGGCTCTATGACATACATTTTGCTCGGTTATAGCAAATCCTCTCTCTCTATCTGTCGTCGAAGGACATTTTTTAGTGCATAAAATATGATAAAGAAAGAAGACATAGGGATTCCTTGATCTTGGATGTTGTCATCACTTTTTTCCTTTCATTTAATTTTTTTAAAGCCAAGCAAGTTAATTTCATATATATACATAGCACTTAGTATTTCACGCATTTCCTATAATTAAATCATATATATTAGAAAAATAAGTTAAATCCAAATGGGGAGAAAAAAGGGGCACATAATATTCTTTATGTTTTATTTTCTTCAAATTCATGTATATGGTTACGATTTACATGGAAATATTGTGATAATAAACAAGATTTTTCGAACTTTGGCAGATATAGGGGAGAAGAACACTAGAAGTGCCAAAAGTTGTGTACGACGCTCACTTTAGTGCCAAAAGTTTCAAAACACTCACTTCAATTCCACTTTTTCAAAAAATCGAAAATTTCAGTGCCAACTCCGATATACCTGCCGGAAATCCGACGTGGCCCATTGTTTATTAATTTTCAAGTCCAATGTGGCTCGCCGAAGGCCCAGTTAGCATATAAACATCAAAACGACGTAGTGTAGCCAACTTTCCCAAAAATAAGAACCCTAAATCAAAAAACCAAAAAAGATAAGAAAAAAAAATACAGGGGGAGGGCTGAAACCGGCCCCCGCCCTAACGCCAGTAGGGCGGCGGCCGTTGTCGGCGGGGTTGCCGGCTCCTCGGCGAGGGTTGGCAGCTCGGGGGCTCACCTGCTCGGGCACTGCTCTTCCGTATCTAATCTTTCCAATGGAGTCGTCTACCTTTCGAGTGATTCTTGAACACTGTGACTAGTAGTGTTCTCTTTCGCTCAAGGACACAACCTAACAGTGACTGCATTAATTTGCTTAACTCATTTCTCAAATGTATCTCCTCCTTTCTCTCCCCCTCCACTCTATCCCTCATTCCCCCTCTCCCTCTCTCTCTCTCTACACCCTAAAGATATAGTAGAGAGAGAAAGCGGTGGCAGAAAGAGAGAAACCAAAGACCCAAGCTATTTTTTTTTTTTGGCTTCAGACAAACTCTCCGTGTCATGTGGCTCCCGAGCCGCCAACCCTCGCCGAGGAGCCGGCGACCCCGCCGGCAACGACCACCGCCCTACCAGCGTTAGGGTGGTGGCCACAGGTAGGAGGGCTCAAGCCCTCCCCCTGTATTTTCTTTTTAAAAAAATCTCTTCTTTTTTTAAAATTTAAGTTAATTTAAATTTAAATTTAAACGCTAATTTGATCGATTTCCTATGTGAATTCTTATTTTGCCCAAAAAATTACCACGTTAGATAATACCAATAATTATAAAAATCACGTCAATTACCACGTTGGTACTTAAAAGATCATGTTTTTCCGGAATTGGCACTGAAGTGAGCGTATTGAAACTTTTGACACTAAAGTGAGCGTCGTACACAACTTTTGGCATTTCTAATGTTCTTCTCCCCAGATATAGCAATGATGAGCTAAGAGATGACACCCCTAAAGGACCTGAAGATATCCAACGTGGAAGCTGCGGTCCCCATATGGATTATCAACATGTTATCGCTTCTCAAATTGTTGATAACGGGGCAAATCTCCAATTGGATTGACCGTCGCTTCACAATCCTATTGAGTTGTTTACTCGCCGACACTGGTGTCCACTGCACTATCATGATCACCCCTGTTTACATTGCTAATATCTCCCATACATTCTTCCATGGCAAACTTACCTCCTTCCCCAAGATACTCACTCATTTTTTTTCTTTTTTTTCCTAATTTTGTAGCATCTTTTTTCATTTTTTCGTATTTCATGCACATTCAACCAAAAATGAATAACTAGCTCAGGGATGGAGTTAAATTTGCCATGGAAGAATGCAAGGCAAACCTCAATGATTTAGATAGGAGTGATCATGAGGACATAGCTGACGATGACGTTGGTGAACGAGCAGCCCATAAGGATTACCTAATTGCAAGCAAAGCCCATGCATAGGCACTCAAATTAAAATATAGCCCAACCAACACAATTGCGGAGCGACGAGCAATCCAATTGAAGGCCCACCTCGCCATCAATGACCTAAGTGAGTGATAAAACATAAAGAATCCATGTTAAGTCCTCCACCTCCACGTGAGACATATCTAGCTTATTTATATGTTATCGCTCCACTCATCACTCCTATATATACCAAAATTCAAAAAAGAAAAATTATTGTTCATTACCGCAATGTTGATAGGTAAATTGTAGCCATATAGAAGAAATTAAAAAAAAAATGAGCGCTATTTTCCCCTCTTTTTGTTGGAATATATATAAGAAGTATTATAAGATGAATGATGAGAAACAATAAGTGCGATGGACTTTTTATCTAAATGTAAGTTGCTTAGCTTAAACAAAAAGTGCAAAGGCCAACACAAACACCCATATGTTATTTAATTATAGATTATATCTAGATCAGGGATCTTAATTTGTACCCTTTTTCTTCAACTTTATTGTCCTTTTTCTCTTCCAATCAATTCCTCTAACTTGCTGGATATTTTAATGTGATCCTTTTGTGACATACCGCTACTTGCTCCTTTAAATGTCGATCAACCATGCTAAGTGGCCCCGCTTAATTGATGTAACGAGACACATGGACGATAAACTAAAGTCTATTTTTCTGCTTTCACATAAGTAGTAAATAAACACTTAAAATCTTATCACTTAAATATACTCGATCGAGAAAAACATAAAAATAAGGAAAATAAAAATAAAATACTAGCATTGGCACCTGAACAATAGGAAATAGAAATATGGATAGAGCACCATCAGCATTGCTTCTCCACATCAAATCTGAATATGGAAGATTGCCAAATTGCAATTGTAACATTTCCAAGAAGCGACTGTAGGTGACAAAAGGATCAAATTGCACATCAATACATCAAGCAAGTTAAGATACTCAATCTAAAGAAAATTTTGTAGATAATAAAATTTGACTGAGCCTACAACATGAATTATAAATGAAGAATAGCCATCCAACAAAGTTTTGTAAATTATTTCAAAAAAAAAGTGTGGTAGATAAAAAAAAAGTTCAATTCCAACACAATCCGAATGAGTAAAAGATATCCCATGTGCAAGTTGATATCCTGACGTGGATCCTCAATATGTTTTCTCTCTTTAAGTCACTGATGGTGGGGCAAATGACTAGGTTGTCTGCCACTAAGAGTTCATGTTGGCGAGGGCCATGTTGTTTGCCAAGCGCCTACTTATATGCTTCGACCGCAACTAGGTTGTTTGCCTATTGAGCTGCCTATTCATTAACGTCGGCATCGGCTCTATTGTCACAATCGCCTCGTCTAGGTCACCGAGATCTATCCTACCTTCTTCCGTGGCAAGCTAAGCTCCTTCTTTAAAGTACTCATTCATTTTTTTTCTTTTTCAGTTTCCCAATTTTGTGGCATCTTTTTCAGTCATCAATCCGTGTTTTTCATGTTAAATGTTGAATTTATTCATAGTGGATAGAATGCACATTCAACATGGAAAAGATAAAAGTTGATGACAAATATAAAAAAAAAAAAGATGCTGCTGAATTAGGAAAATATAAAAAGAAAATAAGGGAATGCAAAAGACAATAAAGACCTCAACGATATAGTCGAAGATGATTATGAGTGCATGGCCGACCTGAAGTTGCCGAATGAAGCAGCCAAACTGGAGGATTACGTAATTGCGGGTGGATCCCATGAGCAGCCACCCACATAAAGGATGGCTCCAGCCAACCGGATCGTCTAGCGGCAGCCGATCTAGTCAGAGGTCCATCATGCTATCAATAATATGAGGAGTGTTAACACGTTCCAAGATCCATGTCCAGCAACCTACTTTACGTGTAATACCACTCAACTCATCACTCATATATTTACCAAAGTTAAAAATAAAATAAATTTTTTTGTTTATCATCATAAAGAATTTAAAAAAAAAGATTATGTGCCCTATCATCCAATTTTTTTATTTAAATTTATTTTGGTAATATATATATATATGTATATATGATTATAAGATAAAAATGATGGGAAATAATAGACGAAACACAACTCAGAAAAACAATGTAAAAGTTATGTGATCAGTGTAATGAAAACGTCCGGTAAATTAACAGAGGGAATGTAGACAACTTTTCTCTGGTCATTGTCCGACGCTTTTGACTCCGTTTCCTTTCTCATAGACAATTTTCACCACGAAATCACCATTGCCGTGAACACAGCAGCTACCGAGGTATACAAATAAAAAAGAAGTGTCAGATTAAGTTATAATAACAAAGAAATCATGCTCAGTATTGAATGAAAACTTCTTTTCTCAAAAATATGCTTGTGCTATGTTTCAAGTAATCCAGAATCATGCTCAGTGGATGATGAAAGGATCAAATGGCACATAAGAATGTCAAGCAAGATAAGATACTCAATCTTAAGAAAAGTTTGAAAGACAATCAAAAGTTAATAAAGCCCATAATATGAACTATGAATGCAAAATTTGCCATCCCACAAGGATTTTCAAACTATTTGCTAATAGAATGTGTGGATTAGATTGATAACAAAAGGTCAGTTCCAAGACAGATAAGTGCGAACAATTCGATCTTAGAACACTTATCCATGATTTGACTCGATCTTACAAATTCTAGAGTTCAATGGGGGTATTCGCTTTTTGATAGAAAAATCAACTACAAACCACAAGGGGGGTGCAACCCAAGTTCAAAGAGAGCCCAAGAAGTTAAAGCCATATACATACTGCTCTCAAAACCAAAAAAGTGAGCTCAAAGACAAGATGATTATGGACTACGTCAACCAAGGCATTCGCTTCCACATGCAAGCCTCCACTACACCAAAGGTGAATAATTTCAAGCCGATTTTCGGTAAAATTAGAAATGGAAGATTGCTTTCCACCCGAATCTCCTTTTTTTCCTACTCCATTGAAATCAACCAAAAGAACTGTTAAATTTATATATCAAGTTTAAACCGTCTACAAGACCCAGTCCTCCTTATTTTGAAGCGATGACATTGACCAATCCTCCTTTTTGGTAGAAACCCTCTTAATTATCAGCCATTTAAGAATCCTACATCCGTCCTTCTAAAAGGTGAGAGCATCAGTTGATGAAAACAACCAATCACCTGAAATTCAAGTGAAAAGGCAGCTATGCAAAACATGCCTCTGAACATGTTCACCTTAACTTGCGCCGCCGAGGGCTCCATGACCTTCGTTTTGATTACTTAATAAGTTTTCTCCCCCACCCCAATTTAATGCATAGAAAATGGGAAAAAATTCCAAAAAAATCATATATAAAGCTCATCATATTTATTGTATATGTTTACAATGTACATAGGACATTGTGATGATAAACAAGGCTTTTTATTTATTTAACTTTGGTAGATATAACAATGATGATCAGAGCAATGATGCATTTGAAGGAGCTAAAGATATCCCAAGGACATGTTGAGGTCTTGATGGGGTAGACCTTTGCCGCTACGAGATGACGTTGCTGAGGGCCATCCTCCTCACCAAGCATCTACTCATAGGATTTGCCCGCAACCACGTCACACTTACTGATATCTTTAGATCCTTCAAGTGTATCATCGTTCTACTTATCACTCCTATATTAGCCAAAGTTCGAAAATAATCTTGTTTATCATCACAATATTTTCATGCAAATCGTAACCACACACAAGAATTCGAGAAAAGAACAAATCAAAATTACGAACCCTTTCCTCTCTTTCTAGTTGAATTTATTTGCTCGCGCCCTTATATAAGAACGGATGAAGGATATTTGAAAGGTCAACCCTATAAACAAGGAGGATTGCTTTTCAAAATAAAGAAGGACCCTGGAAAATAAGGGCCAATTCCAACAAAGAAGGAGAATTGTTCAATGGCTTTCTATTTATTCTTTTTCTTGCGTTTGAACAAGGTCTGCACAATCAATTCTCATTTTCATTACATATATTTTCTATTTTGTTCTTTATTATTGTTTCATTTTTTTATTAGATAAGACGCGGACAAAGCCCTTGGGCATGGTCCGAATATGGATTGTACTGCGATTTCGCAAATCTTGGCCATGGACTGTGGACTTAAATGAGTGTATCATATCCAACATCTTTCAATCCCAACCTTACCAAGCTCTATCTCAAATATAATTATACTAAGCCCATTCTTTTTACTATATTAGAGTCGTACCAAGCCCATTTTCCGCCATCATCACATTGAGCGCACACTACATCCATTTTCTGCTATAACAAGCCCATTTCCTATTGTCTCTTTATCTCTTTATGTTATTTTATATATGTATCTCTCTTTATCCTTCAAAAAACCAAACAAACTTAGTCATTCGTCTATTCTTAACAAATGCAAGCAAGATCAAAGTTCAAGTCTCCATCTGCTCAGCAAGAAGCAGTACGTCGTTATCCAATACCTTTGGTGGTCACCGAATTGCATCCGTCTACCACCATCTCAACTACCAGAGCCAATGAGTTGGGACTAACGGTCCTCGTTCGATGCCAATTATCACAAACTCTTACTTTGCACGAAATTGGGAGATTTAAATTTAGATTTGATCTATACGATGAGAATTTTAAATGAGGAGTCGTCACTAAGGTATTGGGGTCGTTACAAAACAAGAGATGTAAGGGTGCAAACCTCACTTACTATAACTAGAGATCTAAGGAATATTTGATTACACTGATTATAATTTGGTTATTTGTCAACTAAGTTATCCATGCAGTCTTTTTCCCGAATTATGAGTCTTAAGGTTATTGTCCGCTAATTAGCCAATGCAATGTTTTTTTGTTTATTATGTTCCTAAAAGATAACCTAATGTAAAAGAAACGCAATCAATTGATCTAAGCAAGCAATGGAATAGCAAATACAATATAAAATGCAGTAAAGTGATACGATACAAGTCAGGCAAAGAATTTAAAATTCCCCCAAACCATCTCTCTAAAGCATTAATCTTTCTAGAATAAGCTAATTCTGATACAAAAATCTAACAACTTAACTAAGGCCTATTTCTTCTAGCTATTTTCCAGTTTTTTTATTTTTAAAGTTTTTATTTTTATTTTTATATTGATTATGAATACGGAGATTCAACTGAACCGCTCAGCCCGGCCCAAATGTGGACTTCTGACGTTTCATAAGGTCTTGGTCCAGGATAAGATTTGGCTATTATCTCAAAGCCTATTCAAAGCAAACAGGGCTAAGTTCCCCCAAACCAATTCATGCCTACTACTCCTACGCTTTTCCTTCTACTGTTCAACCTTCACGGATTGCACCGCATCAAACTCAAAGAATCAACAGCAAAACTTCACATATATCCGGACACCTAATCAACTCCCACCGTCGGTCAATCATCACCATCGCCAGACCACCGGCCACCAACTACTCGGCGCCGTCCATTTCCAAACTCTTCCTTGATCAGTATAAAGCAAAACGTCCAGGATATGAACAAACGGAATGTAGAGGAGAAAGTTGTCGCAAGAACGTATCTTCGGTATTGTCAAAGGCTATCTTGACTCTACTTCGTTTCGGACAGGCAGTCGTCACCATTGAATCGCCATCCTCGCGAGCACAGGAGCAACCGAGGAACACATATAAAAAGGGAGCGTTGGATTCGGTCGTAGTAACAAAGAAATCATGCTTTAGTATTGAATTGATAAGTTCCTTTTACAAACATGCGCTCCTACTGCATTCAAAGCAATCCAGAATCATACATCGGGTTTTAGTGTAGTCCGGTTAATAAGAATAGAGGTCGGTGATGAGATCCGCGTCAGCGAAGGGGCCACGAATAGGTCTTCGATCAGAAAACAGAGCCAGAACAGAGGCTCAATTCATGCATGGCTCGGGAGGGACGGCTGGCGTCTATCGGCAACAGA
Source organism: Melaleuca alternifolia (assembly GCA_019926035.1). Lineage (NCBI taxonomy): Eukaryota > Viridiplantae > Streptophyta > Magnoliopsida > Myrtales > Myrtaceae > Melaleuca > Melaleuca alternifolia. The sequence continues at coordinate 1,502,968 of JAGKPW010002368.1, read as the reverse complement.
AGCGACGATTATAAGTAGCCTAAGATCAGCGGAGATGATCTGCCGAAGAGAGAAATCAGTGAGGATACTCTCCACCAACTTTCTCCAATTCACAAAAATTATGCTCTGTCCTGACCATTCTCAGGTCGACGCTTGGAGACAGAGCAGCGAACGGAAGCGCGGTCAGTGAAGCTTGGAGCGGGTAATGAAAGAACGGATCATGAAGTAGATTAGACAATGCGGGACTCTCGGATCTTGAAGGAAGAGACGAAGTGGTTGCCAATTTTCCCGGAGGAGGAAGCGGAGCGTCGCAGATGGCTATGTATCCTTGATGACGATTTACCCATTTTTTCGTTGTTGTTGTTGTTGTTCTTCTTCTTCTCTGTTTTTCTTCTTTTTTAACATTATTAACAATGTTTAATTAGTCGACTAAAATTCATGTATCATGTCGACTGAAATTCAGAAGTTAACAGGACTGGAAGGGCTGAGGAGTTAGACTCGTCCATTAATAGCATATGATAATAAGACTGGACATAGTGCATATGTCAAGCAACAATGAAGCTGTAGCATTTGCTCTTTCTCCCCGGAAATTCATATTTGGCATAACCTAGATTCCATTTCGTTATCAAATGAAAAGGATCATGAACCCTGCCACATATGTGTTCATTTTATGATTACATCCTATTTAACACTTAGTATAATTAGTATAACATCCAGAACTATGGTTTAAGATAGACCTATAAAGTTTTGTTTAGTTTTGCTTTTGTACTCTTGCTTCGATCTCTTAACTTTTATTGACATTTTCAATCCTAAATTTTTATTGACATGATGATGCCACAACCTATTGTGTTATAATGTCAACATGATATTCAATGGTTTTACAATTAGCTATACACATTGACATCTTATAAAAAACTAGCATTGATGTGTTTTTAAAAAATTTACACCTCATGTATGAAAAATAAGTGGCTCATTTGAGATTATCGGACGATTCGGACCTGCATATCTAGGTTTTTCTTTGGTCGTTGTTTGCTACATACATATTGGTAAATATAATCAAATGATACTTTTATCGAGTCATTAATTTTGGAATACATATCCAGTCATATTTTAAATAAATATTTGAATTTGATGATTCCACTGTAAATTACTATTTGTCATTTCTCATTATTTACTCCTGTATTTTTGAGTTTAAAATGCCTCGTTCTTGCTAAACACTAACCAAAAGAGACCTCAAGGACTAGAGTGCCATGCTCGATGCTTATGCACTAGCTATGTAACTGACGAGATAGGTTTGTAGGTACTTTCAAAGCAAATCATCTAATATATTATTACAACTTAAAGTATGGAGTGTGGTCATTTTAAAAGAAGTTATTCGTAGGGCATTCCCAAGCTGGAGAAGCAATGAAACAAATTCAATCCGTGAGGTGCACACATGATCTTGTAAATTGATCATTAAAAATTATCTATGTCAACTCTGCGTGATTAAAATTGACTAGAGGGATTAAATTGATAAGATTGTAAAAAAAATTATGATTCATTTGATTAAAAAAAAACAAAACAATTTAAGATTAAATTGGCACTATTGCAATATGTTTCAGCTTCTTTTTAAAAATTCCCAAACTACTATAACAAGCTCTCTATATTAGCAAAACAAGACATGAGGAGACCGTTGAACAGCCTATCTCTCAAACTTTTAGCTCCACAAATCCTCTCTTTTCCAAGTGTTTTAAATTAAAGAAAACTTCTGCTGCTCCATACAGACCACGATTTGGGGACGTTAAATGCTGAACCAAACAAGATTGCGGAGAATAGAGAACCCTCTTCTAAGTCCAAAGACCATGATAACGTAGGAAAAAACCAGAAAAATAAATCCAAATTTACATTCAAGCAGGAATCACTTGGAACCTGACTATAGTATGGATTCCATTTCCATAAACTGGACGAAATTTTCAGATTAATAGGTGCAGATTCAATTGGAAAAATAGCAGAACCACAAAACAAATTTTTTCTACCTGTTGCGTTTTAGTCTCTAAGTTGCCTGGACCAAAAATGATTATAAATTCAGCGTCTGCATGATGAATTCTACACATATTTTCGTGGCTCTTTAAATCTGAGAATGCAAATTTCACTGGCTCCAAGAAGACTAGCCAGAGTAGCGCTGTTGCAATCCAAATTATTGAAGAAGGATTTTGAGAGGATCATAAAAGAGAAGAATCAGCAGAGGAGAGAGATCAGAAGAAAATCCGTAAGTAGAATATTGCTTAATAAATTTACAGATTACTGATTACACATTCAGCCGATTGGATACAACAGTAAGCACAAGACCTAACAAACTCACTACAACTTCTTTTGCACTATCTATAAGCGGCCATAAAACACCAGGTCTCAACTTCAGATCGAGCTGCCAGCCATGGTCACATGACCAACTATGGGATGAACTCAGAGTAAATGTCCTCAGCTGAATCAGACTCCTTTCGCTGGTAAAGTATCTGATCAAACATATCCTTAAATTTTTTGCTGGAAGTCATCTCTACCAGTATTCTGTCTTCCGCAACCATACTGGACTTTCTTCTGTCACCATTTTCCTTGTTATTTGGGGAGAAAACCAGCTTAGACAATCTCTCTTTTTCCATCTGTTTGCTGTACTTTTTACATTCTGCGGTTCCCTTCATGATCAGATGGTATGTGTACACCACCTTCTCCTGGCCAATTCTGAATGCGCGGCTGATTGCTTGCCTCTCGACCGAAGGATTCCAAACCACGTCGAGCAAGACAACTCTCGATGCTCCTGCTAGACTTATGCCCTCAGAGCAGGCCTTAGTCGAAGCCAACATTACTCTTGCCTGGCTCTGTAGGTTGTTGAATTTCCCAATCAAACGCTGACGCTCCCTCATATCGAGGCTCCCATGCAAGCGTAAAATCTCTGTTCCGTTGGACAACCACTGGAAAGTCGATCTCAGTTGGTCATTGATCAAGGACAATGGCTCTTTGTATTGGCTGAAAACAAGAACCTTCTCATCAAGCGCTTCGCTGAGCCGGATTAACTCCATGAGGAATTTTGTCTTAATCCCGTCATCTGTGTTGATTCTCAGATCTTCAAGCTTCTGACATTCATGGGAGATAACAGGTTTTTCATTCACATATGCATTGCAGCTCAGGATCAGAGAAGGGTCAATGCAGGCCAAAGACAGCTTGAACTCATACTCAAATGCGCATTGAGATCGTTGAGTATTATCAACAATCTTCCTTTGCCTTTCCCCAGGGTTTAACACCACTAGGTACTCTCTTATACCAGGAAGATTCTCTTTAAGAATGCTCCCTTTGTGAACATGAACAAATGGAGCCATGATAGACCGGAGATTCACAATTGCATCATCAGCCACTTTGTCTTGTGGCTCAACAAGGGAATTATCATCTTTTTTAGCTTTTTTCTGCTGTGTTCTCGTCTGGCAGAATTTCTTGAGACTCAGTGGGAGTTCCTTGGCAATTGCAGGTCTCACGAAGCACAATGTGTTATAGAGCTCTAGAAAGTTATTCTGGAAAGGGGTGCCTGAGAGGATGACCCTCTTCTCAGTCCGAAGTTTCAGCAGAAGATTCCAAATGCTGCTTGTATCGTTTCGCGGCGTGTGCCCTTCGTCAAGAACCACTACACCCGGCAAATCAAGAAGAATCTTTCTCATCTCTTCGTCTTTCTTTTCAATCCCTGCCTTCTTCACTGAATGCTTCATGCTTTTTCCTTTCCCGACTGCAAGCTTCTCATATAAATTGTAACTTATACCTAGTATGCTGCTGCTCTTACTCCACGAATAGAGCTTGATCATCCGCATCACATCGTTACATTGCTTGAGGTGCCTATTTTTCTCCACCATTCTCACAGCTTCCGGATTTTCTGCCCCTGAGAACTCCGGATTATTCAAGTTGTGGAATGAAATGCTGGTGTCCCATTTCTTGGTCCACTTCTTGAACTCTTCTTCCCAAGTGAGAAGCAAGCTTGCAGGAGTAATTACCACAGGGTGGGAATTGGGGAAGAGTCCAAGATACATGTGCAGAAAAAGTATGGTCAAGCAAGTCTTTCCCGTGCCTGGAGCGTGAGATATGATGCACCCACCAACATCCTTAGGCTCAGAGTTGGACAATTCTTGTAGATCAGTATATCCTGCTAGATTCTTCCACATAAACTCCAAGCCCTCTAGCTGGTGTGGATACATTTCACTCTGGTCACAGGGGATGAGATCCAAAACAGAGCCGCTCTGATGAGAGAGTTCAACAGAGTCCTTTCCAGATGGCTGAAGACGAATCCCCTCAAACAAAGACAGATTCCGTCTGTTGGGCAACATTTTGGTGCCTGACGCTTCGATGGAGAATTTTTCCTACAGGTTAAAAGGCATTTGAAAAAGAAAAAGCAAACAGAAGAATGAGGCAATGATGGTTTTCAAAGATTCTAGTGCAAAGACATACATAGAGGATGACAGGTGGTTGAAACAGTTAATTATTGATGACATAATTATTCGAACTCTAAAATGTGGATATGAAAATGGTATATAACGGTAACAGCCAGACTTGGTAAACCAACAGAACTTACAAAAGATGGTAGAAATGGCGGCAGTAAATATTTTATCTCGAGTTGTACTTGCTTACAAAAGAGGCAAATCAAACCAATTTTCTCATCACAAATGAGCGCATGCTTTTCTCCTGGACAAAGGGGGGCTCGACTTGTTTCAGTTTCCTCCTGAAGAGCATCACAAGAGCGCTTTTAGAACCACTAAGTCAGTCCTATATGCTACTTTCCTTTAGCTATTTGCACTAGAATAAGGTCCAGTTACAATTGCAAGAAAACTATACTTTTCTTTCTGCTATAGCGATGTCACTGGAATTGATTCCCAAACTAAATAGATGGCAAATATCAATGCAGAATAGCAATACAACGGCAGCAAAAGTGACATTAACAGGAGTATATCGTGTTCTACGTTACTCCAAATCCCATGAAGCATGGAAAAGTAAATGGGATCAAGCTAAAATAGCTGGAAACAAATTTTACAACTCTACAGACCGCTTTAGACTAATCATTTGATTCGAATTGATCACAGGACTGTTCAACTTTCTTAGCTACTGAGTTTGGTAGTCTCAGATATTCAAACCACGTATGTATTGAGGAGCAACTATCAAGTATAGAAGAAACTTAGTGTTAGACAAAGCGCCCCTTTGTTTGCAAGCAAGTATCATGAAACTTACCGGGGAACCGGAAGAACCAATTTCACCAGCTCTAAGATAAAAATCCATCTCACTCCACATCATGTCCATCTCCTTCTCTGCTTCAGATTTTGGAGCTGGTTCTGGTTTCTCATCTTCCCAGAAGAACTTCAGAGGAAGCGGATGCACTCCTGCCTGCGGCTCTGTCCTGCTTGCTATTTCCCATACAACTTCCCTCCCACCAGCATCATCTTCATTATCCTTGAACAGACGTTTGAAATACTTAAACTCTTTTGATCTACCGGATCTCTCCCAGCGAATTTGATAGTCACGGGTGCTCCCTTCTGCTCGATGCACCCCGACATTCTCTTTGCCTGACTTAGTCAAGATTTTACCGTCTTTCTCTGCTCATTGATATTTTCTAAGCAGTCTTTTTTTATGCTGCTGGCTGTCACGCCAAAAGTCTTGAACCCCTCCGTGCTTGCCTTTCTCTCTTCCTTCAAGGCACAGTCACCAGCAAACTGTTTCTCTTTCTCCATGTTTATCTGCTGTATATCATCTTGAAGAATCTCATCCTTCCCCCACATGCAATCAGCAAGTTTGAAAAATGCCTTTTCCCTTGATTCATCAGCTCTTTCCCTCCTAGTTCTGGATTCCCAATTGATCCTACAATCATTCCTCACAGCCTCTTCATTACTTTCACAATGGCTACCTACTGAGCTATCCTCCTCTGCAGCATTCATGTCAGCATTCATTACAATCATTCCGCGCATTTTCTTTTTTTCCCTATCTCCAAATTTCCCTCACGCTTACTCTCAAACACATCCTCTTCCGAGCTCGAACAAGTTTCCGCTTCTGTGCTCAAGCTTTCTGACACATTTGCGAGAAAATCCTCATCACCGCTGTCATCAGCATCAGTTGAGCTCTCGGAAGAGGACAAACAATCTAAGCTAGGATCAGCCTCAGGACCATCATCAGACATTAAGGGAGTCCTCTTTCGGGACACGTTAGGGGCATAATCATCATTCTTGGACTTGAAACTTCTGCCATTTCCCTCACCCTTTTCGCTAAAAACTTTCTCCTCGCCAGACGGCATGAAGTCATCATCAGAGCATGCGTGAGACAAGAACTTGTCACCTCTAAACCTTCCAATTTTAGGGCCACCCACACTCTCATCAGACTCAAAGTCTGTGCTATCCTCTTCATCACAGTCATCGTTAAGGTCATCAACAGTAACAGTATTTTCACGTTTATGAAAAAACCGGTTAGGCTCAAACCTTCGTGCCGTTTCGGGTCCGTAATCGCTGGACTCCTCTTCCTCCTCACCACCTCCACTCACCGAAATCGCTTTGTCGCCGCTGTCTTCACTGTCTATAATAACAATGGCCTCGTGTCTGTCATCACTGGCGCGGCCTCCGCCTCCGCCTCCCAAACCACCCGAAACAGAGGAGACTCTTTGTGGAGCTCTGCCTCTGCGCTTTGCCCCCAAAGAACCGCCCTCCCTTCTTCCGGGCTCTACCTCAACGAAACAACCGGAAAAGGAATCTTCTCTCTTTGAACGGGCTCTGGTTCTTGATGCTACAGGAAGGCCAGAAGCCATATTCTTCTTTTTCCAAAGGATGCGGAATACTCGGGCCAAGAGGGGAAGAAGAAAACCAAGAGAGAAGAAGGGAAAATGAAGGACTGACAGAGGAGAGGGAATGTACAGAGATGGAACAGGCGCTGGTTGGTTTCGCATGGAAGAGAGGTTGAAAGTCAAAGAGAGGGGAGATGACATCAAAGCCAGTTCTCAGACCGAATCTTTCCATCTTGGGCTACAAGTCTTCTGCTGCCAAAACAAAAATCTGGGCATGTATCAAATGCACTAATTAATTCACTTCATTGTCATGGCATTAATAAACTTCCCAGATTGTTGAAGCACATCATGTGAGTGCATGCATTCTGACATCGTATTGATGGTTAACTTAAGATGCAAAAACAAGTAAGAAAAAGGAAACTGGTCTTTGAGTTACCACTCACATTTGGGTCGAATTCACAGGCTGTGCACAAGGCAATAATATCGTTTCGAGGCAGATTGTCTCTTGATTTAGCATCTCATATTGTACGTTTATCACAATAATGAAAATTCCGGCGTATTACTCTATATAGAGTCATAGAAGAAGTTTGTCTACTTAAATGGACTTATATTTGCTCGACGATCTCTCATTATATTTTTAAGTTTTTTATATGCATAGACGAAGTCTATAATAGGCAACATTCTTTCGTCCCTCGCTGTTTGGTGGACTAAACAATCAATACAAAATTGCTGAAGATGAGTTCACTCCACTTATATATCGACTATTATTGACATCTAAATTTTACCGGTTTATTTAATCATTTTCTAGTTTATTAATTAGAAATTAGAAAGTTTAATATAAAAAAATGAAATGAAAAAAAATGAATAGAGAACAGCTAAAAAAAGAAGAAAAAAAAGAGAGAGAGAATAACAGAGGGAAGGACAATTCGGTTATGGGGGCAGGGGGGAATTCTAGAACCTGGGGGGATTTTTTGTCTCTTTCAACGTGATCTCTCTCTCTCTCTCCACCCTTTCGCTCTCTCTCTCCGGTCGCATCTCCCCCGATCGCCGGCAGCCACCCACAACTCCGCCCTCTTCCTTGCCAACCGCCACTCTGTCTGCGCTTCCGCTTCCGCTTCTTCTTCTCCGCCTCCTCCTCTCGTTTCCGCTGATGACGGCTGCCCCAACCTCGCAGGTTGCGGAGAGAGCGAAATCGCCACCCTAGGACCGAAGATGCTGCTTAAAGGGATGAGATATACTGAACTTGGAAGATGGGTCCAGTCACAAGGACTACATACCTGGTCATGCTTTAATGAAGTCGGGTCCATCACGAATGTTGTCTTTATGGGAATGGGAGAGCCACTATATAACATAGAAAATGTCATAAAGGCTGCAGATATTATGGTGCATGAGCAAGGTCTTCATTTCAGCCCATGCAAGGTCACGGTTTCAACCAGTGGACTTGTCCCACAGCTGAAATGGTTTTTTTTTTTTTTTACGTGAATCTAACTTTTCCTTGGCTGTTCTCTTTTGATGGATTGCTGATCGGCGATTCCGAATTTCTTTAGTTGCTTCATCGCATCTTCACAGGTAAGTCTTGTTCTCAGTCGTGTTCCACTCCAAGCTTGCTGTTCATGAGTTCATTGATTCTCTTTACTTCTATTTCTGCGTAATACTTAAATCTTGATGTGGTTATCTTTGATCCTGTGATGATGATTTGGTTGATTTCTGAACTACCTCATTGTCTGTCTTAAGTTTTAGGTATTAGTCGTTCGTCATTGTTTAGATTTCAGTTAATCTCAGTGTTATAGTTTGTCGAATGATGTTGAATCTCTTATATTTGATAAAATATTGAATCGAAAATCCAAATATCTTTTACTCATTTCAGTTTATCTATAGAATACTAGCAGTGTGTAGAAATCTCGATCGTGGTCTAATAAAATTGTAGATTGTCGTGAAGGATATTGTAGTGTGCTAAGGTGATGATGTCTCTGATCATCGGGACTGGCCTTTGTTTGAACGAAGTCACAGCTCGAAGAACTGAGTTGTGACTCGTGCTCTCAGGTCATAAAATGTAATAATGAGGATAAGAAGCTTAGCAGAAGGAAGGGGGGCCTTGAGCCTATGTTTTGTCTTATGAATTGGACGAACGAAATAAAAAGAAATAGTGGGCCATGCGTATGTTACATGCAGTGGGCTGTGCGTGTGTAAAAAAACAAAAAAGGTGTGAATGGGCCTGTGGCGCAAAAAAAATAAAAAATAAAAAGGAGTGAAAGGGAAAACTGACTGGGCTCATTGTGAGCCCAGTCCGTTTTCCTCATAATCTTTTCTAAAATAAAAAAGGAATTCGGTCGGCCCGAACCAATCCGGTTCAAAGCCCGACCCGAATTTCTTTTGTAAATAGTAAAAGATAATAAAAAAATAGGTAATATTTGAGCACATTAATAATGGGTTTGTCAGGAATCCTAGAAAGTTTCATTAGTGTACTTTCCCATACATCTTCTGGTGTACAACATAATAAGGAACCCAACACCTCAAGTGCTAAAGGAAGGCCATCACAATAATTCAAAGCTATGTCCACCAAATCTCTTCTGATTTGGTGCATCTGAATAGCATGCTTACTAAGCAGCTCATGAGCTTGACTATCGTCTAGTGCTTCAACTTCATAATAGAAAAATCAGAGAATAGATAATAGATAATAGAAAATTCGGAAAATAATAAAACATCAGAAAATAGAAAATAGATAATAAAAAATTATAAAACCATTAGAAAATGAGAAAATCATATAGAAAATCATAAAAAATCAGAAAATCATAAGAAAATCAAAATCAAATCTGAAAATGAAAAAAAATCAATATATATATAATTTCTGAAATGAATTCAATTGAATAAGTTCTTAGAGCTTGGCATTAAAACACTAGTGGACTAGTGTTTTAGGAGATGTAAGCCTACGTGAAAACATTTAGGTTAATCAAACAATCAATTTTAGGTACCGAAAGGGAATTAATTAAATGGTTAATGTAATCAAGTTCCCGTACTCTAGGAATCTCTAGTTGCATAGGAAGTGAAGCATTTCTCCCAATGCTTTCACTTGGTTTCTAGCATACCTTAATAGACTAGTGGCGGCTCCTAAAAAAGAGACATTTTTTTACTATAAAAAAAACCTTTAAAATGAAAACCGCCTAAATGTCGCGCGAGTTATGAATTTGGGAGAATCCGAGCTCGAGATCGTAGAATCAAGAGCAAATACCTCTAAACCTATCTTTCTCCCCCCCTAACGGGCGGAGGTTAGGTCGCGATAGCTATGTATGCTAAAGATTCGCATATGACTCTTTGGAAAAAAGTCATTTTCTTAGTCCAAAAGAAAAGGGGAAAGCCATATATGACCTGTCCTTAGAGTTTACAATGGAAAGATAGACCAAATGAAAATGAAAAAACTATCCGGTAAGGGTCTGCTTAGCATTAAAATCAATCTAAAATTCTTCTATAAATACAAGTAAGTTCAAGTCATTTTCCATAAACCCAATGCTTTGGCATAAGAGTAACATTTCGAGAAAAGTAATTAAAAAGTTGTATTGATAGAGCACTTATAACCTTTTTTAATAGGGGTCATGCATGCACGGAGGTCATGCGTCCTAAATTTATACTCTTGTTTGGTTTGCCATCACACCATAGAGAATAAGGTAGGAATAATATAGAATTTTCGTAAGGGGGATGATCGAACAAATCAAGATGCCGATTGGACATTATGATTCGTCAAAGCGGCCTGTAGAACCCTTGAATAGCATAAGTGCTCGGCAACATTGAGTTCCTATCTATAGTTTTCATGCTATTACATTTTTTTGCATGAAATCGGAAGTTCTCAATGCGAAGTTTGTAAAGATTTTACCATTTCACGCAGAGTCATGGACATAATTTTGCATGGATTGATTCTAACAGGACAAGTCATAAGTTATTCTTCTATTTTTCGTTTCTCATTTTGGGGTCGCCGAATTTGTTAATGAGACTATAAATATTATTTTAAACCTTCCTCTTCTTATTAATTTGAGGAAAGCGTCAGCAGGAGTTCAAAAAAAAAAATGTAATTTTTGCGGAAAATAAATTTACGATGTTTGTAAATTTGGAAAATTAAAAATAATTATACACCCTCGTAACACTTGCTCAGAATTCAGTTGGCTCTTGTGCATAATTTGACCTTGCAATGTGGGGTCTGATTGTGATGTTAATCAATAAGAGGAAAGAAGCACGGTGCATGAAAAGGTGGACGATTGTCCAAATAGGCGAAGGCATTGTATTGGCCATCCTTACTAATACCGTGGATACATTTGCATTTTTGCATTAAATACACATTTCCATAGTAGCAATTGTCATAACTGATGGAATTGCACTTGTTTTCATTGATAAACATTCCAATTTTAAGGAAATTTTACTGCCAAACTTGAAATTGCGAGTAATCACTATAGAAATGACAATTTGATGATATTCAACATGGTTTATCATATGTACCAATTCATGCTTAAACATAAATGGCACTAATGCAGCTAAAACTCAAAGAGGATAAATCTCTGTTAAACTCTCGCTACTTTTCTACTATATACCTAAGTACCCATTTATTGAATTACATGCATTTGGCTTGTTGATCAAACAACTTGATCTGAAATTAATTTAAATGTCGTAATCTTTTTAAATGTAGAATCCTAATTATATTATACTTTTGGAGCATCAAGGTGATGTAAATGATCGAAACCTGTCATTTATAAGATTTTGTATAATTCAATAGCTTATTTCGTCAAAGTTCAAATAAAAAATGGAGTTTCCGCTTTGCATGAAAGCATGTTATTTTATCTCCTCTTTGTACCATTCAAAAGGCTTATGTCGGTAAATGCTTCGTTAAGATCAATCTTTAGACATATTGCCATCTTTCATGATGAATCGACAAAATGAATGTCCAGAGGTACACGGAAGATTAATATTATCCACCTTACCGTAACTCCAACTCTTTAAACTCATGAAATCAAACAAGGGACACGGAAATGGAGGAAGTCATGCTATAAGATGGGAAAATTGAAGTTTGTAGCTCTGCTAATATGGCACTTGTTCTGTAGGGCTAATTTGAACGATGGATTATGTTCAATGAGACTAAAATATGGACTAATGTGTTACATAATATAAATGATGCAGGATATCGTGCATGCTGTTTTTTGAGTTCGAGAAGATTGCAGAGTTCATATGATTTTTTTCTTGTCTTCGACGCATCCATTTGCACTTGTGTTCTTGTTTCTAATTGACATATCTGTGTAATAGGTGGTTTCATATATTGTAAACAAAACATCATCTACAACTAGAAGTTGGCAACGTACCATTCAAGTTTCTTGAATTAATCGCAAGCATATATGGGATTTCTAACCAGCATAATTAGGAGAGGTCCACATCAGATTTTGTTGATCAGAGAACAGTATGACAGAAAAGATGAACCGGGCTTGCCATTGCTTTGAGGTCATGCCACTATCGTGGGATTAATGTGACAATTGTTTGGAATTCACATCAAATGTTTCATTAGCAGCATAGAAAAGATTGGAACCAATTTCACCAGAGATCCACAGGTAAGATGAGAAAGTAAAGAGATGTTTTGTGCGACAAAAAATTATTTCAAAGTTACAAAAAAATTAAGGAAAGCTCACTCCCTTCACCGACTCTTATACAAATTTATAGGCAATAATTGCAAGTGAATCTGCTCACCCTAAAGCGGACCCTATGTTCCATGGGACCACATAGACCCTACGTTCCTCTATCTATCGATTACAGATGAAGTTTGCTTTGAAAATTGGAGTTCCATGGGACCGCACATAAAACCTGTGCAAACTTCCCTTGTCTTCACTAATGGTGATTCAAAACTACTTCTCCTTTTTTATCGTGTTCTCAGTCCAGCTCTTTAATTGTATCCCAGAGCGGAGTGAGACAACACGATCTGCAATTAGCGAGTGATGGAAAGTTAGACCAATAATCCAAATCACGCGCGGAAATGATATTTAGTCGGACTAAGACAAAAATAGTTTAAGCTGAAAATTTATTACTTTCGAAAATTTATACCCTCTAGGAAGAAGTAGTTGCGAATATATCATTTTGGTAAATCATTGATTTGACTTTTTAGGGTTACAGCGTCCGATGATGCATCTCTTGCTAAAATCCACAGTGTTTTTGCGTACGTATCAATAGGTTTCTTGAGGAAATGACTACAATGGTTGATGGGAAAACTTCACCATTTGACAATAGAGAGAGTCATATATAAGAAGAGTGTTAATATCGTGGCTTGAGAATAATTAGATTTTGATGCTTGGAGTATCACACGATAAGAGCTATATAAAATAGGAAAACAATTGGTCATTGTCATTATTGGTGGATACACCTGCATATTTTGCATTCAATATATTGTCATACCAAGAAAAATGATAAATGGTAGTTTATGTAGGAATTGTATAATCCACAAATGTGTCAATGGTCAATGGTCAATGGTACGTCGTGCTGATATCACTTATTGGCAATTAACTACTAATAGTTTTTGAGAAAAAAATCCACGATCAAATTTTGGTGATGAGGAGTAACCCTTCCTCTTCTCTCTCAAAGCAAACCGCTCATCTTCCAAAAACTCTTCATTTCTGCAGTTCTTCCATAGGCTCTCGGCTTCTCGAGAGCCTACTCCTCTTTTGATTTCTCCTTTTTGCTTGTTTTTTCTTTTCTCTCCCGATCTGTTTTGGAAGTTTGTTTGTCTGAATAAATTTCTGCAGCGGATCTCGGGTGACTGTGGAGTCCAATCTAGTCCTTATCGAGGAGGATGATCGTGATGTGGTTCCACAATCTCTTCAAGATTCGGCCGCTCTTCTCTCTTGATTTAGATTTCGATCTAAATTTAGGAGTTTTGCTCTCCCGATCTATTTTTGGGAGTTCCTTCCAGGTACCTGATCTGTGTTCCTATCATCTTTTGATGTTGCTATTCCAGCATGGTGATGGTGATGAGAGCGTTGAACCTAAACGCATGCTGCAAACCATTGCAAGTGGAAGTTGAGATCTTGGCGTTTGCTCATCACCGAGTATAGTGATTGGCCACACAAAATTTATATTAGCAGATCTATTCTTGACGGATAAGAGTGTGCTCGCTACAGATTATGATTTGTTATGTGTTCGTTTGCTAGACTTGAAAGATTTGTGCGTACCTCCGATCTCTCATGTATTATTCTGAGAAAATAATGAAATCTTTCTTTCGACCAAAAATAAATTGGTGATGACAATAATATTTTTCTTATTGCAATCCAAAATACCCTAAAAAGTGCTGATTTTTTTAAGGTAGATGAACCCACTATAAGAGTTATATAATTACTCCTTTGGTTTATTCTTAATGCTAAAATTATCCAAAAAGTGCTCTTAATTTGTACCCTTATTCTTTCAACTTCATCACCTTTTTTATTTTCCAATCAATTCCTCTAACTTGCTTGATTTCTGAATTTGATCCTTCACCACTACTTGCTCCTTCAAGTGTTGAGTGACCATGCTAAGTGGACTCCCTTAAACGATGCGACCAAACTCATGTATGGCAAAGTGACGTCTATTTTTCTGCTTTCACAAAAGAACTAGTAAGTAAACACTAAAATTCTTTATCACTTAGATATACTCAATCGAGAAAAACACAAAAATGAGGAAAAGAAAAATATAATACCTGCAATGGCACCCAAAATGTTCACTCTCAAGGTAATGCGTACCCATGTGAAAAAAGAGTTCATAAAGTTAAAGCCATATACAAACTGCTCTCAAAACCAAAAGAGAGCTCAAACACAAGATAATTGTGGACAATGTCAAGCAACGCACTTACAATCCACGATATTTTGTAGCGATGACATTGAAATGGAAGATTGCTTTCCACCAGAATCTCCTTTTGTTCTACTCCATTGAAATCAACCGAAAGAACTGTTAAATTTATATATCAAGTTTAAACCGTGTACAAGACCCGGCCCTCCTTATTTTCTAGCGATGACATAGAAAGATCCTCTTTTTTGGTAGAAACCCTCTTAATTTTCAGCCATTTAAGAATCCTACGTCCGTCCTTCTAAAAGGTGAGAGCATCAGTTGATGAAAACAACCAATCAGCTCAAATTCAAGTGAAAAAGCAGCTATGCAAAACATGCCTACTTAGTAAGCTATCCCATGACCTCCGTTCTGCTTACTTTGTAAGTTTTCTGCCCCCACCCCAATTTAATGCATAGAAAATGGAAAAAAAATGCCAAAAGAAAACATAATTTTGGAAAACATTATCTACTAATATCATATGCAAAGCTCATCGCATTTATTATTTCTTATCATTCTTATCATATAATCATATACATTAGGATAATAAATTCAAATAAAAAGGGAAACGGCATATAATATTTTCATTATTTTAGTTTTTTCAATTTATTGTAGATGTTTACAATGTACATAGGAGATTGTGATGATAAACAAGGTCTTTTTTTCAACTTTGGTAGATATAACAATGATGAGCAGAGCGACGATGCATTTGAAGGAGCTAAAGATATTCCAAGGGCAGGTTGAGGTCTTGGTGGGGTAGACCTTTGATGCTACAAGATCATGTCACCGAGGGCCATCCTCCTCACCAAGCGCCTACTAATAGGATTCGCTCGCAACTACGTCACCCTTAGTGAAATCTTTAGATCCTTCAAGTGTATCATCGCTCTACTTATCACTCCTATATTAGCCAAAAGTTCAAAAATTAATCTTGTTTATCATCACAATTTTTTCATGCAAATCGTAACCACATAAAAGAAATCAAGAAAAGAACAAATCAAAATTATAAACCCTTTCCTCTCTTTTTAGTTGAATTTATTTGCTCTCGCCCTTATATAAGAACAGATAAAGGATATTTGAAAGGTCAAAAATAAAGAGAAACCCTATAAACAAGGAGGATTGCTTTTCAAAATATAGAAGGACCCTAGAAAATAAGGTCCTTATCTCAACTACCAGAGCCAATGAGTTGAGACTAACGGTCCACGTTCGATGCCAATTATCACAAACTTTTACTTTGCACGATATTGGGAGATTTAAATTTAGATTCAATCAATCCTATGAGAATTTTAAATGAGGAGTCAGTGTCCAAAATGGTCGGCCGAGACCTCCGAAAGGTGTTTATATGCTGCATTATGAGAGATAAGAACCTTAGAATTTGAAGAGAATAAACACACGACACATGGAAAAAAAAAGAGTTTTGATTTTGTTGCGCAAGTGGGGTGATGTCCCAAATGGTAGGCGGCGGGGGACCTTCTAAAGGTGTTGATACGTCGCATTATAAGAGATAAAAGAACTTAGAATTTGAAAGGAAAAATAGCACAAGACGCGAAAAGGGTCTTTGGATTTGTCGGGTCTACGCTAAATTCTAGGAAAAGGGCTGGAGCTTTTGGGAAGGTGTGATAGATGCACGCACATCTTTGGTGACTCTCCCATGTACGCCAGCTAATGAAAACCATTGGATGTATTTCGAAGCCTCCCCGATGACTTACCCCACACTCTTTTCTCCTTCATCCCCCATAATTCTCTTCTTGGCCGCCTGATCTCTGAGCTCACCCTCCCTCTCCATCAATGCAAACATGAATGGAGAGCTCCCTTTGTGGTCCTCAAACTTTCCCTTTCTTTCCTCACCTTTGATCGAGATGGAGTTCTTAGCTTGCCACTCCCAAACAAGAAAATGGGAATTGGGCAGCTCGCTTCTTACTCCTTTTTTTCAAAGATTTTATCGGATCACCAGGTTGGTCAGGATTTTGTCGATAAGCGCCTCAAGGCACTGATTAATTGTACTTAGTAAAGAGTCGCATTGATTTCCGACAATGCCGATTCCACGTGACATGAAGAAGACTACACATTGGAAATGGGAGTCCTTCCTTGCTTGGGTGTTTGATCGGTGTCCTTGTACGTCGTTGATGAAATCTCAATAGGAAATAATCCCTATTGTGCATATAAATGTCGTCGATGATAATATGCACAAGTTCTTAAAAAATCAAAATATAACTTGCTAATAAGTACTTTTAAGGAATTCGTTTAAGTATAGTTAATAAAAATATGACTTCATTTTCAATATATTGATTATCTTATTATACAAAAAGAATAATGCACAAAATCCAAGAGAAACGCGGTAAATCTAAAGCGAAATGACGATTTTGCCACTAGCTTTGGCAATAGAATTGTAAAATCCAAAATATTCTTGCTTGGGACTTATTTAAAAAATAAAAATACGTCATCGCTATAAAAAAAACTACCTGATCTTCTCGGTATTATTAATCAAACATAATAATCACCTAATTCATTTATTTATTTTCGGGGTGGGGTCGTTTTTTCTTTTTCTTTTTTGTAGGGACTGTTCAAAGCTGGCGTGTCGCCATCAAGAAGCTACTACGAGCCTCTTCCCTACAGCTCAGACGACCACGTCATCCCTCAGACCCCCCTTACAGCCTGGCAGAGACTGCCATTTCCATCCCCGTCCCCCACCAATGGATTCTCTCCACGTGACGTCCACTCCCTTTGACGTTGACCCATTATTCTTTCTCTGACGAGACTGTATTTTCCGTGCACGCCCATATTATTGCGCACACGAGCAATTCTGCGTCATTACGTGTCTACCAAAAATAAGAAATAATTTAAAAATAATCCACATTATGGGAAAAAAAAAAGCGTCGTTAAATCATCAAACGGTGGGTAAATGTGTTGGTTAAGAGTTTCTTCCTCATAGTCAAGGTTGAGAGTTTGAAATCGCAGCTTCTAGTGTCTTAAATATGGGAGGATCATGTGCTAGTCTCATCCGAGGTATATGGGCCCACCTTTTAGTATCGTCCGTACAGGAGCCCGGCTTTTAGTGAAGTATGGGCACGGAGGGCTCCCGTGGTGAATTTCTCGGTCATTAAGAAAAGAAATGTTGTCAAATCCATCTTCATCCTCAATTTGGCAGATCCGTCTCTCCAATTCCATGTCGCGCGTCGCGGTGACGGTCGATGAGCACTTGATTTTACAAAACTAGAGAGAGATGGCCTTTTATCAGTGAGGAGAGCTTTACCGAAAAGGAGATCGAAAGCCCGCGGCGTCAAGGCATGATAAATGATGAAAGGTGGGGGGAGAGGGGTTAGGTGGGTCGAGGATGGAGATGGGTTGGGAATGTTCTCTTACCCAAGTGCAAATTACTTTCCCTCGATATTAAAATAAGTCTCTTATTTTATCAAAGACTCCATAAGTGTAAGAGGCATTTATTTTTATTAATTCCTTTTGATTTCTAATTTTTTTCATAATGTGCATAAATAGTTTGATTCTATAACAACGAATGGAATTTTATCTGATCTGAACAACTGAAAGTAATATGATTACTTGAATGCTCTAAAATTTAATAAGGAAAAGTGCACTTGATTTATAGACTCGAGTTCAGGTAAGAGTTTCTTGGTGCCTCGGTACAAAAAACAACCGGCTTTTATATGTCGTACGTATAGTGGATGAGGACACAGTATTTGATTTAATTGCACCATCATACACAAGCAATCCTATCCCTAATCTGGCCCTTTTAACTTTATGTATTATGTATATATATATATATGTATAATAAAAAATTTTAATATGGCCACAAAATAGAAAACGAATTTGATTAAACATTAAAAATCACAAAGTCATAATGATGCATATTTAAAAATACTTAGCTCTCTCTCGCAGCCGTCTCTCTCTCCACCCTTTCCCACTATAAGTACCCTCTCTCTCTCTCTCTCTCTCTCTCTCTCTCTCTCTCTCTCTCGATCTATGCTCTCAAAAGCTTCGAGACCACGCCAATTAGGGGTGAGCATGGTCCGGGTTGGGCCGGTCCCGTGCTCAACCCGAGGACCAACCCGCACAGTGTTGGTCCTCAATTATTAGAACCGTGGACCGACCCGTCAAACTTGGGACCGTGGATTGACCCGACCCTATCGGTCCGATCCGATCCCAGGGTCAACTCGGGATCGCTAAAATTTTCGTACAATAAATTCTATGAAACAACCCATGTCCGATAAAAACATGGTGAATGTGTATTTCATAAACAAAGAAACCTCGACAAAATCAATAGAAATGGAAACAAGAAGACATGATCATTCAAATAAAGACATACATTTCTTATAAGCTTTCCACTTATAAAAAATTAGACAAGCAACATTGCAAAGATCCACTAGACTCCAAAAGATATAAAAGATGGCACTCTACCAATCACTAGATTAAGAACCTGATGTAGGACAATTGACTAAATGATATCTACAGTGTCAAAACATCAGATGTAGGCATGTAAATTCAAAACTTGGTTCCATATCATAGCTTGCGCAAATGGAACCTAATCGCAAGAGAGAACAAACCTTCTGCTGGTGGAACTCACTTACGCCTGCTGACTCCACTAAAAGATGTATATTGGCTATATCCATAGGTGAGATCTGAAAGAAATATTCCATATGCGTAAGATCTTAAAGCACTGTATATGTTCCCAACAATTTTTCTGGTGTTAACGGGTCATCATTGGACGACCAAGCCTTTGTGTCTGCACAATGGAACCCGATTTGCAAAAAAAAAAAATGCTCTTCTTGCTACTCTGTTGGACAAAAAAGCACAAACTAAGGATCTTATACTCCTTTCCAACCCAGAGAACCAACGATTGTCTAGTGCTTCAGCCTAGAAGCGAAAAAATAATCCATACTCCAGTAAGTTTTGTTTGAATGATTATACTGATGAAAGTCAACTTGTTACTAGCAAGGAATAACTGATGATCTGGGAACCATCAATTGGTATTGACTTGCATAACATAATTCATATTCTTGATATTTATTGCTCTGTACTTCTGTAAAAAATCAGCAGAATGACAATTTTCTATCAACTATCTTATCAAGTAAAAAGGACAGTCCATGACTATTGATTGCTTTATAGGAAAGAAGATTCGAAACTTCAGGAGAGAACGGTGGAATCTACTTTTTGGCACCTGTTAACTGATTTGGGCTGAAACTTATAAAAATCAACTTGTACAAAAATTAACAAATTTATTATTTTTATGTAATATATTGTCGGGTTGGTTCGGGTTGGACCAACCTGACACCTTAGGACCGAGGACCAACCCGTACAGTACCGGGTTGGAGATTTTAAGACCGAGGATCGACCCGTTCGTCTTTAAATCCGACCAGGACTGATCGAGTTGGGCCGGTCCTGGGCCGGTCTAGGGTCGACCCTGGACAGTTGCTCACCCCTAACGCCAATGGCTTCTTACTCTCTCCTGTTCTGTCTTCTTTTCGTCCTCTTCTTCTTCCTCTTCTCGAGCTCCATCTCCTCCTCCTCAGCTGTTCTGGTCCAGCAACAACCCCTCGTCCTCAAGTACCATAACGGAGCTCTCCTGAAGGACAACGTCACCGTCGACCTCGTCTGGTACGGTCGCTTCACCACCACCCAGCGTTCCGTCATCATCGACTTCATCAGCTTCGTCGGCTCCGCTAACTCCCATCTCATCTCCGCCGCCTCCTATTGGCGCACCACCGAGAAGTACAAGGGCGACAGCTCCAACCTCGTCGTCGGAAGGCAGGCCCTCCACGAGGCGTACACCCTCGGGAAGTCCCTCAAGGATCGTCACCTCCGCGTCCTCGCCAGTAAGTTCAACTCCTTGGCCAGCACCATTACTGTTGTCCTCACGGCGGCGAACGTAGCTGTGGAGGGTTTCTGCATACGATGCAGGTCGCACGGGTCGTCCCGCCCCGGGTTGGCGTTCGTGTGGGTCGGGAACTCGGAGACGCAGTGCCCCGGGCAGTGCGCGTGGCCGTTCCACCAGCCCATGTACGGCCCGCAGTCTCCGCCGCTGTTCTCGATCCAGCTCTTCAATTGTATTCCAGGGCGAGTAAGACAACAAGATCTGCAATTATTGAGTGATGGAAAGTTAGACCAATTATCCAAATCGTGCGCCGGAACGATATTTAGTTGGACTAAGACAAAGATAGTTAAGCTGAAAATTTATTATTTTTGGAAATTCCTACCCTCCAGGAAGAAGTAGTTGCCAATAGATCATTTTGGTAAATCATTGATCCGACTTTACAGGGTTACAACGTTCGGTGATGCATCTCTTGCAGAAATCCACAGTGTTTCTACGTGAGTATCAATAGGTTTCTTGAGGAAATGACTCCAATGGTTGATGGGAAGACTTCACGATTTAACAATAGAGAGAGTCGTATATAAGCAGAGTGTTAATATCGTGGCTTGAGAAAAATTAGATTTCGATGCTTGGAGTATCACAAGAGAAGAGCTGTATAAATAGGAAAAGAATTGGCCATTCTCATTATTGGTGGATACACCTGCATATTTTGCATTCAATATATTGCCATACCAAGAAATACGATAAATGGTAGGTTAGGTAGGAATTGTATAATCCACTTATGTGCCAATGCATATCAAGTAATTTTATAGAAAATCAATGTATCAAACCTCAAATTGCTGATGATTTTACTTGATGGAAATTGTAGATGAGGCTATTTGACCGTCGATATTCATTATTGTTATTGGATGCGCTGATAAAATGCCAATGTACTTAACCACTGGGTTACACATGCATATTTTGCATTCAATATACTGCCATACCAAGAAATACAATAAATGGTAGGTTAGGTAGGAATTGTATAATCCATTGACGTGTCCCTGCAGTCATTTTGACTTGACTTTTATAGAAAAATTTGCTTCATGATTTTTTCAAATGTATTCTTAAAATAATTTTATTCAATATAATTTAGTTAATTTAATAATTTCTTTGAATTATTTTCTAAAAAAAATTTTAAACCTTTTTTAAATATTTCCTCTTCCAGTCAACAATGGCAAGCTCGACCTCATCGAATCTAGCGAGTCTCAAGTTCAGCGACCTTGGGCAAGCTCAACCTCCCCACCAAATCCGGCAAAGTCGATTGGGACCTTGCGCCTTAAGACTTGACCTCTCGAGCTTGCCTGAGTTGAGGATCGATCCTCGCCAACCAAGGGCGAGCTTCAGCTCATCGACCTCAACGAGACCCGAGCTCATTAATTTGGTGAGGTCTCAGCCTTCTTGGATTCTAGTGAACTCGTCTCTCGCCTCTTAGTTAGCGATCGACTGAGAAAGAGGACAAAAAAAGAAAGAAGAAAAATGGAAAATAAAAACAATCAAATTTATTTTTTAAAAATTAAAAATAATAAGAATATCAAAATTTTCATAGTCTAAAAATGACTTGTTAATAACACTTAAAACTAATTAGGTAACCCATTTATGACCCATTTGGATACCATTTAAGACCCATGAAATTAGTAAGTGACACATTTAAGACCCCTTTAATCTTTTAACCTAATCTATTTATGACCCGTATTATTAAATACAAGTTAAAATATTGATGTTTGACCCACTTTGTCACCTTGAAATTACATTTGCCATATTTAACAACTATCTTTTAAAAAAAATATGCGACTCTTACATGAATTGATATATAGTTCAACTTATAAATATTACCCTAGTTATGGATATATTAATTAACTTTGAAATGCATTAGTTTATAATAGCAAAAGACACAAATATATAAAAGTAAACAATCACAAGCTTGTTGCCCGCTCTTCATTCAAAATTAACAAAAATCAATATAAAAATTTACTATCTACATGCAAAGCAATTTTGTTCTATTTATATTATAGAGTAAGGAAATATTCAAGATATTTTTTTAGTCACGCGGAATATTATATTATTGAGGGACATAATGATATAATTTTATTTCTCAAATTAGATTATCTTTCTAGCGAAATATTAAATGCAAAGCTCATTTTTTTCTATCTTGCACACATAAGTTCAATCTAATTGTGAAAAACAAGCTAATTTCTCATACAATAAGAAGAGAGCTTGCTATTGGGATAATTACTTGAGATTTTTGTCAATGCATATATTAAAACAAACTTGTTCTCGTACAATTTTATATCAAATACATGAAGCATCGAATATGTTAACCATTTAACTTGTTCCCATGTTCTCTTCCTCCGTTATTTTCTAAGAATGGAAAGTAGTGCTCACTTTTATAAGACAAGGAATTCCATGCAGATTATGATGTGGAAACCTATGCAAACCTCTCATCAAGAAAGCCCCAAAGGATATGCCTTAGGACACCTTTCTAATGAGAGGTCTCATGTGCATCTGGTCATTGAATTTGGTGGGATTACCGACTACATCAGCCTCGAGTGGACTCTAATGCATCAATCGACGACAAAGTAGTGCTTTGACAGAGACTTCAATATTGCAAAACTTCTTCTCCGTCCCCTGGCCATCCCATTGTCTTGTTCTATCATTTAGTAATTGATATTGAAGATGTTATGATCATCATTTGAGAGAGGGGGAGAGAGAGAGAGAGAGGAGTCTTACCAAGGATGCACCAATTTTCTGGTAGATCACTGATCCCATACTTATGTACATGCAAGGTTGGTGCATGTGAAAAATGATTATCGGGTGCAAGTCAAAATAGGTTTTCAAAGAGTCTTGCTTTGAAGCACTTACCGAACTAGTAACAAAGAAGAAATTCGGTTGCCAAAGGTGTGGTGCGGCAAGTGTTGAAGGGCTCTATAAATAGGAACATGTTTAGTCATGCTCATTATTAGTGTGGATAGACTCATAGGATTTGCATTTAACATATTCCAAACAAAGAAATATTATAAACGACAGGGATTGTTAGAATTGATTTTCTCTAGGAGTGCGGCCATATACACGCCTTCGGTGATTACTTAACTAATTGGAAAATTGAAAATCTAGACTGTTAGTTTGTCGATGATTTTAATGGATGGAAAGGTTAATGGAAATTTCACGGTGTCAAAGTACCTATTGCATGTTTTTGATAAAACCTTGAACTACATATAAAAATTGTCATTTAGTACTGAAAATTATAGTTCATTATATCAAGCTCACATCTCTTTCTCATGATAATTTAACGTAGTTCCACTTACCATCAATTGGAAGGATCTCCAACAATGGTTAAACTCATTCATTTGGCATATATATTGTCTAATATGTCTCTACGTGTAAGAATTAACAACGAGCTAGTAAACAAGCAAATGCAGAAAAATAATCCATCCAATTAACTATCAGGTTAATATGAGCAGGGATGCGAAAATCATGTTTTCCATATTTAACAACTGTTATTTCAAAAAATATGCAATTTTTATATAAATAGCTCTATCATTTTACTGAACAAAGTAATACCATTGATTTAAAACGCATTAAGTTTACAATAACAAAAGAACAATGTATTAACCAAAAAGTCATAAAAATTGATTTCAAACGTTGAAACTCCTGGTTGCTGCATCTATACGAATGAAAAGGTATATTACAAAGAAGATTGGCAATACCTGAAACTCTTTTTAACCGAATGTTTTAAAATCTAACTTTGATTTTAAGCTTGTATTGATTATTTTCATTTGAGCAATGTTGAAGTTTTAATTAACATACTTTTCCATAGAAAGTTATGTATTCTTTTGATGTACTCCTATTATATGTCTATGTCTGTCTTCATCAATGATAAAATGATTTTACTCAAAAACTGAGTTGTACACGCATGATCCGATTTTAATTCTCTTTAAGTTACAGAGGAATGAAATCTTTTTTACTCATGTTAGTACATATTTTTATATTATAGAAGCACCTAGTACTATTATATATTTAAAATAATATTTATCGCACTTGTAATAAATCAAATGCAACTTTTTTTATTTATTTCAAGCTTACACACATATATTTGATCATAATGTATAAAACATACTAATCTTTTGTACAATAAGAAGAGAGCTTCCTACTATTATTTTGAAATTATGTTATAGAGTAACGAAAATATATATGATTCATTGTAGTTGTCATGCAGATTTTTATATTGTTGAAATTTTTTAAAAAATTATATATATATCATATTAGTGAAATATCAAATGCAACTTACTTTATTTCAATCTTACAGACATATATGGGATCTTAATGTATAAAATGAACTGACTTCCGTACGATAAGAAGAGAACTTCCTACTATTATGTTGAGATATTTGTCAATACACATAAATTGGGAATAAGAAAATTCTTTTGAATTAAAGAAAAAAGACGTGGGGCTGTTATTTTTTAATTCGTTAAAAGAATTGAGATCAAAATTGGGACATGACCTTGAAGTTTATTCTTTTTAGGGAACTCAGTGGTTATTTTCAACCATATCTTATATCTCTTATGTTCTGAAAGTATCTAATACTTTGCATCTAGATGTAATCACTATGAAGGCCCAAATCGACTTGGGCATGAAAGTTAAGCCCAATGCGTTGTCAAAGCCCATACAGAATTTTAAATTTACGATGAAATCTTAGGAATGGTTAGGCAAAAGTTGAGTCAATCTAGCATCTTGATGGAAGGCCATTGCTCAAACTAGGGGTGAGCTTAATCTACCGCCCGCCCGGGAACCATCCAGAACCGCCCAGACCAATCAGTTCTGAGCAATTCTAAAAAGTAATGGTCCGATTCTCAATTCCACATAAATGGAACTGAGAATTTCCGGTCTAGTTCCCAGTTCCAGGGTGGAATAGCCCACCCGGACCGGATCGAAAATATTTTTTTATTAAAAATTAAAAAGTTAAAATTTTTAAATAAGACAAAACATCTCCTTTAGTCCTTTCCAGTCTAAATCCACACACGATAACAACAGCCTATGTGTCTTTCTCGAGTTATTCTACTCCGAGGCACCAAAGGGGCTCAAGTCTCTCTCGGCCTGCTTCCTGTGGTGCTCCATGGCGCTTGGGTACTTCTTCAGCAGCATATTAGTCAAGATTATGACCGGGGCAACAGAGGACGTGACCAGGAGTGGTGGTTGGCTTACAGGGAATAACATTAACAGGAACCATTTGAATCCGTTCTATTTGCTTCTCTCAATCTTGAACATTAACGACTTCTTTGTGTACCTTAGTTGATGCTAGGAGGTACAAGTTTAGGCCTTGAGGAGAATTAATAATAAATAATAAATTTGCCATTAACATTATCGGAGCAAGCAAAGATGCAAAATAATAAATTCCTCTATATATTAGCTACCAGTATCCATGACCACTGCATATGGAAATTAAATTTCCCATATCTAACAACTATCTTTTACAGCGACCCTTTCATGAATGGATATACAGTTCTGCTAATAAATACTACCCTTAATAAGGAGCTGCAACCATATTAATTAAGTTTGTCTATCTTTATAATTAACTCGTAAACAATCACAATAATCAAAATGATGATTGAACAACATTGAACGCGTTATGATTAGAATTGTAACGATCGTATTTCGGACTCAGTTCGCGATTACGGCCTCGGGGAATTTTCGGGAAATTTTAATAATTTCCTTTTATTTCGTGAAAATTGTGAAAGGCTTTTGAATTATTGTAATTAGTGGTTAAAAATATTATTTGGGCCCAAAATGTCAATATTTCAGTATTTGAAAATTTTAGAAAATTTTAGGAAATTTTCCTGAATTTTTATAAATTTTTAAAGCAATTTTCCAATTTTCGGAAATTAAAATATTATTGTTTTAATTAAAAATTCCGAACTAGCCAGCGAACTGGCCGGCCCAACTGCGCGAACCGGCGGTCCGACCGGGTCGGACCGAATGGCACGCGCGCGGCACGCGCTCATCCTCTTCCTCTATCTCCTCTCTCCTCCCTCTCTGCGGCATTTTGACGAACACTTGGTGTGCACGCCACCGCGAGGCCACGCGTCGGCCTAACGGCCGATCGGCCGCTGCCACCACCTACCGCCTGGGCAGAGGGGATGGCCGGAGTGGACTGCAGCCCGTGAAAGGCTGCCGCGTGGCATCAGCGAGCTGATTTTCAGCTCGCCCCCAACTGCTCCTACTCGGTATGCACCGAGCAAGCAGCCCACTTCGAGCTCATTTTTCTCTCAGCTCAGAGCCCCTCTCGCCTCGCCGTTGGTGCCATTGTGAAGCTTGCAACGCCCTCTGTCCAAAGCTACCGACCGCGACCCTCAGTTCACCCTGCATCGCCGTCGGCAGCCCTCGACAGGTGGCTCCACGGTTAAGGTTTTCTGGAAAATTTTTCCAGAAAACCGCAGCCTTAGGCCAAAAACCGCCGGGAAAGGAGAGAAAACCGCAGTCAAAAACACGGTGAGTTCTCCCCCTTCCCGACCTCCTCAACTCGATTGGTTGGTACCAATCGATTCCTTGAAGTTCCTAGTTCTTGTTTATGGCGTTTAATTCGTTCGATTTGGTCTAGAATTGATGGATTAAAGCTTTGAAACCCAAACCCTCTCGGAAACCCTAACCTCGAGCCGTCGGCTTCGTGGCCGGATTTCTCTCAGCTCCGGCCACCTCAGCTTAAGCCACTACCACCGTTCGACTCGTCGGAGAAGTAGCTTCAAGATCCGACCGGTCTCGAGCTTCGGTTTGGCCAGTGGACAGAGAACGACGGCCAAACCCGAGAAACCCCTACGACCCGGCTCGTGACTCGTGTTCCCGACCCGGAGTCGGGGTTCGCCGGAGAAGAAGACCGGCGTCGGAGCCCAGCCGGCCAGGCCCAGCAGCCCGGCCCAGTAGCCAAGCCAGGCTCTGCCCAGCCAGCCCGACCCGGGAGCCAACCAGCCAGGCCCAGCCGTGGGCCCAACAGCAGCCCGGGCCAGTCCGAGCGGCCTGCGGAGAAGAAGGAAAAAGGAAAAGAAGAAAGAAAAAAAAAGGAAAAAAAAAAGAGAAATTATTTTCTCTTGGCCTGTAGGAAGGGAAGTGCTAAAGGAGGGAGTTAGCCAGGAGACTCACAAGTGAGTGGGCTCTAAACCTTTATTAGGCGCATTTACTGTTTTAGTAGAAATTGGGTAGAAATGGCTAGGACGGTTAGAATTGCTAAAATTCCTAGAATTGCGTGATTGATCGTTGAATTGTTGAAGTGATTGACTATTCAATTAGTTAGTTGATCGATTGTTCGTCCACATTAAGTGGACGGTTCGACCTGTATAGGTCTAGGGGCGTCATTTCTCGTCAATTACGAGAAACGCCCTCGTATGATTAATTCTACTCGAGCGTGGCCATGATTTAGGCACCTCGAAGTGAGGACGGCATCGGCTTCGCACCTCCGGTTGATCTTAGAAGTACTTAATTATTTTGGCCTCGCAATTTATTTAATTAATCTCGATTATTAGTTTAAATTAACCTTGCAATTTTATTTAATTAATTCCGATTATTAGTCTAATTTAGTACTGCAATTTATTTAATTAATTTCGATTATTAGTTAAATTTAGCCGTGCAATTTATTTATTTAATTCCGATTATTAGTTTAGTTTAGCATTGCAAATTGTTCAGTTAATTTCGGTTATCAGTTTGACCTGGCCTTAAAGGTCTAGTGACGGGGAGTCTTCTAAACTAGAATAGTCGCGAGTACCATGCGCAGTACCATAGGGCTTCGGGATGTGAGTTGTTAACTTAGTTTCCCACCTAGGATCGTTGGTCGTACTAATTAGAGACTGAGAGTTGGGAGGGACGGCCTAAGGACCCTAGGGCAGGGGTGTTCCTAATTTAGGGTTAGGGTTCGTTCACTGGGGTACCAAGTATCTCATTCCACCACCCCCACCATCCTAGGACCCCACTATGGACCCGGAGCAGGAACTCTCCGACTTGGAGGGCCAGTTCGAGGAGGAGGACCACCAGGAGGAGGAGCTCATGGAGGAGGGGCCCATCGAGGAGGAGGACTGGGTACAGCAGGAACCGGAGTTGGATCCTCTGGAGGAGGAGGATCCAGAGGAGGACCCGGAGGAGGATTCAGAGCTGGAAGCTCCCTTTAGCTCAGATGAGGAAGCCGCAGACTGGGAGGAGGGGATAGGAGCGGCCCCTGATCCTCCCCGCGATGCAGGATGTGTGATCGATGTGAAGGTGAAGAAGAATGGGTTAATCGAGGAGTCCCATAGCCAAACCGCGTGGATTTGGAGCGTCTCGAAGCAGATCTAGTACCCGCATCAACACGTAGTGGAGTACACGGGATTTCCAGAGACTAAGATGGAGTACCTTTCGGAGCGGTGCGAAGTGCCTTAGGGAGGCTACGAGTCCGGTTACGAGGATCCCGATGGAGCGGACGACTCAGAGGATGGCACTATCATTGACCCGAAGCCCCTTGGCGTACGCGAGTGGTTGG
Organism: Melaleuca alternifolia; assembly: GCA_019926035.1. Classification (NCBI taxonomy): domain Eukaryota; kingdom Viridiplantae; phylum Streptophyta; class Magnoliopsida; order Myrtales; family Myrtaceae; genus Melaleuca; species Melaleuca alternifolia. The sequence goes on along the minus strand of JAGKPW010002368.1, from coordinate 1,474,051 downwards.
AGTCAGTTAGTGCGCCCGAGGTCTAGTCCATCCTTCCTACCCTAACCGCAACTTTTGACTGTATAGCTGAGCGGTGACTGGAACCCTAGGATTTTGTTATCTTCCCTCCTGATCCGATCTCTTTTGTATTTTGGCATGATGTGGACGTGACTATGATGTTGTTCTTAATGAAGAAAATTTCCTAGTTCTATTTGGGTATAGTGCTTTTGACTTGTTAAGGGGTTGAAGTCTGGAGTTTCTCACGAATTTCGAAGTAAAGTTTAGATCCTGGAAGTATCGCTACGCTCCCGAGAATCCGGGGCGTGACAAGAATTACCATTACTTATATATTTGAAATTCAACTTTTTGCATAACATTGAGGCAAGCCCTCTCTCACACACACAATATTCAAAATTTATCAGTTCTCATACAACTTTACATCAGGTACATGAATTGACCATATAACTTGTTTTCATGTTTTCTTCCTCTATGATTTAAGAGGGAGAAGTACTGCTTGCAACCATGAGACATGGAATTACATCTAGACAACGGCATGGAAACCTAGGCAGAGCCCCCACTCTCCAACCAATGGAGGATGTAGCTTGTGCCATCTTCTCGGATTCTCGGCTTCATTTGCATTCAACTACGGAGGATGGTAGGTATAAAGACTCATCAAATTGGACTGGAGTCTAGGACGTCGCCCAGCAATAAAGCAATGTTTTAAATGGACAGAGAGTTTACTACTACAAGAATTTTCTTCAATACCCCCAGTACCTTTCTTGCTATCATTGTTATAAAGGAATATAGGATATTAGGATTATCATATGAGAGATGGAGGAATCTTATCGAGGATGAAGCATTCTCTGTGGTAAATCATTGATCCGACACTACATGCAAAGTTGAAGCATGTCAAACATGATCATCGGATGCATGTCGAAAGAGTTATTCAAAGACGCTAGTGAGATATGCTGCTTGATGTTGTGTTTTGTAGGCATCATTTGCTAGGGTCTTGCTTAGAAGCACAGGAAGAACTAGTTAGAAGATGAAGAAATTTGCCTGCTAAGGTGAGGAGTACCAAAGATGAAGGGCTCTAGAAGTTGGTAAATACTTAGGTATGCTCTTTATTATTGTGGATAAACTCATGCATTTAATGGATTCCCATACAAAGAAATATCATCAAAAGCATGGCCAAGTACACCTTTAAAAGATTGCTTAATTATTTAAGAAAATTAAACCCTTGACCGTAAGATTTCTATGGCTGTGATGGAAAAAAACATTGACAGTAATTTCATGATATTACATGTGTTTGATAAAACCTTGAAATACATAATTATTTCAGTATTTATTCCTGAAAGTTATTGTTCGTTATATTGGGCTAATATATCTTTCTTATTACTAAACTAAAATAGTTGCATTTACCATTAATCGGAAAGATATCCAACGATAGTTGACTCATTCATCTAGCATACACATTGTCTAGTGTCTCTATAAAAGAGAATTAACATTATCTGAGCAAGCAAAGAAACAGATGCAAAGAGATAAATTTGTCTATATAATTAACTACCATTATCCATGATTGTTGCACATGGAAATTGTGATTTCCATATTCAATGACTGACTGTTAAAGAAAATATGAGACTCACACATGAATGGGTGTGTAGTTCCACTAATAAATATTACCCTTAACATGGAGATATGGCTATATTAATTAACTGTAAAATGCATTGGTTTATGATAGGAAATGACGCAGAGAGATAAATTTAAACAATCACAAGGTTGTTGTACACTCTTTATTCGAGCAGTGATAGAATTTAAAAAAAAACAATACAAAAACTACATTGCACATGCATTACACATTTTAATTCTATATATATTAAAAAGTAATAAAACAAACTAACCTCTCATACAATGAGAAGAGAGCTTCATATTGAGATGTATGTTTAAGATTTTTTTCAATAAATATATTTAGACAAACTAATCTCTAACCTCTCATACAATTTTATATCAAATACATGAAAAGTCGAATTTTTCGACCATTTAACTTGTTCCCATCTTCTCTTCCTCTATGATTTTCTGAGGAGCGAGAGCAGCTGGACACCTCCCGGATCAGAGGCTTCACGTGCATCCGGACACGGAGTCTAGTAGGTATAGAGACTACGTGAGCCATGATTGGACTTTAGCGCATCATCCAACGACAGAGTAGTGCTGTGGCAGAGACTTCAATACAACAAGAGTTCTCTTCCGTCCCCTGGCCATCTCAATGCCTTGTTCTATTATTCAGAAAATGATACCCAAGTTGTTAAAAACATTATAAGTGTGCGTGTGGAGAGAGAGATCTTACCAAGGATGCAACATTTTTCTGGTAGATCATTGATCCGATACTATGTACACGCAAGGTTGGAGCATGTGAGAAAATATTGCTAAGTGTATGTCAAAAGAGATTTATTAAAAGGTCTTGCTTTGAAGCGCTCGTAAGGCCAGTGAGAAAGAAGAAATCCAGTCACCTAAGGCATGCTATAATAAGTGATGAAGGGCTCTATATATAGGCAAATACTTAGTCATGTTCATTACTGGCATGGATAGACTCGCAGGATTTGCATTTAACTCATTCCCATATTAAGAAAAATTAAAAACGGCAAGGTTTGTTAGAATTCATTTTCTCTAGGAACGCGACTACATACACGCCCTTAGGATTTACTTAACTAATTTCTCAATAAGACCGTTAGTTTGTTGATGATTTTGATGGATGGGCATTAATGAAAATTTCGATGTGTCAAAAGTGCTATTACTACTTTCTAATAAAAACCTTAAACTACAGAGCTAAATTGCTATATACCGCTGAAAGTTATAGCTCGCTATATCATACTCACACCTCTTTCCTATAAATTAAAGTAGTTGCATTTACCATTGATGATTCAATGATTAAACTCATATGATATCATGCATCAATCTAAGTAAACAAGCAAGTGTAAAGAACTAATTTTGTCCATGCAATTAACTATTAGGTAAATATGAGCGTTGTTGTGAAAAATAACTTTTTCATATTTGACAACTATTCTTTCAAGAAAAAATGCAACTCTTATATGAATAGATATGCCATTTTACTGAAAAAGTATTACCCTTGACAAGATTACATAGCCATATTAATTAAGTTTGAAACACATTATTTTATCGTTACAAAAGAACAAAATGTGACAACCCATTTTTGAGAATATTTGGAAAATTGGAATTGGGGAAATTTGTACTCAGTTTGATCTTGAAGAATGCAATTTGGACTTAGGGAAAATTATTTAATTTTTTCCTCTCCAATTTCGAAATTTCCCTATTTTTCCTTCTCTTCCCCTATTTTCTTTCCTTTTCCCTATTTTTTTTTTGTTCTCCTTTTTTTATCTTCTGCACGTGTGGGCCAGCCAGCCTAATTCCCTATTTTTTCTTTTCCTGTGTGCGGCCCACCCTAGCCATTTTCTTCCCTTTCCTTGCTTTTCGCTGGCCCAGCTCTCTTTCCATTCTCCTCGGCCCAGCTATTCTTCTCTTCGTTGTGCGCCAATCAACGCGCCTGTATGTGCTGACTGCCAGCACAGCACACCCAGGCCACGCGGTGCGCACGGAAGCAAGGCCGTGGCCACGCGGCGGCCCAAGACGCGCCAGCTGGTCTCCCACGCCACGTCAGCCCTTCGTCCTCCTCCTCTCTTCTTCACGCGAGCCCCCGAGTCTTGAGGGAACCCTAGCTGCCATGGATGAAGGGAGGGATGCCGTCCCACCTTGGAAGCTCGAGTGCTCACCCGTGAAGCTTCGCTTGAACCGCCGGAACTCATCCTCGCCGCCATGGACGCCTTAGATCGCCCCCAACCCCGAGCCCTAGTTTTCCTGTTGAGCTACCGCCTGCAACCTCCTTGCCGAGGTGAAATCGAAGCTCCTCGTCCTTCCTCATCCTTCGCTGCTGCCTTTAGACGTCGCTCTGCCGTCCGCATCGCTTGATTCCTCCCCAATCAGCCTCAGCCGAGCTCGTTGAAGGCAAGATTTTGCTCACCGAGAAACCGCAACAAAAAGAGAAAAATCGCAGCGAAAAGGCTTGAAAACCGCAGCCACAGAGCTTGGATTCGCCGGAGTTGTTCCTCACCGTTTAGCCGCCACAGCGCCGTCCAGCCCGAGCCGTGCCACCTGGTCGTCCCAGCCAGCTCGATCAGCCACCCAGCAGCTCGCCTAGCCTCTATTTTGCCTCGCCGGAGTCAAGAATTCAGTCGCCGAATTTCTCGCCGGAGCAACCACCGGAATTTTCACCGGCGACCAGCCAAAAGCTCGCCGGAAAATCTGTCGTCGCCGCCGTCGTTGTCGTCGCGTCGTGCCGAGCCATGCTGTGAAGTTTTGATTTCAATTTTGAATCCAGATCGAGAAATTGAAGATTAATTGAGCTCGCCGTGGACCGTCGTTGTGAAATTGAGTTGAAAAGCTTGGATTGGAGGTGAGTCGACTCCTAATCCCCAATTGGGGCGGTTACACGCTCTAGTAGTTAATTAGTGGCTTAATTGTGTGAAATTGATAGCCATTTGAGTGATTAGGGGGTCAATTGATCGATTAGGGATTAATTTAGTGACTTTGGAGGATTTAGGGGTAATGTGGTGATTTTAGCCAATGAAGGGTGTGTTGGTAAAAATTGGATAGCTGGAGGGCAAATGGGTAGTTTGCTAACTCTAGTTACTTGATTAATTAGCTTCTGGGGCAAGGTTAGTAATTTCGGAGATTATTATTGATCTTTCTTAATTTTGGCTAATTGTGGCTTAATTAGGACTTTCAGGGGTATTTTGGTAATTTGAGGATTTGGAGATAATTAAGTAATTTAAGGACTTTGGTTAATTTTGATAATTAGCTGGGTGAAACTAGATGGGTAATTTACGCAATTAAAATTTATTTACTACAATTTTTCCTGATTAGGGATGAATTATATAAATTGATTTTTTATTCTAGAAATTCATATATTGGCTATTTAATATCAATGATTGCGCAATTGGATGTGATTGATAATTGATTGTGACTAACAATTGATTGTGGTTGACATTTGATTGTGGTTGATACTTGGATGTGGTTGATCATTATTGTGATTGCAATTTATTCACTGCTGTTAATTACGTATCTGTACTTGATAAATTGATCCATCGAATGTTGGGACTAGCATGGGGAGAGACAATATGACCTGGAAGTCCTTGACGTGAGTAGAGCGAGTACTAGTGAGTTAATTAGACATTAGAACCAATCAACCATGACACAGGAGTTAGGTTTCCTAATTGGATAGGGACCTAGAGTGAGGGCCCTCCTAATTGAGGATTAGGTGGTAGACTTATTGAGATTTATCTCATTGTTGTTTTTAACTTTTTTTTACAGGTCCACATCGTGGAGTCCCTCCTCGAGAGCTAGGTGAGACCAGAGGAGCCTAGGGATGCCGAGAAGTTAGTTTATTTTGTTGTAATTAGTTAGGGGTATTTTTTTAGAGCTACCTAATTAACCCCTTACCCATGATTTTTTTTATTGTATTATTAATGGATAAAACCGCTGCACGGTTTGTCTGTAATTACTGAATTAAATTGTTTAAATTAAGGAGTTTTTAGACACCCCAGGATTTGTCCGGGATTAATCTATTTGTTTCTGCTGCGTAATTATTTATTCATTATTTAATTAATAAATTTTTAATTGGTCGACGATTATTCCTGGGAACGTCGCGAGTTTATTGACCGGTAAGAACCATCTTCAGGACTGTCGCGAGCTCGGGAGCAAGGCGTGACACAACATATTGACCGACAAGTCATAAATTGATTTCAAACATTGCATCCTATGGTTATCGCATCTAGACAAAAGATAAAGGTATATATTAAAGAAGATCGGAAGCACCTTAAACTTTTTTTAGTTAAATGTTTTAAAATCTAACCTTAATTTTAGCTTGTACTGATTTTCTTCTTCTTTTTTTCATTTGAGCAATGTGGAAGTTTTAATCAACTTCTTTTTCCATAGAAATTTATGTGTTCTTTTTTATGTACTCCTATTATATGTCTATGTCAGTCTTCATTAATGATAAATTGATTCTACACAAAAACTACGTTGTACTTGCAAGATAAATTTTTTATTTTTCTTATGTTATAGAGGATTGAAATATTTATGACTCATTTTAGTTGTCACGCAGATTATTTTTATTATTGAAGCACATGGTAATGCAATTATATATTTTAAGATTATATTTATCATATTAGTAAAATATCAAATGCAACTCTATTTATTTCTCTCTTAAACACATTTATCCGGTCTTAGTATAAAAAGCAAACTATTTAAAATTTTATTATTCTCAATATTTTTTTTCCTCTTTTCTGCATCTTCTTTCTTTTTTTATGTATCTCTTTCCTACCGAACTCCTACGCTTTTCCTCTTACTGTTCAACATTCCCAGGTTGCTCCCTATCAAACTCAAAGAATCAGCAGCAAAACTTCACATACATCGGCACATTTAATCAACTACTGCCCTCGGTCAATGCTGACCATCACTGAGCCACCGTTTCAACCATTGCAGTCACTCCCACCAGCCACCAAAAACTCCACACCATCCATTACAAAACCCTTCATGGATCAGTGTAATAAAAGCGTCCGGTAGATGAACAAAGGGAATGTAGAAGAGAAAGTTGTCACAAAAACTCATCTCTGGTCATTGTCGAACGCTTTGGACTCCATTTCCTTTCTCATAGACAATTATCACCACGAAATCACCATTGCCGGGAACAAAGCAGCTACCGAGAAACACAAGTAAAAAGGAAAAGTCAGATTCAGTTATAGTAACAAAGAAATCATGCTCCGTATTGAATGAAAAGTTCCTTTCTAAAAAATATGCTTGTGTTATGTTCCAAGTAATCCAGAATCAGAACTCAATCTGGGTTAATTTGGCTCAATCATCTCATTGAATCCGTGGTGGACACCGAAAGGCATGAATGAAGCATCGACGTACCAGTTTAATTCCAAATTATCAAAACAGCATCAATGTCTTAAGTAAATCCAGTACCAGTGACAATCGTCTCACAAACCTCAACCTTAGATCTCGACCTCAAGAGAGAATAAACCAGCCAACATCTCGAACGATCAGTGCAGATGAAGTTATTTAAATCGTGCAAGAGTATCATCAAATTGATCAATAATAATAACAGACACTCACTTAATTCATGCATTTCGTCAAACAGTCGATAGACATTCAAATCAGCAACTGAGAGTAACGACGACTGACTAGAAGTGCCAAAAGTTGTGTACGACGCTCACTTTAGTGCCAAAAGTTTCAAAACGCTCACTTCAGTTTCACTTTTTAAAAAAATCGAAAATTTCAGTGCCAACTCCGATATACCTGCCGGAAATCCGACGTGGCCTATTGTTTATTAATTTCCAAGTCCAATGTGGCTCGCCGGAGGCCCAGTCAGCATATAAACATCAAAACGACGTAGTGTAGCCAACTTTCCCAAAAATAAGAACCCTAAATAAAAAACCAAAAAAGATAAGAAAAAAGAAAAAAAATACAGGGGGAGGGCTGAAGCCCTCCCGCCTATGGCCCTCGCCCCAACGCCGGTAGAGCGGCGGCCGTTGCCGGCTCCTCGACGAGGGTTGGCAGCTCAGGAGCTCACTTGCTTGGGCACTGCTCTTCCGTATCTAATCTTTCCGATGGAGTCGTCTTCCATTCGAGTGGTTCTTGAACACTATGAGTAGTAGTGTACTCTTTCGCTCAAGGACACAACCTACCAGTGACTGCATTAATTTGCTTTACTCATTTCTCAAATGTATCTCCTCCTTTCTCTCCCCCTCCACTCTCTCCCTCATTCCCCCTCTCCCTCTCTACGCCCTAAAGATACAGTAAAGAGAGAAAGCAAAGAGAGAAAGCGGTGGAAGAAAGAGAGAAACCAAAGACCTAAGCTATTTTTTTTTGGGGATTTAGACAAACTCTCCGTGTCGTGTGGCTCCCGAGTCGCCAGCCCTCGCCGAGGAGCCGGCGACCCCGCCGGCAATGGCCGCCACCCTACCGGCGTTAGGGTGGTGACCACAAGCAAGAGGGCTCCAGCCCTCCCCCTATATTTTCTTTTTAAAAAAAATCTCTTCTTTTTTTTAAATTTAAGTTAATTTAAATTTAAATTTAAACGCTAATTTGATCGATTTCCTACGAATTCTTATTTTGCCCAAACAACTACCACGTCAGATAATACCAATAATTATAAAAGTCACGTCAATTTTTGGCCGGAATGCTCGCCGTTGGCACTTAAAAGATCATGTTTTTCCGGAATTGGCACTGAAGTGAGCGTATTGAAACTTTTGGCACTAAAGTGAGCGCCGTACACAACTTTTGGCACTTATAATGTTCTTCTCCCCAGATATAGCAATGATGAGCTAAGCGATGACACCCCTAAAGGACCTGAAGATATCCAACATGGAAGCTGCGGTCCCCATATGGATTATCAACATGTTATCGCTTCTCAAATTGTTGATAACAGGGCAAATCTCCAATTGGATTGACCGTTGCTTCACAATCCTATTGAGTTGTTTACTCACCGACACTGGTGTCCACTGCACTGTCATGATCACCCCTGTTTACATTGCTAATATCTCCCATACATTCTTCCGTGGCAAACTTACCTCCTTCCCCAAGATACTCACTCATTTTCTTTTCTTTTCTTTTCCTAATTTTGTAGCATCTTTTTCATTTTTTTCATATTTCATGCACATTCAACCAAAAATGAATAACTAGCTCAGGGATGGAGTTAAATTTGCCACGGAAGAATGCAAGGCAAACCTCAATGATTTAGAGAGGAGTGATCATGAGGACATAGCTGATGATGACGTTGGTGAACGAGCAGCCCATAAGGATTACCTAATTGCAAGCAAAGCCTATGCATAGGCACTCAAATTAAAATCTAGTCCAACCAACACAATTGCGGAGCGACGGGCAATCCAATTGAAGGCCCACCTCGCCATCAATGACCTAAGTGAGTGATAAAACATAAAGAATCCATGTAAAGTCCTCCACCTCCACGTGAGACATATCTAGCTTATTTATAAGTATCCCTCCAATCATCACTCCTATATATACCAAAATTCCAAAAAGAAAAATTATTGTTCATTACCGCAATGTTGATAGGTAAATTGTAGCCATATAGAAGAAATTAAAAAAAATGAGCGCTATTTTCCCCTCTTTTTGTTGGAATATATATAAGAAGTATTATAAGATAAATGATGAGAAACAATAAGTGCGATAGACTTTTTATCTAAATGTAACTTGCTTAGCTTAAACAAAAAGTGCAAAGGCCACCACAAACACCCATATGTTATTTAGTTATAGATTATATCTAGATCAGTGCTCTTAATTTGTACCCTTTTTCTTCAACTTCATTGTCCTTTTTCTCTTCCAATCAATTCCTCTAACTTGCTGGATATTTTAATGTGATCCTTTTGTGACATACCGCTACTTGCTCCTTTAAATGTCGATCAACCATGCTAAGTGGCCCCGCTTAATTGATGTAACGAGACACATGTATGATAAACTAAAGTCTATTTTTCTGCTTTCACATAAGTAGTAAGTAAACACTTAAAATCTTATCACTTAAATATACTCGATTGAGAAAAACATAAAAATAAGGAAAATAAAAATAAAATACTAGCATTGGCACCTGAACAATAGGAAATAGAAATATGGATAGAGCACCATCAGCATTGCTTCTCCACATCAAATCTGAATATGGAAGATTGCCAAATTGCAATTGTAACATTTCCAAGAAGCAAGTGACTGTAGGTGACAAAAGGATCAAATTGCATATCAATACATCAAGCAAGTTAAGATACTCAATCTAAAGAATATTTTGTAGATAATAAAATTTGACTGAGCCTACAACATGAATTATAAATAAAGAATAGCCATCCAACAAAGTTTTGTAAATTATTTCGAAAAAAAAGTGTGGTAGATAAAAAAAAAAGTTCAATTCCAACACAATCCGAATGAGTAAAAGATATCCCATGTGCAAGTTGATATCCTGACGTGGATCCTCAATATGTTTTCTCTTTAAGTCACTGATGGTGGGGCAAATGACTAGGTTGTTTGCCACTAAGAGTTCATGTTGGCGAGGGCCATGTTGTTTGCCAAGCGCCTACTTATATGCTTCGACCGCAACTAGGTTGTTTGCCTATTGAGCTGCTTATTCATTAACGTCGGCATCGGCTCTATTGTCACAATCGCCCCATCTACATCACCGAGATCTATCTTACATTCTTCCGTGGCAAGCTAAGCTCCTTCTTTAAAGTACTCATTCATTTTTTTTTCTTTTCAATTTCCCAATTTTGTGGCATCTTTTTCAGTCATCAATCCGTGTTTTTCATGTTAAATGTTGAATTTATTCATAGTGCATAGAATGCACATTCAACAAGGAAAAGATAAAAGTTGATGACAAATAAAAAAGATAAAAAAAAGATGCTGCTGAATTAGGAAAATATAAAAAGAAAATAAGGGAATGCAAAAGACAATAAAGACCTCAACGATATAGTCGAAGATGATTATGAGTGCATGGCCACCCTGAAGTTGCCGAATGAAGCAGCCAACAGGATCGTGTAGCGGCAGCCGATCTAGTCAGAGGTCCATCATGCTATCAATAATATGAGGAGTGCTAACACATTCCAAGATCCACGTCCAGCAACCTACTTTACGTGTAATATCACTCAACTCATCACTCATATATTTACCAAAGTTAAAAAAAAAATTATTGTGTTTATCATCATAAATAATTTAAAAAAAAAGATTATGTGCCCTATCATCCAATTTTTTTATTTAAATTTATTTTTCTTATATATATATATATATATATGATTATAAGATAAAAATGATGGGAAATAATAGACGAAACACAACTCGGAAAAACAATGTAAAAGTTGTGTGATCAGTGTAATGAAAACGTCCGGTAAATTAACAGAGGGAATGTAGACAACTTTTCTCTGGTCATTGTCCAACGCTTTTGACTCCGTTTCCTTTCTCATAGACAATTTTCACCACGAAATCACCATTGTTATAGTAACAAAGAAATCATGCTCAGTATTGAATGAAAACTTCTTTTCTAAAAAATATGCTTGTGCTATGTTTCAAGTAATCCAGAATCATGCTCAGTGGATGATGAAAGGATCAAATGGCACATAAGAATGTCAAGCAAGATAAGATACTCAATCTTAAGAAAAGTTTGAAAGACAATCAAAAGTTGATAAAGCCCATAATAGAACTATGAATGCAAAATTTGCCATCCCACAAGGATTTTCAAACTATTTGCAAATAGAATGTGTGGATTAGATTGATAACAAAAGGTCAGTTCCAAGACAGATAAGTGCGAACAATTCGATCTTAGAACACTTATCCATGATTTGACTCGATCTTACAAATTCTAGAGTTCAATGGGGGTATTCGCTTTTTGATAGAAAAATCAACTACAAGCCACAAGGGGGGTGCAACCCACGTTCAAAGAGAGCCCAAGAAGTTAAAGCCATATATATACTGCTCTCAAAGCCTAAAAAGTGAGCTCAAAGACAAGATGATTATGGACTACGTCAACCAAGGCATTCGCTTCCACATGCAAGCCTCCCCTACACCAAAGGTGAATAATTTCAAGCCGATTTTCAGTAAAATTAGAAATGGAAGATTGCTTTCCACCCGAATCTCCTTTTTTTCCCACTCCATTGAAATCAACCAAAGGAACTGTTAAATTTATATATCAAGTTTAAACCGTCTACAAGACCCAGCCCTCCTTATTTTGAAGCGTATGACATTGAACGATCCTCCTTTTTGGTAGAAACCCTCTTAATTATCAGCCATTTAAGAATCCTACATCCGTCCTTCTAAAAGGTGAGAGCATCAGTTGATGAAAACAACCAATGACCTGAAATTCAAGTGAAAAGGCAGCTATGCAAAACATGCCTCGGAACATGTTCACCTTAACTTGCGCCGCCGAGGGCTCCATGACCTTCATTTTGATTACTTAATAAGTTTTCTCCCCCACCCCCAATTTAATGCATAGAAAATGGGAAAAAATTCCCAAAAAATCATATATAAAGCTCATCGCATTTATTGTATATGTTTACAATGTACATAGGACATTGTGATGATAAACAAGGCTTTTTATTTATTTAACTTTGGTAGATATAACAATGATGAGCAGAGCGACGATGCATTTGAAGGAGCTAAAGATATCCCAAGGGCAGGTTGAGGTATTGATGGGGTAGACCTTTGCCGCTACGAGATCACGTTGCTGAGGGCCATCCTCCTCACCAAGCGTCTACTCATAGGATTTGCTCATAACTACTTCACCCTTACTGATATCTTTAGATCCTTTAAGTGCATTCTCGCTCTACTTATCACTCCTATATTAGCCATAGTTCGAAAATAAATCTTATTTATCATCACAATAATTTCATGCAAATCTTAACCACATACAGGAAATCGAGAAAAGAACAAATCAAAATTATAAACCTTTTCCTCTCTTTTTTAGTTGAATTTATTTGCTCTCGCCCTTATATAAGAACGGATGAAGGATATTTGAAAGGTCAAAAATAAAGAGGAACCCTATAAACAAGGAGGATTGCTTTTCAAAATAAAGAAGGACCCTGGAAAACAAGGACCAATTCCTGCAAAGAAGGAGAATTGTTCATTGGGTTTCTATTTGTTCTTTTTCTTGCGCTTGAACAAGGTCTGCACAATCAATTTTTTCATTTTCATTACATAGATTTTCTATTTTGTTCTTTATTATTCTTTCATTTTTTTTATTAGATAAGACGCGGACAAAGCCCTTGGGCTTGGTCTGAATATGAATTGTACCACGAATTCGCAAATCTTGGCCATGGACTGTGGACTTAAATGAGTTTATCATATCCAACATCTTTCAATCCCAACTTTACCAAGCTCTATCTCAAATATAATTATACTAAGCCCATTCTTTTTACTATATTAGAGTCGTACCAAGTCCATTTTCCACCATCATCACATTGAGCGCACACTACATCCATTTTCTGCTATAACAAGCCCATTTTCTATTGTCACTTTATCTCTTTATGTTATTTTATATATGTATCTCTCTTTATCCTTCACATAACCGAACAAACTTAGTCATTCGTCTATTCTTGACAAATGCAAGCAAGATCAAAGTTCAAGTCTCCATCTGCTCAGCAAGAAGCATCCGTACGTCGTTATCCACTACCTTTGGTGGTCACCGAATTGCATCTGTCTACCACCATCTCAACTACCAGAGCCAATGAGTTGGGAATAACGGTCCTCGTTCGATGCCAATTATCACAAACTCTTACTTTGCACGAAATTAGGAGATTTAAATTTAGATTTGATCAATCCTATGAGAATTTTAAATGAAGAGTCGTCACTAGGGTATTGGGGTCGCTATAAACCAAGAGATGTAAGGGTGCAAATCTCGCTTACTATATAACTAGAGATCTAAGGAATATTTGATTACACTTATTATAATTTGGTTATTTGTCAACTAAGTTTCCATGCAGTCTTTTTCCCGAATTATGAGTCTTAAGGTTATTGTCCGCTAATTAGCCAACGCAATGTTTTTTTGTTTATTATTTTCCTAAAAGAAAACCTAATGTAAAAGAAACGCAATCAATTGATCTAAGAAAGCAATGGAATAGCGAATACAATATACAATGCAGTAAAGTGATCCGATACGAGTCGGGCAAATAATTTAAAATAGCCTTATTATTGTGTCTCAAGACAACGACCCTCACGAGCATAGTTCAAATTGCATTCAACTGTTACTCTAAAGCATTAATCTTTCTAGAATAAGCTAATTCTGATACAAAAATCTGACAACTTAACTAAGGCCTATTTCTTCTAACTATTTTTCCAGTTTTTTATCTTTAAAGTTTTTATTTTTATTTTTATATTGATTATGAATATAGAGATTCAACTGAACCGCTCAGCCCGGCCCAAATGTGGACTTCTGACGTTTCATGAGGTCTTGGTCCAGGATAAGATTTGGCTATCATCTCAAAGCCTATTCAAAGGAAACAGGGCTAAGTTCCCCCAAACCAATTCATGCCTACTACTCCTACGCTTTTTAACCTTCCCGGGTTGCTCCGCATCAAATTCAAAGAATCAGCAACAAAACTTCGCATATATCCGGACAGCTAATCAACTCCCACGGTCGATCAATCATCACCATCACCGGACCACCGGCCACCAACTACTCGGCGCCGTCCATTTCCAAACTCTTCCTTGATCAGTATAAACCAAAACGTCCAGGATATGAACAAACGGAATGTAGAGGAGAGAGTTGTCGCAAGAACTTATCTCCGGTATTGTCAAAGGCTATCTTGACTCCACTTCGTTTCGGACAGGCAGTCGTCACCATTGAATCACCATCCTCGCGAGCACAGGAGCAACCGAGGAACACATATAAAAAGGGAGCGTTGGATTCGGTCGTAGTAACAAAGAAATCATGCTTTAGTATTGAATTGATAAGTTCCTTTTACAAACATGCGCTCCTACTGCATTCAAAGCAATCCAGAATCATACCTCGGGTTTTAGTGTAGTCCGGTGAGTAAGAATAGAGGTCGGTGACCGAGATCCGCGTCAGCGAAGGGGCCACGAATAGGTCTTCGATCAGAAACAGAGCCAGAACAGAGGCTCAATTCATGCATGGCTCGGGAGGGACGGCTGGCGTCTATCGGCAACAGAAGCGACGATTATAAGTAGCCTAAGATCAGCGGAGATGATCTGCCGAAGAGAGAAATCAGTGAGGATACTCTCCACCAACTTTCTCCAATTCACAAAAATTATGCTCTGTCCTGACCATTCTCAGGTCGACGCTTGGAGACAGAGCAGCGAACGGAAGCGCGGTCAGTGAAGCTTGGAGCGGGTAATGAAAGAACGGATCATGAAGTAGATTAGACAATGCGGGACTCTCGGATCTTGAAGGAAGAGACGAAGTGGTTGCCAATTTCCCCGGAGGAGGAAGCGGAGCGTCGCAGATGGCTATGTGGATTATATTAAAACCGATTCTCTTAAAGAGGGTAAACTCCTAGAAATCGTGTATCGTTGATGAGGATTGACCCATTCTTTTGTTCTTATTGTTCTTCTTCTTCTCTAATTTTCTTCTTTTTCTACATTTTTAACAATGTTGAATAGTCGACTAAAATTCATGTTTCATGTCGACTGAAATTCAGATGTTAACAGGACTGCCAAGGGCTGAGGAGTTAGACTCGGTCCATTAATAGCATGTGCTAATAAGACTGGCCATAGTGCATCTGTCAAGCAACAGTGAAGCTGTACCATTTTCTCTTTCCTCCACAAATTCATATCTGGCATAACCTAGATTCATTTAGTTATCAAATGAAAAAAATCATGAACTCTGCCACATATGTGTTCATTTTATGATTACAGCTTATTTCGCACTTAGGCTCCGTTTGTTTCGCGGAAAATATTCTTCCGAAAATTATTTTTCAAAAATTGTGGTGTTCGGAAGCGGAAAATAACTTACCAAGGAAAATATTTTTTAATCAATAAAAATTATTTTTCTAAAAATAAAGAAAATTTTTTTCTCTCTAAAAAAAAAGGAAAACGTTTTCTAGCGTTACCCTTTCGCCTTTATATTTTCTGTCTTATCTTCTGTCTGCTTTCTTCTCCCCTCGCCCTGCGTCATCGTTCGCATCGTGATCACGCAAAAGGGCGAACTCTCTCCCTCCTCCTCTGCGATGGCCACGATCTTGAAGCTCTTGGGTCTCAGCCTTGCTTCGTCGTCGCGCATCGAAGATGAACTCTCCGACTTGTAAGCAAGCCCCTCTCTGATTCCGTCCGTTGACTCTCTATCTCCTCTGATGGACGATTGGATGGGCGACCACAAGCTCTGCGGCTTCTTTTGCGCCGTCCTCAGGGCCGCTGACCTCGTCGAAGCCCTGCCTCGCAACGCTCGCTGCTTCCTCTACGGAGAAGGCGACGAGGTCAGCTTCAGGACCGAGGGTGGCGTCGTGCTGCTAGCGGTCGATTCGAAGCAGCGGGGGCGGGAGTCGTCCAATCGCGATGTTTCTGAAGAGAAGCTGGGCGAACCTAACCAATTAGGACAATGCGAAGGGGAGTGACGGGAGAAACGTTGGTAAGCGGCGGGATTTCCACTCCAGGGAGCGGAAGTGCGGATGCGCCGCTCGAAGATTGCAGCAGTTTGCCCGACGGGATTGGGAGTTGCGAGGGCTTCGAGCGAGGGAGCAGTTGTAATTGGAACGCGAAGGCATCCATGGACGTGGAATCGACTCCTGGAGGATCGTTGAAAGTCGAGGCTTACGAGAGGAAGAGCGGGGGTTTTAGGAGCAGGAGAGCGAGTAGAATTGGATTGGTACATGGGAGCATGAGCATAGTCCGCCAGATTCATGAGCAATGCCCCGGCCCTTCTCTCTTCTTTTTCCCTTATTAGCTCCGGATCCTAGAAAGTTAGTTCTAGATGCAATGGAATGGCGATGGTGTTACGGAAAATATTTTTTTACCAAACAACAAAAAATATTTTTTGGTCTATTTTTTTATTTTGAGCGAATGTCGGAAAATATTGTCACTTCTTAAAAAATATTTTCCTGACAATATTTTCCAAAAGTATTATATTTTTTCCGAAACGAAAGGAGCATAGTACCTATAAAAGTTTTGTTTAGTTTTGCTTTTGTATTCTTGCTTCGATCTCTTACCTTTTAATGATGTTTGAAATCCTAAACTTTTATTGACATGATGACGCCACAACCTATTGCGTTATAATGTCAGCATGATATTCAACGGTTTTATAATTAGCTATACACATTGACATCTTATAAGAACTAGGATCGATGCGTTTTTAAAAAAATGTACACCTTATGTATGAAAAATAAGTGGCTCATCTGAGATTATCGGACCCACATATCTAAGTTTTTCTTTGGTCGTTGTTTTGCCACATACATATTGGTAAATATAATCAAATGGTACTTTTATCGAGCCATTGATTTTGGAATACATATTCCATCATATTTTATATAAATCTTTCAAATTTAATGATTCCATTGTAAATTCTATTTGTTATTTATCATTATTTACTTATGTATTTTTTGAATAAAAAATGCCTCATTCTTGCTAAACACTAACCAAAAGAGACCTCAAGGACTAGAGTGCCATGCTCGATTCTTATGCACTAGCTATGTAATTGACGAGATAGGTTTGTAGGTACTTTCAAAGCAAATCATCTAATATGTTATTACTGTTGGATTTATGCCATAAAGTGATCATGTAATAGTTACATGTGAGGATTTTAAGTTGTAGTTTCAATCTTATATTACAATTAATGGCAAAGACGTATTTATCCATTTGTCCAATTATTGTTAGATGAATAATTCCATAAGATCATTTGTGACTGTATCTATTCTTGAGACATCGAGAATGTGTGTGATGGTTACACAGTTAAACTGAATTTTTAAATTGTTCCCACTCAATGGATTATTAACTGGAAATTAATAATCCTGTTGAGACCGGTGTGTTTTAATTTCATCATTAAGTATTAAATACTTAAGGGAATGACGAGTCATAAGTCATTGGGTATTGTGATGCCCGAATTATAACAAAAGTGCTTGTATCAAAAAAGTTCACTGAACATGACACGTATAAAACGATTAGCAATATGAAAGCTTTTAGCGGGGTCAATGTCTAATTGTTCATGCTCTGATATTATGTAAATAATCCTTAGACCTGAGGCGCAGTGTTGACTTATGTGTCGGATGACTATGATTCACGAGTATGCATATTGATGGTTCATTGATCTGTCTCTGTACTTGCTGATCATGGATTGTTCACATACGAAGTTACACGCGTGTGCAAAATGGAATATGTCTCCTTATTACATGTAAGGAATAATAATGATGTTCTATGCGATCTAATTGTAATATGTCATTAAAATCCTCGAATGAGAATAAACTGTTTATGTCTCGTCAAATTGCATGTCGATTATGTTTGTGCAAATGATCGAATTGGTGACTTGACAAATATTTCCATGGTCTTTGTTCAATCGGGACATAGAATGACAGAGTGATTGAATTACACTGTACACGGTACTTACAGGTTTATTATGTTCTCAAAACATTCACACTATCTAGGTAGCCATAACATATTGCTAGATGTCAATCATGGTTTGTAAGACCAAGGGATTGATCGGGACAATCAATTATCTTGAAAGCATTAATGCTAGTCTTATTATTAGATTAGTGATGAACCTAGAGATGTCACACACCATAACCAATCAGAATGATGCTGAATGGAAAATGAAAAGCATTGCAAATGTGTTTGCGCTCATGGGAATCGATTAAGTTGAACAAAATTTATATTGAATGAGATTCAATTTAAGTTTTTGATCACATACGCACGTACACGTGATATACGCATGTAGATTGATTGGACACATAATGATGTGCCTAAAAGTGTGCATATGTTGATTATATATATACACATACATATATATTCTTAATATTATAATAATAGTTATTATAATAATATTAATGAAAAAAAAAATGCAGCCCACACACTGTCAATAGTGTGTGGACAACATGCATTGTTGGTTTGTTGACCGCACGGTCAACATACCATAGCATTGGTTGAATGGGGCACCCTTTTGTGTTGTTGGCAGTTTCTTTTTGTGTGCATCTTTAACAAGAGAAAACAGAGGGATATTTTACGTGAGAGAGGAAAAATTCTCCTCTTGTTGATGATTATAGTGAGTCAAAGTTGAAAAAGGCAAGGGGATTATTTACACAAGATTGTTAGCACAATCGAAGTGTTGATTATCCGTGAGAGTTTTTCCGTTTGACAAGCAATTGGAGGTGTGTCTGAACTAGAAGTCCGACGATTGTGGGGCTCAACACGAGAACATTTGAACCAATTTATTTTGGACATGCTACGAGAGGTAATTCGTTGATACCCTATTGTTAATATGATTTTTTATTAAAACGCACGAACAACCTCTTCAGAGATACTTGTGTAGGTTATTTCTTCCGTTGCAATTTTATTTATTCGCCTGTACTTGTTACGTGAAATCCCAACAATTACAACTTAAAGTATGGAGTGCGGTCATTTTAAAAGAAGTTATTTGTAGCCGTAGGGCATTCCCAAGTTGGAGAAGCAATGAAACAAATTCAATCTGTGAGGTGCACACATGATCTTGTAAATTGATCATTAAAAATTATCTATAATAATTGTAGGTGATTAAAATTGATTGGAGAATTAAATTGATAAGATTGTAAATAAATTATGACTCATTTGATTAAAATAAAAATAAAAAAAATTAAAATTAAATTGATACTATTGTAATATGTTTCGACTTCTTTTTAATAATTTCTAAACTAATATAACAAGCTCTTTATGTTAGCAAAACAAAACAAAACAAGAGGAGACTTGTTGCCACCTATTTTACACTTTTTCTCCCTATCTCTCTTCTCTCTCTTCTCCCTTCCCATGCGCCGACCCCCCTCTTTTTTCCCCTTCTCCTTTGACTTTTCCGCCCTTTTTCCTTCTCTCTTCTGCACACGTTTCTTCCTTGCAGACCTGCCCCCATCCCATCGGCGCAGATCGTCTGACGTGACCTGCCCATCTCCACCGTTCATTAAACTTCTGCCCCTAGTACAGTAGGTAAAGCCCCCCTCCACCATTGATCTCCCCTGACTAGAAAAAATCTAGTCAGGCGATCCAAGTCCCCATTCCATCCCCCTTTCTCATATCTCTTCGTTGGATCTTCTTTTTTGAGGGGTGTGGGTCGGCTAAACCAGGGGCTCCGGGGGTCTTCTCCAAAAAAAAAAAAAAAGAAAAGGGAAAGGTGCAGAGGAGGAAGGGGGGAAGCTGGTTGGACGCCGGTCTCATCTCTCTCAGCTCACGCCGGAGCTCCCTCTCGCAACCAGCTCCTCTCTCTTTCTCTCTCTCTCTCTCTCTCTCTCTCTCTCTCCTTCTCGAAGCCCTGACTTCCTCTCCGATGGCGCAGCAGGAGGCCCTAAACGGCGGGGCGGCCGAGAAAGCCGTTGTGTTTGCTGCGTTGAAGCCGCAGCTGGTGGTAGAGGCCCCCGAGGCCGGCGACGCCATCAAGTTCTACAAGTCCGCGTTCGGGGCTGAGGAGCTCAACCGCACCCTCCACCCGAAGCGCAGGGCCGAGCAGGACCTCCCCTCCGTCCTCTCCGCTCAGCTCGTGCTCGCCGGCACCACCATTCTTGTCTCGGACTGTACGGACGAGTCTGCTGCTCCTGTGAAGGCCGCTGGCACCGGATGCGTGCTCTGCCTGGAGACCGAGGACTTGGAAGCCGCCGTCGCGAAGGCTGTGGCCGCCGGAGTCTTGGCGGAAGGCGAGGTTGTTGATGGAGACGGCGCGTGCTGCGACGGTCTCGTCGGCAAGGTCAAGGACCCGTACGGATTCACATGGCTCCTCTGCTCCCCAGCCAAAAAGTGTGTCGAGGCCGAATGAAGAAGAAGTAGGAGAGGAGAGGACGTGAAAAGTGGAGGGGGAGAGTACAGAGAAGTCAAGAGGGCGAAGAAGATGAAGTAATGAGGAGACTTCGGCCAAAAAAAAAAAGTGAGAACCAGAGAAAAAAACAAGGAACAGAGAGGGATCGTGAGAAAAAGAGACCAAAGTGAGTCAAGAAGTCAAAAGAGGAAGGGAGGGAGAGATCAGGAAGCAAAAACAAAAAAGATGAAGAAAAATCCAGGGGCGCGAGGGAGGTCTTCGTGCAAGAAGGAAGGAACAAAGTGGGTGGCTGAGTTCGGCCGTGACGATTCCCGGATCAAGATCTCCAACGTCGCGTCCACGGCTCCCTCCTGCTTGGTCCTTGGCCGTTTCCTCGAGTCGATAAATTTCCATGCGCATGACCATTCGACGTTTTTCCCGACTGAACTTTTGTGTGAGCGGGCTGTTTTCTTCGCGAATTGTGGCTACTTCGCGGAACGACTCGACTCGACTCCCTCGCTTCGGCAAGACCCACGGTTAGAGGCCATCATTGTGAGTTGATTCTTTTTTAAGTCTTTAAATGTGTTTTTTATATGCTGGGCATTAGTGATCTTGGTGCGTGGGGGGCTCTTTGCCAAAGTTACTTTGATAATGGCTGATCGTTGAGTATGTTTAGTCGAGATTTCGTATTGAATTTGTGTAGTAAAGTTCCTGTGTTGATCCCGTTGATGACGCTGTTTTGCTGAAGAAGAAGAAGAAGAACGTGGGGGAAGAAGGCAATTTGCAACAAAAAAATATTATAGATTTTCCTGTTAATATTATAATATCATAATAACAAAATAAAATAATATTATTTAATTAAAATTTACGAAATTTTAAAAAAATCGATCTATTGTTGTTTTTATTAGGGAAATCCTCCTTGCCTTAAAAATCATATCCTAACTTTAGAATAGGCCTAGTTTAATTAATTCACACCAACTTTTAAAAAAATGTAGAAGTAATCTTTGATGGATCATTAGATTTTTTGCTTTTACAGCTCTTGATGTTCGTTAACCTAATTGTGTCATATCTAACTTCGATTCACTTAGACGCATGATTTAGTTGATGTAATTTGAAATATATTCTGAATTGTTTAGATAAAAGTTATGATATCGAGATTGATGTATGTTGAGTCATAGTGGCAATGGTGATAACGAATGTGACGTGTGTGGAGCTGGTGGTGTTTAGGCCGATGTCCATTCCAACCTTGATCTTGTAAAGTTTATAGAGAACCCATGTAATCTTAATTAGCCGACGAGTATGCGGGTTTTATATTATTGTCCTTAAGTAGTAGCACTTAATTACTTGATTGTCTATTATTGCATCATATTTCAATACTGTAATTGTTTATTTCTCGCACTGTATTTCGATAAATTGCGTGTTAGTTTCCTTTCTCAATTTCGTTTTAGTCTAGATTCGCATGAAATGATCTTATAGGAACAATTGCATGAATACTTAGTGACTTTGGATGACTTTTTAGGGATTTAAAATAAAAACAAGAATGCATGATTATTTTAGATTAAACAATCAACTAGTTAGGTACCGAAATGACGTTAATAGATTTATTAGTGTAAATAAGTCCTCGTATTCTAGAAATCTCTAGTTGTGTAAGAAGTGAAGCATTTCTCCCATGCTTTCACTTGATTTCTAGCCGACCCCAATAGGTTAGTGGCGACTTCTAGAAATATATTTAGGTTGTTAAAGGATCTTAAAAAATGAAAATGCCTTAACGTCACGCGAGGTATGGGCATGGGAGAGTCCGAGCTTGAGATTGAGGAATCGAGAGCAAATATTTCTAAATCTACCTTAATCATTCCCTGACTAGTCGGGGAGGTTCGGGTAGGTCGCGACAAGACTGTTGAATAGCCTATCTCTCAAACCTTTAGCTCCACACATCCTTTCTTTTCCAAGTGTTTTAAATTAAAGAAAACTTATGTTGCTCCATACAGACCACGATTTGGGGACGTTAAATGCTAAACCAAACAAGATTGCGGAGAATAGAGAACCCTCTTCCAAGTCCAAAGACCATGATCACGTAGTCGATATAAAAGTAGAGTGAACTCATCTTGAGCAATTTTGTATTGATTGTTTAGTCCACCAAACAACAAGGGAAGAAGGAAGGTTGCCTAGTATAGACTTCGTCTATGCATATAAAAGACTTAAAGGTATAATGAGAGATCGTCGAACAAATATAAATCCATTTAAGTAGACGAACTTCTTTTGACTCTATATAGAGTAATACACCGGAATTTTTATTGTTATGATTAAACATAGAACACGAGATGCTAAATCAAGAGACAATCTGCCTTGAAATGAGATTATTGCCTTGTGCATAGCCTGTGAATTCGACCCAAATGTGAGTGGTAACTCAAAGACCAATTTCCTTTTCTTACTTGTTTTTGCATCTTAAGTTAACCATCAATACGATGTTGGAATGCATTTACTCACACGGCGTACTTCAACAATTTGGGAAGTTTATTAATGCCATGACAATGAAATGAATTAATTAGTGCATTTGATACATGCCCAATTTTTGTTTTGGCAGCAGAAGAAAATATCTTGTAGCCCAAGATGGAAAGATTCAGCCTGAGAACTGGCTTTGATATCATCTCCCTTGTCTCTTTGACTTTCAACCTCTCTTCCATGCGAAACCAACCAGCGCCTGTTCCATCTCTTTACATTCCCTCTCCTCTGTCAGTCCTTCATTTTCCCTTCTTCTCTCTTGGTTTTCTTCTTCCCTTCTTGGCCCGAGTGTTCTGCATCCTTAGGAAAAAGAAGAATCTTTATATCAACGTACTCTGTCCATTTTTCGCCCTCTCCAAGATTCATTGGTCAAAATTATGGCTTTTGGCCTTCCTGTAGCATCAAGAACCAGAGCCCGTTCAAAGAAAGAAGATTCCTTTTCTAGGTCTTTCGTCGAGGTAAAGCCCGGAAAAAAGGAGGGCTGTTCTTTGGGGGCCGTTTGAAATACTTAAATTATGTCGATCTACCGGAACTGCGCTCCCTTCTTTGTGGAGCTCTGCGCTTTGCCCCCAAAGAACCGCCCAATGAAATCTTGACTAAGTTAGGCGAAGAGTGTGTTGGGGTGCATCGAGCAGAATGGAGCACCCGTGACTATCATATTCGCTGGGAGAGATCTAGTAGATCGACATAATTTAAGTATTTCAAACGTCTGTTCAAGGATAATGAAGATGATGCTGGTTGGAGGGAAGTTGTATGGGAAATAGCAAGCAGGACAGAGTCGCAGGCAGAAGTGCCTTCGTTTCCTCCAAAGTTTTTCTGGGAAGATGAGAAACCAGAATCAGCTCCAAAATCTGAACAAGAGAAGGAGATGGACAAGATGCGA
Organism: Melaleuca alternifolia; assembly: GCA_019926035.1. NCBI lineage: Eukaryota > Viridiplantae > Streptophyta > Magnoliopsida > Myrtales > Myrtaceae > Melaleuca > Melaleuca alternifolia. The sequence goes on along the minus strand of JAGKPW010002368.1, from coordinate 1,450,220 downwards.
AGTGAGATGGAATTTTCTCTTAGAGCTGGTGAAATTGGTTCCTCCGGTTCCTTGGTAAGTTTCATGATACTTGCTTGCAAACAAATGGGCACTTTGTCTAAAACTAAGTTTCTTCTATACTTGATAGTTGATCCTCAATACATGCGTGGTTTGGATATATGAGACTACCAAACTCAGTAGCTAAGAAAATTGAACAGTTCTACGACCAATTTGAACCAAATGATTAGTCTGAAGCGGTCTGTAGAGTTGCATAATTTGTTTCTAGCTGTTTTAGCTTGATCTCATTTACTTTTTCATGCCTCATGGGATTTGGAGTAACGTATAACACGATATACTCCTATTAATGTCGCTTTTGCTGCCATTGTATTGCTATTCTGCATTGATATTTGTCATCATACTTAATTTGGGAATCAATTCCAGCGAAACCGCTACAGCAGAAATAAAAGTATAGTTTTCTTGCAATCGTAACTGGACTTTATTCTAATGCAAATAGCTAAAGAAAAGTAGCAGATTAGACTGACTTAGTGGTTCTAAAAGCGCTCTTGTGATGCTCTTTAGGAGAAAATTGAAACAAGTTGAGCCCCTCTTTGTCTAGGAAGAAAGCATGAGCTCATTTGTGATGAGGAAATTGGTTTGATTTGCCTCTTCTGTAAGCAAGTATAGCTCGAGATAAAATATTTACTGCTGCTATTTTTACCATCTTTTGTAAGTTCGGTTGATTTACCAACTCTGGCTATTACTATTATATACCATTTTCATATCCACATTTCATAGTTGGATTAATTATGTCATCAATAGTCGCTTTTTTGTTGGGCAACATTTTGGTGCTTGACGCTTTGATGGAGAGCTTTTCCTACAGGTTAAAAGGCATTTGAAAAAGAAAAAGCAAACAGAAGAATGAGGCAATGATGGTTTTCAAATATTCTAGTGCATAGACATACTTAGAGGATGACGGTGATTGTAACAGTTAATTTGGAGAAGCGACTATTGATGACATAATTAGTCCAATTATGAAATGTGGATATGAAAATGGTATATAACAGTAACAGCTAGACTTGGTAAATCAATAGAACTTACAAAAGATGGTAGAAATGGCGGCAGTAAATATTTTATCTCGAGATGTACTTGCTTACAGAAGATGCAAATCAAACCAATTTCCTCATCACAAATGAGCTCATGCTTTCTTCCTGGACAAAGGGGGGCTCAATTTGTTTCAATTTCCTCCTGAAAAGCATCACAAGAGCGCTTTAGTCAGTCTAAGTTGCTACTTTCCTTTAGCTATTTGCACTAGAATAAGGTCCAGTTATGATTGCAAGAAAACTATACTTTTTTTTTCTACTGTAGCGATGTCGCTGGAATTGATTCCCAAACTAAGTAGATGACAAATATCAATGCAGAATAGCACTACAACGGCAGCAAAAGCGACATTAACAGGAGTATATCGTGTTATACGTTACTCCAAATCCCATGAGGCATGGAAAAGTAAATGGGATCAAGCTGGAAACAAATTATGCGACTCTACAGACCGCTTCAGACTAATCATTTGGTTCGAATTGGTCGTAGAACTGTTCAACTTTCTTAGCTACTGAGTTTGGTAGTCTTATATATTCAAACCACGCATGTATTGAGGATCAACTATCAAGTATAGAAGAAACTTAGTTTTAAACAAAGTGCCCATTTGTTTGCAAGCAGGTATCATGAAACTTACCAGGGAATCAGAGGAACCAATTTCACCAACTCTAAGAGAAAATTCCATCTCACTCCAGATCTTGTCTATCTCCTTCTCTGGTTCAGATTTTGGAGTTGGTTCTGGTTTCTCATCTTCCCAGAAGAACTTCAGAGGAAGCGGAGGCACTTCTGCCTACGGCTCTGTCCTGCTTGCTATTTCCCTTCCCTCCAACTAGCATCATCTTCGTTATCCTTGAACAGATGTTTGAAATACTTAAATTCTTTTGATATACCGGATCTCTCCTAGCGAATATGATAGTCACGGGTGCTCACTTCTACTTGATGCGCCCCGACACCCTCTTCGCCTGACTTAGTCAAGATTTTACTGACTTTCTAAGCGGTCTTTTTTTTATGCTGCTGGCTGTCACGCCAAAAGTCTTGAACCCCTCTGTGCTTGCCTTTCTCTCTTCCTTCAAGGCACCAGCAAACTGTTTCTCTTTCTCCATGTTTATCTGTTGTATATCATCTTGAAGAATCTCATCCTTCCCCCACATGCAATCGGCAATTTTGAAAAACGCCTTTTCCCTTGATTCATCAGCTCTTTCCCTCCTAGTTCTGGATTCCCAATTGAGCCTACAATCATTCCTCACAGCCTCTTCCTTACTTTCCCAATGGTCATAAATGGTGGAATTGCACTTGTTTTCATTGAAACATTCCAATTTTAAGGAAATTTTACTGCCAAACTTAAATTGCGAGACATTTCCAATTTTCATCGACATGGTTTACCAAATTTACCAATTCATGCTTTAAAGGACATGCTTAAACATAAAATGGCACTAATGCAGGGCGCGTTTGGTAACCATTCTCATTCTCAGTTTTTCGTCATTGGATGAGCTTGGGACGAGAAACCTATTTGGTAAATTCTTATTCTGTTCTTGGGATGAAAAAATGACTAGGGATGGATTTGGAATGAGAAATGAGTTTTAGTTCTCAATTTATAGGACAAGAATGTATAGTACCAATAATAAGCTAATTTATTTATATTTTATTTTTATCTCTTGCCGCTGCTGTTGGTCATCGGCCACCGTTGCCGCCCGCCGCCAGTCGTCACCGTCGGCCACCGGTCGATTGGTGGGATTAACGTGACAATTGTTTGGAATTGTCATATCACATGTTTCATTAGCACCATATAAAAGATTGGAACCAATTTCACCAGAGATCCGCCCATAAGATGAGAAAGTAAAGAGATGTTCCGTGTAACAAAAATTTGTTTCAAAGTTACACAAGAATTAAGGGTAACTCACTCCCTACACCGAGCTCTTATACAACTTTAAATGTAAAAATTGAAAGTGAATATGCTCACCCTGAAGCAGACTCTATGTTCTCTTCCTCTATCTATCGATTACAAGATGAAGTTTGCTTTGCAAATTTGAGAACATGGGACCACATATAACATGCACACACTTCCCTTGTCTTCACCGGTGGTGATTCCAAACTACTTCTCCTTTTTTTTTATCGTGTTCTCGGTCCAGCTCTTCAATTGTATTCCAGAGCGGAGTAAGACAACACGACTCTGCAATTATTGAGTGACGGAAAGTTAGACCAATTATCCAAATCATGCACGGGAACTATATTTAGTCGAACTAAGACAAAAATAGTTAAGCTGAAAATATATTATTTTTGGAAATTCATACGCTTCCAGAAGTAGTTGCGAATAGATCATTTTGGTAAATCATTGATCCGACTTTTCAAGGTTATAGCGTCCGGTGATGCATCTCTTGCTGAAATCCATAGTGTTTCTACGTACATATCAATAGCTTTCTTGAGGAAATGACTACAATGGTTGAAGGAAGACTTCACCATTTGACAATAGAGAGAGTCGTATATAACAAGAGTGTAAATATCGTGGCTTGAGAGGAATTAGATTTCGATGCTTGGAGTATCACAAGGGAAGAGCTGTATAAATAGGAAAAGAATTGGCCATTCTCATTATTGGTTGCATATTTTGCATTCAATATATTGCCATACCAAGAAATACGATAAATGGTAGGTTAGGTAGGAATTGTATAATCCACTTATGTGTCAATGCATATCCTGTCATTTTTACTTGACTTTTATAGAAAATCAATGTATCAAACCTCAAATTGCCGATGATTTTACTTGATGGAAATTGTAGATGAGGCAATTTGACGATTGATATTCATTATTGTTATTGGATGCGCCAATAAAATGCCAACGTACTTAACCACTGGGTTACACATGCATATTTTGCATTCAATATATTGCCATACCAAGAAATACAATAAATGGTAGGTTAGGTAGGAATTGTATAATCCATTGGTGTGTCCTTGCACATCTTGTCATTTTGACTTGACTTTTATAGAAAAATTTGCTTCATGATTTTTTTAAATGTATTGTTAAAAAAATTTTATTCAATATAATTTAGTTGATAATTAATAATTTCTTTGAATTAATTTTTAAAATTTTTTAAACCTTTTTATAAATATTTCCTCTTCCAGTCATCAATGAGGCAAGCTCGATCTCACCGAATCTAGTGAGTCTCAAGTCAGCGAAATTGGGCAAGCTCAACCTCCCCACCAAATCCGGCAAGGTCGATTGGCACCTTGCGCCTTAAGACTTGAAGCTTGCCTGAGGTGAGGATCGAGCCACACCAACCAAGGGTGAGCTTGAGTTCATTGACCTCAACGAGACCCGGGCTCGTTAATTTGGCGAGGTCTCAGCCTCCCTAGATTCTATTGAACTCATCTCTCACCTCTTAGTTAACAATTGGCTGAGAAAGAGAAAAAAAAAGAGATAAGAAAAATGGAAAATAAAAACAATCAAATTTATTTTTTAAAAATTAAAAAATAATAAGAATATCAAAATTTTCATAGTCTAAAAATAACTTGTTAATAACACTTAAAACTAATTAGGTAACCCATTTATGACCCATTTGGATACCATTTAAAACCCATGAAATTAGTCAGTGACCCATTTAAGACCCATTCAATCTTTTAACCTAATTTATTTATGACCCGTATTATTAAATACGATTTAAAATATTGATGTTTGACCCACTTTGTCACCTCTGGTGAAATTACATTTGCCATATTTAACAACTATCTTTTAAAGAAAATATGCGACTCTTACATGAATTGATATATAGTTCAACTTATAAATTTTACCCTTGTTATGGCTATATTAAGTAACTTTGAAATGCATTAGTTTATAATAGCAAAAGACGCAAAGAAATAAAAGTAAACAATCACAAGCTTGTTGCCCGCTCTTCATTCAAATTTAACCAAAATCAATATAAAAATTTACTATCTACATGCAAAGCAATTTTGTTCTATTTATATTATAGAGTAAGGAAATATTCAAGAGATTTTTTTTAGTCACGCAGAATATTATATTATTGAAGGACATAATGATATAATTGTATTTCTCAAATTAGATTTATCTTGTTAGCGAAATATTAAATGCAAAACGCATTTCTTTCTATCTTGCACACATAAGTTCAATCTAATTGCGAAAAACAAACTAATTTCTCATACAATAAGAAGAGAACTTGCTATTGGGATAATTACTTGAGATTTTTGTCAATGCATATATTAAAACAAACTTGTTCTCGTACAATTTTATATCAAATACATGAAACATCGAATCTATTAACCATTTCTACTGAACTATCCTCCTCTGCAGCATTCATGTCAGCTCCCTTACACGGTTTGCTCAAGGTTTCACTGGCTTTCCTTGATTGCATCACAGGTTCAGCATTCATGTCAGCTTCCTGATTACCTTTCTCTTTCCCTTCACTGTACCATCAGCAGCTGACCCTTGCTCTTTCTCAGCATTTCTGCTTGCAAACGCTTTCTTGCCACTGCAGTTCTCATATTTCCTTTTCTTTTGCAGGTGTTGAATGTTACAGGACAGGCCTAAATCCCTCTCATTTTGACTTTCGACTTTCATGGAAGTCACGTATCCTATGACAGAATCAAAGCATGACTGTACATGCTTCCCATATCTTTTGTCCTGCATTCTTCTGTCCACTCAGAGACCTTGCTCTGGGAAGTTGACTTCTCTTGGCTCTGATTCAATCCTTCTTTCTCCGTTGCATAAAAGTTTCCTCTTTCTTCCATCTTCCTGATCTTTCTGTTTTCATTAACGAAAGAGACATCCATTCCAGCATTCACTCCATCAAACTGAATCTCTGCCTCGGCTTCCTCCTCCTGTTCATCATCATTTGGCTGCAACCCTTCATCATCATTTTTTACCCCGCATCCTATTTCCTCCTTTTCCTTCATTCCTCTGCGCTCCAACATGCTAAAACTTCCTCTTTCCTCCATTTGCCCACTATTTCCATTCTCATCATTGGAAGGACAGTTGACTTCTGCATTCACTCGTTCAACGTCAATCACTTCTTTCTCTTTTACCTCCTCATCATCACCTTGCAACCATTCATTGACCCATGAAACTCTACAGTCCACATTCTCTTTCCTTCTTGCATCGTCAATCACTGGATTATCCATGCACTCAATATCAAGATCAACATCAATCACTTCTTCTTTTTCCTCCACATCATTTTGCAACCATTCATTGACCCATGAAACTCTACGTTCCACATCCTCCTTTCCTACATCGTCAATCACCGGATCATCCGTGCACTCAAAATCAAGCTCCTTAGTAGTTTTCCTTCTGCTATACAAACTACTCAACTCGCGTCTGTCCCCACATTTTCTTTTCTTCCCTATCTCCAAATTTTCCTCACGCTTACTCTCAGACACATACTCTTCTGAGCTCGAACAAGTTGCCGCGTCTGTGCTTAAGCTTTCTGACACATTTGCGAGAAATTCCTCATCACCGCTGTCATCAGCCTCAGTTGAGCTCTCGGAAGAGGACAAACAATCTAAGCTAGGATCAGCCTCAGGACCATCATTAGACATTAATGGAGTCCTCTTCCAGGACACGTTGGGGCCATAATCATCATTCTTGGACTTGAAACTTCCCCCATTTCCCTCACCCTTTTCGCTAAGAACTTTCTCCTCGCCAGACGGCATGAAGCCATCATCAGAGCATGCACGAGACAAGAACTTGTCACCTCTAAACCTTCCAATTTTAGGGCCACCCACACTCTCATCAGACTCAAAGTCTGTGCTATCCTCTTCATCACAGTCATTGTTGACGTCATCAACAGTAACAGTATTTTCACGTTTATGAAAAAACCGGTTAGGCTCAAACCTTCGTGCCGTTTGGGGTCCGTAATCGCTGGACTCCTCTTCCTCCTCACCACCTCTACTCGCTGAAATTGCTTTGTCGCCGCTGTCTTCACTGTCTGTAATAACAATGGCCTCGTGTCTGTCATCTCCGCCTCCGCCTTGCAAACCACCCGAAACAGAGGAGACTCTTTGTGGAGCTCTGCCTCTGCGCTTTGCCCCCAAAGAACCGCCCTCCCTTCTTCCAGGCTCTACCTCGGTGAAACACCCGGAAAAGGAATCTTCTTTCTTTGAACGGGCTCTGGTTCTTGATGCTACAGGAAGACCAAAGCCATAATTTTGACCAATGAGGACATGAAGCTTGGAGAGGGCGAAAAATGGACAGAGGAGTACGTTGATATAAAGATTCTTCTTTTTCCAAATGATGCAGAATACTCGGGCCAAGAGGGGAAGAAGAAAACCAAGAGAGAAGAAGGGAAAATGAAGGACTAACCGAGGAGAGGGAATGTACAGAGATGGAACAGGCGCTGGTTGGTTGCGCATTGAAGAGGGGTTGAAAGTCAAAGAGACAGAAGAGATGATATCAAAGCCAGTTCTCAGACCGAATCTTTCTATCTTGGGCTACAAGATATTTTCTTCTGCTGCCAAAACAAAAATCTGGGCATGTATCAAATGCACTAATTAATTCATTTCATTGTCATGGCATTAATAAACTTCCCAGATTGTTGAAGTACGTCATGTGAGTACATGCATTCCGACATTGTATTGATGGTTAACTTAAGATGCAAAAACAAGTAAGAAAAAGGAAACTGGTCTTTGAGTTACCACTCACATTTGGGTCGAATTCACATGCTGTGCACAAGGCAGTAATCTCATTTCGAGACAGATTGTCTCTTGATTTAGCATCTCGTCTTATACATTTAATCTCAATAATGAAAATTCTGGTGTATTACTCTATATAGAGTCATAGAAGAAGTTTGTCTACTTAAATGGATTTATATTTGCTCGACGATCTCTCATTATATTTTTAACTTTTTTATATGCAATAAGAAGAGAACTTGCTATTGGGATAATTACTTGAGATTTTTGTCAATGCATATATTAAAACAAACTTGTTCTCGTACAATTTTATATCAAATACATGAAACATCGAATCTATTAACCATTTAACTTGTTCCCATGTTCTCTTCCTCCGTGATTTTCTAAGAATGGAAAGCAGCGCTCTCTTTTATAAGACAAGGAATTCCATGCAGATTTTGATGTGGAAACCTATGCAAACCTCTCATCAAGAAAGCCCCAAAGGATATGCTTAGGATAGCTTTCTAATGAGAGGTTTCATGTGCATCCGGTCATGGAATTTGGTGGGATTAGCGACTACATCAGCCTCGAGTAGACTCTAATAAATCGTTCGACGACAAAGTAGTGGTTTGACAGAGACTTCAATATTGCAAAACTTCTTTCCGTCCCCTGGCCATCCCATTGTCTTGTTCTATCATTTAGTAAATGATATTGAAGATGTTATGATAATCATTTGAGAGAGAGAGAGAGAGAGAGAGAGAGGAGTCTTACCAAGGATGCATCATTTTTCTGGTAGATCACTGATCCCATACTTATGTACATGCAAGGTTGGAGAATGTGAAAAATGATTATTGGGTGCAAGTCAAAATAGGTTTTCAAAGAGTCTTGCTTTGAAGCACTTGCCGAACTAGTAACAAAGAAGAAATTCGGTTGCCAAAGGCGTGGTGCGGCAAGTGTTGAAGGGCTCTATAAATAGGAAAATGTTTAGTCATGCTTGCTATTAGTGTGGATAGACTCACATGATTTGCATTTAACATATTCCCAAACAAAGAAATATTATAAACGACAGGGGTTGTTAGAATTGATTTTTCTCTAGGAGCGCGGCCATATACATGCCTTCGGTGATTACTTAACTAATTGGGAAATTAAAAATCTAGACTATTAGTTTGTCGATGATTTTAATGGATGGAAAGGTTAATGGAAATTTCACGGTGTCAAAGTACCTATTGCATGTTTTTGATAAAACCTTAAATTACATATAAAAATTGTCATTTAGTACTGAAAATTATAGTTCATTATATCAAGCTCACATCTCTTTCTCATGATAATTCAACGTAGTTCCACTTACCATCAATTGGAAGGATCTCCAACAATAGTTAAACTCATTCATGTGGCATATATATTGTCTAATATGTCTCTCCATGTAAGAATTAACAACGAGCTAGTAAACAAGCAAATGCAGAAAAACAATCCATCCAATTAACTATCAGGTAAATATGAGCAGGGATGTGAAAATCATGTTATCCATATATAACAACTGTTCTTTCAAGAAAATATGCAACTCTTATATGAATAGCTCTACCATTTTACTGAACAAAGTAATACCATTGATGAAACGCATTAGGTTTACAATAACAAAAGAACAATGTATTAACCAAAAAGTCATAAAAATGATTTCAAACGTTGAAACTCATGGTTGCTGCATCTATACCAATGAAAAGTTATATAACAAAGAAGACTGGAAATACCTGAAACTCTTTTTAATCGAATGTTTTAAAATCTAACTTTGATTTTAAGCTTGTATTGATTATTTTCATTTGAGCAATGTTGAAGTTTTAATTAACATATTTTTCCATAGAAAGTTATGTATTCTTTTGATGTACTCCTATTTTATGTATATGTTTGTCTTCATCAATGATAAAATGATTTTACTCGAAAACTGAGTTGTACACGCATGATCCGATTTTAATTCTATTTAAGTTACGGAGGAATGAAATATTTTTTTACTCATGTTAGTTGTCATACATATTTTTATATTATTGAAGCACCTAGTAATATTATATATTTAAAATAATATTTATCGCACTTGTAATATATCAAATGCAACTTTTTTTTTTCAAGCTGACACACATATATTTGATCTTAGTGTATAAAACATACTGATCTTTTGTACAATAAGAAGAGTTATAGAGTAACGAAAATATTTATGATTCATTGTAGTTGTCATGCAGATTTTTATATTATTGGAATATTTAAAAAAATTATATATATATTCTATTAGTAAAATATCGAATGCAACTCACTTTATTTCAATCTTACAGACATATATCCGATCTTAATGTATAAAATGAACTGACCTTTCTTACGATAAGAAGAGAACTTCCTACTATTATGTTGAGATATTTGTCAATACACATAAATTGGGAATAAGAAACTTCTTTTGAATTAAAAAAAAATGACATGGGGCTGTTTTTTTTGTTTAAATTCGGAAAAAGAATTGAGATCAAAATTGGGACATGACCTTGAAGAAAATTCTTTTTAGGGAACTCAGTGGTTATTTCGAACCATATCTTATATGTCTTATGTTCTGAAAGTATCTAATACTTTTCATCTAGAGGTAATCACTATGAAGGCCCAAATCAACTTGGGCATGAAAGTTAAGCCCAATTTGTGGTCAAAGCCCATACAGAATTTTAAATTTACGATGAAACCTTAGGAATGGTTAGGCAAAAGTTGAGTGGATCTAGCATTTTAGTGGAAGGCCATTGCTCAAAATAGGGGTGAGCTTAAAGTACCACCTGCCCGAGAACCACCCAGAACCGCCCAAACCAGTCAGTTTCGAACAGTTCTAAAAGGTAATGGTCCGAATCTCGGTTCAATGTAAATGGAACCGAGAATTTCTAGTCTGGTTGCTGGTTCCGGGGTGGAACAGCCCACTCGGACCACACCGAAAATAATTTTTTATTAAAAAAATAAAAAAATAAAAAAAACAAAAAAAAACATAACGTCTCCTTTAGTCCTTTCCAGTCTAAATCCACGCACGATAACAACAGCCTGTGTGTCTTTCTCAAGTTATTCTACTCCGAGGCACCAAAGGGGCTTAAGTCTCTCTCAACCTGCTTCTTGTGGTGCTCTATGGCGCTTGAGTACCTCTTCAGCAGCATATTGGTCAAGAGTATGACTGGGGCAATAGAGGGCGTGACCAGGAGTGCTGGTTGGCTTATAGGGAATAACATTAACAGGAACCATTTGAATCTATTCTAGTTGCTTCTCTCAATCTTGAGCATTAACAACTTCTACGTGTACCTGGTTGCTGCCAGGAGGTACAAGTACAAGCCTTGTGTAGTGCCTGTGAACAACGTTAGAAAGAAGACAATCCATGGATATTTGCGTTGGTGAATGTGACTTGTGTTGTTTTTTAAATTGCATTTTGTAGGTTTGTGTACCTTATTAATTACCCACCAGGAACCAGACTGGTTCTAGCAGGAACTAGACCGGACCGCCCAGTCCAATATGGTTCGGTTCCTGATTCTAAGTAATAGGGAACCGGGAACCGCCCGGGAACCGATCACCCCTTGCTCAAACAACCTATTTGGACCAAATTTGGGTGGAGCGGACTGTTGATCTTGTCTATTTGCATTCTACTACGCTAAGTGACATCATTATGTATTCATCTTAGGATTCCTTCTATTTTGAAACAAAAGTAGTTTTCTTTTTATTTAAAAATTTAGGGAGGTGAGACCGGGGTAACTGCCTTTTTTAGCATTACTTTTATATGGAATGGTAGAATTGAATTACAACTACTCAATTCACCCGTAAGTATTTAAGTCCATCACTGTATCCCCACTTTTGATTCAGAAAACAAGAAATCTCTCCACAAAATGTAGATAATGTGCAAGGCACAATATAGCGATAAATTTACCCACTGTAAGGCTCGAGCTTGCAGACCTCATTAAAGAAGGTGATCTTCTTACCACCAAGCAACCGCACTTAGTGATTGCAAAAACCTAGCTATCTGAAACATCATCTGCATTTCTTTGTTATAAGTATGGTGGTCAAATGTTGAGCCATCGGCACGAAGGTTTCTAAGCTTGTGTAGTTCAATGATCAATATCACACACGAAATATTAGAACAATGTCACCATTACCTTCCCGAGAAAATTGATTGGCATAAATCACAAAATTGAAATAACTAATTTAAAAAAATAGGGCCTCAAGAGGAGTCGACTCTATATTATTGCATGATCCAGGATATACCCCGTATTAGGAACACCACGAATGGCCCCTGAAACCTTTCCTAAGAAACTAATCTAATATTAACTGATTTCACTCCTGATTAATCGATTCAATCACAAGACATTGCTGAAGTGGAAATCAATTGATTGAGGAGATACATATTGGACCCTTTTTCCTCGCTCCATTTCTTTTCAAAATCAGATTCTGACCACCGCACCGATCTTATACAGGGCCAAGAATGGTTTTGACGCGACCGCCACCGTGCCGGCGGCCCATACGGCCTTGTTGCTCTTGGACGATTCTGATTTTCTCGAAGCCCTCGAGGAGGAGGAGGAAGTAGGCGAGGGCGAGGGCGACGACGATGGCGACCTCTTCTAGCTCTTCTCTTACGCCTCGTCCTTCTTCATCTGCCCTTGCCTGCACCCTTTGCTCCAGAATGCCGTGTCCTCTCCGAAAAGAGACACTAAAAGAGCAGATCACGGTCCGATTCTGACCCGATTCAAGAAAGGCCCAATAGAACGAAGATTTTTCCTTGGTCTGTTGCAAGGAAAAAGACGTCGGGAAGCCAGATCCATGCCCATCGAGAAAACGCGGACTAACTACTGACCTGTACATCAAGATGTCGGAGTTGAACCGATGGGGTTTGTTACAGAGGCAGCAGGACCGGTGGAAGTGGGGCTCGCAGTGGCGGTCCTCACACTCGACGTAGTACAGCATCGCCGCCGCAGGTGAGAGATACTTTCTAAAAGCGTTTAGCGACAGATTTAGGTGAGATTTTGTGCGAGATATGACCTATAGTGCCAATATCTGCAAAACTACACTTCACTTTCAGCAAACAAAAGGTGAAACTATCTTTATGATCTTATTTGGGATTAACAGGTTTTCTTGCGACAGTATTCTCCCAAAAGATGTAAAATGTGTTAGGTACTTTGTATTTGCATATCAATTGAATTAAGAAGAGTACGGTAGATCGAGCTAATAGGATTATAGTACACAATGAATGTTTTGTGAATTTCACTAATGCTAATATCAATATTGCATTATGTAGATTGGATCATTCTCTGAGTTTAATAAGGGTACGTGATATGATGTTATTTGAGCCTTAATTTGTGACGGATTTGGCTTGTTACATATACCGATAGGGTTTTCAATTTCTTTCAGAGTACCAAAGCAACTTTTCATCATAGAGAACTTACTGCTAGACATTAAACTTTTTATATGCCTTTTTTTTGTCACACAGTAAATGCATGAATTTTTCACAGGTTATGGCATTGTGATTCATAATTTGATTGCTGTAATTCAGAGAGGAAGATGCTGACATACACTAATTCAGCTAATTCAAACAGAACATATATCTCAAGCTACAATTAACAATAATTATAGGGTTAGGATGCTGACAAAGAAGTTTCCCCATATAAAGTCACCACAACTAAAGCCAAATTAAATCTACACGAGTTGAACTCTACTGGAATCTCATTCATGTTTATACCGCAATGACAGGATGAAGCTAATTGTGGACTATATTGTATAAATTTATTTAGCTCAACAAACAAATACTAACAAATTAACCAAAATTAGCTTGCCACCAGAAGAAAGTAGTCGCCAAAATGGACGCAGTGGTCCTGGGCTTGTTGGACTCCGGATTTCATCAAAAGTTGAATGGTGTAAAAATATGCAAAATACTAATCATTCTCTTTATTGTTGGAATACAATAGTATATTTTTCCATTCTTAGAGATAGAACCAACGACAGATTTTCTTGGAATTGATTTATTCTACAAACTCGACCATGTCCACCCTTGTTTTGGTACTTATTTGTTCAAGAAAACTAAAATCTAGGAAGTTATATCTTTTTATTCTTTACAGACGGAAATTTCATAATATTAAACCTGGTTATCAGATGTATTCGACAAGTATCAAATTACATAACCCTAATAGTTTGCTATAGACAGGTGAAACATGAGGGTCACATATGTCTTTTGCTTTGCAGTGTGTTTTAATAAACTTCACTCATTTATCTAATAAACAAAATGTTATAGATCAAGAATTTTCTCCGACTTACATCTCTTTATTTTTACTTTTGTTTGTCATAGTAGAATTATAATATCTTGTGGCACATAAATAAATTGAAATAAATGAAGTTTGACTATGTTGTTATTCATGCCAAACCAAATTAACATAACTTATGTCGTCGAAACTCGAGGACTAATTATGGATCATACAAGCTTTTCATAAGAACAATGATTTCATATAATTTTTCCCATTGGTAAAATTGTGATATGAGTTATTAAGTCTTTGCATATGTTTTCAACAACTTCGAGATTATAATAAATAAAAAGAGAATTTAAGTTTCAGCCCTATACTTTTATTTTATTTTATTTTATAATCAACTTCCCATATTAATAATTTGTCTAATCAAGTCCTTTTACTTTCACAAATTATGTGGTCAAGTCCTTCAACGCCAAATTTGGCCAAATCCAGCACTGACGTCATACTATGACGTGAACAAAGTCTTTTCTATATGGTTATCCACCTTGGCTAGACTTATTCAAATCATACTATTTTTTACATTTGCTCAGCTTTTTTACAAGATAAAGTTCTGAAGATGACATCCACTTACCCTCTAAAGCTCTATATGTATTCGATTCTACTGCTTCCTCTCTACTCCTTCTCTTCATCAAATTCGTTCTCATATACATTGCCTATTTACCTCTTTTGTTCTCGTCTAAGCGCCACCCAAGTTTGGCGAGGGAGCTTCAGTTTCTCCACTGCCTTTACAAAGGCCAAGCCCTCCGTGTCTTATATCTAAAGCACAAGATTGTCTCACCTTAAATGGAACTACTGTGTTAGTGCACGAGATTATCAATTATTCACTCATTGATGATGATTGAGCTGCTTGACTATGTCCAACCGTGTGCCATGTGATTAAATTGTTTAACTATGCTTCACCTAAGCACATTGATGGTCATCCAATTTTAAACAATCCATTGACTATGTATGTCACGTCCCGATTCTCGGACTCGTGACTATCTCCGATCTATACTTTCAGGATCCAATTCGATTCAACTTCCAACATAACTTCCGTGTCTCCGTCATTAAATAAACCAAATCATAGTTACTAATAGATGAGGGACCAAGATAGAATCCATAAAATACCACCATTAAACATCAACTTCAAGTCATGTCCACATAATCCCTGATTACAAAAATCCGACTTGGAAGAAATTTCAAAAGCCTAGGGTGCGTTCCTCCGCACACCTATACAATCAAAAGTCGTGGGTAAAGTGGATGGGTGTACTACCCTATGGTGTAAGGAGCAAATCTAGGTATTCACGTAGGTTAAAGTAGGGTTTTGGATTGAGAACGGTCCCGTCTTCCGAGTAATCTGCCCCGTCGGGGTCATCATGTCCAGACTCATACCCTCCCTAACGCACTCCACACTGCTCTGAATGGTAGCTCATCTCGCTTCCCGGGGGACTGGCGTACTCCTCTGTGTGCTGGTGAGGAATCCGGGTTTGCTTCAGGATGTTCCATATCCACTTCGTCTGCTTTTCGGTTTCCACGATCAAGCCGCTCTTCATTACCTCCCTACTTACCACACACCCTCTATCAACAGGATGGTCAGGGACCATCCCTATCTCTTCCTCCAGGTCTTCGACCTTCTCGTCCGAGCTAAAGGGAGCCTCCGGCTCCGAGTCCTCCTCCAGCTGCTCCAGGTCCTCCTCCTCCAGAGGTTCCAGTTCCAGCTAATCCCAATCCTCCTTCTCGTGAGGTTCCTCCTCCAACAGCTCCTCTTCCTGGGGGTCCTCCTCCTCTAATTGGTCCTCCAAGTCTAAGAGCTCCTCCTCCGGGTCCATAATTGGGTCCTGGGATGGTGGGGTGGTGGAGTGAGATACTTGATATCTTAGTGAATAAACCCTCACCCTGGATTAGGAACACCCCTACCCTAGGGTCCCTATAACGTCCCTCCCAACTCTCGGTCTCTAGGTGGAAGGCTAGCTATCCTTAACGGGGGATCACTTCTTATCACCTCACTTCAATTCCAGTCTTGGCATTGCAGCTACCGACTCCTAGCTAAACTACCCAGTGAGACTCCCCGGCTCACAGTTACTAAGAATAATCAACCGATACTAATGAAATAATTAAGGAATTTAATCGAATACTAATTCAATACACCATATTCGTCAAATAAGGTTGCCTCGCAACGAACTAACTAACTAGGTAATGCGATTAAATGATAATTAATGAAACGGAAATAAATAAATAAATTTGCTAATAATTAAATTGCAAGATTGTAATCATATTATAGCTAATAGTAAATAAATTGTAAGGCTAGTAATTTAAACATCATAATTAATAAATAAATTACAAGATTAATAATTAATTTACGAATTTATTAAATAAATTACAGAAATTAATATTGAAAGGAACGATTAAATAGAGATAACAATTATGGGGTACGTGGCCGTCCACGATGAACTCCTCCTCATTCAAACTTGTTTCGATATCGCACCAAAGTTGAATTTCTCAACTTTTGTAAATTTCCGTGCCCTTGGCACTTCCATCATGCCAATCGTTGGCCCTAGTGCACCACTCACATCGAGCGAGGTCTCGTCACGAATTAATTCACGTCAGTCCATCTAAACATTCTATCTGACTATCCAAGCAATCAATCGAGTCCTTGCTAACCCTGAATTTCTAGGAATCCTAGCAATTCTAGAAATTCTATGAATTCTAATAATTTATACTAAAGTAGTGAATGCGCCTAATAAAAGTTTAGAGCCCACTCACTTGTGAGTCTCTTGGCCTCCACCCTACTGATCCAGACACTTGTTGAAGGCCAAGAGAAAATAACTCTATTTTTTTTGCTCCCCTTTTCTTTCTTTTCTTTTCTTTCTTTTCTCTTCTTTCTTTTCTCTTTTCTTTTCTTTTCTTTTCTCCTTTTCTTTTCTTTTTCTCTTTTCTTTCTTTCTTGGGCCGACTTTCGAGTCGGGTTGCTAGGCCGAGCCCGCTGGGCCAAGCTGTCTAGCTAGCTAACTAGGCCTCCCGCGACGGCGACGGCTTCGGCGATGGCAACGACGACTGCTCCGATAAACCCCGAATAGACCCGGTTCAGTCTTTCGGGTCACGAGTCGGGTCGTCGGAAGCTCCTCGGGTTTTTCTGTCGTTCATTGTCCTCCGGCCAAACCGAGGCTTGAGGCTAGTCGGAATCGAAAGCTAGGTCGACGGTGAGTCAAACGGCGGCGGTGGCGAGGGCTGAGGTGGTTGAAATCTTGAGAAATCCCACCACGAAGTCGACGGCTCGAAATCTAGGGTTTCAAAAAAGGGGGTTAGGGCTTCGAGCTTCAATCCGTTGATGTCAGGCCAAATCGATTGAGGGGAGGTTGAAGGTTTTACTCACCAGACCAGCGCGAGTCCAACGGTGCCAACAGCGTCGTGTAGGAGTGGTTGGAACAGTGGTGGCAACAGCTAGGGCTCCGGTGAGCTAGGGTTTGAGCTCGTCTCCAACCTAGCCGATCTCTTGCGAACCTAAACCGAATTGAACTCAACAAGAGTCAAAATCGAGGTTTAGAGACCCTTAGGAGTCGATTGGTGGGGTCAGTTTGAGCCCAAGTGCTTGAGGTTGAGAGATCTCACCATTTGAAGGTCGCGGGTTTTTCTGGAAAATCTAGAAAAACTGAATCGTGAAGCCCTCTTTCGGGGGCTGCCGGCCACAGCTCCGGCGAAATCGAGGGTGGTGGTTGGTGGCGTTGTGAAGACGACGCTGCATGCTCCCCAACGACACCAACGACAAGACGAGAGGAGGTCTGAGCTGGAAATGGCGTGGGGCGAAAGTGAGATGGAGCTCAATTTAAACCGTAGGGGAGTGGTTAGGGTCGAGCTGAAAATCAGCTCGCCGACGCCACGCAGCAACCTCCTGTTGGCTGCTGGCTACCCCGGCCGTCCCCTCAGGTCAAGTGGTGGGTGGTGGCAACGACGAGGCGACCGTTGAGGCGACGATTGCAACAGTTGATTGGTGCACATCAACTGTTCGCTGAAATAGAAAAAGAGAGAAAGAGAGAGAAAGAGTCTGGTTCGCGCGGTTGGACCGGCTAGTTCGTTCGCCGGTTCAGAAAATTAATAAAATAATATTATTTTATTTTCCGAAAATTGGAAAATTGCTTTAATAATTCATAAAAATTCGGGAAAATTTTCTAAAATTCACTAAAATTTTCCAACACCAAGATTATGACATTTTGGGCCCACATAAAAAATTTTTACAACTAATTTCAATAGTCCAAAAGCCTTTCACTATTTTCACGAACCAAAAAGAAATTATAAAATTTCCGGAAAATTTCCCAAGGCTAAAATTTGTGAACATGGTCCAAAATATGGCTGTTACAATGTACAATCACTTCCCACATTATTACAATATGGGCCGCCTTTAAAGTTATCTTTTTTTTATAACTGAGATGTCCGGGCCAGCTTGCGCGCACCTCGACTATTTCTCGGGGGAGACTAGCATAGCAACCCATCACCATGGCCCCCCACTTAAATCACAGACGTTTCCCTAGGGAATCAAACCCAAGACCTTAACAAAGTCCGAGTTCACTCTAACCAGCTAGGCTACCCATGGGTGGGTTCCTTTAAAGTTGTCTTAGTCTTTAGAGTTTTGATAAATGGACGTGATGTTGGTTATTCTCATTATTGGTATGGATAAACTTGTCTATTTCGTATGTAATGCATTCTCAAAAGGGAAAGTAGTACAATTGGTAGATTAGGTTATAATTGGTTTACTCCACCAACAAAGCAATGTGCATCCCAGTGGATTACTTCACTATATGAGAAAATTAATATCAACCCATAAGATCTTTTGATAATTTCTATCCATGGGATAACCAATGAGAATTTGACAATACAATATCTAACGTAGTTATTAAGTGAATCCGGTAAATACTCAAAGAAAAAAAAGTTAAAAAGTAATCCTTCTAGCTAAAAGTTATACATCATAATGACATACTCGTATGTTTTTCATATTATATATCAAAAGCACCGATACTTTAGTGTGTGTTTGTTTTATTAATATAAATTATTTGGAAATCATTTTCCCAAAGTGATTGCTATATTGCTTACAATGAATGAAAATTTTCCCAAAGCATCATGTCACCAGATTATTTTTGTTAGAAGTAGTTTGCGATTAATAAACTTACTTACCTCTTACGGAATGATTTGCGGAATTACCCAGGAAGCACGGTTGAATCACTAGCACGTGGAGAGTCTCCTACTCAACGACGGTCCGAATATAATCACGAGGAAAATATTCTTATTTCACAACGTAAATGCCGATTATTCTCTCAAAGTATGAATGATGGAATGTTTAGTGAGGAGAACGCTTCTCTCTACGTTCTGCAATTTTTTTTCAACCCCTTTGAAGACAGAGGGAGTTGTCAGAATATAACCATTCTAACCTCTTCAAATGGTGCCTCTCCATTGCACCCCATCATGGGCGTACACACCCTTTCACAGGTGAACCAATATAATACTACAATTTTGAATTAATTCACCACTGTCAAAAATAGAGTTAAATTTCATTGAAGGCACTCTAATTCGAATTATCATTGCTTATGTATTTGAAGACTTTTCACATAACATCGAGGAAAGCTCTTTTACATACACGATATTCAAAATGACCAGCTCTCATATAATTGTACGTTAGATACATAAAACATTAAAAACTATCAAGCGTATATCTTGTTTCTATGGTCTCTTCCTCTGTGTCTTTCTAGGTGGGAGAAATGCAGCTTGCTACCATGAGGCATAGAACCCCATCCAGACAACAGCATGGAAATCTAGGCAAAGCACCCTCCAACCCACCTAAGGATGTGGGTCAGGACATCTTCCTATATTCTCAGCTTTATGTGCATTCGGCTGCAGAGGATGGCAGGTACAGAGATTACATCCTATTTGATTGGAGTCCATCATCCAGTGACAAAGTAGTGCTTCAAATGGACAGAGACTTCACCATTGCAAGAATTTTTCGGTTCCTCACCATCTTATTGCCTCACACTATTATTAAGATAGAAGAAATCTAGGATATCAAAATTATCAATTGAGAGAGAGATCTTACCTAGGATGAAGCATTCTTCTGGTAAATCATTAATCTAATACTTATTTACGTGCAAGATTGGAGTTTGTGAGACATGATCATCGACTGTGTTTCAAAAGAGTTCTTCGAAGCAAGAGTGAGATATGATGCATGATGTTGTGTTTCGTAGGCATCACCATTAGGGTCTTGCTTTGAAGCATTTGAAAGGCTAGTACTAAAGAAGAAGGAAGTCAATTGGCTTTAAGGCATGGACCACCAACAGCTTTATAATTAGGTAAATATAACTACTTATACACATAATTGTTGTGGATACACTTGCACAATTTGCATTTAATACAATCCTACATGAAGAAATATTATCAATGATAGGTTTTGCTAGAATTGATTTTCTCTAGGAGCACAACCAAGTACACCCCAATATGATTACTTAATATTTGAGAAAATTAAAATCTAGATTGTTGGATTGTCTATGGTTATGATGAATGAAAACATCGATGGTAATTTCGTGATAACAAAAGACATATTACATGTGTTTGATAAAACCTTGAAATACGTAAATAATCCAATATTTATTTGTGAAAGTTATACTTCGTTTTGATGGGCTGATATTTCTCTCTCATTATAAATTGAAGTGGTTGCAATCACCACCGATTGAAAAGATCTCCAAGGATGGTTGAACTCATTCATCTGCCATACATTCTGTACAATATATCTCTATATAAGATAATTAACATTATCAAAGCAAGCAAAGATGTAAAATAATAAATTCGTCTATATAATTTGCTACCAGTATCCATGACCGTTGCATATGGTAATTAAATTTTCCATATCTAACAACTATCTTTTAAAGTGACCCTTTCATGAATGCTTATACAGTTCTGCTAATAAATATTACCCTTAATAAGGAGCTACAACTATATTAATTAAGTTTGTCTATCTTTATAATTAACTCGTAAACAATCAAAATAATCAAAATGATGATTGTAACATCATTGAATGCATTGCGATTAGAATTACCATTACTTATATATTTGAAAATCAACTTTTCGCATAACATTGAGGCAAGCTCTCTCTCACACACACAATATTCAAAATTTATCAGTTATCATACAATTTTACATCAGGTACATGAATCGACCATATAACTTGTTCTCATGTTCTCTTCCTCTATGATTTAAGAGGGAGAACTACTGCTTGCAACCATGAGACATGGAATTACATCCAGACAATGGCATGGAAACCTAGGCAGAGCCCCCACTCTCCAACCAATGGAGGATGTAGCTTGTGCCATCTTCTTGGATTCTCGGCTTCATTTGCATTCAACTACGGAGGATGGTAGGTATAAAGACTCATCAAATTGGACTGGAGTCTAGGACATCGCCTAGCAATAAAGCAATGTTTCAAATGGACAGAGAGTTTACTACTACAAGAATTTTCTTCAATCCCCCCAATACCTTTCTTGCTATCATTGTTATAAAGGAATATAGGGTATCAAGATTATCATATGAGAGATGGAGGATCTTATCAAGGATGAAGCATTCTTTGTGGTAAATCATTGATCCGACACTACATGCAAAGTTGAAGCATGTCAAACATGATCATCGGATGCATGTCGGAAGAGTTATTCAAAGATGCTAGTGAGATATGATGCTTGATGTTGTGTTTTGTAGGCATCATTCGCCAAGGTCTTGCTTAGAAGCACAGGAAGAACTAGTTAGAAGATGAAGAAATTTGCCTGCTAAGGTGAGGAGTACCAAAGATGAAGGGCTCTATAAGTAGGTAAATACTTAGGTATGCTCTTTATTATTGTGGATAGACTCACAAAATTTGCATTTAATGGATTCCCATACAAAGAAATAGCATCAAAAGCATGGCCAAGCACACCTTTAAAAGATTGCTTAATTATTTGAGAAAATTAAACCCTTGACCGTAAGATTTTCTATGGCTGTGATGGAAGAAAACATTGACGGTAATTTCACGATATTACATGTGTCTGATAAAACCTTGAAATACATAATTATTTCAGTATTTATTCCTGAAAGTAATAGTTCATTATATCGGGCTCATATATCTTTCTTATTACAAAACTAAAATAGTTGCATTTACCATTAATCGGAAAGATATCCAACGATAGTTGACTCATTCATCTAGCATACACATTGTCTAGTGTGTCTCTATAGAAGAGAATTACCATTATCTGAACAAGCAAAGAAATAAATTTGTCTATATAATTAACTAACATTATCCATTATTGTTGCACATGAAAATTGCGATTTCCATATTCAATGACTGTTTGTTAAAGAAAATATGAGACTCGCACATGAATGGGTGTATAGTTCCACTAATAAATATTACCCTTAACATATATTACCCCTTAACATGGAGATATGGCTATATTAATTAACTTTAAAATGCATTGGTTTATGATAGGAAATGACGCAGAGATTTAAACAATCACAAATTGTACACCCTTTATTCGAGCAATGTTAGAATTAAAAAAAACAATACAAAAACTACATTGCACATGCATTACAGATTTTCATTCAATATATATTAAAAAGTAATAAAACAAACTAATCTCTCATACAATAAGAAGAGAGCTTCATATTGAGATGTATATTTAAGATTTTTTTCAATAAATATATTTAGACAGACTAATCTCTAATCATAAAATAATAGACTCTCATACAATTTTATATCAAATACATGAAAAGTCGAATCTATTGACCATTTAACTTGTTCCCATCTTCTCTTCCTCTATGATTTTCTGAGGAGCGAGAGCAGCTGCTCACTTTGATAAGATATGGAATTCCATGCAGACTACGGCATGGAAACCTAGGCAAGCCTCATATCAAGGAAGCCCCAAAGGATATGCCTCAGGACACCTCCCCGATCAGAGGCTTCATGTGCATCCAGACACGGAGTCTGGTAGGTATAGAGACTACGTCAGCCATGATTGGACTCTAGCTCATCATCCAACGACAGAGTAGTGCTTTGGTAGAGACTTCAATGCAACAAGAGTTCTCTTCCATCCCCTGGTCATCTCCATGCCTTGTTCTATTGTTCAGAAAATGATGTCCAAGTTGTTAAAAACATCGTAAGTGTGCGTGTAGAGAGAGAGAGATCTTACCAAGGATGAAACATTTTTCGGGTAGATCATTGATCCAATACTATGTACACGCAAGGTTGGAGCATGTGAGAAAATATTGCTAGGTGTATGTCAAAAGAGATTTAATTAAAGGTCTTGCTTCGAAGCGCTTGTAAGATCAGTGAGAAAGAAGAAACTCAGTCACCTAAGGCATGCTGTAGTAAGTGATGAAGGGCTCTATATATAGGTAAATACTTAGTCATGTTCATTACTGGCGTGGATAGACTCGCAAGATTTGCATTTAACTCATTCCCATACTAAGAAAAATTAAAAACAACAAGGTTTGTTAGAATTCATTTTATCTAGGAACGCGACTACATACACACTCTTAGGATTTACTTAACTAATTGAGAAATTGAAAAATTAGATTGTTAGTTTGTCGATGATTTTGATGGATGGGCATTAATGAAAACTTCGATGTGTCAAAAGTGCTATTACAAGTTTCTAATAAAACCTTAAAGTATAAAGATAAATTGCTATTTGCCGCTAAAAGTTATAGCTCGTTATATCATACTCACACCTCTTTCCTATTATAAATTAAAGTAGTTGCATTTACCATTGATCGGAAGGATCTCCAACAATGACTCATTCATTTGGCATACATGCCGTGTGTAGGTCTTTTAATGAGAGAATTAACATAAAGTAAGTTAACAAGCAAGCGTAAATAAATAGTTTTGTCCATGCAATTAACTATTAGGTAAATATGAGCGTTGCTGTGAAAAATAGCTTTTTCATATTTGACAACTATTCTTTCAAGAAAATATGCAACTCTTTTATGAATAGATATGCCATTTTACTGAAAAAGTATTACCCTTGACAAGATGACATAGCCATATTAATTAAGTTTGAAACACATTATTTTATCGTTACAAAAGAACAACATATTGACCGACAAGTCATAAATTGATTTCAAACATTGCATCCTATGGTTATCGCATCTAGACAAAAGATAAAGGTATATATTAAAGAAGATTGGAAGTATCTTAAACTTTTTTAGTTAAATGTTTTAAAATCTAACCTTAGTTTTAGCTTGTACTGATTTTTTTTTTCATTTAAGCAATGTGGAAGTTTTAATCAACTTCTTTTTCCAAGGAAATTTATGTTCTTTTTTATGTACTCCTATTATATGTATATGTCAGTCTTCATTAATGATAAATTGATTCTACACAAAAACTACGTTGTACTTGCATGATAATTTTTTTTTTCTTCTTATGTTATAGAGGAATGAAATATTTATGACTCATTTTATTTGTCACGCAGATTTGTTTATTATTGAAGCACATGGTAATGCAATTATATATTTTAAGATTATATTTATCATATTAGTAAAATATCAAATGCAACTCTCTTTATTTCTCTCTTAAACACATATCTCCGATCTTAGTATAAAAAGCAAACTATTTCTATTTGTATAGTAAGAAGAAAGCTTCCTACTATTATCTTGAAATTTTTGTCAATAAGTACATAAATTGGGAATAGTAAACTTGTTATAAATAAAATAAAAAACATGACATGGGGTTGTTATTTTTTAATTAGGACAAAAGATTCAGATCAAAATTGGAACATGACCTTGAAGTTGATTCTTTTTAGGAAATCCGGTGATTATTTTCTAACCATCCCTTCTATATCTTATGTTTTGTAGATATCTAACATTTTGAGTTTAGAGGCAATCATTGTGAAGACCCAGATTACTCAGGCCCGACACTTAGGCCCAATGCATTGTCCAAAGCCCGTACATAATTTAAACTATATGATGAAAAGTTAGGAATGGCCAGACAAGGCTTGGCCCAAAAGATAGGTGGATCTGGCCTTTTAGTGGAAGGCCTTTACTCAAACTTGCCCATTTGGAGCAAAGTTAGGTGAAGCACGCCGTTGATCTTGTCTTATCTGCATTCTACTAGTCATAGTAACGTCATTATATATTCATGTTAAATTTCTTTCTATTTTGAAGGCTCTGTTTGTTTCATGGAAAATAACTTCCAGGAAAATATTTTCTGAACTTTCCGGAGTTCGTTTCATGGAAAATAAAATTGTTAAGTAAAATATTTTCCATTAATGAAAAAATCACCTTCAAAAGTGAGGAAAATATTTTTTGCTTTTTTGAAAGGGAAAAATATTTTCCGTGTTCTTCGTTTATCTTTAACTATCGCGGTCTCTAACAGCGTCCGGCGAGCTGGCAACCTTTGACAAATGAATACCGAAAAATATTATCATTTTCCAGGAAAATGATTTCCTGGAAAATATTTTCAGAAATGCTATATTTTTCATGGAACGAACGGAGCCGGAATAAAAAAAGAGTAATTTTCTTTTTTGCTTGGAAAGAGAGGGAGATGCAACTAGAGTAGCTACCTTCTTGGGCATTACTTTCGTACGAAATGTTAGATTTGAATTATAGCTACTCAATTCACCCATGAGTATTCAAATCTATCACCGTAGCCCAATTTTTGTATCAAATATCAAGAAATCTCTCCACAAAATGTAGATAATGTCTAAGGTATGAACTGGCTAGAGATTCACTCGTATCAAGGCTCGAACTTGTAGACCTCATTAAAAAAGTGATCTTCTCAACACCGAGCAACCATGCTAGATTATTTGCGGAAACTTAACTATTCAAAGACATTGCTTGTATTTCCTTTATTATGAATATGGTGGTCAAATATCGAGGCATTAGCATGAAGGTTTCTCAGCCTGAGTAAGTGTGCTAAGGAGAGGAGGCGCAAAACGGGGAAACGTGATGATTTTCAACGATCAATATCACACTTGAGAGACAAAGATAATGTCATTATTACCTGCACGAGAAAAATGAATGGCAAAACCTTTCATAAGAAAAAGAAGTTACTAATTTAGATAAATAGGGCAAAAAAAAGTGTCAACCCAACATTATCGCATGATCCAAGATATATCCTATCTTAAGACCGCCACAAATGGCATCGGGCACCTTTCCTAAGAAACAAATCTAATATTAACATATTCAAATTCAAGAGTAATCGATTTGACCACAAAAAATTGTTAAAATTGGAATCAATCTATCAAGGAGATCCATATATTTTTATTCAATAAGATTGTAAGAACCACCTCCTGAAATTACTATAATTTCCATTTTTCTTCTCCAATTATTGATTATGCCAATTCTATGTCCTCCAATAAGTCCCTCCATTGACGTAAAATGACCGATAATTGATTAGATATGTCAATTTTTCGTGTTTTCCAAGATAGCAAAAATCAAACAAAATTAAGAATATTTGTCATTCTCGATAAAGGAATGCTCCATCTTTTTTGCTTATAGAGATTCAGCAAAAAGAAAGGGGGAAAAAAGAGAGGAGGCAGTAAACTTGAAAAAAAAAAAAACCACAAAATTTTCCTGGTGGGGTCTCTTCTTTCTTCCTTCTTTACTTTCTCCTTTTCGCCCCCTTTTTCCAGGCTCCGTTTCTTCTCACAATCAGATTCTGACGGTCCCACCGATCTCTTTACACATCGAAGGGTTCCAAGATACAGATTCCCGGGAATTCTCCCCGGGGGATCTTTTACAGGGTCAAGAATGGTCCTCACGCGACCGCGACCGTGCCTGCCCGTACGGCCTTGTTGTTCTTGGACGACTCTGATTTTCTCGAAGCCCAGGAGGAGGTAGAGGAGGAAGAAAAGGGTAGGAAAACGACGATGGTGACCACTTTCAACTCTTCTCTTTGGCCTCATCCATCTCTATCTGCTCTTGCCTGCACTTTTGTTGCAGAACGTGGTGTCACCCCTGTAAAGAGTAAGAGCAGATAACGATCCAATTCTGACCCAGTTAAAAAAGGCAGAAAGGTATTTTTCCTTGATCTTTTGCAGGACGAAAGATGTCTGAAAATCAGACCCATGCTCAGCATGAAAACGTGGACTGACGAAACTGACCTGCTCATGAATATGTCGGAGTTGAACCCAAGAAAATCAGAGGAAGCAGGACTGGAGGAAGTGGAACTCGCAGCGGCGGTCCTCGCACCTGGCGTAGTGCAGCATCGCCGCCCTTGGATGGAGAAAAACACTTTCTAAAAGCATTTAACGACAGATTTACGTGAGATTTTGTGTGAGATATGACTTGTAGCGCGAATTTCTGCAAAACTACACATCGCTTTTAGCAAATAATAGGGGAAACTACGGTTATAATCTTATTGCAAAAACAAATGCAGTAATCTCTATTTGGGATTAACAGTTTTTTTTGCGATAGTATTCTCCTAAAATATGCAAAAGTGTTAGGTACTTTGTGTTTGCATATTAGTTGAATTGAGAAGAGTAAGGTAGATCAAGCTATTAAGATCAGAGTGCGCAATGAAAGTTCTATGAATTTCACTTATCCTAAGATCAATATTGCATTATTAGATTGGTTCACTCTCTGAGTTTAATATGTGTATAATATATTATTTTTTGTCAAAATAGAATTCTTTTATCTTATGCCACATGAATAGATTGAAAAAAATAAAGTTTGACATGTTGTTATTCATGTCAAATCAAATTAAGATAACTTATGTCGTCAAAACTCGAGGAGCTAGTTATGGATTATACAAGCTTCTCATAAAAACAATAATTTTTTACTATATAATATCTTTGTTTCCTTGGTAAAACTGTAATATGGGTCATTTATTCTTTGCATATGTTGTCATCAATGCACCACAGACTTACTTTGAGACAATAATAAAAAAAAATGTATTTACTTTTCAGCCCTATACTTTTAGTTTTATTTTTTAATCAAATTCCCATATTAACAATTTATCTAATCAAGTCCTCCTTCCATAAATTTATGTGGTTAAGTCCCTCAACACCATATTTAGCCAAATTCAACAGACGTGGCTATTAGACGACGTCATACTATATTGTATACAAAATCTTTTCGACGTTGGTGTCCACATGGTTGTCCACATTGGCTAGATTTATTCAAATCATTCACTGACATTATTACATCTGATAAACTTTTCAACACAATAAAGTTCTGAACATGACATCCACCTGCCCTCTAAAGCTATATGTGTATCCGATTCTGCTGCTTCCTTTTATCGAAAGATTTCTCCCTATTCCTTCTCTTTATGTACTTCGTCCTTTTGTAAATTGCCTATTCACCTCTTTGTTCTTGTCTAAATGCCATCCACGTTTGGAAAGAGAGCTTAAGTCTCATCGCTGGCTTTACAAAGGCCAAGTCCTCCATCCTCTTATCTCTAAAGCACGACATTGTCTCACCTTAAATGGAGACTGTTTTTTAATGCATGAGATTATCAAGTATTCACACATTGATGATGATTGAGCTACTTGACTGTGTATGACCCTGTGCCATGTGATTAAATTGTTTAACTATGCTTGACCTAAGCTCATCGATTGCCATACAAGTATAGACATCCATTGACTATGTACTGCCAGTACCCCATTATTACAATATGGGCCTTGTTCGAAGTTGTCTTAGTCTTTAAAGTTTGAGAAAATTTCAAATAAAAATATGAAGTAGAATCGTTTTCTCAAAAAATGATATCAAGTGGATCTTATTTCAGATAAGAGACTTGAAATGATCAATTTATCTCAAATAAGGCCCTCAATTTAGAAGCTAGCCAAATCTTATTCATAGGAAGGATATTTACACATAAAGACTTTTTTCTTTTTCTTCTTTTCTTTTATTCATCATCATCATCCCTCCATCTTCTTTGCTCTGCAGATCACCTACTCTAGAGTCTATTTCCGTCTCCCAACCGACCTTGCCATCAATGCCCTCAACCTCCTTTACTAATGCTTCAACAACAATTCTAGTACCTTCCTCAAAAGATGGAGGTCGATTTGAGAACTAGATTAAGCACGATTGGGCCAAGATGTGACATTATGCTTGATCTGAGCTCCATATCTCATGGCCGTGGTTGAGCACAACAAGGTCTAAGCCATTGGCTCGCTACCCTTATCATTATCAATGCTTGAACTCAAATTTGTCTTCACGTAGGCTATGATCTGTCTCAACAACAAGAAGCCTGATTGAAGTTCCTAAGCCAGATTTACTAGATTATGAAATCACTGCCCCACTTCATTTAGTGAAATGCAAGATTTTGGGGATTCTTGAGCCATTTTGCTTTTTTTTTTTTTTGCCACTTTGTTATTGTCTCTTGAATATGTGCAAAGAACATTTTGAGTTAAACAAGGCAAATTCGTTGTTACATATGTAGAACCAGAGTCTTCCTTATTGAGGTTGAGTGTTCTTGCTATTTTGATACGAATGGCTACGAGCGATGAATATCTTCAATCCCCAAACATAACATTCCCAAAAAATTATGAGTGAAGGTTATCATTGCATAGCCTAATTCATTAGTGGGGAGAATAGGAATCGTTACTATAATAACCAGAATATGTTCTCACAAGCAAAAAGAATTTTTAAAAAATGCTGCAAAGCTGATCCTGAAGTGGCAGCTCAAGAGGCTATTCAGCCAAGAGTTCCAACACATCCTAACGAATCCATCGTCGAAGAAGGCGGGTGGTGGCAATGACTTCAATTTGGCTTCTCATTGCCGAAATTGATGAGTGCCTACATGAGGAAGTGAAATTGCATAATGCAGAGCATGCACTTTGAAGTTTGTTGATGGGAGGCAGCAAAACTTCTCGTACAATTTGCCAAAATGCATATAAATTGAACTTTTAATTTTTGCAGTTTCAAAAAACTGATGCAATTAGTATGTAGTTTTGCAAAACTGCAATATCTTTTCATTTTCTTCTCTTTTTGAATTTTTCAGCACCTATGCAAGCTTGCTAGCGAGGAGGTTAATGTTATTGTCAAGAAGGAGGTGATGCAAAGTGAAGAAAGGAGGCTTGGGCAAGATAAAGAAAGAAACGAAAAATCGAGAGGAAAAAGACAAAAGTTCTTAGATAAAATTACACCTAGCTGCAAATTAAATTTAGCTGGCTTTTAAGTTGGGCCCCTCACTTCAGATTATATTAGTCATTTCAGGTCCTTAGATAAGGTTTACTTAAATTCTTCTTTTGAAGAAATAGTTCTACTTTAGATTCTTATTTGAAACTTTCCCTTAAAATTTTGAATAAATAGGCATGATATTGGTTATTCTCATTATTGGTGTGGATAAAATTTTCTATTTTATATGTAATACATTGTCAAAATGGAAAATATCGTAACCGGCAAGTTAAGGTTATAATTGATTTACTCTACCAACATGGCAATGTGTACCCTACATGATTACTTAACTATGTGAGAAAAATAATATCTACCCATAAAATTTTCCGATAATTTCTATCCATGGGGATTGTCAATGAGAACTTGATAGTACAATATCCAATGTGGTTATTAAGTGCATCCAATAAATATGCAAAGCACAAAAAAGGTTAAAATTTAATATTTCTTGCCAAAAGTTATGCATCATAATAACTTACTTGTAAGTTTTTAGTATTATATATTAAAAGTATAAAGACTTTAATGTGTATTTGTTTCACTAAATACGAATGATTTGGAAAATATTTTCTAAAATTTTTTTGCTTACGTTGCTTACAAAATTGAATAAATTAAAAACATTTGCATCATTCATAAAAATATCTAGATTTAAATTATTATTGATAATGAAGACATTTTTTATTGGCTAATTATTTCAATCAAAACATGAGATATTTTTAATGAGATATTTTTCAAATCATTCATTTATAATGAAACAAATAGAGCTTTTAATTCAAAGGATTTTCAACAACGATCGAACTCATTAACATCTCTACCATCTATTATTTTTCT
Organism: Melaleuca alternifolia; assembly: GCA_019926035.1. NCBI lineage: Eukaryota > Viridiplantae > Streptophyta > Magnoliopsida > Myrtales > Myrtaceae > Melaleuca > Melaleuca alternifolia. Next base: position 1,419,340 of record JAGKPW010002368.1, on the reverse strand, counting down.
TACTTACTTACTTGACCATTTATCCATTAGAAAAACTTATTAATCTAGACTAACGGAATCACTTAGATTTTACTTGCAAAGGAAAATCAAATAAAAATCATTTTATTCCTATAGCGTGACAATGATTCTCCTCATTTTTATTTCACAACAATGGAATACTTTTTTTGGCCAAAATAATTAGGAACTCCTAATATTCTTTGGAAATATTTTTTGGATTCTAATCCAAAATACCCTCTAAAGAAGTGACTTTTTTTAAGGTAGATGAAGCTGCTTTTAAAGTTTTCTAATTACACCGCTGATGTATTCTGGATATCGATCTTATTTGACATAGAGAAGTTAATCACTCAAGCAACAACTTATTTTAATTTATATGAGTTTAACCATGTAAAGATTCAACTCAAACCAAATGAACGTGACCTAATTCCGAGACAATTGGCAAATCGCACAATTTCATCTAAGAAAGTTGATTCATATTGTCTCTGTTCAACCTAACACCTTAAGCGGGGCAGTTGTGAACTAGAAAGATAGCAAGGATATGCTTATATTTTCTTATATGATGTTGAATTCTGAAGGACCTAGATAAGGTTTGAAATTAAATGGAAAACAACACCACTTGCCCCTCATGTTTATCCGATTTTCAAACTCAATTCTAAACTTTTAATAAGTCCATATTTAAGTAACTGAAGTATATAGTATAAGATGACCACATCGATCAACGTTATATTTTGATTAGTTGTCGAATTAAGATAAAGTTGACCTTTATTTTGACTGGAGCCTAGGGCACCGTCCAGCAACAAAGCAATGTTTCAAACGGACAGAGACTTCACTACTGCAAGAATTTTCTTCCATTCCTCTGCCATCTTAGTGGCTCACATTGTTATAAAGGAATATAGGATATTATAATTAGCATGCGAGAGAGATCTTAAGGCGGATGAAGCATTCTTTCTGGTAAATAAATTATCCGACACTTATTTACATGCAAGGTTGGAAGTATTCAAACATGATTATCGGATGCATATCAAAAGAGTTCTTCGAAGACATTAGTGAGATATGATGCTCGATGCTGTGTTTCGTAAGCATCACCCACTAGGGTCTTGCTTTGAAGCACAAGAAGGACTAGTAAGAAAGAAGAAGGAATTCATTGGCTAAGGTGAGGAGCACCAAAGATGAAGGGCTTGATAAATAGGTAAATACTTTGGAATGCTCATTATTGTGGTGAATAGACTCATTATTTGCATTTATATTTCCGTACAAGGAAATATCATCAATGACAGGTTTTGTTAGAATCGATTTTCTCTATAAGCATGGCCAAGTATACCCCTAAATGATAGCTCTATTATCAAAGAAAATAAAAACCTTGACAGGTGGATTGTCTATGACTGTGATAGACGAAAACAGTGACCGAAATCTAATAGTATCGAAATTACATATTGAGTGTGTCTGATAAACCTTGAACTATGTAAACGATCCACTATGTATTCGTCAAATTTACAGTTTGTTATATTTGGCTCATATACCTTTCTTATTATATATTGAAGTAGTTGCATTTATCATTGATCGGGAAAGATCTCCAACGGTGGTTGAACTCATTCAATTAGCATAAACATTGTCTAGTATGTCTCTCTATAAGAGAATTAACATGATCAAAGCAAGCAAAGAAACAAATGCAAAGAAATAAATTCTCTATATAATTAACTACCAGTATCCATGATCGTTGCACAAGAAAAATATGTTTCCCATATTTAACAATTGTCTTTTAAAGAAAATACGTTATTCTTTCATGAATGGATATACAATTCTACTAATAAATATTACCCTTAATAAGGAGATACGGATATATTGATTAACTTTGAAGTGCATTAGTTTACATCAAAAGATGAAGAGAAATTAAGCTAAACAATCACAAGCTTGTAGTACACTCTTCATTCAAAATTTAAAAAAAAATCGATACGAAAACTACTTTGGACATGCATAGCAGATTCTTATTAAATTTATATTAGAGAGGAATGAAATATTTAAGAGTTTTTTTTTTGTTATTCAAGCAGAACATTATAATATTGAAGACATGACATAAAATGGTATTTCTCAAATTAGATTTTTCTATCTTGCACAAATAACTTCAATTTAATTGTGAAAAACAAACTAATCTCTTATGCAATAATAATAGAGCTTCCTTTTGAGATATTTATTACATTTTTTTGTCGATACATATATTTAAACAAACTAATATATAATTGTAAAATAATCAGCTCTCATACAATATAATATCGAATACATGAAACGTCAAATCTATCGACCATTTAACTTGTTCCCATGTTCTCTTCCTCTATGATATTCTGAGAAGGCAGGGCAGCTGCTCACTTTTATAAGACAAGGAATTCCATGTAGACACAGATGTGGAAACCTAAGCAAAACTCTCATCCAGGAAGCCCCAAAGGATATGCTTCAGGACACCATCCCGATGAGAGACTTCATGTGCATCTAGTCATGGAGTTTGGCGGGAATAGCGACTACACCAGCATCGATTGGACTATAGGGCATCGTCCAACCAAAAAAGTAGTGCTTCGATAGAGACTTCAGCACTGCAGGAGTTCTCTTCCATCCCCTAGCCATCCCAATGCCTTGTTCTATTATTCAGAAAATGTTATACAAGATGTTAGAGTCATCATTTGTGCAAGAGAGAGAGAGAGAGGGGGGGGGGGAGATCTTACCAAGGATGCAACATTTTTTTGGTAGATCACGGATCCGATACTTATGTACATGCAAGGTCGAAGTATGCAAGAAATGATTGTTGGGAGCATTTCTAAAGAGGTTTGTGAAAAGGTCTTGCTTTGAAGCACCTATATGGACTAGTAAGAAAGAAGATACCCAGTCGCCTAAGACACGGCGCAACAAGTGGTGAAGAGCTCTATAAACAGGTAAATATTTAGTCATGCACATTATTATCGTAGATAGACTCGCAGGATTTGCATTTAACGCTTTCCCATACGAAGAAATATTAAAAATGACAAGGTTTGTTAGAATTCATTTTCTCTAGGAGCACGACCATATACATGCCCTTAGGATTTACTTAACAAATTTAGAAATTGAAAAATCTAGACCGTTAGATTGTCATGATTTTGATGGATGAAAACGTTAATGGAAATTTTACGATGTTAAAAGTACATATTACATGTTTCTAATAAAACCTTAAACAACATAAATAGATTGCTATTTACTACTGAGAGTTATAGTTCGTTATATTGCGCTCATATCTCTTTCCTATTATGAATTAAAATAATTGCACTTACCATTGATCGGAAAGATGTCCAACAATGCTTAAACTCATTCATTTGGCAAACATGTTGTCTGATTTGTTTGTGAATGAGAGAATCAATATTGAGCAAGTAAACTAACAAATGCAGATAAATAATTTTGTCATTACAATTAACTATTAGGTAAATATGAGCGTTGTTATGAAAATTATAATTTTCATATTCAATAAATGTTTGTTCAAGAAAAATATGCAACTCTTATATGAATAGATATACCGCTTTACTGAAAAAGATATTACCCTTGACAAGAAGACACAGCCACGTTAATTAACTTCGCCTTAGTTTATAATTACAAAAGAACAACATGACTGAAAAGTCATTAATTATTTTCAAACATTGTGTCTCGTGGTTATTGCATCTAGACAAAAGATAATGATAAATTTTAAAGAAGATTGGAAATAACTTAACTCTTTTTAGTTAAATGTTTCAGAATCTAACCATAATTTTAAGCTTATATTGGATTTTTTTTTTCATTTGAGCAACGAAGTTTTAATCAACATGTCTTTCCATATAAAGTTATGTATTTCTTTTATGTAATTCTACTATATATCTATGTTGGTCTTCGTTAATGATAAAATGATTCTACACAAAAACTATGTTGTACCTGTACGGCACATTTTTTTTCTATTTATGTTATAGAGTAATGAAATATTCATGACCCATTTTAGTTGTCATGCAAGTTCTTTTATTATCGAAGCACCTAGTAATGCAACCATATATTTTAAAATTGTAGATATCATATTAGTAAAATATCGAACGCAAGTCTCCTTATTTTTATCTTACACGCATATACTTGATCTTAGTGTATCAAACAATCTCTTCTGCACAATAAGAAGAAAGCTCCCTAGTAGTACTTTGAAATTTTTGTCGGTACATACATAAATTGGGAGTATGAAATTCCTTTTGAATAAAATCAAAAGCATGAAATGGGGATGTTATCTTTTAATTAGGCCAAAAAAGTTCAGATCAAAATTGGAACATGACCTTGAAGTCAATTCCTATCAGAGAACTCCGCGATAAAACTTTTTGCATTATATGTATATATATCTTATGTTTTGCCGCATTCTAACTTTTTGCATTGAGGGCAATCATAAGGAGGGCCCAAATTGACTCGGGCCAAAAGATTAACCCCAATGCATTGTCAAAAGCCCCAAAATAATTTAAAATGTACCATGAAATATTAGAGATAACTAAGCAACACTTGGCCTCAAAGTTAGCTAGATCTGACCTTTTAATGGGAGGCCATTGCTCAAACTTTTCTTCGTCATAAAACTTTCCTTCATATATTCATCTCATGAAAAGTACTACAATGTTGTTCACTTATTTCAACACATAATAATTTCCATAAACAAGAAGGGGGTTAGAAAAGCCAATTGTTGAAAAGCGTATTCAACCTCTAGACTTTAGCAACCCAATCAGCAATACGGTTTTGAGTGATGAAGCAATGGGCTATTTTTAAGTTTGGGAAGACTCGCGCATGGGCTTGGGTCTCTCGAATAAGTGCTTGTGCCTCCCAAAGCGTCTGATCTATATTATTGCCTATCACCCTTGCTAGATCAAAGTGATATGTTTCTAGAATTCACTTCGCTTTGTGTCTCCCTCGAAAGTGTTTTAGGGTTTCAACGATTGCTACCGCTTCTGCTTGAAGCGTTGAAGAGACTCACACCGATCTTGCAAATCCTTCGCAAAGTATTCCTCTACTATCTCTGCAAACACAAGCCATCGCTCATGTACCAAATTTTAGGTCGAAAGAACCATCAACGTTGAGTTTCAGTGTTCCTGGCGGAGGAGGCGGCCATCTTGCAGGTAACATTATTGTATATTCATTTTAAGTTTCTTTCTATTTTGAGAAATATCCCTTTTCTTTTTTATTTGGAAAGGTAGGAAGGTGCCATTGGGTAGCTACCTTTTTGGGCGTTACTTTCAAATTATAGCTACTTAATTCACCCATGTATACTTTAAATCCATCGCTGTAGCCCTTCTTTCATATCAGAAAGCAAGAGGTCTCCCAACAAAAGGTAGATAACGTCTAGCGTACAAGCTGGTTGGACGTTCACCAGCATCAGGGCTCGAACTTGCAGACCTCATTTAAGAACATGGTCGTCTTACCATCGAGCAACCACACTAAATGATTGCGATAACCTAGCTATTCGAAATCGTCCTCCTTATTTCCATTACTGGAAGCATGGTGGCCGAATACCGTGCCACAAGCATGAAGGTTTCTAAACCCGTGTCAGTCTGCTAAGGAGAGGAGGCACAAAAGGGTGAAACATAGTGATATTTGGTAATCAATATCACACAAAAGATACATAATATCTTAGCAACTCTCTATTAGTGTGTCATCTCTAAGATACATAATATCTTAGCAACGCTACAAGTGGCGCTTGACACCTTTCCTATTAAGATAATTTAATATTACCTAATTCAATTCATGATTAATTGATTCGATCACAAGAAATTATCGAAGTGGGAATTGATCTATTATTTGTATTTAATTAGATCGAAAAACCCACCTCCTCAAGTTAACTTTTTTTTTTCTTCTCTAATAATTGGTTATGGCAATTTTCATATATTCCGACAAGTCCCTCCATTAACATAAAAGCTCGGACCCATAATTAATTGGATGTGCGAATTTCTCGTGTTTTGTCCGCGATGACGAAAATCGAACAAAATTAATAATATTTGGCAATCTTCATATAAAAAAAGGATGCTCCATCTTTTTTTTTTCTTATAGACATTCAGCAAAAGAAGAAAAAAAAAGGCCATAAACTTCCACACGAAAAAAAAGACCACAAAATTTTCTTGGCGGGGTCCTTTCTTTCTTCCTTCTTCTTCTTTTCTCTTTTGGGCCCCTTCTTTAACTCCATCCATTTCTTCTCACAATCAGACTCTGACAGCCCCACCGATCTCTTTACACATCGAAGTAGGGTTCCAAGATACAGATTCCCGGGAATTCTCCCCGGGGATCTTTTACTGGGTCAAGAATGGTTTTCACGCGACCGCCACCGTGCCTGCCCGTACGGCCTTGTTGCTCTTGGATGACGACTCTGATTTTCTCGAGGATCTCGAGGAGGTGGAGGTGGAGGAGGAGGAAGGGGAGGAAGACGACGATGCCGACCTCTTCCAACTCTTCTCTTTGGCCTCATCCATCTCTATCTGCTCTTGTCTGCACTCTTTGCTGCAGAACGGCGTGTCACCCCTGAAAGGAGAAACAGAAAGAGCAGATGAGGATCCACTTCTGACCCAGTTATAGAAAAAGGCCAAAAACAGGAGTTTTTTCCCTCGATCTTTTGCAAGAAGAAAGATGTCTGAGAATCAGATCCATGCCGAGCAAGAAAACGTGGACTGATTACTAACCGGTACATGAATATGTCGGAGTTGAACCCAAGGGGCTTGTTGCAGAGGAAGCAGGACTGGAGGAAGTGGGGCTCACAGTGGCGGTCCTCGCATCCGGCGTAGTACAGCATCGCTGCCCTCGGCGAACTGGCCATCGCTATCTGAAACGGCGGCGGCGGCAGTTTAAGCAAGGAACTGCTTCGAGAAGCCGAGCTGCGGAGGGTGTTGGTCCAGAACTATAAGAGGAACGAAACAGAGCTCGAGAACCGCGAAGAAGGACGAAGGAGAAGGCCGAAGAAGAAGGAAGCCGTCAGGGGATCGAGACTGATTGAGGAGAGCGAGTGGGGAGGGGAAGCGTAATGGCGGAGGTTGGGCCGATAAATAAAGACAGGAGGGTGAGGAAGGAGCTGGGTGCCGTGATCCTCTGTGTCGCGGACCACGCAAGCTCTACAGGAAAAAGAGCGCATTAAAAAATTACAACTTGTTATATCTATTTTTCTAATTGACCATTTAAGTATGTCAAAATAATAGGATTTTACTTATGAGTCTCATTAAAGGATGTTTCCGGATCAACTCAAGCCTATACAATCGCAAAATATCCGATTTCTAAACATTCATCCCATCTATATCCCCATTATTCAATTACGTTTCGACGACATCTTTTCATCAATCAAGACTCCCACGGCACTTCTTGAGCATATTAAATTAGCAAGAACCCGATTTTTCCAAGAAGCCGATTACATGGGCCAGATTTTTTATTTAAAAACTTGAATATTTTTTCTACAAATTATTTAATAAATGCTTTCGTATTATTACAGACAAAACTCCCCAAAAAAAAAAACAAAAATAATGGAGCGTGGTTTTTGGCCCCTGATTCCAAGGGACGGAATCTTATTGGCCCAAGGTTTTCGATTCCAAGTGCAATGCATTTGGGATTTCCATTTCCTCGAGGAGTTCTCCAAGAATCTGGTATTTATTGCTAAGTCCTCCTCGTCGCTTTGGCTCTTCTCGCCCCTAAAAACATAAACAAATAAAAGTAAGATGCGGCTTGTCTTTATCTTATTTTATCTTTCCTCCCCCCTTTTTCTCCAACCACTCGCTTTGATATCGATCCTCCATGTGTGTAACCTTAAGACTCTCGCAACAGCCGCAGCGACTGCACATTATTGTAGAATTAGCGTGTAATGCGCCTGACGTAATCCTAGCATCTAGGATTTAACCCCGCACTTTCGGAGACCTTTCATGTGACGTCGTGGGACTCGGCCCGACATCGAAATCCCATCGCATAAGGCGTCGGAGACCTTTCATGTGACGTCGCGGGACGGGCAACCGGAACGCTCCGGTTCGGTACCGACCCGCCTCCGATGACGGGTCGATATGGAAAGAGGCGAGGGCCGAGATGCGTTCCGGGGCCAATACGGTCGAGTCGAATCGAGGGTTGTGGTTCGACGGGCTCATCGTGGATAGCATTGTAGGCGAGAATTATGCCCCGTGGTGGCCGGCTGCTTTTCTCCGGAGCCAATGGGCGGGCGGGGAAGGGGCCCCCACCACCGAGCTCCGGCCCGGCCCCACGGCGATTAAAGCAGGAACAAAACCGGGGACTCGGAGATGACGAGGATCGGGGCCCACACCACCCCTCGGAAGAAACAAAAAAAAATATAAAGAAAAGGGTGGAAAAAGGGAGGCGGAGGAGGTGGGGAGGGGGGGCCCCACCTGACGCGGGACCACGGTGTCGCCAAGTGCCCCGGAGGGTCCCTGTCCCGCGGGGCCCGCGACAGCTGCCCGTGTCCTCCGGTCAGGGGGCCCTCCTGCCCGGGACACGTGTGGAGAGCCAGCTGGAGCCAGGGCCGCACGTGCCACGTGGCCCTCCCAGCGAGCTGAAAGGCCCCCGTGCGTGGAGGGGCCGGGGAGCGAGAGCGACGAGGGTGGTGCGGTATCGTCCGCCAGGGGGCACCTTTTGCTAAAGCGCGGGAGCCCCCTTGTTGTCGCGATCGTGGAGCGTCACTCGAATTGACGGCAGATGATGATGCCACGTCGTTCCGATACTTGTTTACTCCGGGCACCTCTCTTATTGGCCACCCGTGGCGTTCAATTATTTGCGCCACGACCCTTGAGATTGATGATTCCGCATTGCGCGATTTGAATTGTGATAAGATATTTAAATATTTAAATATTATTAGTAATATTCACGTAAAAATTATTATTAATTTAAAAAAATACTAAACTAATCAAGAGGAGAATAATAAAAATTTTAAATTTTAAATCATACTTTTATTTAACGACTTGAATTCTTTGAACAAAGAACAAATTTAACTCTCTCATTTATTGAGATCAATTTGCAAAATTAATTGATTAATTGAGGAGAATTAAGAGTAAATTTTATTTTATAAAAAAGTGGGTCAATCTTATAATATGCTAAAAAAAATTCCACCCAATCACAAATCATGCTGATTTTCATAAATTCAATTTTCAGTACACCTCATTTTTAAAATAATTTCCTTCTCCACCCCCCTCCCTCAACGTCAAGCCAACGCAGCCCAACATCGAAGTTACGAGCGGGTCCGCACGTGCGAGCCGGGGGAACGTGTCAGTGACTCGACAAAGCATTATTGGCACGCTTTGCTGAATCGACATGCGCGAGCCATCAGTTTTGTTTTTTCTGTCGATGTTCTCCTCCCCACGATTTAATTAATTAACCTTTTTTTTTGTTTTTTCGTTTTTCATTTTCTTTTTCGTGATTCCTTTTTTGTTATTGTATTGATGATTTGGACATGACGAATGGCAAAGAAGAAGACAAGTGGGTCTTTTGTCAACCTGCCGTTCGACCATACAACGAAGGGGGTCGACTACAAAGTAAGCAACACGTGTGGACATTGCGTAATTCGAATTAACAAGGAACCAAATTGACCAGAAGTACTTTACCAAAGAAAAAAAATTGACCAGAAGTACTACTTCCTAATGACTTCATCACCTAAAATTTTCGATTCGACCAATCTCTAATAATGCTCGCAAATTGTTCGAAAACCCGTGATACTTACGAAATTCAAAAATTTAAAGGCTTTCAACCATCTAAACTCGACAGATTAGAGCTTTCATCGTTGTCGTGGGTAAATAAGTAAGATGTTTTGTATTGCATTATTTAGAATAGAATTAAAATTCTGATGTAAACCTAATTTATAAGTCTCACTGAGATCAAAATAACTACACTTGAAGATAAGAAATCAAAAGTAGATGCGACAAGGTGAAGTAGTCAAATCGTTGATATTCGTTGAGGTTGATAATAAGAGTAAACTCAAATGATAACAAGGCTGATTGCCAAAAAGTTATCATAAGTTCATTACCTATAAATTTGGCTAATGTCTCGGGATAATAAAAATGGTGGTTGAGATTGACATTAGCTTATTTCTTTTGTCCTATGAAAATTTCTGAAATGTAGTATCGGGAGTTAGGTTAAATTTGAACACATTTCCCATTTTTCCATCTCTATACATATAGAAAACACATAGTTTTATTTTCATGAATCAGAAGATTCTGGACTGTAAAAACACACGAGACTATGTATTATTGGAGAAATTAGTATATATCCAAGGTATGCTTTATCCATTCAAGGTGCACTTTCTTCTCCCACATAATTATAGCTACTACACGATATTGTGGACCATCACATGCATCACAATATGATGAAGACGAGAGTGATTATCTGCTTTCATGTTGAAATATTATTATTTTTTCTAGATTGATATATAGAACTTTAATATATACTACTTTTATAAGCAATCCCATTGCAATAGTGAGTATGGCTTGGGCCACCACATTATTTTGTGCATCATTGGCAAAGTTCTTTTACTGTTCTAATACTCTCACATCTTTTGGAGTTGGCTATTGAGTTCGGTAGATTTTCCTATGTTTTCTCTCTTTTAAAAAATTAATGAAAATTCAAGAAAAGTTGTACAAGTTCATGAACTTTTTGAATCAATGCTTTATGCACTTCTTCTCTCCCCAAACATTTGGTTTGGAGAGAAGCCACGAGATGAAGGGACATAGGCTCCCAAATTTTGTTACATTTGAATTATTCATCAGCATAAAATGTTAAAAAAAGAAGAAGGTAACTTTGTAATTTAATGATATGAATTCACATTGATTTTATGTTAGCTTAAGAAATCATAAAGGCAAACCTTGGACATGACAAGATTGAGTCAAAGATCACTGGTCATTTCTGTTTTCCGAATATTGTCGATGAAGGGTTATATAAATAGAGAAAAAGAATTTGTGAGGTGGTGGTGATATTGACTATGCGACATGTGTGAACCTTGTGTAGATCGAATTACAAATAAGAGTACTACGAACGAAGCCAATGGGAAATAATGCTCATTCACTTCACTACCTCAACTTTCAATTCAATCAATTTCTAATAACGCACGCATGGCGTTTTAAGAATCGATTCATGAAATGGCGAACAAGATCTTTGAATTTAATTTAGTCGAAAGATTACATAATCAAGAATGTGTCGTACTCCTATGCTCAGTCTACAAGAGTGAAGTTCGTAAATCTCAAAATTGTTTATCATAAGCTCAAACTTTCAATAATGGCCATAACTCAAACTCTGAGACATAGAAATACAACTTTTCTCCGTCGCTTCTATAATCATCTTTATTGAATTTTTTAGATAAAGAACTTCTGCTTAAAAAAAAAAAACATTCTTGGGACAATATGCGTGCACTGTTAGATTGGTCAAATAAAAATGTTGAGATAGTGAAATCTACAAGAGTACTATTTCCAATCAACTTTCCTAATTGGAAATTAGCTAGACTGTCATGATAATATAATGATGATCCATCATCATGAAATAAATTGACGATTGAAATGGACATTATCATGTCAAGACAAGTGACCATTGGAAATGACTCAAAATTTTAGAGCATGTAATATATTTGCATTTGAAGTGATGTTTAGAATGCGTCTATTTCACTGAAAACATCATAATAAAGAAAATAATTTCAACAAATGTCATTTTCAAGGAAATTGTTAATTTTTAATTATTTGAAGGTATGGGAAAAGTTATATCGCACTTATCAGGAAGGAAAGTTGCTTTTTTTTTTCTCAATCTAAACTCGTAAGGAAAATATTTTTCATAAATCAACTAGTTTTTCATTATCCAAACACCGGAAAGTTAGAAAAAACAATCTCTCAAAATTGGTTTTCCATCAAACATAAGTTTCATTATTTCAAGCTATGAAAAACAAATTTTAATGAAAACTCCAACCAAAATTTACAAGTTTATGAACTTTATGCGTCAATGCTTTTGCATGACTTCTCTCACCAAACATTTGGGTTGGAGAGAAGCCTCGAGTTGAAAGGACATAAGGCTTCCAGATTATGTTACATTTAAATCATTCACTAATGTTAAAAAGTATAGAAGAATTAGGTAACAGTATAATTCTAGATATCTATATTTTCCTATGTTAGCTCAAGAAGATCATAAAGGCAAACCTTGATATTCAACGAGGTTGAGTCGATGATCACCAGTCCCTTCATTTCCCTGTCATTTACTCTCTCTCTCTCTCTCTCTCTCTCTCTCTCTCTCTCTCTCTCTCTCTCACATTTAGCTATTTGTTTACTAATCTCCTAACATGACCTTTTCAAAGTAAACGGGTCTACCTCTCAATATATTCCAAATCTCTTTTCTTATATGACCGAATGATTATTCTGTTCATACACAAATTATGCCCATCAAGTTTAAGTGCGCTAAATAGAATTAATCTTAGAACTCTTTACAAAATCATTATCACTTATTCCCTTTAGAAGTCAAGTCAACGTTAAATAATTAACGGAAATATATTTGAAACTTTTGCAAATTTTAATTATTGACTTGTAAATTCAGAAGTTATACTTTTATAATATTACGAAATTTAAATAATTTTTTAAATAATTTTCGCGAGAAAATAAAATGTATTTTATATTTTCTATCAAAGCGTAAACAACCATGTCCATAAAATATAACGGAAAAAGATCAAAGATAATTGTCACCAATAAATGTAACCTGTATCTCGAATAGGTCGAAGCCATTGTTTTCTACGAATTCTGGAAGAATGGACCAGCAGTGGGGCAATCTTGAATGGTATCCACCAGTCAATATCACAAAAAAAGGACAAAGTTCAATTGTCGACGATAATAATAATGATAGTGACTATGGTTGTGGCAAAAAATATAGAATTATAATGATATTAACAATATAATCACCTACATTTTAAATGAGCTGATCAATTTTAACACGGCGAGTTGATCCCGGTTTTGCTTGTTTATTTTTGTGGTAAATTACCTTACCATAGTTCAATTTTGGGACTAATTTCAATAAACTGAACTTTCAAAACATTTTCAATAAGTTGATTCTGCTTTTGCAATTCTAATCACGTCACTCTGAGAATCATTCATAGAACTTAGATAAGTTGGCGTGATAATTTATTCACATGCAACGTGGCATGTCATTTCTCGATCCACATGCCACTGACCTCTTAGTTTATCTAAGACATGACTTGATTTGAATCATTTCAAAGCATACTTAGCGAACCGAAAGTTTTGAAAAGTCCGAAAATCTCATTACATATAATCTAAAGTAGGAAGTTTAAGCTTATAATCTATTGTATCGATGGCAAAGTAAGATCTATATCTTGTGACCTATTGTAAGCTCTCAATTCCACCCCAAGCATTGATTCGACATGAAATGAGGCATAATAAATAAACAAGCCTTAGACCCAAGACTGCGAATAAAGTTGCTAACTAAGCATGTAACTTCTTCGTAAAAGGAAGAAGATCCGATCTCTACCTACATCTAGAGTCGATGAAGATGGCGATTGTACTATTGACAAAGTTGAGCAAGAGATCAAACGATTCTAGAACCTCTCGATTTTATGCGGATGTACAAATTTATTAGGGAATCCAATTACGTCCCCTTTCCTGACTATTCCCTCTTTTAATTTTTTTTTACTAGGAGAATCGTGATGCAAGGAATCTTCAATGAAAGAAGAGAGGCGTATGCTAGTAATTAAATTAAAAAGACTGATTTTGTGCGGAGAGAAATAACAAAGAGATACGTACATCCGCAACAATCAATTACTGGCTAGTTCGTGCATTAACCCGCAATAAGTCCACTCGAACTAGTAAAATGCCTAGCGCGCAATCAACCTAAGAGATCATCGTCTCGCAATAATGCGTTTCGACACGTATATTATAATGGATAACTTGTCTTTGACTAGGATAAGGGCGTGGATTTCAATCAACGAGGAAAGTTAATATGAAAGAACAAACAGACATTTATTTCTCGTGGAATACCAACAAAAATATCGTAACTACGGCGACGGCTCTTAATTTCTTGAGCTCGTGCAATTATGGCTTTTCGTTCTTTCGCTCGATGAGAATCTTAATTGATTTGGAAAAATTAAATTGACTATCGCATTGCATAAAATATCAGGATGGTACCGGATTTATTGAGATTGGTTTACAATTAATCTACAAATTGAAGAGGCAAATTTAGGGTAAATGTTTGAAACCTCATAAAAATATACCCAAACACTCATCCATTACCTTATTAATATGAATAAGTCAATTTGCAGTTCACACTTCCTTTAAAATATTTCCATTTTCGCCCCCCGCCAACCACAAGCCAACGCAGCCCAACATGGAAGCACGAGCGGGTGCACACGTGCGAGCTGAGGAACAGGTCGACGACACGACAAAGCACTATGACTGTTCTATTATTGGTACGCTTTGCCCAATAAACATGTGCGAGCCATTAGTTTTCTCTTTCCCTCCTAAAAATCCGAATCGAATCAAACCATTGACATTCTTGATTATTCTATCTTTTTTTTTTAACTTGTTTTTATGATTTAGACATGTGGAACAGCAGAGAAGAAGGCAAGTAAGGCTTTGTCAACCAGCTTGTTTGGAAACCATACAAGTGGTCGAGCAGATTTTATAATTAGAGGAAAGGACTACAGCATCACATTGCGAACCGGATTGATGATATCGACGTTTCGAATTGTGCATGGTCGATTTCACTATCTCGACATTTCGATTCGGTAAATTTCCCACAATAAACGCACACTGTCGTGAGAACCGATTTATGGAACAGCAAATTGGGTCTCCGAAATTCAATCTGATCAAAAGATGTCATAATCAAGAATGTGGGGGGAAGTATTCGCACGGTCAGTCCGAAAGAACGAAATTTGTGCACCCGATTAATCATAAGCTTGAACTTTCAATCAAGCCATAACACGAAGTCCAAGCTATAGAACCACTGCTTTCTTTGTTTCTTTCTCGTCACCACCTTGGTGTTTTTTGAGTTAGAATTTCGTTTTTGAAAACATTTTCTTACGTGAATATCATCATATGTGCTGCTGAATTTATACCGCATATTCAAACATCTCGCTAAATCGATCTAAACTAAAGGTTATCAGCCATCATGGCTCGCCAGATTGGTGCTTTTATCACTTGTTATTTGTCAATGCTCAGTAGCCATCAACGATGAAAAAGACCAAAACAAGGATACAGCAAATCACAAAACAAATTGGTTGAGGTAGATGTATAAGATGCACTGCATTCGATTATTTATGTAAAATTGAAATTTTGTTATGAGCCTAATTGTAAGTCTCATCAAAATCAAAATAATTACATAATGAAGATAAGAAATCGAAAGTAGTCGTGACAAAGTGAAATCATTGGATGGTTGATGTTAAGTGAGGTTCATAATAAGAATAAACTCAAATTTCATAAAAATGATCATAAATCATTTTGTGTAAGCTTAAGAATCTCAATGATCCAAATGTAGAAGGAAAATTAGCTAAACCATTACTATGTCAAGTATTATTTTTATGAAAATTTCTGAAATATATTATCTCGAGTTAGATGGATTTTTTGAGCTAGTTTTCCCTTTTTCATGTCTCTATATATGTAGAAAATACATAGTTATATATTCATGAATCTGATGATTTTGGATTTTGTAAGCATGCACGAGGTTATTTATTATTGGAGAAACGGGTACGTATTTTGAGATATATTTTCTTCCCTCACATAAATATAGCTATTACACAATATCGGTCCACATTGCATGTTACTCTCATGTGAGAGAACATGAGTATGCTTCGGGCCATCTAATTATTTTGTGTATTATTGGCAGAATTCCAATCAATCAACTTTAGTATAAAACCTTAGTTTGATTACTCTAATAGTCTAACCATCTTGTGGAGTTGGCTACTCGGTTGGGTACATCCTCCTATACTTTTTCTTTTATTTCCAATTAATAACACGAAACTTTTTATTTTCTAACCAAAGGAAATTTAACAAGGTGTTGCAATCCTTTCCCCTCGACGGGTGAATTTTACACAGCCCCTTGCATATACGGAGCAAGTGAAGTAAACTGATGTTTTTATACATTTGAAACTTTAGATTGGAACAACTCAGATTTTTGAAGCATAAATGTAAAAATGTGTGAAGTAACTTTTAGTTTTTCGAGATTTGTAGCTATTTAAAAAAATTAAACTAATATTCAACTCAAAATCTGCAAGTTAATAAACTTTTTGGATCAATACTTATGCATAAAGGCAAGAAAATCTAATTTTTATATCTTCATTTTTTGTATGTTAGCTCAAGAAAATCATGAAGGCAAACCCTAAAACTCACAAGGTTGCTTCAATGATCACCACTCATTCCATTTCCCTCTCTCTCTCTCTCTCTCTCTCTCTCTCTCTCTGAGTCATTTGTCTATTTGTTTACTAATTTCCTAACATGACCTTTTCAAAGTAAACGGTCTACCTCTCAATTTATTCAAAATCAATTTTTTTTTCCTTTTTGATATGACCCATCAATTGTTCTCTTCTTACTCAAATGATGCCCATCAAGTTTAAGTGCACTAAGTAGAATTAGTCCCAGAATCCTTTGTAAAATCAGTTCCACTAAATAGAATCTGATGAAATCACCTATTCGCTTTACAAGTCAGCCAACGTGTTGAATCAATGGCAATATATTTCTTTAAATAGCACTTTATGAGAACATGAATTTTCTTCAATTCCCAAAAAAAAAAAAAACAAGAAAAACAAAGAATGTGTGGTGCCCCACCTTGATCGTCCCCAATGAGAACCACTGTTTTATATGCCTTGTTAAATTCGACCAAGCAATTAATGAAAGAATTAAGAGCGGGTCGAAATTTGCTCTATCATAGTAGTCGATCGCTCATCTTAGTTTTTCGCATAAACTTAGAGTTATTTAAATGCAAAAAGACAGATCTAGATAAGCTTCAAACGTCTTGCAAAACTTTCCCAATACTTGCATGATGATGTCATTATTACTATGAAATTTGAATAATATTGTGATCTTTTGGTGGAAAAGTATTTTATTTATTTGAAAGTACAAACAAACGTGCCCATAAAAAATAAGAAAATGATCGAAGATGATACGTCCATCCCTCTAATTTTCCATGTGTTCTAGAAGAAGTGCTCAGCAGTGAGACAATTGTGAATGGGCCCTCAAGCTTTCTTTAATATCACAAAAAGAAGAAACTTCAATTGTCAACAGCTGTGTTTATTATAATGAGTGATAATGATATAACGAGCTCCATTGAGTTAAATAACCTGGTTAACTTTAACGAGGCTTCATAATGATCGCAGCTTTACTTGATTACTTTTTAATAAATTACCTTACCCATCATTCACTTTTAGGACTACTTTCTATTGAGCGAACTTTTGAGAAAAATTAATCGAGTTCCTCGACTTTCATAATTCGAATCTTATCATTCACCAAATCACTCATGAAACGAAGATAACACAGTTAAGCTGACATTGACAATTTATCCATGAGTCACATGACATCCCCGATCCTTATCAACATTCTTATGACCACCTACTTAGTTAAGCTGAATAACTTGATTCAAATCATCTCAAAGGACAATCGATGATATACAAATTCTGAAAACCTTTATATGTCATTGAAACATAATTTAATGTGGAAACATTAACATTTCAATCTGTCGTGTTAACGATCATGGGCTATCTGTATCTTGTTAGCCATTGCATGCAAAAGCACCAAGTCTCCTTATAAACGAAGGGTAAAGCAAAAACAAGACCACCTACTTTTGAGTTCTCAACTCCACCAAAACATCAACTTGACATGAAATGAGGCACAAACATAAACAAGACTTGGACGCAACACCGCGAATGAAATTGCTTAACAATATAACTTCTTCATGGAAGAAAGGAGTCCCGATCTCTACATACATCTAGAGTCGATGAAGATGGTGACTGTACTGTAGACAAAGGCACGCAATGGATCGAACAATCTTAGAACCTCTTGATGCTCTGCGAATATACAATCTATTAGAGGTTCTGATTGCGTCTCCTTTCGCTGTTATTGGATAGAAAGACCCCTCTTCATTAGTCTAGGAGAGCGTCATCATGCAAGGACAAAAGGTCGAGCTTTTTTTTATAACTTCCATTACGAGTTTGCAGAGGTTACATGTTTGGATCTTAGAGTATTGGTTAGTTCTTTTTTTTTTCGCTTTTTAATGTATGCATTTTCCCGAATTTAGGGAGAAAAAATCGCTAAGAATCACATTCCCAATCGGGCCGGGTATATTGTGGGACCGGGTTGAGTCAGATACAGATCGCAAAAATTATGCCACATAAAATTAGTCAATTTGGGTTAGACCCATTTTCAACTAGGCCTATCTGTCTGACGGGCCTAGTCACACACCATAAGAGGTCCACTCGAACTCTCTTCGTTCAAACACTTTCCACATGGAGCTGTAGATGGTTCCGAAGCACTAAAGAGGAGCTTTAGTAGTCGTGAACTTAGGAGAATCAACTGTAGAGCCAGAGCCACTTTACATAAAACAGAAGTTGGTTGTCATCGCAAATGAGTACGAGGGAACATGAAGATCACAAAAACAACTGGAACTTTTACCGTACCACTGTTGCTTATACAGCAAAGGCAAAAGAGGATCCTCTTACAGCATTGGATTCATAGTGGTGTAAAAGAGCTTCTGTCTTAATATTCATGAATTCCTAGTTGACATGCTTCGACCATCAGAAACACATAATGACTTCACCTCTTAGTTAATATAGGCGAGAGTTCTGGATGCATTTGTGCGAAGTGCGTATGCACCCTTCCATAAGTCCGAGCGCGAGTTTTTGCACTTGCATGTGCATGCCCACTCAATCGAGAGAGAGAGAGAGAGAGAGAGAGAGAGAGAGAGAGAGAGAGAGAGAAATGCCCTCTTCTAAACTCTGAAAGCCGACAAACAATTTACTTGAGGATTATTTCAAAGAAATTTTCATGCAGGATTAACCAGTACAAAATGTCAGAAACATCTTTCCTCAAGCCAGATCTTGATGTCAATCAAGCACATTAAACAAAAGAAGCGTATTGCTGAAAATAATCAACCGAGAGCAGCCCTACGGTTTGAAGCCCTAACCAGTTAGAGCCGCGTTGAGAGCACTATGCACATCCACTCCAATTTGTGCTTCAGCCTTTTCCAAGTCGGTGGAGGCTGAGTTGACCTTCTGGGTGAACTCAGCGAGCCCCTTCTGGACCAGGCTCGCATCAATTCGATCAATCGGCACAGCCTCAACAGCAACTATATCTGCATATGAGTTTGCATGGATGAATGCAAAACCACTGCTGACAAAGTACTTCGTCACGTCATTTCCATCATGGACCAACATTAGTCCAGGTTTTAGTTCTGCAATAGTTGGCACATGTCCAGGAAGAACACCAAGTTGCCCTGTTGTTGCTGGCACTATGACCATGTCCACCTGGGAAAAAAGGAGGAAGGGAGCTTATTCGCAACAATGTCCCTGTTTGGAGCGTTTATGTGTGTGGCAGCAACAAAAGCTTTGTTGATCCAACTAGTGCTCTCATTTCGCGCTTCAAAAATGCATTAACAAATCCCAGCGACGCAATATGATGTGCACAGTATTCATAGTTAGTTAAATTTGTCATCCGAGAACCCTAACTTAGAAGCTATCTCTCTCCTCGGATAATCCCTACTTGGGTTGCCACTCCAAGCTTCATGTCATTATTTTCCTCAGTGAGATGTCATGAGATTGAGCAGATTCAATGACTATGACCATGACCTCTCAAAGAATGGGCAACAGAGAAGATAAGGTGGTCCATCTTTGCAGATCATGTTTAGTAGCAGGTTTAATTAGTCACCACAAGACAAGCAATGGGAAAAAAAACCAATATCACAGAAAATAAGTTGTTCTAAGGGCGCAGACTGACCAAAATAAAAACGGAAACAACTATCAAGTCTGTCACAATCATGAGAAACCCATGAAGTCCCTAGAACTCTGAAAAGTTAAGTGCTAATGGCTTGTCCTCAGCATTTAACTTTGGGGATTATTCAACTTAAGATGAGCATATAGAACCCGGAGAAGATCTATATATATATGACAATGTGTTTGGTGGATTTGATCAGGCGGGAAGAGAGAGGATTTTAGAAGTGAAAGGGATTGACGCGGTGCACAATATGTCCTCATGTAGTTTCTTAAATCCCTATAACTCCATCCTGTGGAGGGATAGGGATGGATTTAGTGGATAAACAGAACTTTTTTTCTTGCTCACTTATAACCTATATTATCTCTATTCCTAAATAAGTATAAGGACAGTCAGGTCACAATGCATTTGTTTCTATTCTTTTCCCTGACTAGCCTCCAAAAAAGTTAATATTTAAACCAGTCCATCTCCCTTCTGTACTCTTCACCAGAAAAATTTCTAATCACCTCTACCAAATACAAAGAAAGTGAAGAAATAATTCATTGATTGTTCAGAGATGAGGGATATTATACCTGCTCAGAAACAATGGAACGAAGGACATGCAAACAACTCCTGAATGATAAGGCTGAATTAGAAACCACCAAACAAGCAACGGCACATGGATGCTTTTAGAAAAAAATAGGGGAAAAAAAGGAATTTCCTCACCACCACAACTATTCATGTTGCTTGTGTATTAATTTTTCAGTTCAAACACTTTGTCTCTCACTCACCATTTTCATCACTTATTTTCATTGGATTTTTACAAGCTATATGAGAATCAATGCATTGGAAAGAGATGACATATTTCTATGAAAACGGAGTAAATCAATGCAGTAAAATACTTCTGAAGTAGCTCAATGTTTGTCTAATCATGATGGTCATTCACCTCACCCAGCAACTACTTATATTACAAAATCAAAAAACAAAATGCAGCATACTACTCACAAAAGCCAATACTTAGGACAAATTGGACCATAACTATCAAATAAGACATCTATATGAATCCTTGGTTTGGGCCAAAGAAATGATATCACTCATATTTTCCCTAGAAGGCAATCAAAAGTTACTTTCATTGTTTCAAACTATGTGGGGACACATTCTCACTCTGTGCTCCTCCAAGAAAGGAGTAGATTTTTGGAAAGGGAGATCATCATGCATGAAGAGGAAACTGCTGTTCATCTCCTCTAACATTGCCCTTGAATGTGCTGATTTTACAACTACACAATATACTGGAATGGATTGGATCACAGAAAGTTAGGTAAAGCAAGAGAATTAAATCAGTGTCCCCTCCGCAATTGAGAAAGTCTGTCTTGTTGGACCTCTCAGTATGATCACTATGTTCAGAAGAAACCAATACATGGGCTTTCGAATGGAAAAGTGCTTCTACTAACTTCTCAGAGAAGGATGGTTTAGTACTTTAATGCTTTTGGTATACTTGAAAAAATATTAATGGATGTCAATGCTTTGCCAGATATAGGAGATTCTCTCTCTAGTAAATGAGCCCTTTTTCTGGGCTTGATCTCTACTTTTATACCGGCTACATTTTTTAGCACCTCCGAAGTCAAATTTCCTTTCACTTTGCTCTTAGCAAACAAGAAACCGAATGGAACAAGGATCAGCATGGAAAGCGATGCACAAAAACCTCCATAGAGGAAGAAACCAGAACTAAATAAGAAAAAGCACCATTTCTAATCAAGTCTCCAGCCAAATGATAGGTGTTCAATCTAAGATCATATCTTGAGTTTGTTTGCCCTAGACCACATGGGAAGTTCTTCAGCAGCGTGGAAAAAATTTCGACTCGATTACTCTACTAAATCGCTCCGTAATGCAATCTCCCAATGCATAACTCTAAGCACGCAAAATCATCTACTTCTAATTCACAGACCATCTAATCAGATTGCTCCAAGCAAATGAAGGATATAAAACCTTCCAAAAGCACATGTAAATTGCGGGCGGCGATTCAATTCGCTAAACACAAACGCAAGCAAACCCTCAACCCAATATACTGCAATCAACGCAAAGAACGCGTTGTAAATAGCATGACCATGGGCATCGGAAACACCACATAACGAATACCGCCGTAGAACTGACACCGGAAACTCTACTCATCTACGATCCCGCAATCCGCGCGCACACAACTAACCCACAATCAACATAGCAAGAAAGCGCGACAAACAGAAATGGCGACGAATTCAGGTGAAAAACGAAATCGAGGATCGATCAAAAGACGGACCTCCTTTTGGGACAACTCCGAGGCATACGGGAGGACGAAATTGACCTTGAGCTTGGACGGAATCGCAGACGGAGTGGGGGGCCTTGGTTGCATGAAGGAGAGAGGGGTTTTGGGCGGGTCGATGTTGGGAGCCACCTTCTTCCACGCCTCCACGAACGCAGGGTCCGCCGTCTCCGCCGCCGGGAGATCCGTTGGAGAAGGGACGGGAGGCGGCCCTCGTGGAGGAAGAGGTCAGGACGGGCCGGCGGAGGAGCTTCGCGGCTTGACGGAACATGGCGGAGGAAGGTCGGAGTTCGCTCGGCTCTCGCAGGGTCGGAGAAGCAGAAGCAGTAGAAGAAGAAGAGGAAGAAGAAGAAGAGGAGTGATTTGCGAGTGGGGGAGAGGACGGAAAGACTGAAAGGTCACACTGATTTTCTTTTGGGCACAACTTAGAAAAAGTAGTCCTCCTACTCTTGTCCAATATCCAATTACGCCCTTACTTTTTCATTTTGTTTCAATTTCATCACCACACTCTTTTGAATGTTTGCGATTTGGTCCTCTTTCCGTAAGTCTGACCGTGGCATCAGAGATGTCGGGCAGATCTGGGCTGTCCAGCGAACTCGTGTTGCGATGGTACCGTGGACATGTGGTTCCATTTCTCAATCGTCGATTGGGTTTATGCTGTCACGTCAACAATTATCGCTAAGAAGTATAATAGAAAGATTAGATCGCGCCAATTTATAATAAAAGTTACGGGATTAAATTGATATCTAGAAATCTTTTTGTCTCCTTTGTTTTCCTTATTTCTTTATATTTGGGTCATTTGGTGGTCTCATTTCTATGCTTTGAAGATAATTTACGCTAGCGCAATGGGAGGAATGCGAAAATCTCTCCCCAAAGGTTAGTGAAATGAGAAATGAAGAAAAAGGGTCATATTGCATTACACTAGAATTCAAGGAATAAGGTGACAAAAGACCTCCAGGCAACGATGACAATGGTTCCTAGCTATCTCCATATGCTAAGTAGCGGCGATTGCATGCCGAAGCTGAAGCCGGAGACTTTCTTTCGCTGGTACAATAGTTATCGGTCGATCTATGGCAATGGCTGTGCCGACACATTGAGGTAGCATCGAGTCGGCATCCTTCGATCTGCCGGTGGTGGCAATTGCTCTTGGAGGTGTCGCCAGCACGGTGAAACTTTCTGTAGTTTAAGGTGGCAAACAGCAGCCACATGATGGCGGCTGCAAGAATGCTCCGTGGTGAAGGATTTCTTTTTATTACATTGCACTCAGATTACACCAAGTACGCCGCAAATGTTAAGGATTTCTTTCTGGCACACAATTTGCAGATGCAAGATGCCCTCATTTCAACCTTGAAAGCCAAAACAATTTTACTTGAGGATTAGTCTATCGAAGAAATTCAAGATTAGTCAGTACAAAAAATGTCAGGGACATCTTACCTTGAATCAGATCAAGATGCCAATCAAGCTAATCTATCAAGAACGGAGAACGGCTCTGAGGATCTGAAGCCCTAGCTGGTTAGAGCCGAGTTAAGATAACTATGCACATCCACTCCAATCTGTGCTTCAGCTTTTTCCAAGTCATTAAGGCTGAGCTCAGCTTCTGGGTGAACTCGGCAAGCCCCTTCTGGACCAGGCTTGAATCAATTCGATCGAGTGGTACAGTCTCAACGGCGATAATAACTGCATATGAGTTACGCATGAACTAATGCAAAGCCACTGCTAACAAAGTATTTTGTCATGTCATTTCCATCATGAACCGATAGAACTCCAGGTTTCAGTTCTGCAATAGTTGCCACATGTCCAGGAAGAACACCAAGTTATTACGTTGTTCACAGATGCAGCAGCAATAAAAGGTACCAAAGCAGTGTTTTTGTGATTTTGTGTTTACAAAATTGCAGTAACAGCTTTACAGCGGAGACATTATGAAGTGTATACAACATCAGTCAACTTTTTCATCCCAGAACCCCCAAAATGGAAGGAGCTATCATACTCCACCGACAATGCATCCTACTGGGATTGCCAGTCCAAGCTTCACATCTTCACTACCCTCAGTATGATGTTATGGGACTCAAAGCAGATGAGATGACCATGACATCTCAAGAATGGGATAGCAGAGAATATTCTATCTTTATAGGTCATGACTACTGGCAGGTTTAAAGGAGTCGCTACAATACGAATAATGGGCAAAAGCATACCGATATACACAGAAAACAAACTCTTCTGAAGGATCCCAGCCAACCAAAACAAATATTGGATCAACTATCAACTTTGCCACAACCATGAGAGAAAATCATGGCGTTGCTAGAACTCAAAAAAGTAAAGCTGCTAGTGGCTTGTCCTAGGACTATCAATTTGGGCATCATTATACATAAGCTGAAATAGTATGCAGAGTAGATAGAATCAGATTTCTTTCATGCTCGTATCAGCAATACCAGCTATTAATAGAATTCAAATGAAATTCTGATAAGAGTTACTTTCATTCTCACGAAAAGAAGGGTGAGTAAATAAAACAGGGAAGGTAAAGTTGCGGGGACCCAACTTAACCTTGTCTCATGATCCGCTTCGAAAGCAATAGTTATGCCAATAGTCTGAGAGAATTGACCTTTATTTTATTGCTTGTAAAGCATTTACTTGGGCCTCTTTGTTTGGCATATAAAGGTAAATGCCTTCAAATGAAATCCAGACAAATCACTTAGGTGAAAGATGGTGGCAGTTAGATTCGGCTCAGGAGTTGGATGTATCTCAAAAATAAAAAGATAACTCACGACCTGGTGGCGTGGAGATCAATTGGAGAATGCTGGAAGGACTTCCACAATTAGACATGACACTCAAGTTTGGGGAAAGTGGTAACATATTTATGTCCCAAGATTGGTTGGTATTGCACTTCTAAGAAATGAATTCCCTGATTACTCTGTACTGCCAGCTTTTTTTCACTGTAATATCGCAGCGTGCGAGAGTAGGACATTCTGGTCTATTAATTTTTCCTGAAAAGCCATGGGTTGAGAATTAGAACAGGTTGAACTCTGATAGTCCTCCTTTAAGCTATATTAAATCAAGGTGTTTTCATAGAGAAGAACTTTGTAAATCCTTGATATTCAATGCCGAATCATAGGACCCTATCTCACTTCATGCGTGACTACTTATATTCAACGAGCCCAACCATAGGTCAATGATACAAAAGCGAATCCTTCACTGGGCCGAAGAAGAAATGTCACTTGTATTCCCCCTAGAAGCCAACTCGGGGGAATATTCTCTGCAGAAAACATAACTGTGGCTAATCAAATTGTACATGACCCTTGGATATGCTGATTCTACAAAAGTCTTAAGATTCTATGCAGATCAAATGGGTCATGAAAGTTTAGGTAGAGTAAGAGATTTATAACAGTGACCCTTTCAGTTGCTGGACCTCTCTCTGTCCTGTCGCTAGTTTCAAAAGAAAAGACTCAAGGGATTCCATGGGAAGGGTGTTTGAATTAGTATTATCATTTGAAACTTCAAAACTTCAGTACACTCTGAAAAATTTCTGGATCAAAAGTGCTTTCATTAGTATCTCCACTTTGACTTTGCTCTTACTGAACAGCCGAGAGAACAAGATCGGCATGTGGTGATGACACCGACTCAAACATGAAAGGGAAAAGTAGAACCACAGAAAAGCATCACCTGTAGTCCTTTCTTCATCGAAATGACAGATGTTCTATTTAGAAGCGGAACTCCAATAGTCGAGTCTTTAGCCGAACGATGGATTTACAATTTTGAAGTAAACCTTCAACGTAGCACGATACATCCAGTAAATTGCTTACCTTAGACCCCAGTAGCAAGTACTTCGACAGGAAAAAAACAATTCCAAGTTGATTACTCGCACAGAATCATTCTCCAAACTCTCAGATTTGTTCTACTCGCGCATGTCATATCATTCTACACTAACAATGCATTGAAAAAGCGTGACCTTGGGCATAGGAAACACTACGCAACAAGCTTCACCGTAGAACTAACACTAGGAACTCAACTCATGTACCACCCCGCAATCATCCGCACACAACTAATCTACGATCAACAAGCGAACAAAGTGCTGCAAACAGAAATGATCAAGAATTCAGCTGATTACCTCCTTGTGGGATAAATTGGAGGTGTAAGGAAGGACGAAATGGACGGTGAGCGTGGCCGGGATTGTGGACCACGTGGGAGGCCGTGGTTGCATGGACGAGGGAGGGGTCTCCGGAGGGTCGATGTTGGGGACCACCTTCTTCCACCCTTCCACGAGCGCTGTGTCCGCCGTCTGCACCGCTGGGACATCTGCGGAGAATGGCCAGTAGGAGGCCCTGGCGGCAGTGGCGGCAGCGGACGTCGGGATGGACCGGTGGAGCAGATTCGTCGCTCGCCGGAGCATGGAGTATTTTCCGCAGAGACGGTAACCCTAAGCGAGTAGAAGTGTTTCGGCTTTGGCCGTTGACATGCTTGTTCATACGACTTTAGTAGATTCGAACATGAAACAGAGACAATGCGAACAATTTCTCTGGTGCAAGGTTCGTGCGGCTCGCCAATGGCCGATGGGTCTCGAGGTTAGGTTTCGCTTGGTTTAACGCTCCGTGATTAGACCATGTTAATTGAGAAAAGATGTTAATCGAGTGATTGGAGAAGTAATAGCTTCAAAGAGATGAAGAGACGAAAGGAAAAAGGGAGAGAGATATAGAGAGGTATTGGGTCATTAACGACACTAATAAACAGAAATTTGAGGGAACATCATCTTTTGATTTCTAAATCTGTCGTATTGATTCCAATTGGTTCTTAAATTATGTCAATTTATTTTTTAAACTTTTACGATTTATCAATACAACCCTTTTGATCAATTTTGACTAAATATCGCCAACATGGTAGTCCAATCAATATCAAACGTCATATATGAAATGACCATCGCTAATGTAGATAATTTTCTTAATTTTTTTCCTTTTTTCTTATTTTTCTTTTCAATGGTGACCTATCTTAAGCGATGGCCGGTGAGTTTTAAAAAAAATTGCAAGACATATCCATGTCAATATCAGCGGTACCACATTAAACAGTTGTTGTTCATTCCAATAATTGCTATCAAAGTTGTCTGAAGTGGCTACTGTCAAAAGGCTTATGACTAAATTGATATAATTGAAGAGTTTATGAAAAAATTGGTGTCCGTACAATAAGTCAAGGGCATTTTTTTGTTGGTTTTTTCCAAAATTTGATGTGATTAGATATGAGAACTAATTTAAAATTGATTCTTTTTATTTTAAAAAAATGAAAAGTACTCGGGCTAGAATTTAGACCCTGTCTAAATTTGGTGCCTTTTGAAAAAATCAGACCTATAAAAATTAGATAGCCCTCTTCTATTTTGTATAAGTGAAACGCTATTTATACTTAGATGGAGCTTATATTTGCGAGATAGAGGAAAAAAATTAATTAGTTTTAAAGCACTAATTATAACTGATATGATCAGAAAAAATTAAATATAGTGTTATATGGTGACTACATGTTGCAATGAAAAATATTGTGGGCAGTAAATTACAACTAATTGATGGTTTTGATTACTCTAACATGAAACTGAAATTTGAAATTTAATCTGCAGATGGAATATATTCTATGAAGCAAGAAGCATGCACAATACACACCACAAACAATTATTTTCATTGAATTAAAAATTAGCATAGGCATATAACAAGAAGATTTGGAAAAATACATGCGCAAACGAAGAGTGTACAATGTGGTTATCTATTAATTAACTCTAAAGACAGATTTATATCTCCAGATTTTTTACTATTATAGACTAATGCGTTTAAAAATGTATCTTCTTTTTATGGGTAATAGTTAATATTGAAACAGCATATCCATTCATATAAAAGTAGCATGTTTTCTTTAAAAGGGGCTCGTCGCATATGCAAAACGTAATTTTCATGTGGATGATGAGCTTAACGGATGATCGACATCTTTTTAATCCGATATTTATTGCTAAAAGTTGTAATTCTTTAATATCGTGGTTATACTTTCAATACGGTGAAATTGCCGTCAATGTTACTCAATAAATAACGGATGATCTGCGTACTTTAATATTTTATCACATGCTTATAATAGACACTTTATATACGGTGAAATTACCTTCGATCTTCCCATCCATCGCAATGGCCAAAAACTTAATTGTCTATTTTCCCAAATAGTTAAGTAATCTCGAGTGAGTGTGCTTGATCATGCTTCTAGAGAAAACCAATTATAACAAAGCCACAGATAATGTTTCTTCTTATGGGAATGTGTTAAATGCAAAATCCTACGAGTCTATCCACAACAATAATGAGCATGCCTTGGTATTTACCTATATATAGAGCCCTTCATCTCTTGGTACACCAGGCATTAGCCAAAGGAATTTCTTCTCTTGTTGTTGCTGACCCTTCCTATGCTTTCAGGGCAAGACCCTAGTTAGGGACGCTCACAGAACCCGGCATCAAATGATCATGTCTTGCATACTTCGACCTTGCTTATGAATAAGCATCGAATCAATGATCTACCAGAAGGAATGCTTTATCTATGGTAAGATCTCTCTCTCTCTCTCTCTCTCTCTCTCTCTCTAAATTGATGATTATGATATCCTGGATTTCTTTCTTCTAAATGACAGAGTGAGGCTCTGGGATGGTGGATATTGGCAGAGAACTCTCGCGCGAGTGGAGTCTCCGTCGATAGGAAGTGCTGCTTGGTTGCTGGAGGAAGATATAGCGTCCAATCCGATCCGACGGAGTAGCTATGCCCGCCATCCTCTGCAGCCGAACGTAGCCGAAGCCACCAATGAGGGAGATGCCATGAGGCTATTCTAGGTTTCCGTGCTATTGTCTGCACGGAATACTTTTGTCTCATGGTAGCGAGCTACCGTTCTCCCTCCTCATGAAATGGCAGAGGAAGAGAAGATGGGAACAAGTTAAAACAATCGATAGATTCGACGATTTCATGTATCTTTTGTAATTTCATACGAAAACGGATCATCGAATATTATGTATGTGAGAAAGATATAGTTTTCCTCAATGTTATGCAAAAGTTTGATCTTCAAAAAATTAAGCAATGCTATTGCCAATTATGGTGCCTTCAACAATATGCAACTCTATCTTCAACTCTAATGAGGCGATTCACATAAATTCTCGAGGTGATGATGCTTACATAAATTATTTCAACCAAAGAACACCCAGATTCAAATAATGGTGAATTTTCTCTTAATTCGACAACTAATCAAAGTTTTTGTAATGATCGGTGTTATCATAATGTGCAACATGCTCCAGTTGCTTAAACATGGACTTTCAAACGTTTTGTATCGACTATCGAGTTTGAAAATGTGTGTGGTTTTCATTTCGATTGCAAACCTTCGGCTCTACAGTTGTTGTTTTGGTCCTTTCAAGAAAATATAAGCACATGCTGGCCACCCTTGATATTCCAACAGTCACGACTAGATCCTCGGGTAGAAAATGGGTCTCGATATTTTTTCATGAATAAGTGTTTCCAATCCTTTTTAATTCGAAGACAACAATTTTCTGCGGGTTCTTAATTTATCTGATCTTAGCACATACAATTCCAGTAGATAAAAGAAAATGGATAAGAAGTAGAACGGAGACGACCTAAATTATGTGTGGAGTTTGTGTGATACGTCAATCATCTGAGAATTAGGTTGCGATTATTTGGTTAAACATGACTGTCTACACTGTTAGACTCGTAATACCATGTTATAATATTGATGCAAGATCAATCATTTTGATCGGCTTTGCAGACACGTCTAATTCATTTAAGTTGGTGCTCATGCACATGAGATTAACGAAGACTAATCCTTCACGACTTTTAGCAGCATGTAGCATCCCTTAAGTGAAGCATGCGCCTTTAAGCATGATTTCGGTACATCTAAAAAGCTTTGTCAAATATTTTTAAACTCTCACATTGACAGTGATATCAAGAAATCTTTAAGTCCGTAGTCAAATTTCCTTAAACCCTAGAATAAATATCAATGAATTAATGTGCAACCCTTTTTTTATTAGATAATTCTGACCAGACCTACCATTTATGACACCTACTAATATCAAAATGTGTATTAAATGTAGATAAGCAAGTGTATCCGTGGTAATAATGAGTATGGTCAACACACTGCCTATTTATACAATTCTTCATCTTGTTATGCACCATGATTCTTTTTTAACTATTATATTTACAGTCTCATCAGCAAATTTGGAACACCCCAAATAAGAAAAGAGAGAGAGAGAGAGAGAGAGAGAGAGAGAGAGAGAGAGAGAGAGAGAAAGAGAGAGAGAGAGAGCTCATTACTTCAGCTGTAACATTCAATCTATGCAAAATAATGTCCAGCTACTCAGCATGACACGGGAAAAGCCTGTACAAACTTCGCCAGTTGTGAAGGAGTGATCCAAAACTTCGTGCAAAGAAAAAATGGGATGAAAGATTCAAAAAGAAATTCATCCATTCATCGCCTGTGAACTCTATGGACTTAGTCCATTAGAGAGTTCTAAAGGCCACTTCCGCAGATCATAATGTCAAGTCGGCATCGTGATTTGTTCGAACGTCTCTCCCAACTCGCTTTCCTATCGAGCAGACTGTAAAAATCTGCCTCACGAAGGTGGCTGTTCAAAAACATAGCTCAAGACGACGATGGATCGAGAATGAAAGATTGCAAAATAACGAAGCAACGTTGCAGATGATAGATACACACTGCACAAAAGAAAGTTGCTCAACACCCCAAGTGATACATCCGCATACACCTTAAGACTTCAATTCTTCAACAGATTGGCCCTTACCTACAATTCAAACTCCCTTCGACCTCGCGAAGTCAGATGTACAAGTCAAAACACATGTGATAAAATGATGTAGAAGTTGATTCCCATCTGAACCTCGAATTATGCAAGATTAAATTGTCAAATCGACCCTAATTTTTTTTATCCGTCTTAGCAAATGGGTCATCTGCTGGGACTTAGGACCATTCCACCAGCCTCAAGCGCAAAACTAAAATACTGATTGTAGAGAATGTGATATTCGCCTTTTGGTTGTTTCCCTTCTTGGCTTAGGAATTTGATTGATGTTAATACCGATCATATTGATTTTATCATCATGCATATTGAAATTCAATCGACAGCATAGAAAGCGATAAGTCGGACAAAGTCTAAGTCGGTATTAGTACATGAACTTGCCACATGGCTCTACGTAATCTAACTTAATATCCATAATTCCAATCAAACGTACAGCATGAGATGCTAAATCAATAGAAAAACATCCGAGGGGCAAAAGGAGGAGAAACTTCATTATAACCTTAAAACCGGTCTGAAAATAATTTGTAGCCAAGAAGGGAAAGACTCTGGCTAGAGCTAGCTTTGATTATCTCTCCTCTATTGCTCTGACTAATTGGTGCCTGTTCATCGCTACACATTCCAGGAAAAAAGACGCAGCTTTTTTTCGCTGCAATATATTAGCGTGCAAGAGTAGTACATTTTGGTCCATTAATTTTTCCAGAAAAGCCATGATTAGGGATAATTGAACTCCGATAGACCTTCTTTAAGCCATATTAAATCAAGGTGTTTTCATAGAGAAGAACTTTGTAAATCCTTGATATTCAATGCCGAATCATATGACCATATCTCACTTCATGTGTGAACTGCTTATATTCAACAAGCCCAACCATAGGTCAATGATATGAAAGCAAATTCTTCATCGGGCCGAAGAAGAAATGCCGCTCGTATTTTCCTAGAAGTGAACTCAGGGGAACATTCTCTGCAGAAAACATAACCGCGTCTAATCAAATTGTACATGGCCCTTGGATATGCTGGTTCTACAAAAGTCTTAAGATTCTATGCAGATCAATAAGGTCATGAAAGTTTAGGTAGAGTAAGAGAGTTATAATAGCGGCCCTTTCAGTTGCTGGACCTCTCTCTGTCCTGTCGCTAGTTTCGAAAGAAAAGACTAAAAGGGAATTCAATGGGAAGGTGTTTCAATTAGTATTCTCATTCGAAACTTAAAAACTTTGGTATACTCCAAAATTAATCTGGATTCAAGGTGCATCCATTTATATCTTTAGTTTGACTTTGCTCTTACTAAACAGCCGAGAGAACAAAGATCAGCATGTCGTGATGGCACAAACTCAATGTCACAGCCCCACCATTCTCTCTCCTCCCCCTTCTTTGACTTTTTCCCCCTTTCCTTTATTTTCCCTCTACCGCACGCCACCCCCTGCAGACCATGCAGCCCTGTCCCATCTCTCTTTTTCTCTCTCTTCTTCCTTTTCCTCCCGTGAAGGCCGAGTCTTTTTCTTCTTTTTCTTCTTCTTCTTTTTCTGCTGCTTCATCATTCTTCTTTGTCCACGCCTGAGCCGTTGTTACCACTTCCTATCTTCCACTCCTACTCATCCGTCACTATCTCGATGAGAACAAAACAGCTTGAAGTCGACACAGCTCCACCTCCACTTGCTTCTTCGTGGACCGCGTCATCGTTGCTCCGCGGCCGGTGACTCACGCACCCCCTCCGTGCCGCGTTCTGCTCTTTTGTCACCGTTTCAGCTCCGACCACCGCTGCTTCATCACCGCCTGCTGCTTTGAGCTTCGCCTAGACCATTGTCTCACGCCGTCATGCTCTTCCCTAGCCCTGATCGTCTCGTGAGGGTCGCCGGAGCCACCGTCCTCTGCTGTTTCATCTCTCTCCAGCCGTCCAACCACCTCTGCCGCTTCGTCCAAATGACCAACCACCTTATTGCCACTAAAAACCACTATTGGAGCCTTGCCGAACGTTGCCGGAGTTTCGCTTGACTGTCGCCGGAAAATCACCAGAGCTGCCGTCAGAGTCCATAGTAGCTAGGCCACACAACCGTGTAATCGGATCGGAGATTGAAGGCTCGTAGCAAGCTCGAGCGCGACCGAAACTTCGGAAAATCGCGTCACCGCCAATCGCATACAACACGCGATTTTGATGTGAGTAAGCCTTCTAAACCTTAATTAGGCATGTTTATTGCCTTAGTAGAATTATTAGACCAAATTATGCGGATTATGATGTGAGTGGATGAGATTGGTTGGATATGGCCGGGTGTCGGAAACCAAGGAAGCATGATGCGATTGAGTGAGTACGAGGCCAATTGAGCTCGAGATGGATCAAATGTAAGGCTATTGGACCCGAGATATAAATTGGAGTCAAAGGAAGACCAATTGGAGACTGGTGGGTTGACCATTAGTGGAGGTTGTATTGTGGTGTGGAGATAAGACGAGAAGGCTAGTTAGGATTTTAGGCCGGTCGTGGGCGGCCTTGAATTTTTTATTGCGTAATTTTTTTAATTATTAATCGATTGCGTAATTTATTTAATTATTGATTTATTTGTGTAATTTATTTAATTGTTGGTATTTTATTTAATCATTGCAATAGATATTAACTAGTAAGATGATTGGGCTTAGTGCTAAGGAGCGACTAGGGTCTAGTAGACTCGTGGATAGATTGAGCATGGAACAGAGAGACTAGAGAAGAACAAGTGCGACAGGATAGAGAGTGAGGTTGGATTATGTCTAGCGTGACTGAGGAGACGTGAGATGTGAATAGGGACCCTAGGGCAATTGACAGACCTAGTTTTGGGTTAGGGGGTTGGCTCACTAAGATATTTATATCTCAACCCGTTGTGGTAACCATTTTTCAGGTACATGATTGGAGGTCGAATTTTGGAGGCGAGTTTTGTGAGAGTTGACAGGGCGAAGATTCGCGCTTTCGTTGGAGACATGGTGACAAGTCTTGGGATGTCGCACTCATAGACCGAAGGAAAGGAAGAAGAAATTCAAAAACCGTCGCATGCTCGAAAATCGGGGTGTGACACTCAAACATGAAAGGAAAACTAGAACCATATAAAAGCATCACTCGTAGTCGATTCTTCATCCAAATGACAGATGTTCAGTTTAGAAGCGAAACTCCGGTAGTCGAGTCTTTAGCCGAAAAGAGAAATTTACAATT
Source organism: Melaleuca alternifolia (assembly GCA_019926035.1). Taxonomy (NCBI): domain Eukaryota; kingdom Viridiplantae; phylum Streptophyta; class Magnoliopsida; order Myrtales; family Myrtaceae; genus Melaleuca; species Melaleuca alternifolia. The sequence continues at coordinate 1,385,185 of JAGKPW010002368.1, read as the reverse complement.
TTGAGGTAAACCTTCAACGTAGCACGATATATCCAGGAAATTGCTTGTCCTAGACCACAATAGCAAGTACTTCGATAGGAAAAAAGCAATTCCAAGTTGATTACTCACACAAAATGATTCTGCAGACACTCAGATTTGTTTTACTCGCGCATGTCATATCATTCTACACTAACAATGCATCGAAAAAGCATGATGTTCATCATCAAGCACTACGCAACGAGCTTCACCATAGAACTAACGCTAGGATCTCAACTCATGTACAACCCCACAATCATCCGCACACAACTAATCTAGGATCAACAAGCAAACAAAGTGCTACAATCAGAAATGGTCGAGAATTAAGCTGATTTACCTCCTTGTGGGACAACTCCGAGGCGTAAGGAAGGACGAAATGGACGGAGAGTGTGGACAAGATCGTGGACGGCATGGGAGGCCTTGGTTGCATGGACGAGGGAGGGGTTTCGGGAGGGTCGATGTTAGGGACCACCTTCTTCCACGCCTCCACGAGCGCTGTGTCCTCCGTCTGCACCACCGAGACATCAATGGAGAATGGCCAGGAGGAGGTCCTGGTGGCGGCAACAGTGGGGGAGATGTGGGGATGGGTCGGTAGAGCTTATTTGTCGCTCACTGGAGAATGGAGTATTTTCCGCAGAGACGGCGAGCCTGAGCGAGTCGGAAGTGTTTTCGGCTATGGCCATTGACATGTTCGTTCATACGAGTTTTAGTAGATTTCGAACGTGGAACAGAAACAATGCACAAAATATTTCTCTCATGCGAAGTTCATGCGGCTTGCCAATGGCCGATTGGTCTTGAGGTCAGCTTGTGTTCACTTGGTTTAGCATTGAGCGCTCCATGATGAACAGATGTTAATCAAGTGATTCGAGAAGTAGTAATAGCTCACGGCTGCATGCGAATAATAAAGGAACGGAGCTTGAAAGATATGAAGAGACGAGTTTTGGGGCGGCGGCCATGAAGATGAAAGGAATAAGGGAGAGAGATATAGGAGAGGTATTAGGTCATTAACAACACTAATGAACAAAAATTCGATGGAAGATCACCTTTGAGAAATACTATCATATCATCATGTGCTTCAATAATTTAGTATTTTTGCGTTACAAATAAACAGAACTCATGAATTTTTCATTGCTATTTACTATAAATAAAGATAAAAATGTACCGTGCACATACAACGATAGATTTTGTATTGATTTTTAAAATTTCGACATCACTCAAACGAAGAGTGTACAACGTGATTATCTATTAATTAACTCTAAAGATGGATTTGTATCTCCGCATCTTTTGCTATTGTGACATCCTGAATTTCAACACTTCTCAAAGATAATATTTTGCAGAATAGGTATAAGTTGGATTATGAGAAGTTGAATGTGACTTGAGGTGAATGGGTGCAAATTCGTAGGTATGAGGGGTTGCTGCTCACAGCCTTCATACTTGGCTTGTTAGAGAAGTTTGAGAGGGGAAAATTGCTATTGGATAGTGTAGAAGACTTATGGGGCAAGTATTCAAGTGTTTAGATATTTTAGTTTGACTTTTCAAGACTGTTTGTCCCCCCATATACAGGTGAACTTGAGATATCACAGCTGGTTCTACTTCAGCCTCTCTTGGATATTTTCACTTCTTACACCTCCATTGTTCCAGCTGAGATATGTGGCTCTCAAGTCAACAACTCATGAAGCAACAAACAAGGCTTTTTCAGCATCATCTGAACCTCTTTTGAAGTTGAAGTAAGCTCAAGTTGTAGTCGTCTCCATGCTGCCGATGTCGTGGACTTGTCTATTTGCTGATCAGGTGAGTCAACTATCCAAACTTTTATTAGGTTGCGATTGCACTTAGAGGGTTAGATAAGTGTTGATCAGCTTGATAAGATGGTGTTAGACTGTATTAGCACAAGTGACGGTAGTTTAGTTAAGAACAGAGGATTTCTCTTGTGTATGTTTACTGAACTGTTGCTATTTGCTGATTTTATGGAATGAGATGTGATGAGATTATGAGGTTGGTTCTTAAAAATTATTTTATACATCTTCAGCTATGACATATATTTTACTCAGGATTTTATGGATTCAAAAGGGAATTATGTGAACAAAACAGAACTTCTATATTTTGCTGGAATTTGTAACCTTTTTATGATCTATGGATTTTTATCAACTCTTGGAGTTCGAATTTCGAAAGAGTTTCTTCGTGGAAGTTATTTATCACATCCTTAAGTGTAACATAGTCGAATTTTAGATCAAACGGATGAGTTTTGGATTTCGAACCAAACTGATTCTGAGGAACGTGATTTCTGAAAACTACATCAATTTTTGTAACAGGTTGAGCGATTTACTGCTCTTTGTACATAAGTATTTGGAGCAAGGTGTCTCATGAAAAATGTTGGTTTATGTGTCATTTATGACATATTCAAATTTGAGAATTTTACGAAATCGTTTGTTTATGCTTCTGGGTTTAAATATGGAGATACGCAAGTGACTTGGTTTTGCCAGTTAGGGTGATTTTACATTTAGCTGAGTTGGCACAATACGGGACGTGTGCAGCAAGGCCGGATGATTGATCTTCTTAATATTGGCTGGATGGTGTGTGAATACGTGATGACTGATGAAAGATGATATGTGATGATGTAATGGTTGTTGAAAGGTGATGGGTTGTGTGAGAAATTCAAATGCATGACGAGCAAGTACAAGACTAAGTGCCACATAATAACGTATACTTCATGGGGGTCAGCTCTAGAAACTAGTACTATTGTTTTCTGGGCAAGGACTAAGTGCCACATGATAACGTATATTTCGTAGCGGTCACTTCTTGAACCTTGTACTAAAGATTGTATGAGCCAACCCTAGAATCTTGTACCACCGACATATATGGGCAGGGACTAAGCGCTATGCAATAAGTTATGTTCTGGCCCAGGACTAATTTCTAGAACCTTGTGCCAAAAACCGTGAGAGTCACCTCTAGAACCTTGTACTATTATTATATGCGGTCAAAGACTAAGTGCCACATGATAAGATGATTCTGTGTGAGACATTGATGCAACCATGAGTGTGTTTATTGAGTGTTGATTGAACTGATGATATGATTTAGCCTGATAATCGGGATCTTTGTGAGTTTATGATGACTGATGTGAAGTGTTTCAGTGGTTAAAGATGTGTGCTATATGTTTATGTATGTGAACTATGGAGTTTGAACGTCTCTAGATGTTACCGAGTCCAGACGTTACATCATCCAAACGTTACATCGTCCCAGATGTTATATCGTCTCAAATCTTAGATAGTCTGACAGTTTCCAGACCTCGATTTGTTTGTGTGAACATGTTCTCCTTGGGTGGATTTCTTCCTAATCGAGGCTTGGAGAGTTGACTCGGTGAAATGTTTTTCAGGTACCTAGATGGAGGTACGACACGTACGTCATGGAGTCCCGTAGGCAATAGTTTTTAGAGCACGCCTTTTTGGTGGACATGGAACTAGTGGCTATAGATCCCGGAGTAGATAAACCTTTCTTTTGGTTTAGACTTTTGTATATGAACCTGGGATTGTTTTATGAAATGTGTCTTGTATAATTTGATTGTCTTACTTTCTTATCCCAAGTTTGTTGTTGTCCGGGGATTATTTATTACGCTTCCGCATGTGCATAGAAGTTTGGGTCAACCACACTACCTGGAAACGTCGCAATTTTAGTCGAACATTGTGGGATGTGCGCGTACTCGAGTTTCGGGGCGTGACAGCTATTATAGACTAATGCGGTTCAAAGCTAATGTATCTTCTTTTTATGGGTAATATTTAATATTGAAATGGTATTATCCATTCATATAAAAGTCGCATGTTTTTTTTTAAAGATGATCGTCGCATATGAAAAACATAGTTTTCACGTGGATGATAAGCTTAACAGTTGATCGAGATCTTTTTAATCCGGTATTTATTGCTAAAAGTTGTAGTTCATTAATATTGTAGTTGCAATAGATGCTTTCAATACGGTAAAATTGCCATCAATATTACTCAATAAATAACAAATGATCTGCGTACTTTAAGATTTTATCACACGCGTGTAATAGATACTTTATATACGATGAAATTACCTTCGATCTTCCCATCCATCACAATGACCAACAATCTAATGGTCTATTTTCCCAAATAGTTAAGTAATCACGAGTGAGTGTACCTAGTCATGCTTCTAGAGAAAACCAATTCTAACAAAACTTGTCACAGATAATGCTTCTTCTTATGGGATTATCTTCTTATGGGAACATGTTAAATGCAAAATCCCACGAGTCTATCCACAACAATAATGAGCATGCCTTGGTATTTATCTATATATAGAGCCATTCATCTCTTGGTACTCTAGGCATTAGCCAAAGAAATTTCTTCTTCTTTCTTATTGGTCCTTCATGTGCTTCAACGCAAAACCATAGCTAGGATGCTCATGATCATGTCTCGCATGCTTCGACCTTGCGTATGAATAAGCATCGGATCAATGATCTACCAGAAGGAATGCTTCATCCTTGGTAAGATCTCTCTCTCTAATATGATGATTATGACATCTTGGATTTCTTTCTTCCGAATGACAATGTGAAGCTCTGAGATGTCGGAGGATTGGTAAAGAACTCTCGCGCGAGCGGATTCTCCATCGATAGGAAGCGCTACTTCGTTGCTAGACGACGCTGTAGCGTCCAATCCGGTTCCACAGAGTAGCTATACCCGCCATCCTCTGCAGCCTAATGCAGCTGAGGCCATGAATGAGGGAGATCCCTTGAGGCAATTTTAGGTTTCCGTGCTATCGTCAGCGCGAAATACCTTTGTCTCATGGTAGGAAGCTACCGTTCTCCCTCCTCAGGGAATCCCAGCGAAAGAGAAGATGGGAACAAGTTAAAACAGTCTACAAATTCGATGTTTCATGTTTCTTATGTAATTTTGTAGGAGAGCGGATCATTTTGATATATTATGTAAATGAGAAAGATATAATTTTCCATGATATTATACCAAAGTTTAATCTTCAGAAAATTAAGCAATGCTATTACCAATTACGATGCCATCAACGATATGCAACTCTATCTTCTACATAAATTATTTCAACCAAGACCACCTAGATTCAAAGGATGGTGAAATTTCTCTTAATTCGACAACTAATCGAAGTTTTTGCAATGATCGGTATAATCATAATGTGCAACATGCTCCAGTTAGTAAATGGACTTTTAAACGTTTGGTATCGAGTTTGAAAATGTGTATGGTTTCATTTTGGTTGCAAACCTTTGGCTTTATTGGAGTTGTTTTGGTCCTTCTAAGAAAATATAAGTAGATGCTGGCCATCCTTGCTATTCCAACAGCCACGGCTAGAGCCTCGGGAAGGAGATAGGTCTTGATATTTTATCATGAATAAGTGTTTCTAATCCTTTTTAATTTGAAGATTTCTACGGGTTCTTAATTGATCTGATGCTAGTACATACATTCCGGTAGATAAAAGAAAATGGATAAGTAGAACATAGACGACCTAAATTATGTGTGGAGTTTGTGTGATTCGTCGGTCATCTAAGAATTAGGTTGCGATTATTTGGTTAAACATGACTATCTACACTGTTAGACTCATAATGCCATGCACTACAAAAAAAAAACTATAATTTAGCTACGGAAAATTAGCAACGAAAAAAATTCGTCGCTAATTGCGGCAGAAACTTTATATCCGTCGCTAATTAGCGACGGTTTCATCATTCGTAGTAAAATTCGTCGCAAATTAGCGATAGATATAAAAATCGTTGCTAATTTACTACAAATTTTGCTACAAAGTATTTTCCGCCACTAATCTGCGACAAACTTTTTCGGTCGTCGCTAATTAATGACAACGAAAAGAGGCCGTGGAAAAATCCGTCACCAATTAGCGATGGAACCAAAATTAGTCACTAACTTGCAATGACTTTAGCCACAGCAAAATTATTCGTCGTATATTAGTGACAGAAATAACGGTTGTCGCAAATTTCATCGCTAATTTGCTACAAAAAAAAGTCGTCACAAAATTTGTGACTAATTAGCTATGAAAATTTAATTCGTCTCAAATTCAGCCATGGAAACTTATTTCCATGGCTAAATTTTAGCGGCTAATTTTCCATGCCTAAATTCTAGCATTGCCGTCGCTAATTAGCCACGAAAAGTTATTTTCGTGGCTAAATTTAGCGATGGAATTATCTTTCCATGGCTAATTGGCGATGGAAAAAACTTTCCGTTGGTAAGATTTAGCTACGGAATAAATATTCCGTAGCTAATTTTAGCAGCTAAATTTCCTTTCCAAAATTTTAGCGACGAAAATAACTTTCCATAGCTAATTTGTTACAAACAAAAAAAAAGTTGTCACAAAATTTATTGCTAATTAGCTACAAAAATTGAATTCGTCATAAATCTAGCCATGGAAAGTTTTTTTCCGTGGCTAAATTTTATCGGCTAATTTTCCGTGCCTAACTTGCTACTAATTAGCCACGGAAAGTTATTTTCGTGGCTAAATTTAGTGACGGAATTATCTTTTCATAGCTAATTAGCGATAGAAATAACTTTCCATAGTTAATTTGCTACAAAAAAATGTTGTCACAAAATTTATCGCTAATTAACTACGAAAATTGAATTCATCGCAAATTTAGTTGCGGAAAGTTATTTCAGTGGCTAAATCCGTGGCTAAATTTTAGCGGTTAATTTTCCGTGCCTAAATTGTAGCTACAAAAATAATTTTTCGTCGCTAATTAGCCACAGAAAGTTTTCTCCTTCGCTAAGATTTAGCTATGGAATAAATTTTCCGTAGCTAAATTTTCTTTCCTAAATTTTAGCGATGGAAATAACTTTCCGTAGCTAATTTACTACAGAAAAAGAAATTTTGTCACAAAAGTTGTCGCTAATTAGCTACGAAAATTGAATTCGTCACAAATTTAGTACTTTCCATGGCTAAATTTTAGTGGCTAATTTTTCGTGCCTAAATTTAGTGACGGAAATAATTATATCCGTGGCTAATTAGCGACGGAAATAACTATCTATGGCTAATTAGTGACGGAAAATTATTTCCGTCACTAAATTTAGGCACGAAAAATTAGCCACTAAAATTCAGCCACAGATTTAGCCACGGAAAGTGAATTTGCTGTCGCTAATTGGCCACGGAAAATTATTTTGTCACTAATTAGCGACGGACGTTTATTCAAGGATTGGCATTCCATGTCGAACCACTATCAAAATCAATATATCAAATTCATTTACAAGAAAAAATGAATATTTGTCTCTAAATTGATATTGGAGATATGAAAATCACTATGCTAAATTAAATTTATTAAGTGAAGTTGCAAGTTCGTAGATCCATTTAACACAATTTTCAATATATCGCTTATTTAAGTGTTCCCGTCTAAATAATATATATCTAGGAAGTTAACTTTAGTGAGTAAATTTCGAGTACACGAAACACGCCATTAAATATTTGGATCGAGAAAAATGCAAGTCTGGATATAGTAAATGATTTAATTATCCTTTACTTATTGGTGTACTCACCAAGGAGTTGAACTTGTGATTTGCATCTAATTTACACTAATCATATCTTTAATCAACAGGCCAACCTCATGGGTCAAATACAATAATGTTATAGCTGACCTAGTTTCTTTTGTTAGATTAAGGATGCATTTGGATCGACTTTTTCTAATTTATTTTTGCTTAATCAGAAATTTTTTACTCATGCACTTTGATTTTTATATATAGACGCCTGAAAATTTTCACACTAAACAATAACATGTAGATTGACATATAATTATTGCATAATTTTTTTAAAAATTGAATAAGATTTTTAATTTTAGCTGAAAAGGACAAAGGCCCATAATTTTTAAAGCCAATAGCAATAGAGAAGATGGACCATTGATCGTGTGTGGGAGTCTGGAATGTGTCGAGTCAAAGCATCATTAATAATTCCACCATCAATTTAATAAAAGCTTATGCCTCAACGTAAAGAGTTAGTTTTGTAATGAAATTCTTCTAGATGTAATAAATCTAAAAGTGAGAACGTGCATTCAACATTAAAAGATTGTAGAAATTTGATATTCGAAAACGTGCATTTTTGTTCTTCTCCATAACGAAATTGACCCAGATGTCTTAAAACTATCTTTGAATTCGTTTAGATAAAATAGTCATCACAAAAGTTTCGTTTTATTAAATTTAGAGGTCATTTGTAAGTAATTATCAAAGTACTTACATATATAAATGTTCATAAATTCATAAATGTTCATATAGTTGGATATATAAATGTTCATAAATTCATAAATGGTCATTTTGGTTTTTTTTATCGCTAATTAGTGATGGATAATATTTCCGTCACCAAAATTAGCGACGATTTTTTTTACATTGCTAATTAGTAACGATATATTCGTCCGTCACTAATTTGTGACGGAGTTTGCGACGAACAAATTTAGCGACCAAGTATTTTTTTCGGTCGTGGCGCGAGCGAGCAAGATAGGGGGAAAAGCGGGGGGAAATGCGAACGGGCGCCACTCGCTTTCCCCTCCCCACTCTCTCTCTTTCTCTTCCCCTCATTTTTTCAAGATTTGATTTTTTAGATCCGTTTTGGGATATTTCCCTCCTAGTTCCTCCTGCATCGCGCGATCCGCTCGTCTTTCACTTCTGGCTAATCGCCATTTTCTTGATTCTTGTTCTCTTTCTCTCTGTCTCTTCGTATCGATCGATTCTTCGAGTCTGGGACGGTCGATCAGAGGAGCGCATTAGCTAGGGATGCGAATCCCGGGTGTCGGAGGAAGGCTGAAGCGCAATGTCGGAGGAGGAGAAGCTGTTGAGGGAGGCGAAGAAGCTGCCGTGGGAAGATTGGCTGCTCCAGAAGAACTGGAAGGTGAGGAGCGAGGCCAACATCGATCTGGCCTCCCTCTGCGACTCCATCGCCGATCTCAAGGACCCTCGCCTCCGCGAATTCGGTGAGTTGGCTCAGCGTGCCCCCCTCCTCTCTGCCCGCCCCCCCTCCCCCCGGGGCCCGGGCGTGTTTGTTTGCTTCGGTGCTTAGATCTGATCTCGCTGGTGGTGATCCGCGGTCGATTTGCTCCCCTCGAGCTCCGCCCTCGAGCCCATCCATCGACCGGTTCGAGATTCTCTCGCGGGAATTCTTTCAGATAGATGCTTTGGACCTCGCGCCACGGCTGCTCGGGAAGCTCCTGAGGCGAGACGATGTTGTTCTTCAGATTACTGAGGTGGGTGCTCTTTATTTTTGGGTGTCCTAAGTTATTCTTTGGGTACATTGTGTCGAGCCGCTATTTACCTAGGAAATGTAGGCTGCGGCAAGCATGGCGAGCATTACTAGTTGTGGGGATGTTTCATTGTTTTTTCTGGTCAAAATCTCAACTTGTCAAAAAAATGGAGTCGGAATTCGTATTGGGCAGAATCCTTAAGCAGTTGCTTAAGCAGATAATTGTCACTCGGAAGGGAATGCTTGATCCTTTGGAGGTTCACTTGTTGGATTTCCCAATATTGTTATTAAAGGGAGTGAGCCGCAAATACCATTCCAAGCTTGCTTGAAAATAGAAAAGTTTGGTGATCTGATTTTGAAGACAACAGAGCTTCGGATTGTTCTGTATAACATATATGATGACTGGCTGAAGAGCATATCATCCTACACTGCATCCTCTCGTCTCATTTTGATTCTTCGGGCTCTTCATGTGAACAATGTGAAGGCTAAAATGTTACTACAGCCCGATAAGACCGTGGTCACTGAACCTCATCATATTTGGTCGTCTCTCACAGATGATCAGTGGATGAAGGTAATATGATTCTTTTACTTTCATTACTTGTGAGACTGTAATAGAATGATAGCACCTGCTTTGTGATATAGGTTGTAAATTTTACCAGAATTTTCGTACTAGACAATAGAATTGATTATGTATGACTACAGTTTTTTTGGGTTAAGGATAATCTTTCACCTCTTTCTGATAACGGCATTATGTGTACATGTGAAATTATAATGTTGAGGATATTATGTGCCAGCATTATTGGAAGTTCATGTGTAATTTTCCTTCTTGATACTCTGCCTTCAATTGCTGTTTGATGTTGCATCATTTGGCTGGTAGAAGAAAACAAACCTCTTATGTTTTCTTCTGTTACTATGGTTATATCTTCAAGGAAAAAAGATAATACTTTTGTTCTGCTTTGTGCGAATTTAGCTGTAAGTTATTTCCTCGTGTTATAAAATGTGTTATGATTGCTCAAGTATACTTTCAATTTACAGGTTGAAGTAGCCTCGAGAGACTTGATTCTCTCAGATTATGCAAAGGAGAGCAACGTAAACACTTCAGCTTTAACACAGTCTGAGATTCGTGATATTATACTTGGTGCTGAGATTACTCCTCCATCTCAACAGAGGCAGCAAATTGCGGAAATTGAGAAACAGGTATAGTATGTCTTAGTTATGGAGAGTGTTAAATATTGGTCTGTGTCTCTGGCCTACATTGCTGACTTGGTAATGTATATTCAGGCAAAAGAAGCCAGTCAGCTTACGGCAGTCACAACAAGGACCACCATTGTGCATGGTGATGAACTGACTGTGACTACTACAAGAACTTATGAACAAGCTGCATTTGGATCTAAGACTGACTGGTGTGTGAGGGCAATATCAGCAACAAATCTTTATCTTCGAGTGAACCACATATATGTTAACTCAGAGGACATAAAGGTATGTTCATTGCCCTAATCTACTTAACATTTGAAACTTTTGGTAGGCAATCAAAAAGGAAAGTGTTACATTCCTTGGGAGTTATTGGTGAGTGTGACTACCACGTTGGTTGGTGAAAATTAAGGGAAACATTTCAATTCGTACTAGAAGTTAGTGAATTCTAAGGAAAATTATAAAGACAGTATGGTAGCAAAATGTGATAGTTTTTGTTACTACTTATATGGACTTTCCACTTGGTGATGCAGGAGACGGGATATACTTATATCATGCCCAAGAACATACTGAAGAAATTTATCTGCATAGTAGATTTGCGAACTCAGATTGCTTGACACTTGTATGGTATAAGCCCGCCTGATAATCCTCAGGTCAAAGAAATTCGCTGTATTGTGATGCCACCTCAATGGGGAACCCATCAGCAAGTGAATTTTCCGGGTGCACTCCCTGAGCATGATTTCCTAAATGACTTGGAGCCATTGGGGTGGATGCACACGCAACCAAATGAACTTCCACAGTTATCACCTCAAGTATGATCAAGCGCTCATTTAGCATCACTGATCTTGTGTATTGATATGAGGAGTTCTGTGATCTCCCTTGTGCTGCTGTACTTTCGCAGGATCTAACTAATCATGCTTGGGTTCTGGAGAACAACAAGCAATGGGATGGTGAGAAGTGCATTATACTAGCCAGGTTCCTGCTCATTGACCGCCTACAAGCTCACCCCTTCGGGTTATGAATGGGGGCGTCTAAATAAAGACACCGGAAGCAATCCTGCTGGATACCTTCCAACTCACTACGAGAAGGTTCAGATGCTCCTTAGCGACATGTTCCTAGGCTTTTACATGGTAAGAAAAAAGGATTGTAAAAATGCTTCTCATGAAACATAATTGGCATGTGCTGTTAGAATTCTACCATTTGTTGCATTGCTCACTGACCTGCTGACCTGAATTTATCGGACCTTGGGGTTTTGGGTTTATGAATGTATGGTTAGGGTTCTTGTGGATGATGTTGATGAATATATTTCATTTTCATATCATTATAATAGTTTGATGTTATTTAGTGCTTAAGAATTAATTATAGAAATAAAGTTTCCTATTAATTAGATTTAATATCGAAATCGTTCCTAAATAATAATCGTTGCAGATTTTATCGTCGAAAAATCAATCAAAAATTGTCAATAAATCCGCTCTGGAACAATGTTCGTCATAAAAAAATTTTGATTTTTTGTGGTAAATTAGAGACAAACTTCGGTGCAAATTGGAGTCTCAAAGACGAAAATCAAGGCAAATTAGCAACGAAAATTGCCACAAATAATTGTTAGTGACGAATTTTACCACAAACAATTGGCAATGCATATGAATTTTCCCACATATTTTGCCACGAAAATTTTAGCGATGAATTTTGCGACGAAATTTTGCGATAAATTTTGTGAAGAAAAAAATTTATAGCTAATTAGTAACGAATTTTGCAACGAAAATTTTGTGACGAATTTTGCTATGGAAAAGAATCCATAGCTAATTAGCGAAGAAAATTGAAATTTTCTATCCCTAAATTTTGCGACAAATTTTGCGACGGAAAAAAATCCGTAGCTATTTAGTGACAAAAATTGAAATTTTCCATCACTAAATTTTGTGATACCGAATTAGCTACAAAATTAATTTTTGCCAAATTTTCCGCCGCTAAATTACAGTTTTTTTTAGTGATTTAGCTACTTGTTTCGCAACAGAAAAAATTCATAACTAAATTAGCAATAAATTTTGCGACGGAAGAAATCCGTAGCTAATTAGCAACGAAAACTAAAATTTAGCGCCAGAAAATTTTGGTGATGGCGATTTAGCGACAAAATTTTTTTCGTTGCTAATATCGTCATTGAACTGTTTAGCGACGAATTTTGTCAAATTTTTCGTTGCTAAAATCCGTAGCTAAATTATAGTTTTTTTTTATAATGATGTTATAATATTGATGCGAGATCAATGAGTTTGATTGGCTTTGCAGACACGTCTAATTCATTAAGTTGGTGCTCATGTACGTGATATTAACGAAGACTAACCCTTCATGACTTTTTAGCAACATGTAGCACCCCTTGGGTGAAGCATGCGCTTTTAAGCATGATTTCTGTACATCTAAGAAACTGTGTCAAATATTTTTAAACTCTCATGTTGACAGTGATATCAAGAAATCTTTAGGTCCATAATCAGATTTCCTTAAAGTCTAGAATACTTATCAATGAATTAATGTGCAACCCTTTTTTTGATTGGATAATTCTGACCAGACCTACCATTTATGACACCTACTGATATGAAAATGTGTATTAAATGTAGATAAGCAAGTGTGTCCATGGTAATAATGAGTATGGTCAACACACTGCCTATTTATACAATTCTTCATCTTGTTATGCACCATGATTCTTTTTCAACTATTATATTTACAGTCTCATCAGCAAATTTGGAACACCCCAAATAAGAAAAGAGAGAGAGAGCTCATTATTTGAGCTGTAAAATTTAATCAATGCAAAAATAATGTCCAACTACTCAGCATGACATGGGAAAAGCCTGTATAAACTTCGCCAGTTGTGAAGGAGTGATCCAAAACTTCGTGCAAAGAAAAATTGGGATGAAAGATTCAAAAAGAAACTCATCCATTCATCGTCTGTGAACTCTGCGAACTTAGTCCATTAGAGAGTTCTAAAGACCGCTTTCACAGATCATAATGTCAGGTCGGCATTGTGATTTGTTCGAACGTCTCTCCCCACTCGCTTTCCTATCGAGCAGACTGTAAAAATCTGCATCACAAGGGTGACTATACAAAAACATAGCTCGAGACAACGATGGATGGAGAATGAAAGATTGCAAAATAATGAAGAAACGTTGCAGATGAGAGATACACACTGTGCAAAAGAAAGCTGCTCAACACCCCAAGTGATACATCCGCATACACCTTAAGACTTCAATTCTTCAATAGATTGGCCGTTACCTACAATTCAAACTCCCTTCGACCTCGCAAAGTCAGATGTACAAGTCAAAACACATGTGATAAAATGATGTAGAAGTTGATTCCCATCTGATCCTCCTCGAACTATGCAAGATCAAATTGTCAAATGGACCCTAATTTTTTTATCCGTCTTAGCAAATGGATCATCTGCTAGGACTTAGGACCATTTCACTAGCCTCAAGCACAAAACTAAAATACTAACGGTAGAAAAGGTAACATCGGCTTTTTGGTTATTTCCCTTCTTGGCTTAGGAATTTGATCTATGTTAATACCAATTATACTGATTTTATCATCATGCATATTGAAATTCAATCGACAACATAGCAAGCGATAAGTCGGACAAAGTCTAAGTCAGTATAAGTATATGAACTTGTCACATGGCTCTACGTAATCTAACTTAATATCCATAATTCCGATCAAACGTACAGCACGAGATGCTAAATCAATAGAAAAACATCTGAGGGGCAAAAGAAGGAGAAACTTTATTATAACCGTAAACCGACCTGAAAATAATTTGTAGCCAAGAAGGGAAAGATTTTGGCCAGAGCACGCTTTGGTTATCTCTCCTCTGTTGCTCTGACTAATTGATGCCTGTTCATCGCTACACATTCCCTCTCATCTAGTCTCAACTGATTTTCTCTGGTTTTCCTCTCTCTCTCTCTCTCTCTCTCTCTCTCATGGCTTTTCACTTTCCCGTAGCTGTGAGAACCAGAGCTCGAACGAAGAAAGAAGATTCCTTCACCGGATGTTTCTCCAATGCGGAGCCCGGAAGAAGGAAAGGCAGTTCGGGAGTGGAGATCGGTGGTGGTTTGGGAGTCGGAGGCATCAATTATGGCCATGATGTCATCATCATATCCGACGATGGAGACGGTAGTGACGAAGTTATTTCGGTGAGCGGAAGTGTTGAGGAGGAAGAAGAAGAATCTTGCCACAACGTACTTCAGATAGTGCGCAGGTTCGAGCCTGACCAGGTTTCTTGTAAAGATAAGAATATTGTCGGTGGTCACTTGGAAAAAGAGGAGATCGGAGATTTTCAGTCTGACGATGACTTGATAAAGTGTGGTAAAGTGAGAAGTTTTCGCGAACAGAGTGAGGGAAAGGCTGGAAGTTTTTGGTCCAATGATGGTGGTTGTGCGCATAATGTGTTCTAGAAGAACCCTCCATCAGTGACCTGAGATCCTGAGGCTGATCTTAGCTCAGATTATTTTACCTCTATGTCCGAGAGCTTTACTGAGACTGATGACAGCAGTGATGAAAATTTTGTTGCCTACGGGTTGGAAAGATTGAGCTCTTCGAGCTCGGAAGATTATGTGTTGGGGATTGAGCGTCAGGAAAATCTGGAGAGAAGTAAAAAAAGAAAACACAAGGACAAAGGCAAATCGAGCAATTTATGTGGTGCAAGGAAGAACAATAAGAAGCTTGCGATTGATGATGCGGGGAGGAAAGAGGCCATGGAAAATAGAGTTTTGTGGGATAATGAATGGTTGCAGGATGATGCGGAGGAGGAAAAAGAGGAAGAAGCGTCGAATGTTGATCGATTTAATGTAGAGATTGACTGTCCGTCCGGTGATGACATTGGAAATAGTGGGAAGATGGAGAAGGAGGAAGCTTTAACGTGTTGGAGAGCAGAGGATCGAGGGAAACGGAAGAAACAGTACGCAGGGATGAAGATGATGATGAACGGTTGCAGGAGAAAGGCAAAGCAGCAACTAAGTTCGATGGAGTGAATGCTCAAAAAGCTGTCTCTCTCGGTAATGAGAAGGAAAAGAAGGGGAATACAGAAGAAAGAGGAAACTTTAGAGTGCCGGATGAGGAACTGCTGAATCAAAACCGAGGGCAGTCGACTTCCCCGAGCAAGGTCTCTGGAGTTGACAGAAGAATGGAGGATAAAAGATATGGAAACCATGTCCAGTCAGGCCCTGGTTCTGTCATTCAAGACGTGACTTCAACGAAAGTGAAAGGTCGAAAGGAGAGGGATTTAGGCATGTCCTCTAGCAGCCAACAACTGCAAAATAAGAGGAAGCATGGGGAATCCAGCGGCAAGAAAGCGTTTGCCAACGGAATTGCCAAGAATGATTGCAGGGCCAGTTGGAAATCTAGAACTAGGAGAGAGAGAGAGCTAGGAAAACATGGTTAAATAAGTTATTCGCACTAGCCTATTGCCTGCAGGGCGAGGATGATGAGCTTCTTCAAGATGATAGAGAGAAGGAAAGGCGGGCAGAGAGAAATAGTGTGTGCTGATGACAGTACCGTGGAGGAAGAGAGGAACGGAGTGTGGAATCTTGACTGAGCTGAGCGAAGAGGGTGTTGGGCCACATCAAGCGGAAGCGAGAAAAGATAGTAGGAGCTCTCCGGATTAAGGAATTCATTTGAAGTGATCCGGCAACTGGAAAGAATTCGTGAAATTTAGTTCCTTTAACCTGTCAACTAAGCTAAAAGATCAAAAGTTACATCTCATGTAACCCAGGAAAAGTTTTTTTATACTTAAATAAAGATCGCTTCCAACTCTCACTCAGTTTTCTCTGTTCGCTGACTGGTAAAACAATGAAACCGACCATCCTCCTACTAGAATTTGATGACCAAGGGTGTAAAGAGTTCTGTCTCATTTCTTAGTTGACATCCTTTCAATCATAAGAAACAAGCATCTCCCTTGCTACTGTTTTACATCACTCAACATAAAGTACTATTGCTTGCTTGCTTGCGTGCGTGCGTGAGAGAGAGAGAGAGAGAGAGAGAGAGAGCTTAAAAATGTCCATAAAGTACTAAAGCCGAAAGAATTTCACTTTAGGATTATTTTATCAAGAAATTACTGCGCAGGATCAACCAGCACAGAATGTCGGCGACATCTCCTCACATCAGTTCTAGATGTCAATCAAGCACATTAAAGAAAAGAAGACAGGTGATGCTGAGAATGACCAACCAAGAAAGGCCCCAGGGTTGGAAGGCCTAGCCGGTTAGAGCTGAGTTGAGAGCACTATGCACGTCCACTCCGTTTTGTGCTTCGGCTTTTTCCAAGTCCGTGGAGGCTGAGTTCACCTTTTGGGGGAAATCAGCAAGCCCCTTCTGGACCAGGTTTGCATCAATCCGATCAAGCGGCACAGCCTCAACAGCAATGATATCAGCATATGAGTTTGCATGGACGAATGCAAAGCCACTGCTAACAAAGTACTTTGTCACTTCATTTCCATCGTGCACCGACATAACTCCAGGTCTTAGTTCTGCAATACTGGCCACATGCCCAGGCAGAACACCAAGTTGTCCTGTTGTCGCTGGTACTATGACCATGTCCACCTAAAAGAGAGGAAAGGGAGATTATCCACAACAGCAAAAGCAAGGCTAGCATGTTCACGCCCACGACAGTAACAGAAGCTTTGTTGATCCAAGTAGTACTTTAATTTTGTGCTCAACAAATGCATTAAACGCTTGCAGCAAGATTACAAGATATATGTAGCATCGTAAATCGAATTCGTTCCTCCTAGTACTCCAAAATAAAAGTAGCTATCACACTCCTTCGATTATCCCTACTTGTATTGCCACTCTGAGCTTCCAATCTCCATTCTCCTCAGTAGCATTAACATGTCATGGGATCGAAAGCAGATTAAATGAGCATGACCAATCAAAGAATTAGACAAGAGAACATAAGGTTTATCTTTGCAGAGCACGAACAGAGTCAGGTTTGAAGTAGTAACTATAATCAATGGGGAGAAACATATCGATATCACAGAAAATAAATTCTTGTAAAGGATTTTAACTAACCAAAAGAAATCTGGAATCAACTACCGAGTCCGTCACAACCATAGGAAACCCATGAGGTCACCAGAAATTAGACATCAAAACTGCTAACAGCTTGTAGACTTGGGCTATAGCTTAGGGATTACTCTACGCTAGATAAAGAATAGAGAGAAAGATAGGATTATAATTTTTCATAGCTCTCAGTGGACCAAGTTGTACTGAGTACAAGATATTTATGGAATAAGGGAATATTTCATAACTATTTAGAGTAGAAGTGGAACAGTTACTCCAGGAATATGACTTCCATGGTTCATTAGAATTGCCCAAGGTTGACATTATTAGAGAAAGATAGGATTATAATTTTTCATAGCTCTCAGTGGACCAAGTTGTACTGAGTTCAAGATATTTATGGAATAAGGGAATATTTCATAACTATTTAGAGTAGAAGTGGAACAGTTACTCCAAGCGAGGAACTGCTGAATCAAAGCCGAGGGCAGTCGACTTCCCCGAGCAAGGTCTCTGGAGTTGACAGAAGAATGGAGGAGAAAAGATATGGAAAGCATGTCCAGTCAGGCCCTGGTTCTGTCATTCAAGACGTGACTTCAACGAAAGTTAAAGGTCGAAAGGAGAGGGATTTGGGCATGTCCTGCAGCAGCCAACAACTGCAAAATAAGAGGAAGCATGGGGATTCCAGCGGCAAGAAAGCGTTTGCCAACGGGATTGCCAAGAATGATTGCAGGGCCAGTTGGAAATCTAGAACTAGGAGAGAGAGAGCTAGGGAAACATGGTTAAACAAGTTCTTCGCAATCGCCTATTGCCTGCAGGGCAAGGATGAGGAGCTTCTTCAAGATGATAGAGAGAAGGAAAAGGCGGGCAGAGAGAAATAGTGTGTGCTGATGACAGTACCGTGGAGGAGAGAGGAACGCAGTGTGGAATCTTGACTAAGCTGGGGGAAGAGGGTGTCGGGGCAAATCAAGCGGAAGCGAGTAAAGATAGTAGGAGCGCTCCGGATTAAGGAATTCATTTGGAGTGATCCGGCAACTGGAAAGAACTCAAATGTTTCAAATGTCTTGCTGCCAAGTTCAGGAGACAATTAGGATCGATCCAAAGGAAGCTGTGGAGGAAACAGCAAGCAGGACAGAGCCACGAGATGGGCCTCTGCTTCCCATGAAGTTTTCCTGGATTGATGAGGAACTGGCCACCAAAATCTGAAGCAGAGAAGGAGATGCGCAGGATGTGGGGGCGACATGGAATTTTATCTTAGGGCTAGTGGAAATTGGATAAACACACTGAGTTAGGCTGTATCAGGGATTACACACAGTGAATCAAATGTCTAAAGTTGCATCAGGGAGCTGAGTTATGGTAGATATGGACAGGGCTACATATAGAATTAGGCTGCGTCACATTGTGGTCGAAGAAGTCCATTGGCATCTTAGGACATGTTTGACAATGTTCAAAAATAGGCTTGTTTCTGTCTTTTTTGTTCCGGGAACAAAAAAAGAACAGAAACGTGTTTGTTTACACTTTTGTTTCCGGGAACAAAAAATATGTTGTTTTATTCGTTGGACACATTTGGACAAAAAACAAGAAACAAGAACAACTTGAACAGTTTGTAAAAATAATATTTTTTCTTTTTTTTCTCTCTCTTGCCCTTCAACCTTCGGCAAGCCGCTACCGCCGCCCCCCCCCCCCCCCCCGGACGGCCTCCGCCGGTCTCCCGCCCGCCGCCGCCGGACACCATGAAAAAGAAGAAAAGACCCAAAAATATAGATCGTCGTTCAATTTTACCAAACAGATTTCTATTCTTTTTTTTTTATTTCGAGAACACTTTTACCAAACGCTCTATTTTACTCAAAAATTATTCTATGGAGTAGAAATACAAAAAAAAAAAATTTTGTTCAAAAATTGTTATTTGAAATAGAAACGT
This sequence comes from Melaleuca alternifolia, assembly GCA_019926035.1. NCBI lineage: Eukaryota > Viridiplantae > Streptophyta > Magnoliopsida > Myrtales > Myrtaceae > Melaleuca > Melaleuca alternifolia. The sequence goes on along the minus strand of JAGKPW010002368.1, from coordinate 1,365,855 downwards.
TGCCAAATGTGCCCTTAGCCTCAATGCCAACGGTCTACCATCTGTCATGTCAAGTCGACAAGGTTAAATTAATCAAAAAATCACTAAGATAGTTCAACGATAAAGAGCGTCTTCAATTTTCCACGAAATCAAGAGTTCGATATAGAGTGAGCAAACTTTAGTTTGTGTTCCATTGCTCATATGCAAGCTTCAGCAATCTCGAATCATCAAGTCGAAGGTAGCACAGAATTTTTTTGACAGTCGTAGGACCTTTATGGTATTGCCTAGAGGGGATTGTTAGCACTCGTCACCCCGCCCTGCCTCTTTTTCATTAACAAAAAGAAAATTTGAAGATGCTTTTAATAATGAAAACCAGTCACATAACTAGTTAAGTTTAATCGGTCAAAATTGAATCACCCCAGACCCAACGCATGACACAAACAAATCCGAATGAACTTTCGGAGTATATGATTTAGTTTCGTAGCTTTTATTCATGAAGTGACGATGCTCAATCATTGAGGCAAAACCAAACGATTCAGGGTAAGGTCAAATGAAGATCGTGAAATTTTAGTTCCTTTAACCTGTCAATTAAGATAAAAGATCAAAAGTTACATCTCATGTAACCCAGGAAAAGTTTTTTTATACTTAAATAAAGATCACTACCAACTCTCACTCACTTTATTTTCTCTATTCGCTGACTGGTAAAACAATGAAACCAGACCATTTTCCTACTAGAATTTGATGACCAAGGGTGTAAAGAGTTCTGTCTCATTTCTTAGTTGATATCCTTCAAACATAAGAAAGCAGCATCTCCCTTGCTAGTGAGATATGATGTTTTGATATTGTGTTTTGTAGGCATCGTTCGCCGGGGTCTTGCTTAGAAGCACAGGAAGGCCGCAAACTACTCCGGCGATCCCTCAAGTACAAGCAGTGGTCGATGGTAGCGGTGAAGTGACCGTTGAGGAGACAGTTGTCTCAATTGAACAGTGTCGTCCAATTGCTCGGCAGAATGCCGCAAAGAAGAGAGAGAAAGAGAGAGGTGAGGGACTCGCGCGCGTGCATGGCGCATGCGGGCCGGTTTGCAAGGGAGGAAGACCGAACCGATCCGGTCAGACCATCCGTTTCGCGCAATTGGACCGGTTGGTCCACTGGCAGGTTCAGAATTTAATTAAAAAATAATTATATAATTATATAATAATTTAAAATTATAAAAATTATAAAATAAATCAGGAAAATTATTAAAAATTCAGAAAAGCTTCCTAATGCCAGAATTACACATTTTTGGGCCCCAAACGTTATTTATAAATTTTTTAGAGTCCAAAATACTTTCGTAAAAATTCTCGAACTGTATGGAAATTATAGAAGTTTCCGATAAAATTCCCGAGGCCAATAAATTGTGAACGTGGTCCACCCAATCACATGGTCGATTCTCGAGACGACTGAAATACGGCTGTTACAGAAAGTTAGACTAATAATCCAAATCGTGCGCGGGAACGATATTTAGTCGGACTAAGACAAAAAATAGTTAAGCTGAAAATTTATTACTTTTGGAAATTCATACCCTCAAGGAAGAAGTAGTTGCGAATAGATCATTTTGGTAAATCATTGATCCAATTTTTCAGGATTACAACATCCGGTGATGCATCTCTTGCTGAAATCCAGAGTGTTTTTATGTACGTATCCATAGGTTTCTTGAGGAAATGACTACAATGGTTGATGGGAAGATTTCACCATTTGACAATGGAGAGAATCGTATATAAGAAGAGTGTTAATATCATGGCTTGAGAAGAATTAAACTTTGATGCTTGGAGTATCACAAGATAAGAGCTATATAAACAGGAAAAGAATTTGCCATTGTCATTATTGGTGGATACACCAGTATATTTTGCATTCAATATATTGCCATACCAAGAAATATGATAAATGGTAAGTTAGGTAGGAATTGTATAATCATGTCACTTTGACTTGACTTTTATAGAAAATCAATCTATCAAACCTCAAATAACAGATGATTTTACTTGATGGAAATTGTAGATGAGGAAATTTGACAATCGATATTCAATATTGTTTTTGGATGCGCTCAATAAAATGCAAACGTACTTAATCACCGAGTTACTATATGCAAATAAAAGCCGTAAAATGCTTTTCTACTTTGTGAGTACCACCTTTGTCATTTAGAAGGATATCCAACATCAATCAAGCCCAATGGTCTCGCATATATTATTTTATATCGATCCTAGAGATGATAGTCTTAGTAGCAACAAAAGATGGAGAGAAATGCTCTCTAAAAGCATTTAGAGACAAATTTATGTGAGAGATGGCATGTCGTGCTGATATCACTTATTTGCAATAGAAAACAATACATCTTTTTAGCAATCACCAATCGCATGGAAGCAATGCCACGAAATTGAGGGCCCCTCGTCAAACTTTGGATATATATTCTCTTGGCCGGACGGTAAATGCATAAATGAGTCATATGTTATGGCATTGTCATTCATGATTCGATTGTTGTAATTTTGAAAGGGAGATGCCGACATTTACTAATTCGTCTTAGTTAAGTAGAAAATACGGCTCATGCTACAAGGGAAACATCATTGTAGGGTAAGGATGCTGATGAATACATTTGCCCTAAATAAAAATCATCACCGTTAATGCCAAATGTTACCTACACGAGTTGATCTCTACAGGAATCCAATTCATGGTTTTACTATAGCACTTATGACAAGTTTGGGCCAATTGTGGATTACATTCCATGAACTTATTCAGTTCACAAGATTAGGAGCACAATAATTACTGACAAATTAACCATGATTAGCTCGCTAACTGAGGAACTGGCTGAAAATGGAGTCGCTAGAAAGTGAAAAAAAAAATTGATTACTGTGAATGACATAGAAGAAGTATGTAGGAGCCAACTACTCGGGATGATAGAGCTAAATTGAGATATGCAAACCCACCCATGCACACACACACACAAAAAGACATACATTAGCATACTGGGTGATTGTAATATTCTTGACGAATAGTTAACTTTTGTATGATTTGCAACAACAAAAGAGCATACGTGTTTGTCAATTAATAAGGTGAAAAGTAACCGTTGTGCGCACGTATGGGAAAATACATAAAGGCTTTAGTTAAGATCTTCACGGTGTTCTTGATAGTTCATACGGGTAAATCATTCATTGACTCAAATAAGAAATCTAGAGCTCAGATACAAAATCGAGTGACAAAATGTAAATTAACCGATTCAGCTAAATGATCACTTTTTTTTTTAACTCAAAGTGTGCATGCTTGATTAAGTTTACGCAACAAAAGTCGTCAAAGGTAGAAACTTTTGTGATCGCATGCTTTACAAGGCAAGCCAATACCCTGCTGCACTCTCAAAACAAGAACCAATCGCTCACAAATTCAATCAGTAAGAACATTCCTACAAGCCTAATAGCAATGGCAAAAATGAGGGAACCCATTCAAAGAGTCCCCATTAGCGGCACTAAGTCTTACACTTATCTAAAGAAACATTCAAACTGTTACCTACCACTTCAATTGAGAGAGAGAGGGAGAGAGAGTAATCATCCAAACCTCGATTTCTAACATTCCAAGTGCAGTAGTTATTAGCAAACTACTATAACTTGATCAACAATTGAGGAAAGCCAATTCCTTCAAAAGATGAGCAGGCCCAAGAGCTCGATCAATGAGGTGAAGTTGAAGTTCATATTTGTAGAATTGCAAAGGAAAGCCAATATTAAAAAATGCTGATGATTCCTATATTCATTAGAGTAATTACAAGGGCAGCAGAGAGAGACATCCATTGATTGTGTGTACATCCGTGTGCTGCATTTTTAAAATATGGACCGCGTTTAAAGTTATCTTACTCATTAAAGTTCGGAAAAACGTCATCAAAAATCCTAAACTTTACTTTATGTGGCACATTCATCCCTTTTTTTTTGTCACCAAAAACTCTGAACTTGTGCTCATGTGACACATTTACCTCACATTTTTGTTTCATTAAAAATTCTGAACTTGTACTCATTTAATACACTCATCCCATTTTTTTGTAACACCAAAAAACATGAACTTATCTTAGTTTTTATAGTTTTGGAAAATGTCACCAACAACCCTGAACTTACTCTATGTGACATATTTATCCCAAAAACAAAATTTGTGTCACCTAAAACTCCGAACTTGTACTCGTGTAACACATTTACAGTAATATTTTTTTTGTATCCCCAACAAAACCGAACATGCGCTTGTGTGACACATTTATCTTAAACATATTTTGTGATACCAAAACCCTGAACTTGTATTCTTGTAATATATTTTCCCTACAACTTTCTTTTCTTTTTTGTTTTTGTGACACAAAAAAAAGGTAAACGGGAAATAGAGAAATAGTCTAGTATTTTTTTTGTGGGGTCTGATTGTGATGTTAATCAACAAGAGGAAAGAAGCACGGTGCATGAAAAGGTGGAGGATTGTCCAAATAGGCAAATGCATTGGCCATACTTATAATTATTGTGGATAAATTTGCATATTTGCTTTTAATACACATTTCCATAGTAGCAATTGTCATAAATGGTAGAATTGCACTTTTTTTTCATTGATGAATATCCAAATTTTAAGGAAATATGACTGCCTACCTTAGAATTTTGAGTAATACTATGGACATGACAATTCGATGATATCCGATATAATTTATTAGATGTACAAATTCATGCAAAAAAGCACATGCTTAGACATAAATGGTACGAATGCAACTAAAACTCAAAGAGGGTTAATCTTTGTTAAACTCGTGCTACTTTTCTAGTATATACTTAAATACCCACTTATTGAATTAGACGCAGTTGCATTGTTGATCAAACACATTGATCTTGAATTATTTTCAAGAGGTACATGGAAGATTAAATCTATCCACCTTACCGTCCAACTATTGAAACTCATGAAATCAAATGGGGGACATGGAAATGGAGTTAGTACCTGCTAAAATATGGAAACAATTGATGGTTTTAGCTTTGCTAATATGGCACTTGCTCTGTAGCGCTAATTTAAACGATGGATTATGTTTAATGAGACTAAAATATGGACCCATGTGTTATATAACATTAATGATGAAGGATATCATGCACACAGTTGTTTGAGTCCGAGATGACTGCAGAGTTCATATGATTATTTCATGTATTCGATGCATGCATTTCGCATCCGTATGAACTTGGGTTCCTGTTTTCAATTGACATACCTTTATAATAGGTGGTTTTAAAGAAATGTTCCATGTAACAAAAATTTGTTTCAAAGTTACACAATAATTAAGGGAAGCTCACTCCCTACACCGAGCTCTTATACAACTTTAAATGTAATAATTGAAAGTGAATCTGCTCACCCTGAAGTAGACTCTATGTTCTCTTCCTCTATCTATCGATTACAAGATGAAGTTTGCTTTGCAAATTTGAGAACATGGCACCGTATATAACATGTACACACTTCCCTTGTCTTCACCTATGGTGATTCCAAACTACTTCTCCTTCCTTGATTTTGTTCTCGATCCAGCTCTTCAATTGTATTCCAGAGCAGAGTAAGACAACACGATCTGCAATTAGTGAGTGATGGAAAGTTAGACCGATTATCGAAATCGTGCACGGGAATGATATTTAGTTAGACTAAGACAAAAATAGTTAAGCTGAAAATTTATTATTTTCGGAAATTCATACACTCTAGGAAGAAGTAGTTGCGAATAGATCATTTTGGTAAATCATTGATCCAACTTTTCAGGGTTACAGCGTCCGGTGATGCATCTCTTGCTGAAATCCATAGTGTTTCTATGTACTTATCAATAGGTTTCTTGAGGAAATGACTACAATGGTTTATGTGAAGACTTCACCATTTGACAATAGAGAGAGTCGTATATAAGAAGAGTGTTAATATCGTGGCTTGAGACGAATTAGATTTCGATGCTTGGAGTATCACAAGAGGAGCTGTATAAATAGGAAAAGAATTGGCCATTCTCATTATTGGTGGATACACCTGTATATTTTGCATTCAATATATTGCCATACCAAGAAATACGATAAATGGTAGGTTAGGTAGGAATTGTATAATCCACTTATGTGCCAATGCATATCCTATAAGTTTTACTTGACCTTTATAGAAAATCAATATATCCTAGTATTATGCATTCTGTCATTGTTAACTAGATTCAGTGGATCATCTTTTCTTTGGTTGTCCTATTACCTCCCGTCTTGCGGTTGTTTGGGCGCCCAATTGTCAATTAGATTGGAGAAACGGTCCCTAGTTGGACACTCTGCTTTGGGCGACTAATAATATCTCGAGCACCCACTTTCATCATTGCATTACGAGGTTCACCCTTGGTGCTATGTGCCATATCATTTGGAAAGCCCGGAACAACATCTTGTTTAGGAGTTGTGACCTCTTTCTCCTGGCAATGGAATTTAAGTTAGGCAGGATGGTCAAAGATAAGGCAAAGACCTTTTAGCATGTTATTGATACTTCTAGGAATAGATGGGTACAACGCAATTGGGATATTGATGTATCTATTTTTTTTTTATGATTTTACCTGCTTTGGCTCCTTTTTGCTTGATAAGCTTGTTGTAAAGCTCTTTGATCTTCTCTAAGACCCATGGTACTCTTTCATTTAGTATATTCTATTAAGTGAAAGTATTTTGTGGTATCAGGTTTCTCTCTCTTGTTTATTTAGCTTTAAACATCAATACCGTTACTTACTTTACCCAAAAAAAAAAACTCAAATTGCTGATGATTTTACTTGACGAAAATCGTAGATGAGGCAATTTGACGATCGATATTCATTACTGTTTTTGGATGCGCCGATAAAATGCCAACGTACTTGACCATTGGGTTACTTACACATGCATATTTTGCATTCAATATATTGCCATTCCAAGAAATACAATAAATGGTAGGTTAGGTAGGAATTGTATAATCCATTGATGTGTCCCTACACATCCTGTCATTTTCACTTGACTTTTATAGAAAAATTTGCTTCATGATTTTTTAAAATGTATTGTTAAGATAATTTTATTCAATATAATTTAGTTTGAACTAAATTTTTTAAAACCTTTTTTAAAATATTTCATCTTCCAGTCATCAATGAGGCAAGCTCGACCTCACCGAATCTAGCAAGTCTCATGTTTAGCGACCTTGGGCAAGCTCAACCTCCCCACCAAATCCGGCAAAGTCGATTGGTACCTTGTGCCTTTAGACTTGACCTCTCGAGCTTGCCCGAGGTGAGGATCGAGCCTCGCCAACCAAGGGCGAGCTTGAGCTCATCTACCTCAACGAGACCCGAGCTCGTTAATTTGGTGAGGTCTTAGCTTCCTTGGATTCTAGTGAACTCATCTCTCGCCTCTTAGTTAGCGATTGGATGAGAAAGAGGAAAAAAAAAACAATCAAATTTTATTTTTTAAAAATTTTAAATAATAAGAACATCAAAATTTTCATGGTCTAATAATGACTTGTTAATAACACTTAAAACTAATTAGGAACCCATTTAAGACCCATGAAATTAGTAAGTGACTCATTTAAGACCCATTTAATCTCTTAACCTAATCCATTTATGACTCATATTATTAAATACGAGTTAAAATATGGATGTTTGACCCACTTTGCCACCTCTAGTATCCATGATCAATTCACATGGAAATTACATTTGCCATATTTAATAGCTATCTTTTAAAGAATATATCGACTCATACATGAATTCATATATAGTTCAATTTATAAATATTACCCTTGTTATGGCTATATTAATTAACTTTGAAATGCATTAGTTTATAATAGCAAAAGACGCAAAGAAATAAAAGTAAACAATCACAAGCTTGTTGCCTGCTCTTCATTCAAATTTAACAAAAATCAATATATTCCTATCTACATGCAAAGCAATTTTGTTCTATTTATATTATAAAGTAAGGAAATATTCAAGAGATTTTTTATTAGTCACACGGAATATTATATTATTGAAGGACATAATGATATAATTGTATTTCTCAAATTATATTTATCTTGTTCGGGAAATATTAAATGCAAAGGTCATTTTTTTCTGTCTCGCACACATAAGTTTAATCTAATTGTGAAAAACAAATTCTCATACAATAAGAAGAGAGCTTGCTATTGGGATAATTACTTGAGATTTTTGTCAATGCAATATATTAAAACAAACTTGTTCTCTTACAATTTTATATCAAATACATGAAACATCGAATCTGTCAACCATTTAACTTGTTCCCATGTTCTCTTCCTCCATGATTTTCTAAGAGTGGAAGGCAGCGCTCACTTTTATAAGACAAGGAATTCCGCGCAGATTATGATGTGGAAACCTATGCAAACGTCTCATCAAGAAAGTCCCAAAGGATATACCTTAGGACACCTTTCTAATGAGAGGTTCCATGTGCATCCAGTCATTGAATTTGGTGGGATTAGCGACTACATCAGACTCGAGTGGACTCTAATGCATCGTTCGACGACAAAGTAGTGCTTTGACAGAGACTTCAATATTGCAAAACTTCTTCTCCGTCCCCTGGCCATCCCATTGTCTTGTTCTATGCTTTAGTAAATGACATTGAAGATGTTATAATCATCATTTGAGAGAGAGAGAGAGAGAGAGAGGAGTCTTCCCAAGGATGCATCATTTTTCTGGTAGACCACTGATCCATTACTTATGTACATGCAAGGTTGGAGCATGTGAAAAATGATTATTGGGTGCAAGTCAAAATAGGTTTTCAAAGAGTCTTGCTTTGAAGCACTTGCCGAACTAGTAACAAAGAAGAAATTCGGTTGCCAAAGGCATGGTGCGGCAAGTATTGAAGGGCTCTATAAATAGGAAAATATTTAGTCATGCTCATTATTATTGTGGATAGACTCACAGGATTTGCATTTAACATATTCCCCGACAAAGAAATATTTTAAACGACAAGGGTTGTTAGAATTGATTTTCTCTAGGAGCGCGGCCATATACATTTCTTCGGTGATTACTTAACTAATTAGGAAATTGAAAATCTGGACTGTTAGTTTGTCGATGATTTTAATGGCTGGAAAGGTTAATGGAAAATTCACGGTGTCAAAGTACCTATTTCATGTTTTCGATAAAACCTTAAACTACATATAAAAATTGTCATTTAGTACTGAAAATTATAGTTCATTATATCAAGCTCACATCTCTTTCTCATGATAATTTAACGTAGTTCCACTTACCATCAATTGGAAGGATCTCCAACAATGGTTAAACTCATTCATTTGGCATATATATTGTCTAATATGTCTCTACATGTAAGAGTTAACAACGAGCTAGTAAACAAGCAAATGCAGAAAAATAATCCATCCAATTAACTATCAGGTAAATATGAGCAGGGATGTGAAAATCATGTTTTCCATATTTAACAACTGTTACTGAACAAAGTAATACCTTTGATTTGAAACGCATTAAAGTTTACAATAACAAAAGAACAATGTATTAACCGAAAAGTCATAAAATTGATTTCAAACTTTGAAACTCATGGTTGCTGCATCTATACCAATGAAAAGGTATATTACAAAGAAGATTGGAAATACCTGAAACTCTTTTTAATCGACTGTTTTAAAATCTAACTTTGATTTTAAGCTTGTATTGATAATTTTAATTGAGCAATGTTGAAGTTTTAATTAACATATTTTTTCGTAGAAAGTTATGTATTCTTTTGATGTACTCCTATTATATGTCTATGTCTGTCTTCATCAATGATAAAATGATTTTACTCAAAAACTGAGTTTTACATGCATGATCCGATTTTAATTCTATTGAAGTTACAGAGGAATGAAATCTGTCTGACTCATGTTAGTTGTCATACATATATTTATATCATTGAAGCACCTAGTAATATTATACATTTAACATAATATTTATTGCACTCGTAATATATCAAATGCAACCTTTTTTTATTTCAAGCTTACACACATATATTTGATCATAATGTATAAAACATACTAATCTTTTGTACAATAAGAAGAGAGCTTCCTACTATTATTTTGAAATTATGTTATAGAGTAACGAAAATATTTATGATTCATTGTAGTTGTCATGCAGATTCTTATATTATTGAAATATTTTAAAAAATTAAATATATCCTATTAGTAAAATATGGAATGCAACTCACTTTATTTCAATCTCACAGACATATATCCGATCTCAATGTATAAAATGAACTGACCTTCCGTACGATAAGAAGAGAACTTCCTACTATTATGTTGAGATATTTGTCAATACACTTTAATTGGGAAGAAGAAACTTATTTTGAATAAAATAAAAAAAATCACGTGGGCTTTTATTTTTTCATTCGGAAAAATAATTCAAATGGACAGAGACTTCACCATTGCAAGAATTTTTCGGTCCCTCACCATCTTATTGCCTCACACTATTATTCAGATAGAAGAAAGATAGGATATCAAAATTATCAATTGAGAGAGAGATCTTACCTAGGATGAAGCATTCTTCTGGTAAATCGTTAATCTAATACTTATTTACGTGCAAGATTGGAGTTTGTGAGACATGATCATCGAATGTGTTTCAAAAGAGTTCTTCGAAGCAAGAGTGAGATATGATGCATGATGTTGTGCTTCGTAGGCATCGACCATTAGGGTCTTGCTTTGAAGCATTTGAAAGGCTAGTACTAAAGAAGAAGGAATTCAATTGGCTAAGGCATGGACCACCAACAGCTTTATAATTAGGTAAATATAACTACTTAGGCATACACATAATTGTTGTGGATACACTTGCATAATGTGCATTTTTTTTTTATAACCGAGGTGTCCAGGTCAGCTTGCGCGCACCTCAAATACTCATTGGGGGAGACTAGCACAGCAACCTACCACCATGGCCCCCCACTTAAATCACAGGCACTTTCCCGGGAAATCGAACCAAAGACCTCAACGGAGTCCAAGTTCGTTCTAACCAACTAGGCTATCTATAGGTAGGCACAATTTGCATTTAATACAATCCTATACGAAGAAATATTATCAATGATCGATTTTGCTAGAATTGATTTTCTCTAGAAGAACAACCAAGTACACCCTAATATGATTACTTAATATTTGAGAAAATTAAAATCCAGAATGTCGGATTGTCTATGGTTATGATGAATGAAAACATCGATGGTCATTTCGTGATAACATAAGACATATTACATGTGTTTGATAAAACCTTGAAATACGTAAATAGTCCAATATTTATTTGTGAAAGTTATACTTTGTTTTGATGGGCTGATATTTCTTTCTCATTATAAATTGAAGTAGTTGCAATCACCACCGATTGAAAAGATCTCCAAGGATGGTTGAACTCATTCATCTGCCATTCATATTGTATAGTATGTCTCTATATAAGACAATTAACATTATCAGAGCAAGCAAAGATGTAAAATAATAAATTTGTCTATATAATTAGCTACTAGTATCCATGACTAGTTGCATATGGAAATTAAATTTCCCATATCTAACAACTATCTTTTAAAGCAACCCTTTCATGAATGGATATACAGTTCTGCCAATAAATATTACCCTTAATAAGGAGCTACAACTATATTAATTAAGTTTGTCTATCTTTATAATTAACTCGTAAAGAATCACAATAATTAAAATGATGATTGTAACATCATTGAACGCATTGCGGTTAGAATTACCATTACTTATATATTTGAAAATCAACTTTTTGCATAACATTGAATCAAGCTCTCTCTCACACACATAATATTCAAAATTAATCAGTTCTCATACAATTTTACATTAGGTACATGAATCGACCATATAACTTGTTCTCATGTTCTCTTCCTCTATGATTTAAGAGGGAGAACTACTACTGCTTACAACCATGAGACATGGAATTACATCCAGACAACGGCATGGAAACCTAGGCAGAGCCCCCACTCTCCAACCACTGGAGGATGTAGCTTGTGCCATCTTCTTGGATTCTCGGCCTCATTTGCATTCAACTACGGAGGATGGTAGGTATAAAGACTCATCAAATTATATTGGAGTCTAGGACATTGTCCAGCAATAAAGCAATGTTTCAAATGGATAGAGAGTTTCCCGCTACAATAATTTTCTTCAATCCCCCCGGTGGGGGGATTTTTCTTGCTATCATTGTTATAAAGGAATATAGGATATCGGGATTATCATATGAGTGATGGAGGAATCTTATCGAGGATGAAGCATTCTTTGTCGTAAATCATTGATCCAACACTACATGCAAAGTTGAAGCATGTCAAACATGATCGTCGGATGCATGTCGAAAGAGTTAGTCAAAGACGCTAGTGAGATATGATGTTTTGATATTGTGTTTTGCAGGCATCGTTTGCCAAGGTTTTGCTTAGAAGCACAAAAAGGCAGCAAACTACTCCGGCCATCCCTCAAGTACAAGCGGTGTTCCATGGCAGCGATGAGGTCACCGTTGTGGCGACGGTGGTCTCAATTGAACAGTGTCGTCCAACTGCTCAGCAAAATGCCGCAGAGAAGAGAGAGAAAGAGAGAGGGGAGGGACGCACGTGTGCACGGTGCATGCAGGCCGGTTCACAGGGGAGGAAGACCGAACCGATCCGGTCAGACCATCTGTTTCGTGCGATTGGACCGGTTGGTTCGTTGGCAGGTTCAGAATTTAATTTGAAATTTATAGTTTATTATATCAAGCTCACATCTCTTTCTCATGATAATTTAACGTAGTTCTACTTACCATCAATTGGAAGGATCTCCAACAATGATTAAACTCATTCATTTGGCATATATATTGTCTAATATGTCTCTACATGTAAGAATTAACAACGAGCTAGTAAACAAGCAAACGCAGAAAAATAATCCATCCAATGAACTATCAGATCAATGCGAGCAGGGATGTGAAAATCATGTTTTCCATATTTAACAACTGTTCTTTCAAAAAATATGCAACTCTTATATGAATAGCTCTACCATTTTACGGAACAAAGTAATACCTTTGATTCGAAACGCATTAAAGTTTATAGTAACAAAAGAACCATGTATTAACCAAAAAGTCATAAAATTGATTTCAAACGTTGAAACTCATGGTTGCTGCATCTATACCAATGAAAAGGTATATATTACAAAGAAGATTGGAAATACCTGAAATTTTCATGCAGGATTAACCAGTACAAAATGTCAAAAACATCTCTCCTCAAGCCAGATCTTGATGTCAATCAAGCACATTAAACAAAAGAAGTGTATTGCTGAAAATAATCACCCGAGAGCAGCCCTACAGTTTGAAGCCCTAGTTAGAGCCGCGTTGAGAGCACTATGCACATCCACTCCAACTTGTGCTTCAGCATTTTCCAAGTCGGTGGAGGCTGAGTTCACCTTCTGGGTGAACTCGGCGAGCCCCTTCTGGACCAGGCTCACATCAATTCAATCAATCGGCACAGCCTCAACAGCAACTATATCTGCATATGAGTTTGCATGGATGAATGCAAAACCACTACTGACAAAGTTCTTCGTCACGTCATTTCCATCATGGACCAACATTAGTCCAGGTTTTAGTTCTGCAATAGTTGGCACATGTCCAGGAAGAACACCAAGTTGCCCTGTTGTTGCTGGCACTATGACCATGTCCACCTGGAAAAAAAGGAGGAAGGGAGCTTATTCGCAACCATGTCCCTATTCGGAGCGTTTATGTGTGTGGCAGCAACAAAAGCTTTGTTGATCCAACTAGTGCTTTCATTTCGCGCTTCAAAAATGCATTAACAAATCCCAGCAAAGCAATATGATGTGCACAGTATTCATAGTTAGTTAAATTTATCATCCGAGAACCCTAAATTAGAAGCTATCTCTCTCCCCGGATAATCCCTACTTGGGTTGCCACTCCAAGCTTCATGTCATTATTTTCCTCAGTGAGATGTCATGAGATTGAGCAGATTCAATGACTATGACCATGACCTCTCAAAGAATGGGCAACAGAGAAGATAAAGTGGTCCATCTTTGCAGATCATGTTTAGTAGCAGGTTTAATTAGTCACCACAAGACAAGCAATGGGAAAAAAAAACCAATATCACAGAAAATAAGTTGTTCTAAGGGCGCAGACTGACCAAAATAAAAATGGAAACAACCATCAAGTCTGTCACAATCATGAGAAACCCATGAAGTCCCTAGAACTCTAAAAAGTTAAGTGCTAATGGCTTGTCCTCAGCATTAACTTTGGATTATTCAACTTAGGATGAGCATTAACTTTATATATATGACAATGTGTTTGGTGAATTTGATCAGGCCGGAAGAGAGAGGATTTTAGAAGTGAAAGGGATTGACGCGGTGAACAATATGTTCTCATGTAGTTTCTAAAATCCCTATAACTCCATCCTGTGGAGGGATAGGGATGGATTTAGTGGATAAACAGAACTTCTTTTCTTGCTCACTTATAACCTTATATTATCCCTATTCCTAAATAAGTATAAGGACAGTCAGGTCACAATGCATTTGTTTCTATTCTTTTCCCTTACTAGCCTCCAAAAAATTAATATTAAAATCAGTCCATCTCCCTTCTGTACTCTTCACTAGAAAAATTTCTAATCACCTCTACCAATTACAAAGAAAGTGAAGAAATAATTCATTGATTGTTCAGAGATGAGTGATATTATACCTGCTCAGAAACAATGGAACGAAGGACATGCAAACAACTCCTGAATGATAAGGCTGAATTAGAAACCACCAAACGAGCAATGGCACATGGATGCTTTTAGAAAAAAATAGGGGAAAAAAAGGATTTTCCTCACCACCACAACTATTCGCGTTGCTTGTGTATTAATTTTTCAGTTCAAACACTTTGTCTCTCACTCACCATTTTCATCACTTATTCTCATAGGATCTTTACAAGCTATATGAGAATCAATGGATTGGAAAGAGATGACATATTTCTATGGAAACGGAGTAAATCAAGGGTTTTCACAGTAAAATACTTCTGCAGTAGCTCAATGTTTGTCTAATCATGATGCTCATTCACCTCGCCCAGCAACTACTTATATTACAAAATCAAAAAACAAAATGCAGCTTACTAGTCACAAAAGCCAATACTTAGGACAAATTGGACCATAAGTATCAAATATGACATCTAGATGAATCCTTGGTTTGGGCCAAAGAATTGATATCACTCATATTTTCCCTAGAAGGCAATCAAAAGTTACTTTCATTGTTTCATACTATGTGGGGACACATTCTCACTCTGTGCTCCTCCAAGAAAGGAGTAGATTTTTGAAAAGGGAGATCATTGTGCATGAAGAGGAAACTGCTGTTCATCTTCTCTAACATTGCCCTTGGATGTGCTGATTTTATAACTACACAATATTCTGGAATGGATTGGGTCACAGAAAGTTAGGTAAAGCAAGAGATTTAAATCAGTGTCCCCTCCGCAATAGAGAAAGTCTGTCTTGTTGGACCTCCCAGTATGATCACTATGTTCAGAAGAAACCAATACATGGGCTTTTGAATGAAAAAGTGCTTCTACTAACTTCTCAAGACGGATGGTTTAGTACTTTAATGCTTTTGGTATACTTGAAAAAATATTAATGGATGTCAATGCTTTGCCAGATATAGGAGATTCTCTCTCTAGTAAATGAGCCCTTTTTCTGGGCTTGATCTCTACTTTTATACCGGTTACATTCTTTAGCACCTCCGAAGTCAATTTTCCTTTCACTTTGCTCTTAGCAAACAAGAAACTGAATGGAACAAGGATCAGCATGGAAAGCGATGCACAAAAACCACCATAGAGGAAGAAATCAGAACTAAATAAGAAAAACCACCATTTCTAATCAAGTCTCCAGCCACATGATAGGTGTTCAATCTAAGATCATATCTTGAGTTTGTTTACCCTAGACCACAATGGGAAGTTCTTCAGTAGCGTGGAAAAAATTTCGACTCGATTAATTTACTAAATCGCTCCGTAATGCAAGCTCCCAATGCATAACTCTAAGCACGCGAAATCATCTACTTCTAATTCACAGACCATCTAATCATATTGCTCCAAGCGAATGAAGGATATAAAACCTTCCAAAAGCACATGTAAATTGCGGCGGCGATTCAATTCGCTAAACACAAAGGCAAGCAATCCGCCGTCGAAAAAAATGCATCTAATCATAACGAATACCGCCGTCGAACTGACACCGGAAACTCTAGCCATCTACGATCCCGCAATCCGTGCGCGCACAACTAACCCACAATCAACAACAACAAAGCGGGACAAACAGAAATGGCGACGGATTCAGGTGAAAAACGAAATCGAGGATCGATCGGGAGACCGATTTCCTTTTGGAACAACTCCGAGGCATACGGGAGGACGAAATTGACCTTGAGCTTGGACGGAATCGCAGACGGAGAAGGGGGGCCTTGGTTGCATGAAGGAGAGAGGGGTTTTGGGCGGGTCGATGTTGGGAACCACCTTCTTCCACGCCTCCACGAACGCAGGGTCCGCCGTCTCCGCCGCCGGGAGATCCGTGGAGAAGGGACGGGAGGCGGCCCTACTGGCGGAAGAGGTCAGGACGGGCCGGGGGAGGACCTTCGCGGCTTAACGGAATATGGCGGAGGAAGGTCGGAGTTCGCTCGGCTCTCGCAGGGTCGGAGAAGCAGAAGAAGAGGAAGAAGAGGAAGAAGAAGTGCAATTACCGAGTGGGGGAGAGGACAGAAAGACTGAAAGGTCACAGTTTGGGCACAACTTAGAAAAAGTAGTCCCCCTACTCTTGTCAAATATCCAATTATGCCCTTACGTTTTCATTTGTGTTCACTCTCATCCCCATACTCTTTTAAATGTTTACTATTTGGTCCTTTTTCCGTAAGTCTGACCCCGGATCTCCGGCTGATCTGGGCCGTCCAGCCAACTCGTCTTGCGATGGTACCGCCGGCGTGTGGTTCCATTTCTCTACCGTCAATTAGGTTTATGACGACACATCAACAATTAACTACTAACAAGTATAATTGACAAAATCGAACTAAATAAAAGTTTCGGGATTAAATTGATATTTAAAAATCTTTTGATTGAACTCCGATGGTCCTCCTTCAAGCTATATTAAATCAAGGTGTTTTCATAGAGAAGAACTTTGCAAATCCTTGATATTCAATGCCGAATCATAGGACCCTATCTCACTTCATGCGTGAACTACTTATATTCAACAAGCCCAACCATATAGGCCAATAATATGAAAGCGAATTCTTCATCGGGCCGAAGAAGAAATGTTGCTCGTATTTTCCCTAGAAGTGAACTCGGGGGAGCATTCTCTGCAGAAAACATAACACTCGGCTAATCAAATTTTACATGGCCCTTGGATATGCTGATTCTACAAAAGTCTTAAGATTCTATGCAGATCAATAGGGTCTTGAAAGTTTAGGTAGAGTAAGATAGTTATAACTAGGTGTGAGCAAAAACAGGATGGCTAGGTTCCAGACCTGGACCCTTTACCCGATCCTATTATAATTGGTTCCTCTTTTCTAGACTATATACCCAACCTTGTTTGCATTGGACTATGTTCCTAACCATGTTTTCAGGGTGGGCAGTCCGGTTGCACACCCCTAGTTATAACAATGGCCCTTTCAGTTGCTGGACCTCTCTCTATCGTGTCACTAGTTTCGAAAGCAAAGACTAAAGGGATTTCCATGGGAAGGGTGTCTCGATTAGTATTGTCATTTGAAACTTAAAAACTTTGGTATACTCCAAAATTAATCTGGATTCAAGGTGCATCCATTTATATCTCCAGTTTGACTTTGCTCTTACTGAACAGCCGAGAGAACAAAGATCGGCATGTCGTGATGGCACAAACTCAAACATGAAAGGGAAAGCTAGAACCACAGAAAAGAATCACTCTTAGTCGATTCTTCATCCTAATGACACATGTTCAGTTCAGAAGCGGAACTCCAGTAGTCGAGCCTTTAGCCGAAAAGAGAGATTTACAATTTTGAGGTAAAAACTTCAACGTAGCTCGACATATCCAGTATAATTGCTTGTCCTAGACCACAATAGTACTTCGACGGGAAGAAAGCAATTCCAAGTTGATTACTTGCACAGAATCATTCTACACTAATAATGCATTCAGAAAGCATGACCGTCAGCATCAAAAACACTACGCATGCGACAAGCTTCTACGTGGAACAAACACTAGGAACTCAACCATGTACAACCCCGCAATGACCCGCACACAACTTATCTACGATCAACAAGCGAAGAAAGTGCAGCAAAGAGAAATGATCAAGAATTCAGCTGATTACCTCCTTTGTGGAATAACTTCGAGTTGTAAGGAAGGACGAAATGGACGGTGAGCGTGGATGGGATCGTGGACGGCGTGGGAGGCCTTGGTTGCATGAACAAAGAAGGGGATTTGGGTGGGTCGATGTTGGGGACCACCTTCTTCTACCCTTCCACGAGCACTGTGTCCGCCGTCTGCGCCGTCGAGACATTCACGGAGAATGGCCAGGAGGAGGCCCTGGTGGCGACGACGGACGTTGGGACGGACCGGTGGAGCAGATTCGTCGCTCGTTGGAGCATGGAGTATTTTCCGCAGAGACAGTGAGCCTGAGCGAGTCGAAGTGTTTCAGCTTTGGCCATTGACATGGTTGTTCATACGACTTTAGTAAATTCAAACATGAAATAGAGACAATGCGAACAATTTCTCTCGTGCGGGGTTCGTGTGGCTCGCCATTGGCCGATGGGTCTCGAGGTGAGGTTTCACTTGGTTTGACGCTCCGTGATTAGACCATGTTAATTGAGAAAATATGTCAATCGAGTGATTCGAGAAGTAATAGCTTCAGAGAGATGAAGAGATGAAAGGAAAAAGGGAGAGACATATAGAAAGGTATTGGGTCTTTAACGACACTAATAAATAGAAATTTGAGGGAACGTCGTCTTTTGATTTTTAAATCTGTCGTATTGATTCCAATTGGTTCTTAAATTATGTCAATTTCTTTCTTAAACTTTTACAATTTATCAATACAACCCTTCTGATCAATTTTGACTAAATATCGCCAACATGGTAGTCCAATCAATATCAAATGTCATATATGAAATGACCATCGCTAATGTGGATAATTTCTTCTTTTTTTCCCTTTTTTCTTATTTTTCTTTTCAATGGTGACCTATCTTAGGCAATGGCCGGTGAGTTTTAAAAAAAATTGCAAGAAATATCCACATCAATATTAGTGGTACCACATCGAACAGTCGATGTTCATTCGAGTAATTGCTATCAAAATTGTCTAAAGTGGCTACTGTCAAAAAGCTTATGACTAAATTGATATAATTGAAGAGTTTATAACTAAATTGGTGTCCGTACAATAAGTCAAGGGCATTTTTTTGTTGTTTTTTTTTTCCAAAATTTGACGGGATTATATATGAGCACTAACTTAAGATTGATGATTTTCATTAAAAAAAATGAAAAGAGTTCGGGCTAGAATTTGGACTTGACCTAAATTTGGTGCCTTTTGAAAAAAGCAGACCTATAAAATTAGATAGCTCTCTTCTATTTTGTATAAGTTAAACATTGATTATACTTAGATGGAGCTTATATTTGCGAGATAGAGGAAAAAAATTAATTAGTTTTAAAGCACTAATTATAACTGATATGATCAGAAAAAATTAAATATAGTGTTATATGGTGACTAGATGTTGCAATGAAAAATATTGTGGGCTAAATAAATTATAATTCATTGATGATTTTGATTACTCTTAACATAAAACTGAAATTTGAAATTTAATTTGCAGATGGAATATATTCTATGAAGAAAGAAGCATGCACAACACACACTACAAACAAATATTTTTGAAAAAAAAAATAGCATAGGGATATAACAAGAAGATTTGGAAAAATACATGCTCAAACAAAGAGTGTACAACGTGGTTATCTATAAATTAACTCTAAAGATAGATCTATATCTCCAGATTTTTTACTATTATATACTAATGCGGTTCAAAGCTAATGTATCCTCTTTTTATGGGTAATATTTAATATCGAAACAATATTATACATTCACATAAAAGTCGCTTGTTTTCTTTAAAAGGCAATCATTGCATATGCAAAACGTAGTTTTCGTGTGAATGATAAGCTTAACAGTTGATCGAGATCTTTTTAATCCGGTATTTATGGCTAAGAGTTGCAATTCGTTAATATCGTAGTTGCAATAGATACTTTCAATACAGTGAAATTGCCATCAATTTTACCCAATAAATAACGGATGGTCTGGCGTAGTTTAAGATTTTACCACACGCGTGTAATAGATACTTTATATACAGTGAAATTACCTTCGATCTTCCCATCCATCACAATGACCGACAACCTAATGGTCTATTTTCCCAAATAGTTAAGTAATCATGAGTGAGTGTGCCTGGTCATGCTTCTAGAGTTGTAAGTGAAGCAGAAACACTTCGCATGCAACAAGCTTCTCCGTGCAACTAACACTAGGAACTCAACCATGTACAACCCCGCAATGACCCGTACACAATTGATCTACGATCAACAAGCGAAGAAAGTGCAGCAAAGAGAAATGATCAAGAATTCAGCTGATTACCTCCTTTGTGGAATAACTTCGAGTTGTAAGGAAGGACGAAATGGACGGTGAGCGTGGACATGATCGTGGACGGTGTGGGAGGCCTTGGTTGCATGAACAAAGAAGAAAATTTAGGAGGATCGATGTTGGCGACCACCTTCTTCCATCCTTCCATGAGCGATGTGTCCGCCGTCTACGCCGCCGGGACATCCGCGTAGAATGGCCAAGAGGAGGCCCTGGTGGCGGCAGCGGACAACGTCGGGCAGATCGGTGGAGCAGATCCGTCGCTCGCCGGAGCATGGAGTATTTTCCGAAGAGACAGTGAGCCTGAGCGAGTCGAAGTGTTTCAGCTTTGGTCGTTCACATGCTTGTTCATACGACTTTAGTAAATTCGAACATGAAACAGAGACAATGCGAACAATTTCTCTCGTGCGAGGTTCGTGCGACTCGCTAATGGAAGATGGGTCTCAAGGTCAGGTTTCACTTGGTTTGATGCTCCGTGATTAGACCATGTTAATTGAGAAAATATGTTAATCGAGTGATTCGAGAAGTAATAGCTTCAGAGAGATGAAGAGATGAAAGGAAAAAGGTAGAGACATATAGAGAGGTATTGGGTCTTTAACGACACTAATAAACAGAAATTTGAAGGAACATCGTCTTTTGATTTCTAAATCTGTCGTATTGGTTCCAATTGGTTCTTAAATTATGTCAATTTCTTTCTTAAACTTTTACGATTTATCAATACAACCCTTCTGATCAATTTTGACTAAATATCGCCAACATGGTAGTCCAATCAATATCAAACGTCATATATGAAATGACCATCGCTAATGTGGATAATTTTCTTAATTTTTTTCCTTTTTTTCTTATTTTTCTTTTCAATGGTGACCAATCTTAGGCAATGGCCGGTGAGTTTTTAAGAAATTGCAAGAAATATCCACGTCAATATCAATGGTACCACATCGGACAGTCGATATTCATTCCAGTAATTGCTATAAAAATTGTCTAAAGTGGCTACTGTCAAAAAGCTTATGACTAAATCGATATAATTCAAGAGTTTATAACTAAATTGGTGTCCGTACAATAAGTCAGGGGCATTTTTTTGTTGTTTTTACCAAAATTCGACGGGATTATATATGAGCACTAACTTAAGATTAATGATTTTTATAATAGAAAAAATGAAAAGAGTTCAGGCTAGAATTTGGACCCGGTCTAAATTTGGTGCCTTTTGAAAAAAGCAGACCTATAAAATTAGATAGCTCTCTTCTATTTTGTATAAGTGAAATGCTGATTATACTTAGATGGAGCTTATATATGCGAGATAGAGGAAAAAAATTAATTAGTTTTAAAGCACTAATTATTACTGATATGATCAGAAAAAAATTAAATATAGTATTATATGGTGCCTACAAGTTGCAATGAAAAATATTGTGGGCCATAAGTTACAACTCGGTGATGATTTTAATTACTCTTAACATAAAACTGAAATTTGAAATTTGATTTGCAGTTGTAATATATTCTATAAAGCAAGAAGCATGCACAATACACACTACAAACAATTATTTTTGAAAAAAAATTAGCATAGGCATATAACAAGAAGATTTGGAAAAATACATGATCAAACGAAGAGTGTACAACGTGGTTATCTATTAATTAACTCTAAAGATAGATCTATATCTCTAGATTTTTTACTATTATAGACTAATGCGGTTCAAAGCTAATGTATCTTCTTTTTATGGGTAATATTTAATATCGAAATGGTATTATCCATTCACATGAAAGTAGCATGTTTTCTTTAAAAGGTGTTCGTTGCATATGCAAAACGTAGTTTTCGCGTGAATGATAAGCTTAATAGTTGATCGAGATCTTTTTAATCCGGTATTTATCGCTAAGAGTTGTAATTCGTTAATATCGTAGTTGCAATAGATACTTTCAATACAATGAAATTGCCATCAATGTTACCCAATAAAAAGCGGATGATCTGCGTAGTTTAAGATTTTATCACATGCGTGTAATAGATACTTTATATACGGTGAAATTACCTTCGATCTTCCCATCCATCACAATGACCGACATCCTAATGGTCTATTTTCCCAAATAGTTACGTAATCACGAGTGAGTGTACCTGGTCATGCTTCTAGAGAAAACCAATTATAACAAAACTTGCCGCAGATAATGCTTCTTCTCATGGGAACATGTTAAATGCAAAATCCCACGAGTCTATCCACAACAATAATGAGCATGCCTTGGTATTTACCTATATATAGGGCCCTTCATCTCTTGGTACTCCAGGCATTAGCCAAAGGAATTTCTTTTTCTTTCTTACCAATCCTTCATGTGCTTCAACGCAAGACCCCAGTTAGGGATGCTCACGATCATGTCTCGCATGCTCCGACCTTGCGTATGAATAAGCATCGGATCAATGATCTACCAAAAGGAATGCTTCATCTGAGAGAAATCAGAAGAAATGACGAGGAGGATGAAAAGACAGAGAAGTAGAATATAGAGATTGAGATGAAAAGCTTCATCTGAAAGTCTATGTATTGATTCACTCATTTAGACTCTTATACACTTGAATTAGGAGACAGTTATCTGTTTACAACCAACTAAACAATTGTGTAACAAGATCAATAACCGAATACTAGTTATTGCCAGCTAATGTATACATGATTGCTATTGTATAAGAGCTATGCTATACAACGACTCTGTATTCCTTCAGCTCTTCAAACTTTGATCGTAGAACTCTTCAGCTTGATTACTTTTGGATGTTGTGGATGTTGAGTTAACCACTACTGCTGGTGATTTCACTGCTGTCTCTATAACTTTAACATTATCCATGGTAAGATCTCTCTCTCTCTCTCTCTCTCTCTCTCAAATGATGATTCTGATATCCTGGATTTCTTTCTTCTGAAAGTAACTTTTGAAAGTAACTTTTGATTGCCTTCTAGGGAAAATATGAGTGATATCAATTCTTTGGCCCAAACCAAGGATTCATCTAGATGTCATATTTGATAGTTATGGTCCAATTTGTCCTAAGTATTGACTTTTGTGACTAGTAAGCTGCATTTTGTTTTTTGATTTTGTAATATAAGTAGTTGCCGGGTGAGGTGAATGAGCATCATGATTAGACAAACATTGAGCTACTGCAGAAGTATTTTACTGTGAAAACCCTTGATTTACTCCGTTTCCATAGAAATATGTCATCTCTTTCCAATCCATTGATTCTCGTATAGCTTGTAAAGATCCTATGAGAATAAGTGATGAAAATGGTGAGTGAGAGAAAGTGTTTGAACTGAAAAATTAATACACAAGCAACACGAATAGTTGTGGTGGTGAGGAAATTCCTTTTTTTTCCCCTATTTTTTTTTCTAAAAGCATCCATGTGTCGTTGCTTGTTTGGTGGTTTCTAATTCAGCCTTATCGTTCAAGAGTTGTTTGCATGTCCTTCGTTCCATTGTTTCTGAGCAGGTATAATATCACTCATCTCTGAACAATCAATGAATTATTTCTTCACTTTCTTTGTATTTGGTAGAGGTGATTAGAAATTTTCTAGTGAAGAGTACAGAAGGGAGATGGACTGATTTTAATATTAATTTTTTGGAGGCTAGTAAGGGAAAAGAATAGAAACAAATGCATTGTTACCTGACTGTCCTTATACTTATTTAGGAATAGAGATAATATAAGGTTATATGTGAGCAAGAAAAAAAGTTATGTTTATCCACTAAATCCATCCCTGTCCCCCCACAGGATGGAGTTATAGGGATTTAAGAAACTACATGAGAACATATTGTTCACCGCGTCAATCCCTTTCACTTCTAAAATCCTCTCTCTTCCCGCCTGATCAAATCCACCAAACACATTGTCATATATATATATAGATCTTCTCCGGGTTCTATACGCTCATCTTAAGTTGAATAATCCCCGAAGTTAAATGCTGAGGACAAGCCATTAGCACGTAACTTTTTAGAGTTCTAGGGACTTCATGGGTTTCTCATGATTGTGACAGACTTGATGGTTGTTTCCATTTTTATTTTGGTCAGTCTGCGCCCTTAGAACAACTTATTTTCTGTGATATTGGTTTTTTTTTCCCATTGCTTGTCTTGTGGTGACTAATTAAACCTGCTACTGAACATGATCTGCAAAGATGGACCACCTTATCTTCTCTGTTGCCCATTCTTTGAGAGGTCATGGTCATAGTCATTGAATCTGCTCAATCTCATGACATCTCACTGAGGAAAATAATGACATGAAGCTTGGAGTGGCAACCCAAGTAGGGATTATCCGGGGAGAGAGATAGCTTCTAATTTAGGGTTCTCGGATGACAAATTTAACTAACTATGAATACTGTGCACATCATATTGCGTCGCTGGGATTTGTTAATGCATTTTTGAAGCGCAAAATGAAAGCACTAGTTGGATCAACAAAGCTTTAGTTGCTGCCACACACATAAACGCTCCTAACAGGGACATGGTTGCGAATAAGCTCCCTTCCTCCTTTTTTTCCAGGTGGACATGGTCATAGTGCCAGCAACAACAGGGTAACTTGGTGTTCTTCCTGGACATGCGCCAACTATTGCAGAACTAAAACCTGGACTAATGTTGGTCCATGATGGAAATGACGTGACGAAGTACTTTGTCAGCAGTGGTTTTGCATTCATCCATGCAAACTCATATGCAGATATAGTTGCTGTTGAGGCTGTGCCAATTGATCGAATTGATGCGAGCCTGGTCCAGAAGGGTATCACCGAGTTCACCCAGAAGGTGAACTCAGCCTCCACCAACTTAGAAAAGGCTGAACCACAAATTGGAGTTGATGTGCATAGTGCTCTCAATGTGGCTCTAACTGGTTAGGCCTTCAAACCGTAGGGCTGCTCTCGGGTGATTATTTTCAGTGTTAGAATTTGCGGAAGCGTGTGTAGTTGATGTGTGTGTGTGAGGAAGCAAGGGAGTGAAAGGGAATGCAACTTATATTAGTTTGTAATTGTACAAAGGAGGGAGGTAGTTGGACTTGCTCTAGAATTACCATTTGAGAGACTCCTAACTCCTATTTATAGGAGTCCATAAGTTCTAGAGTATTCTACAACCTAGAACAATCTAGCAACTAAGGAAATGTCTAGACAATTCTACATATCTCTAGGATCTTTCAATATTGTTCTAGTAAGAGCACAACCTAGAAAAATCTAGAAATTGGATCAATCTTCTAACAAGAGCAAATCCTAGAGTATTCTAGAAATTGGATCATTCTTCTCAACACTCCTCCTTGATCCAATTTCGTGATACTCCAAGCATACTTCGCAACGTGTCGAACTTGGCCGATGATAATGCTTTTGTAAATATGTCCGCGACTTGGTCTTCTGTCTTGCAATACTTCATTTCGATCTCTCTGTTACTTTGCACTTCACGAATGAAGTGATATTTGATGTCAATGTGTTTAGTTCTTCCGTGGAAGACCGGATTCTTTGATATAGCAATTGCGGACTTATTGTCGCAAAGTATTGGAGTTGGTTCCATCTGAGCTTCTCCAATGTCTTCTATAATTCTTCGAAGCCATAGTGCGTGACTGGTGGTCGCAGCAGCAGCTACATATTCAGCTTTTGCAGTAGACTGTGCCACTGAGTCTTGTTTTTTAGATGCCCATGAAAATATTCCAGAACCCAGTGTGAACGCATACCCAGTAGTACTCCTCCTGTCATCAGTTGATCCTTGGGTCTTGACGTAGAGCGTTGGCTTGCTCATACTCCTCCTGAATCCTTGCTTGATGAAGTATTCATCTATTCTGCTATACCAAGCTCGTGGTGCTTGCTTTAATCCATATAGCGCCTTTTTAAGCTTTAGAACTTTATCTTCTTGACCTTTGACGGTAAAGCCTTGTGGTTGTTCCACATATATTTCCTCTTGAAGATATCCATTTAAAAATGCCGACTTTACGTCTAGTTGATAGATTTTCCACTCTTTTTGTGCTGCTAAGGCGATGAGCATACGAATAGTATCAAGGCGAGCAACAGGAGCGAAAGTTTCGGTATAGTCAATACCTGGTTGTTGTAAGTATCCTTTCGCCACAAGCCTTGCCTTGTACTTATGGATTGATCCTTCTGCATTGAGCTTTGTCTTGTAGACCCATTTGACGCCGATGACTTCTTTGTCTTCGGGGCGATTGACGAGCTCCCAAGTTTCATTATTCTCGATCATCTTGATCTCTTCCTCCATTGCTTTAATCCAAGCTGCTTCCTTAGCAGCCTCTTCATAGTTTTCTGGTTCTAGTGTAGCAAAGTTGCATGTTTCATAAATCTGTCTAAGGGATTTTACTTTTTGTGCTGAAGACTCTGGAGTAGATTCTTCTTGCGTTGCTCTTGGAGAGATTAGTGGAGTTGCGCCTTGAGTAGTGGAATCTGTTACTTGTCCTTCTTCTTGTATTGTTGACTCATCTTGTGAAGATGGTGTGTCCGGCAAGGTGACATATTTTTTCTCGATCTTTTCCTCCTCCCAGTTCCAGGCTGCATTTTCGTCAAACTCAACGTCTCTACTAATCATGAGCTTCTTAGTCCCGAGGTTGTAAACCCGATAGCCTTTTGATTGGTCACTATAGCCTAGAAAAATTCCTTTTTCCGTCTTGTCGTCAAGCTTACTCCTTTTTTGTGTAGGGATGTAGACGTAGCATATACAACCAAATACTCTGAGATGCTTCGCCGAAGGCTTCTGTCCACTCCATGCTTCAACTGGAGTTTTATTTTGAACGGCTCTAGTTGGACATCTATTTAGAAGGTATACGGCTGTGTAGACTGCTTCTGCCCAGAACGTATTGGGAAGGTTTTTATCTTTTAGCATAGACCTTGCCATTTCCATGACGGTTCTATTCTTTCTCTCTGCTACTCCATTTTGTTCTGGGGCGTAGCCAACAGTTAGTTGATGATGAATGCCTTCATCTTCACAAAATTTATTGAACTCATTGGAGTTGTACTCAGTACCCCTGTCGCTTCTTAGGACTTTAATTTTACGGCCACTTTGATTCTCGACGTGGTTCTTGAATTTCTTGAAAATTGAGAATACCTCCGATCTTTCTCGAAGAAAATATACCTACGTCATTCTTGTATAATCATCGATAAATAGGATGAAATATTTATTCTGGCTGGCAGTTGGAGTTCTCATTGGACCACACACATCTGTGTGAACTAACTCCAAAGGCTTCTTAGCTCTCCATGAACCTTCAGATGGGAAGGACTGTCTTTGTTGTTTTCCAAGGAGGCAGCCTTCACAAACATCTGAAGTTTCTGAAATAGCTGGAAAGTCTCTCATCATATTTTTCTGATGGAGAACTTTTAGTCCAGCAAAATTGAAGTGGCCAAATCTTCGATGCCATAGCCATGAATCATCAAGTTAAGCTTTCATGGCTATATCTTTCACGTATTTCCATCGTATAGGAAAATTCTTATTCTCCATCTTAACGACGGCAATGATATTTTTATATTTATCATAAATAATGCGGGCATCTTTTCTGAAGTATAGAGAATACCCACTTTGTATCATTTGGCCCACACTCAAGAGATTTTGCGTAAGACTGGGGACTAAATATACATTATGAATATATTTTGGGCCTTTATTTGTTTCAACAGCAATAGTTCCTTTTCCTTTCACATCTACCAAGTCACCATTGCCCAATTTTACTTGAGATTTCACCGACTTATCAATATCGGTGAATATATTTTCGTCCCCCGTCATATGGTTGCTACACCCACTATCAACATACCAAGTATCAATTTTCTTATCATTTGCCGCTTGGCCTGCGTAGAATATATTATCACTCATTTCTTTTTCTTCAACATAGTTAGCCTGACTATTCATCTTTGAGCGGCAATCTTTTTCTACGTGGCCATATCTTTTACAAAAGCGGCATTGAGGCTTATGTTTAAACCAACAATCCTTCTCCAAATGATTTGTTTTCTTGCAAACGCCACAAGGTGGATACTTTTCCTTTTGTGTGGTTTCTCCTCCTTTTTTATTTTTCCATAGACTCCTTCCACCATTTTTGGATTGATGAGACCGTATATTTACTTTAGACTGAAAGGCATTTTCCATTGAGTCTTCGTCTTGTGCCATCAGTCTTTTCTCATGTGCTTCTAGAGAGCCAATTAATTCACTTATTGACAGGGTTGTCAAATCTTTACTTTCTTCAATAGTTGTGACGATCGGATTATACTTTTTAGTAAGCGTCACCAATATTTTTTCAACAACCCTTTGATCAGTAATATTATCTCCATAGGCTCTCATTTGATTAACTAATTCCTTTAATTTGCCGCAATATTCTTGAACGGTCTCATTACTTTTCATTTTAGAATTCTCAAAGGCTCTTCTCAAAGTTTGAAGGCGAATAATGCGTACCTTTTCTGATCCTTGAAATTCTTCTCGAAGTGTCTCCCAAGCTCCTTTTGCGGTCTTTGTCCCAAGTATTCTCGGAAATACTGTTTCCGAGAGTGCTTGCTGAATAAAATATAAAGCCTTTGCATCCTTCTGTAGTTGATCCTTTGGAACACTTGCACCTTCTTGCGGAGCCTCATAACCATTCTCGACAATGTCCCATAAGTCTTGGGCCATCAAGAATGTAGTCATCTTGATGCTCCAAAAATCATAGTTATTCCCATCAAAGATAGGAATAGGAAATGATGATGAGGTTGAGCTGGCCATAGTTTAGTTATGGGAAAATTGGGTGGATAGTTTTAGGAACGGATGGTTCAGACAAACGCCCGATACCAACCAAAGAACGTGGCTCTGATACCACTGTTAGAATTTGCGGAAGCGTGTGTAGTTGATGTGTGTGTGTGAGGAAGCAAGGGAGTGAAAGGGAATGCAACTTATATTAGTTTGTAATTGTACAAAGGAGGGAGGTAGTTGGACTTGCTCTAGAATTACCATTTGAGAGACTCCTAACTCCTATTTATAGGAGTCCATAAGTTCTAGAGTATTCTACAACCTAGAACAATCTAGCAACTAAGGAAATGTCTAGACAATTCTACATATCTCTAGGATCTTTCAATATTGTTCTAGTAAGAGCACAACCTAGAAAAATCTAGAAATTGGATCAATCTTCTAACAAGAGCAAATCCTAGAGTATTCTATAAATTGGATCATTCTTCTCAACATTCAGCAATACGCTTCTTTTGTTTAATGTGCTTGATTGACATCAAGATCTGGCTTGACCAGAGATGTTTCTGGCATTTTGTACTGGTTAATCCTGCATGAAAATTCCTTTGAAATAATCCTCAAGTAAATTGTTTGTTGGCTTTCGGAGTTTAGGAAAGGGCATTTCTGAGTCTCTCTCTCTCTCTTTCTCGATCGAGAGGGCATGCACATGCAAGCGCAAAAACTAGCGCTCGGACTTAAGGACAGGTGCATACGCACTTCGCACAAACGCATCCAGAACTCTCGCCTATATTAACTAAGAGATGCAGTCATTATGTGTTTCTGATGGTCAAAGCATGTCAACTAGGATTTCATGAATGTTAAGACAGAAGCTCTTTTACACCACTATGAATCCAATGCTGTAAGAGGATCCTCTTTTGCCTTTGCTGCATAAGCGGCAGTGGTACGGTAAAAGTTCCAGCTGTTGTTGTGATCTTCGTTTCATGTTCCCTCGTACTCATTTGCGATGACAACCAACTTCTTTTTTATGTAAAGTGGCTCTGGCTCTACAGTTGATTCTCCTGACGGCCTTCCTGTAATTTGGTAATGAGGAAGAAATCATGGAAAGATTTCTCAGAATTGCAATATCACAGCCATCTTGGAATATAAGTACGTTCCACTTCCTTCCGTCTTGAGTGCCATATTACATTGTGCAACTCCTTCCAACCTTCTTTTCATACCTCCAAGCCCCTGGTCATGAGACATCTTTCCATTTTTGGGATGCATCTAACTCCTGAACCAGATTTAGCTGCCTTGCCTTTACCTTTAATTAAAGTGATTTGCCTGAATTTCATTGAAAGCCTTTACTTTTTCAAAGCCAATAAGAGTTGTCCATGTCAAGTGCTTTGCAAGCTGCTAAAAAAGTCAGTTTTAGTGTCGTGTAGATTTTGGACTACAATTTGCTTTGTTTGATTTAATACATTCACTCTTGAGAAATTCCCCATCTCATTTGGGTTCTATTGACTGCTGGTATTGGTTGTATGAGCATGTTCGTGTAAGAGATGCAAATTCAGGAAATTGCTGCTTTGAAGGTGCAAGAATAAGTGATGAAAAAGGTGAAAGAGAGATTGGCTTTTGGACAGAAATATCTAATGCAAAAGAAACGATTGCTGCAATCGGTGATTAAATAAATTGCAACAGCAGTCCATGTCTTGGTGGTATGAGCATGTTTGTGTAAGAGATCCAAATTCAGGAAACTGCTGCTTTTAAGTTGCAAATATTAGTGACGAAAAAGGTGAAAGAGAGATTAGCTTTTGGTCAGAAATATCTGTACAAAAGAAATGATTGCTGCAATCAGTGATGAATAGAAATTGCA
Organism: Melaleuca alternifolia; assembly: GCA_019926035.1. Taxonomy (NCBI): domain Eukaryota; kingdom Viridiplantae; phylum Streptophyta; class Magnoliopsida; order Myrtales; family Myrtaceae; genus Melaleuca; species Melaleuca alternifolia. Next base: position 1,334,892 of record JAGKPW010002368.1, on the reverse strand, counting down.
ACAGTAGTACAGGTTATTATGCTTTAGTTATTGATGGATTAAAACTAGCTGAAGTGGATTTATTCTGATGTTATTCTCTGATAATGTCAACCTTGTGCAATTCTAATGAGCCATAGAAGTCATATTCCTGGAGTAACTGTTCCACTTCTACTCTAAATAGCTATGAAATATTCCCTTATTCCATAAATATCTTGAACTCAGTACAAGTTGGTCCACTGAGAGCTATGAAAAATTATAATCCTATCTTTCTCTAATAATGTCAACCTTGGGCAATTCTAATGAACCATAGAAGTCATATTCCTGGAGTAACTGTTCCACTTCTACTCTAAATAGCTACGAAATATTCCCTTATTCCATAAATATCTTGAACTCAGTACAACTTGGTCCACTGAGAGCTATGAAAAATTATAATCCTATCTTTCTCTCTATTCTTTATCTAGCGTAGAGTAATCCCTAAGCTATAGCCCAAGTCTACAAGCTGTTAGCAGTTTTGATGTCTAATTTCTGGTGACCTCATGGGTTTCCTATGGTTGTGACGGACTCGGTAGTTGATTCCAGATTTCTTTTGGTTAGTTAAAATCCTTTACAAGAATTTATTTTCTGTGATATCGATATGTTTCTCCCCGTTGATTATAGTTACTACTTCAAACCTGACACTGTTCGTGCTCTGCAAAGATAAACCTTATGTTCTCTTGTCTAATTCTTTGATTGGTCATGCTCATTTAATCTGCTTTCGATCCCATGACATGTTAATGCTACTGAGGAGAATGGAGATTGGAAGCTCAGAGTGGCAATACAAGTAGGGATAATCGAAGGAGTGTGATAGCTACTTTTATTTTGGAGTACTAGGAGGAACGAATTCGATTTACGATGCTACATATATCTTGTAATCTTGCTGCAAGCGTTTAATGCATTTGTTGAGCACAAAATTAAAGTACTACTTGGATCAACAAAGCTTCTGTTACTGTCGTGGGCGTGAACATGCTAGCCTTGCTTTTGCTGTTGTGGATAATCTCCCTTTCCTCTCTTTTAGGTGGACATGGTCATAGTACCAGCGACAACAGGACAACTTGGTGTTCTGCCTGGGCATGTGGCCAGTATTGCAGAACTAAGACCTGGAGTTATGTCGGTGCACGATGGAAATGAAGTGACAAAGTACTTTGTTAGCAGTGGCTTTGCATTCGTCCATGCAAACTCATATGCTGATATCATTGCTGTTGAGGCAGTGCCGCTTGATCGAATTGATGCAAACCTGGTCCAGAAGGGGCTTGCTGACTTCACCCAAAAGGTGAACTCGGCCTCCACGGACTTGGAAAAAGCCGAAGCACCAATGGGAGTGGACGTGCATAGTGCTCTCAACTCAGCTCTAACCGGCTAGGCCTTCCAACCCTGTGGCATTTCTTGGTTGGCCATTCTCAGCATCACCTGTCTTCTTTTCTTTAATGCGCTTGATTGACATCTAGAACTGATGTGAGAAGAGATGTCGCCGACCTCTGTGCTGGTTGATCCTGCACAGTAATTTCTCGATAAAATAATCCTAAACTGAAATTCTTTCGGCTTTCTGAATGGAAAAATGGACATTTTTAAGCTCTCTCTCTCTCTCTCTCTCTCTCTCACGCAAGCAAGCAAGCAATAGTACTTTATGTTGAGTGATGTAAAACAGTAGCAAGGGAGATGCTGGTTTCTTATGATTGAAGGATGTCAACTAAGAAATGAGACAGAACTCTTTACACCCTTGGTCATCAAATTCTAGTAGGAGGATGGTCCGGTTTCATTGTTTTACCAGTCAGCGAACAGAGAAAATTGAGTGAGAGTTGGAAGTGATCTTTATTTAAGTATAAAAAAACTTTTCCTGGGTTACATGAGATGTAACTTTTGATCTTTTATCTTAGTTGACAGGTTAAAGGAACTAAATTTCACGAATTCTTTCCAGTTGCCGGATCACTTCAAATGAATTCCTTAATCCGGAGAGCTCCTACTGTCTTTTCTCGCTTCCGCTTGATGTGGCCCAACATCCTCTTCGCTCAGCTCAGTTAAGATTCCACACTCCGTTCCTCTCTTCCTCCACGGTACTGTCATCAGCACACACTATTTCTCTATGCCTGCCTTTTCCTTCTCTCTATCATCTTGAAGAAGCTCATCATCCTCGCCCTGCAGGCAATAGGCTAGTGCGAATAACTTATTTAACCATGTTTTCCTAGCTCTCTCTCTCTCCTAGTTCTAGATTTCCAACTGGCCCTGCAATCATTCTTGGCAATTCCGTTGCCAAACGCTTTCTTGCCGCTGGATTCCCCATGCTTCCTCTTATTTTGCAGTTGTTGGTTGCTAGAGTACATGCCTAAATCCCTCTCCTTTCGACCTTTCACTTTCGGTGAAGTCACGTCTTGAATGACAGAACCAGGGCCTGACTGACATGCTTTCCATATCTTTTCTCCTCCATTCTTCTGTCAACTCCAGAGACCTTGCTCGGGGAAGTCGACTGCCCTTGGTTTCGATTCAGCAGTTCCTCATCCGGCGCTCTAAAGTTTCCTCTTTCTTCTGTATTCCCCTTCTTTTCCTTCTCATTACCGAGAGAGACAGCTTTTTGAGCATTCACTCAATCGAACTTAGTTGCTGCTTTGCCTTTCTTCTGTATTCCCCTTCTTTTCCTTCTCATTACCGAGAGAGACAGCTTTTTGAGCATTCACTCCATCGAACTTAGTTGCTGCTTTTGCCTTTCTCCTGCAACCGTTCATCATCATTTTCATCCCTGCGTACTGTTTCTTCCGTTTCCCTCGATCCTCCGCTCTCCAACACGTTAAAGCTTCCTCCTTTCTCCATCTTCCCACTATTTCCAATGTCATCACCGGACGGACAGTCAATCTCTACATTAAATCGATCAACATTCGACACTTCTTCCTCTTTTTCCTCCTCCGCATCATCCTGCAACCATTCATTATCCCACAAAACTCTATTTTCCACGGCCTCTTTCCTCCTCGCATCATCAATCGCAAGCTTCTTATTGTTCTTCCTTGCACCACATAAATTGCTCGATTCACCTTTGTCCTCGTGTTTTCTTTTTTTACTTCTCTCCAGATTTTCCTTACGCTCAATCCCCAACACATAATCTTACGAGCTTGAAGAGCTCAAGCTTTCCAACCCGTAGGCAACAAAATTTTCATCACTACTGTCATCAGTCTCAGTAAAGCTCTCGGATGTAGAGGTAAAAAAATCTGAGCTAAGATCAGCCTCAGGATCTCGGGTCACTGATGGAGTGTTCTTCTGGAACACATTCTGCGCACAACCACCATCCTTGGACCAAAAACTTCTGGCCTTTCCCTCACTCTGTTCGTGAAAACTTCTCACTTCACCACAGTTTATCAAGTCCTCATCAGACTGAAAATCACTAATCTCCTCTTTTTCAGGGTCACCAACGACAATATTCTTATCTTTACAAGAAACCTAGTCAGGCTCGAACCTGCGCGCTGTCTGAAGTATGTGGTGGCAGGATTCTTCTTCTTCCTCCTCAACACTTCCACTCACCGAAATAACTTCGTCACTGCCTTCTCCAACGTTGGATATGATGATAAACTCATGGCCATAATTGATGCCTCCGACTCCCAAACCACCACCGATCTCCACCCCCGAACTGCCTTTCCTTCTTCCGGGCTCCGCATTGGAGAAACATCCGGTGAAGGAATCTTCTTTCTTCATTTGAGCTCTGGTTCTCGCTGCTACGGGAGAGTGAAAAGCCATGAGAGAGAGAGAGAGAGAGAGAGAGAGAGAGAGAGAGAGAGAGAGGAAAACTAGAGAAAAACAGCTGAGACTAGATGAGAGGGAATGTGTAGCGATGAACAAACACCAATTAGTCAGAGCAATAGAGGAGAGATAATCAAAGGGAGCTCTAGCCAGAATCTTTCCCTTCTTGGCTACAAATTATTTTCAAACTGTTTTTAAGGTTATAATGAAGTTTCTCCTCCTTTTGCCCTTGGGATGTTTTTCTATTGATTTGGGTGCGCATGATGGCAATTTTATCCAGAAATCTAATTCTGGATAGAATTAGATTTTTTTTTTATTCTGTTCCAAAATGAGTTTCTGAAAAAAGAAACGCCGTTGATACAGTTAAAGAATTTCTATTCCAGAATGAGAAATCTGTTTGATATGGTAAAAAAATTCTGTTTCTATTTTTGATTCTGTTTCTGTTCCATTTAAAGATATTTTTTAATTTTTTACATTGCATGACATTTATTCCATTAAAAATCAAATACTTATTATTTCGCCCAAAAAATTGACAAAATTTTTCACATTTTCTATTGTAATTGAACTCCGAATTCACTTTTGTTGCATAAATCATAGTATATAATAATTCCCAACGAACTAGGAGGAGAAAGGAGAATACCCAATATTGAGGTAAGGCATTTTTCTTATGAGTTTTGCCTAGCCAATCCGCGACCGTATTGGCCAGAGTCAAATTGGGAAATTGATGATATTTACCAGTATTTTTCTAATGTTAGAAATTTAATTTTTCAAGAAAATTTTGGGATTTCCAATTTTTTTAATATTTTATTTTTTAATAATAGAAAGTATGTTTTATGTTTTTGAATTTTTAATACATTTTTTGAATTTTTTTTTTGAATTTTTGAATTATCTGAATTTTTTTGATTTTTTTATTAGTTTATTAATTTTTTTATTTTTAATTCAAAAAATGACTTCGGACCAGATTAGGGTATGTTCGAAGGAGAGGAGGGTGAGAGGAATTTGATTAGGGCAAAAAATGAAGAAAGATTGCATACTTTTTTAAAATTTTTTTTTGAATTTCTGAATCTGAATTTTTTTTGAATTTTTAGGTTTTTTATTATTTTATTAATTTTTTATTTTTAATTCGAAAAAGGAATTCACCTAGTCGGGATATGTTCGAAGGAGAGGAGGGTGAGAGCAATTTGATTAGGGCCAAAAATGAAAAAATATTGCTAAAAGAGAATGGATTCTCAAATAGTGCCCGAGTACTCAATTTTAAACAGTTCTTGCCCTAAAATCAATTTTAGAATAGAATCTATTACAATTTCCTACTAAACAGATTTCTCATCCGGAATGAGTTTTTTTTACTCCAGAACTCATTCTGAATGAGAAATAGGTGCCTCTCATGCGCACTAGCATCTCGTGTTATGGTTATTAAGTTAAATTACGTAGAGCCATGCGACAAGTTCATATACTTATACCGACTTAGACTTTGTCCGACTTATTGCTTGCTATGTTTCGATTGAATTTCAATATGCATGATGATAAAATCAGCATAATTGGTATTAACATAGATCAAATTCCTAAGCCAAGAAGGGAAATAACCAAAATGCAGATATCACCTTTTCTACAGTCAGTATTTTAGTTTTGCGCTTGAGGCTGGTGAAATGGTCCTAAGTCCCAGCAGATGACCCATTTGCTAAGACGGATAAAACAATTAGGGTCGATTTGACAATTTGATCTTGCATAGTTTGAGGATCAGATGAGAATCAAATTCTACATCATTTTATCACATGTGTTTTGACTTGTACATCTGACTCGCGAGGTCAAAGGGAGTTTGAATTGTAGGTAAGGGCCAATTTGTTGAAGAATTGCAAGTCTTAAGGTGTATGCGAATGTATCACTTGGGGTGTTGAGTACCTTTCTTTTGCGCAGTGTGTATCTGTCATCTGCAACTTTGCTTCGTTATTTTGCAATCTTTCATTCTCGATGCCAACTTGACATTGTGATCCGCGAAAGCAGCCTTTAGAACTCTCTAATGGACTAAGTCCGCAGAGTTCGCAGACGATGAATGGATGAGTTTCTTTCTGAATCTTTCATTACATTTTTTCTTTGCACGAAATTTTGGATCACTCCTTCAACATTGGCGAAGTTTGTACAGGCTTTTCCCATGACATGCTGTGTAGCTGACGTTATTTTTGTGTTGATGAATTTCACAGCAGATGAGACAATAAATATAATAGTTAAAAAAGAAGCATGGTGCATAAAAAGATGAATTATATAAATAGGCAATGTGTTGACCATACTCATTAATTATTACCATGGATACATTTGCTTATCTACATTTAATACACGTTTCCATATCAGTAGGTGTCATAAATGGTAGGTCTGGTCAGAACTATCCAATCAAAAAAAAGGGTTGCACATTAATTCATTGATAATTATTCTACACTTTAAGGAAATTTGATTACAGACCTAAAGATTTCTTTATACCACTGTCAACGTGAGAGTTTCAAAAAAAAAAATTGACAAAGTTTCTTAGATGTACTAAAATCATGCTTAAAAGCGCATGCTTCACCTAAGGGGTGCTGCATGTTGCTAAAAGTCATGAAGGGTTAGTATTTGTTAATCTCACGTACAGGAGCACCAACTTAATGAATTAGATGTGTCTTGAAAGCTGAGCAAACTCATTGATCTCGCATCAATATTATAACATGGTATTACGAGTCTAATAGTGTAGACAGTCGTGTTTAACCAAATAATCGCAACCTAATTCTCAGATGATTGACGAATCACACAAACTTCGCACATAATTTAGGTTGTCTATGTTTTACTTCGTATCCATTCTCTTTTATCTATCGAAATTGTATGTACTAAGATCATATAGATTAAGAACCCGCAGAAAATTGTTGTCTTCAATTTAAAAAGGATTAGAAACACCGATTCATGATAAAATATCACAACCCATCTTCTTCCCGAGGCTCTAGCTGTGGCTGTTGGAATAACAAGGATGGCCATGATCTGCTTTTTTTTTCTTAAAAGGACCAAAACAACTACTGTAGAGCTGAAGGTTTGCAATCTAAATGAAACCATACACAATTTTAAACTCAATAGTCAATACCAATGGTTTAAAAGTCCACACTTAAGCAACTGGAGCATGTTGCACATTATGATTACACCGATCATTGCAAATACTTTGATTAGTTGTTGAATTAAGAGAAAATTCACCATCATTTGAATTTGGGTGTTCTTTGGCTGAAATAATTTATGTGGAAGCATAATTACAGTTGCAAATTTATGTGAATCGCTTCATTAGAGTTGAAGATAGAGTTGCATATCGTTGAAGGCACTGTAATTGGTAATAGCATTGCTTAATTTTCTGAAGATTAAACTTTGGTATATAACATCAAGGAAAATTATATCTTTCTCACTTACATAATATTCAAAATGATCCGCTCTCGTACAAAATTACATAAGATACATGAAACGTGGAATTTGTAGACTGTTTTAACTTGTTCCCATCTTCTCTTCCGTTGCCATTTCCTGAGGAGGGAGAACAGTAGCTTGCTACCTTGAGACAAAGGTATTCCAACATGGCTTCGCAGACGATAGCACGGAAACCTGGAATTGCCTCAAGGGTTCTCCCTCCAACATGGCTTCGGCTACGTTTGGCTGTAGAGGATGGCGGGCATAGCTACTCCATCGGACCGGATTGGACGCTATATCGTTCTCCAGCAACTAAGTAGCGCTTCCTATTGACGGAGACTCCGCTCCCGCAAGAGTTCTCTGCCAATTCCCCACCATCTCGGTGCCTCATGCTATCATTCAGAAGAAAGAAATCCAGGATATTAGAATCATCATTCTAGCGAGAGAGAGAGAGAGAGAGAGAGATCTTACCATAGATGAAGCATTCCTTCTGGTAGATCATTGATCCGATGCTTATTCATAAGCAAGGTAGAAGTATGCAAGACATGATCATTTGATGCTGGGTTTTGTGAGCGTCCCTAACTAGGGTCTTGCGTTGAAGCACAAGAAGGATCGAAAAGAAAGAAGAAATTCCTTTGGCTAATGCCTGGAGTACCAAGAGATGAAGGGCTCTATATATAGGTAAATACCAAGGCATGCTCATTATTGTTGTGGATAGACTCGTAGGATTTTGCATTTAACATGTTCCCATGAGAAGAAGCATTATCTATGGCAGGTTTTGTTAAAATTAGTTTTCTCTAGAAGCATGACCAGGCATACACACTCGTGATTACTTAACTTTTTGGGAAAATAGACCATTAAAGGCGCGTATGGCAACGTTTCTGTTCCAAAGTATAATTTTTTTGTATTGCTGCTCCATGGAACAATTTTTGATTAAAATTGAGCATTTGATAAAAGTATTTTTAAGATAAAAAAAGAATAGAAATGCGTTTGGTAAAATTGAACGATGATTTATTTATTTTTTGGTTTTTTCTTCTTTTTCATGGTGTTCGGCGGCGGCAGCGACCGGCGGCCGGCGACCGGGGGTGGGGGGGGGGGGGGGCGGTGGCGGTCAACCGAAGGTTGAATTGCAAGAGAGAGAAAAAAAAAGAAAAAATGTTTTTTTCAAACTGTTCAAAAACAAGAAACAAGTTTATCTTGTTTCTTATTTTTGGTCCAAATGTGTTCCCAGGAATAAAAACCGGATTAAACGAGCAGAAACAATGGAACGAAGGACATGCAAACAACTGGAACGAAGGACATGCAAACAACTCCTGAATGATAAGGCTGAATTAGAAACCATCAAACGAGCAACGGCACATGGATGCTTTTAGAAAAAAATAGGGGAAAAAAAGGATTTTCCTCACCACCACAACTATTCGCGTTGCTTGTGTATTAATTTTTCAGTTCAAACACTTTGTCTCTCACTCACCATTTTCATCACTTATTCTCATAGGATCTTTACAAGCAATATGAGAATCAATGGATTGGAAAGAGATGACATATGTCTATGGAAACAGAGTAAAACAAGGGTTTTCACAGTAAAATACTTCTGCAGTAGCTCAATGTTTGTCTAATCATGATGCTCATCCACCTCGCCCAGCAACTACTTATATTACAAAATCAAAAAACAAAATGCAGCTTACTAGTCACAAAAGCCAATACTTAGGACAAATTGGACCATAACTATCAAATATGACATCTAGATGAATCCTTGGTTTGGGCCAAAGAATTGATATCACTCATATTTTCCCTAGAAGGCAATCAAAAGTTACTTTCATTGCTTCATACTATGTGGGGACACATTCTCACTCTGTGCTCCTCCAAGAAAGGAGTAGATTTTTGAAAAGGGAGATCATCGTGCATGAAGAGGAAACTGCTGTTCATCTTCTCTAACATTGCCCTTGGATGTGCTGATTTTACAACTGCACAATATTCTGGAATGGATTGGGTCACAGAAAGTTAGGTAAAGCATGAGATTTAAATCAGTGTCCCCTCCGCAATAGAGAAAGTCTGTCTTGTTGGACCTCCCAGTATGATCGCTATGTTCAGAAGAAACCAATACATGGGCTTTTGAATGGAAAAGTGCTTCTACTAACTTCTCAGAGACGGATGGTTTAGTACTTTAATGCTTTTGGTATACCTGAAAAAATATTAATGGATGTCAATGCTTTGCCAGATATAGGAGATTCTCTCTCTAGTAAATGAGCCCTTTTTCTGGGCTTGATCTCTACTTTTATACCGGTTACATTCTTTAGCACCTCCGAAGTCAAGTTTCCTTTCACTTTGCTCTTAGCAAACAAGAAACCGAATGGAACAAGGATCAGCATGGAAAGCGATGCACAAAAACCACCATAGAGGAAGAAATCAGAACTAAATAAGAAAAACCACCATTTCTAATCAAGTCTCCAGCCACATGATAGGTGTTCAATCTAAGATCATATCTTGAGTTTGATTACCCTAGACCACAATGGGAAGTTCTTCAGCAGCATGGAAAAAATTTCGACTTGATTACTTTACTAAATCGCTCCATAATGCAAGCTCCCAATGCATAACTCTAAGCACGCGAAATCATCTACTTCTAATTCACAGACCATCTAATCATATTGCTCCAAGCGAATGAAGGATATAAAACCTTCCAAAAGCACGTGTAAATTGCGGCGGCGATTCAACTCCCTAAACACAAATGCAAGCAAACCCTCAACCCAATATACTGCAATCAACGCAAAGAACGCGTTGTAAATAGCATGACCATGGGCATCGGAAACACCACATAACGAATACCGCCGTAGAACTGAAACCGGAAACTCTACTCATCTACGATCACCGCAATCCGCGCGCGCACAACTAACCCACAATCAACAAAGCAAGAAAGCGCGACAAACAGAAATGGCGACGGGTTCAGGTAAAAAACGAAATCGAGGATCGATTGGGAGACGGACCTCCTTTTGGGACAACTCCGAGGCATACGGGAGGACGAAATTGACCTTGAGCTTGGACGGAATCGCAGACGGAGTGGGGGGCCTTGGTTGCATGAAGGAGAGAGGGGTTTTGGGCGGGTCGATGTGGGGAACCACCTTCTTCCACGCCTCCACGAACGCAGGGTCCGCCCTCTCCCGCCGGGAGATCCGTGGAGAAGGGACGGGAGGCGGCCCTCGTGGAGGAAGAGGTCAGGACGGGCCGGCGGAGGAGCTTCGCGGCTTGACGGAATATGGCGGAGGAAGGTCGGAGTTCGCTCGGCTCTCGCAGGGTCGGAGAAGCAGAAGCAGAAGAAGAAGAAGATGAAGATGAAGAAGAAGAGGAAGAAGAAGAGTGATTTGCGAGTGTGTGAGAGGACGGAAAGACTGAAAGGTCACAGTGATTTTCTTTTGGGCACAACTTAGAAAAAGTAGTCCTCCTACTCTTGTCAAATATCCAATTATGCCCTTACGTTTTCATTTGTGTTCACTCTCATCCCCATACTCTTTTAAATGTTTACGATTTGGTCTTTTCTTCGTAAGTCTGACCCCGGATCTCGGGCTGATCTGGGCCGTCCAGCCAACTCGTCTTGCGATGGTACCACCGACGTGTGGTTCCAATTCTCAATCGTCGATTAGGTTTGTGACAACACATTAACAATTATCTACTAACAAGTATAATAGACAGAATCGAATTAGATAGATGTTTCGGGATTCAATTGATATCTAGAAATCTTTTGAAGGAACTTCTATAGTCCTTCTTCAAGTTATATTAAATCCTTTGTATTCAATGCCGAATCATAGGACCCTATCTCACTTCATGCGTGAACTACTTATATTCAACAAGCCCAACCATATAGGCCAATGATATGAAAGAGAATTCTTCATCGGACCGAAGAAGAAATGTTGCTCGTATTTTCCCTAGAAGCGAACTCGGGGGAGCATTCTCTGCAGAAAACATAACACTCGGCTAATCAAATTTTACATGGCCCTTGGATATGCTGATTCTACAAAAGTCTTAAGATTCTGCGCAGATCAATAGGGTCATGAAAGTTTAGGTAGAGTAAGAGAGTTATAACTAGGTTTGAGCAAAAATAGGATGGCTCGGTTCCAGATCTGGACCATGTACCCAACCCTATTATAACCAGTTCCTCTTTTCTAGACATTGTATCCGACTCTATTTGTATTGGACCATATCCCTAATCCTATTTTCAGGGTGGGCTTTACCCGGTCCGGTTGGACACCCCTAGTTATAACAGCGGCCCTTTCAATTGCTGGACCTCTCTCTGTCCTGTCACTAGTTTTGAAAGCAAAGACCCAAAAGGGACTTCCATGGGAAGGGTGTCTCGATTAGTATTGTCATTTGAAACTTAAAAACTTTGGTATACTCCAAAATTAATCTGGATTCAAGGTGCATCCATTTATATCTCCAGTTTGACTTTGCTCTTACTTAACAGCCATGTCGTGATGGCACAAACTCAAACATGAAAGGGAAAGCTAGAACCACAGAAAAGCATCACTCGTAGTCGATTCTTCATCCAAATGACAGATGTTCAGTTCAGAAGCAGAACTCCAGTAGTCGAGTCTTTAGCCGAAAAGAGAGATTTACAATTTTGAGGTAAAAACTTCAACGTAGCATGACATATCCGGTAAAATTGCTTGTCCTAGACCACAATAGCAAGTACTTCGACAGGAAGAAAGCAATTCCAAGTTGATTACTCGCACAGAATCATTCTACACTAACAATGCATTCAGAAAGCATGACTGTCAGCATCTGAAACACTACGCATGCAACAAGCTTCTCCGTGGAACTAACACTAGGAACTCAACCATGTACAACCCCACAATGACCCGCACACAACTGATCTACGATCAACAAGCGAACAAAGTGCAGCAAAGAGAAATGATCAAGAATTCAGCTGATTACCTCCTTTGTGGAATAACTTCGAGTTGTAAGGAAGGACGAAATGGACGGTGAGCGTGAACGGGATCGTGGACGGCGTGGGAGGACTTAATTGCATGAACAAAGAAGGGGATTTGGGTGGGTCGATGTTGGGGACCACCTTCTTCTACCCTTCCACGAGCACTGTGTCCGCCGTCTGTGCCGTCGAGACATTCGCGAAGAATGGCCAGGAGGAGGCCCTGGCGGCGGCAGCGGCGGACGTCGGGACGAACCGGTGGAGCAGATTCGTCGCTTGCTAGAGCATGGAGTATTTTCCGCAGAGACGGTGAGCTTGAGCGAGTCGAAGTGTTTCGGCTTTGGCCGTTGACATGCTTGTTCATACGACTTTAGTAAGTTCGAACATGAAACAAAGACAATGCAAACAATTTCTCTCGTGCAAGGTTCGTGCGGCTCGCCAATGGCCGATGGGTCTCGAGGTCAGGTTTCACTTGGTTTGAGAGGTTAGGTTTCACTTGGTTTGATGCTCCGTGATTAGACCATGTTAATCGAGTGATTCGAGAAGTAATAGCTTCAGAGAGATGAAGAGATGAAAGGAAAAATGTAGAGACATATAGAGAGGTATTGGGTCCTTAACGACACTAATAAACAGAAATTTGAGGGAACATCGTCTTTTGATTTCTAAATCTGTCGTATTGATTCCAATTGGTTCTTAAATTATGTCAATTTCTTTCTTAAACTTTTACGATTTATCAATACAACCCTTCTGATCAATTTTGACTAAATATCGCCAACATGGTTGTCCAATCAATATCAAACGTCATATATGAAATGACCATCGCTAACGTGGATAATTTTCTTAATTTTTTTTCCTTTTTTCTTATTTTTCTTTTCAATGGTGACTTATCTTAGGCAATGGCTGGTGAGTTTTTAAAAAAAATTGCAAGAAATATCCACATCAGTATCGGTGGTACCACATCGAACAATTGATGTTCATTCGAGTAATTGCTATCAAAATTGTCTAAAGTGGCTACTGTCAAAAAGCTTATGACTAAATCGATGTAATTGAAGAATTTATAACTAAATTGGTGTCCATACAATAAGTCAAGGGCATTTTTTTTGTTGTTTTTTCCAAAATTTGACGGGATTATATATGAGCACTAACTTAAGATTGATGATTTTTATAATAATAAAAAAATGAAAAGAGTTCGGGCTAGAATTTGGACCCGGTCTAAATTTGGTGCCTTTTGAAAAAAGCAGACCTATAAAATTAGATAGCTCTCTTCTATTTTGTATAAGTGAAACGCTTATTATACTTATATGGAGCTTATATTTGCGAGATAGAGGAAAAAAATTAATCTGTTTTAAAGCACTAATTATAACTGATATGATCTATAAAATTAAATATAGTGTTATATGGTGACTACATGTTGCAATGAAAAACATTGTGGGCAATAAATTACAACTCATTGATGATTTTTATTACTCTTAACATCAAACTGAAATTTGAAATTTAATTTGCAGATGGAATATATTCTATGAAGCAAGAAGCATCCACAATACACACTACAAACAATTATTTTTGAAAAAAAAATAGCATATGCATATAACAAGAAGATTTGGAAAAATACATGCTCAAACGAAGAGTGTACAACGTGGTTATCTATTAATTAACTCTAAAGATAGATCTATATCTCCAGATTTTTTACTATTATATACGAATGCGGTTCAAAGCTAATGTATCTTCTTTTTATGGGTAATATTTAATATCGAAACAGTATTATCCATTCACATAAAAGTCGCTTGTTTTCTTTAAAAGGCGATCGTTGCAGATGCAAAACGTACTTTTCGCATGAATGATAAGCTTAACAGTTGATCGAGATCTTTTTAATCCGGTATTTATCGCTAAGAGTTGTAATTCGTTAATATCGTAGTTGCAATAGATACTTTCAATACAGTGAAATTGCCATCAATGTTACCCAATAAATAACGGATGATCTGCGTAGTTTAAGATTTTATCACGCACGTGTAATAGATACTTTATATACGGTGAAATTACCTTCGATCTTCCCATCCATCACAATGACCGACAACCTAATGGTCTATTTTCTGAAATAGTTAAGTAATCACGAGAGAGTGTGCCTGGTCATGCTTCTAGAGAAAACCAATTATAACAAAACTTGCCGCAGATAATGCTTCTTCTCATGGGAACATGTTAAATGCAAAATCCCACAAGTCTATCCACAATAATAATGAGCATGCCTTGGTATTTACCTATATATAGAGCCCTTCACCTCTTGGTACTCCAGGCATTAGCCAAATGAATTTCTTCTTCTTTCTTACCGATCCTTCTTGTGCTTCAACGCAAGACCCTAGTTAGGGATGCTCACAATCATGTCTCGCATGCTCCGACCTTGTGTATGAATAAGCATCGGATCAATGATCTACCAGAAGGAATGCTTCATTTTAGAGAAATCAGAAGAAATGATGAGGAAGAAGACGTGAAAGTCGAAGAATAGAGAAGTAGAATATAGAGATTGAGATGAAAAGCTTCATCTAAAAGCCTATGTATTGATTCACTCATTTAGTCTCTTATACACTTGAATTAAGAGACAGTTATCTGTTTACAACTAACTAAACAATTGTGTAACAAGATCAATAACCGAATACTAGTTATTGCCAGCTAATGTATACATGATTGCTGTTGTATAACAGCTTTGCTATACAACGACTCTGTATTTCTTCAGCTCTTCAGACTTTGATCATAGAGCTCTTCAACTTGATTATTTTTGGATGTTGTGGATGGTCAGTTAACCACTACTGCTGGTGATTTCACTGCTCTCTCTATAGCTTTAACATCATCCATGGTAAGATCTCTCTCTCTCTCTCTCTCTCTCTCTCTCTCTCTCTCTCTCTCTCTCAAATGATGATTCTAATATCCTGGATTTCTTTCTTCTGAATGATCGCGTGAGGCTCTCAGATGGCGGAGGATTGGAAGAGAACTTTCGCGCAAGTGGTTTTCTTCAGCTCTCAAATGATTATTACCAATTACGATGCCTTCAACAATATGAAACTCTATCTTCAACTCTAATGAAGCGTTTCACATAAATTTGCAACCGTAATGATGCTTCTACATAAATTATTTCAACCAAAGAACACCCAGATTCAAATGATGCTGAATTTTTTCTTAATTCGACAACAAATCTAAGTTTTTGCAATGATCGAGGTAATCATAATGTGCAACATGCTCCAGTTGCTTAAATGTAAACTTTTAAACATTTGGTATCGAGTTTGAAATTGTGTATGGTTCATTTAGATTGCAAACATTCGGCTCTACAGTAGTTTTTTGGTCCTTCTAAGAAAATATAAGAAGATGCTGGCCATCCTTGCTATTCCAACAGCCACGGCTAGAACCTCGAGAAGAAGATGGGCCTTGATATTTTATCATGAATCAGTGTCTCTAATCCCTTTTTAATTCGAAGACAACAATTTTCTACGGATTCTTATTCTATCTGATCTTAGTACATACAATTCCGGTAGATAAAAAAAATGGATAAGAAGTAGAAAATAGACGACCTAAATTATGTGCAGAGTTTGTGTGATTCGTCAATCATCTGAGAATTAGGTTGCGATTATTTGGTTAAACATGACTGTCTACACTGTTAGACTCGTAATACCATGTTATGATATTGATGCGGGATCAATGAGTTTGATCGGCTTTGCAGAAACGTCTAATTCATTAAGTTGGTGCTCATGTACGTGAGATTAACGAAGACTAACCCTTCATGATTTTTTAGCAACATGTAGCACCCCTTAGGTGAAGCATGCGAGCATGATTTCAGTACATCTAAGAAACTGTGTCAAATATTTTTAAACTCGCACATCGACAGTGATATAAAGAAATCTTTAGGTCCGTAGTCAAATTTCCTTGAAGTCTAGAATAATTATCAATGAATTAATGTGCAACCCTTTTTTTGATTGGAGAGTTCTTACCAGACCTACCATTTATGACACCTACTGATATGGAAATGTGTATTAAATGTAGATAAGCAAGTGTATCCATGGTAATAATGAGTATGGTTAACACATTGCCTATTTATACAATTCTTCCTCTTGTTGTGCACCTTGATTCTTTCTTAACTATTATATTTACAGTCTCATCAGCAAATTTGGAACACCCCAAATAAGAAGAGAGAGAGAGAGAGAGAGAGAGAGAGAGAGAGAGAGCTCATTATTTCAGCTGTAACATTCAATCAATGCAAAAATAATGTCCAGCTACTCAGCATGACATGGGAAAAGCCTGTACAAACTTTGCCAGTTGTGAAGGAGTGATCCAAAACTTCGTGCAAAGAAAAAATGTGACGAAAGATTCAGAAAGAAACTCATCTATTCTTAGTCTACAAACTCTGCGGACTTAGTCCATTAGAGAGTTCTAAAGGCTGCTTCCGCAGATCATAATGCCAGGTCGGCATCATGATTTGTTCGAACGTCTCTCCCTACTCAC
Source organism: Melaleuca alternifolia (assembly GCA_019926035.1). Classification (NCBI taxonomy): domain Eukaryota; kingdom Viridiplantae; phylum Streptophyta; class Magnoliopsida; order Myrtales; family Myrtaceae; genus Melaleuca; species Melaleuca alternifolia. The sequence continues at coordinate 1,318,349 of JAGKPW010002368.1, read as the reverse complement.
TTTCCTATCGAGCAGATCGTAAATATCTGCATCACGAGTATGGCTGTACAAAAACATAGCGAGAGACGATGATGGATCGAGAATGAAAGACTAATACAACAAAGCAACATTGTAGATGACAGATACACAACTGCGCAAAAGAAAGCTGCTCAACACCCCAAGTGATACATCCGCATACACCTTAAGACTTCAATTCCTCAACAGATTGGCCCTTACCTACAATTCAAACTCCCTTCGACCTCGTGAAGTCAGATGTACAAGTCAAAACACATGTGGTAAAATGATGTAAAAGTTGATTCCCATCTGATCCTCCTTGAACTATGCAAGATCAAATTGTCAAATGGACCCTAATTTTTTTATCCGTCTTAGCAAATGGATCATTTGCTGGGACTTAGGACCATTTCACCAGCCTCAAGCGCAAAACTAAAATACTGACTGTAGAAAAGGTAACATCGGCTTTTTGGTTATTTCCCTTCTTGGCTTAGGAATTTGATCTACGTTAATACCGATTATACTGATTTTATCATCATGCATATTGAAATTCAATCGACAACATAGCAAGCGATAAGTCGGACAAAGTCTAAGTCGGTATAAGTATATGAACTTGTCGCATGGCTCTACGTAATCTAACTTAATATCCATAATTCCAATCGAACGTACAGCACGAGATGCTAGATCAATAGAAAAACATCCGAGGGGAAAAAGGAGGAGAAACTTCATTATAACCGTAAACCAGTCTAAAAATAATTTGTAGCCAAGAAACGAAAGATTTTGGCCAGAGCACGCTTTGATTATCTCTCCTCTGTTGCTCTGACTAATTGGTGCCTGTTCATCGCTACACATTCCCTCTCATCTAATCTCAGCTGATTTTCTCTGGTTTTCCTCTCTCTCTCTCTCTCTCTCTCTCTCATGGCTTTTCACTTTCCCGTAGCAGCGAGAACCAGAGCTCAAATGAAGAAAGAAGATTCCTTCACCGGATGTTTCTCCAATGCGGAGCCCGGAAGAAGGAAAGGCAGTTCGGGAGTGGAGATCGGTGGTGGTTTGGGAGTCGGAGGCATCAATTATGGCCATGAGGTCATCATCATATCCGACGATGGAGACGGCAGTGACGAAGTTATTTCGGTGAGTGGAAGTGTTGAGGAGGAAGAAGAAGAATCCTGCCAGCACGTACTTCAGACAGTGCGCAGGTTCGAGCCTGACCAGATTTCTTGTAAAGATAAGAATATTGTCGGTGGTCACTCTGAAAAAAAGGAGATCAGAGATTTTCAGTCTGGCGATGACTTGATAAAGTGTGGTGAAGTGAGAAGTTTTCGTGAACAGAGTGAGGGAAAGGCCGGAAGTTTTTGGTCCAATGATGGTGGTTGTGCGCAGAATGTGTTCCAGAAGAACACTCCATCAGTGACCCGAGATCCTGAGGCTGATCTTAGCTCAGATTTTTTTACCTCTACGTCCGAGAGCTTTACTGAGACTGATGACAACAATGATGAAATTTTGTTGCCTACGGGTTGGAAAGCTTGAGCTCTTCGAGCTCGGAAGATTATGTGTTGGGGAGTGAGCGTAAGGAAAATCTGGAGAGAAGGAAAAAAAGAAAACACGAGGACAAAGGCGAATCGAGCAATTTATGTGGTGCAAGGAAGAACAGTAAGAAGCTTGCCATTGATGATGCGGGGAGGAAAGAGGCTGTGGAAAATAGAGAATTGTGGGATAATGAATGGTTGCAGGATGATGTGGAGGAGGAGAAAGACGAAGAAGGGTCGAATGTTGATCGATTTAATGTAGAAATTGACCGTCTGTCCGATGATGACATTGGAAATATTGGGAAGATGGAGAAAGGAGGAAGCTTTAACGTGTTGGAGCGCGGAGGATCGAGGGAAACGGAAGAAACAGTACGCAGGGATGAAGATGATGATGAACGGTTGCAGGAGAAAGGCAAAGCAGCAACTAAGTTCGATGGAGTGAATGCTCAAAAAGCTCTCTCTCTCGGTAACGAGAAGGAAAAGAAGGGGGATACAGAAGAAGGAAACTTTAGAGCGCCGGATGAGGAACGGCTGAATCAAAGCCGAGGGCAGTCGACTTCCCCGAGCAAGGTCGCTGGAGTTGACAGAAGAATGGAGGAGAAAAGATATGGAAAGCATATCCAGTCAGGCCCTGGTTTTGTCATTCAAGACGCGACTTCATCGAAAGTGAAAGGTCGAAAAGAGAGGGATTTGGGCATGTCCTGTAGCAGCCAACAACTGCAAAATAAGAGGAAGCATGGGGGTTCCAGCGGCAAGAAAGCGTTTGCCAATGGAATTGCCAAGAATGATTGCAGGGCCAGTTGGAAATCTAGAACTAGGAGAGAGGGAGCTAGAAAAACATGGTTAAATAAGTTATTCGCAATAGCCTATTGCCTGCAGGGCGAGGATGATGAGCATCTTCAAGATGATAGAGAGAAGGAAAAGGCGGGCAGAGAGAAATAGTGTGTTGATGACAGTACCGTGGAGGAAGAGAGGAACGGAGCGTGGAATCTTGACTGAGCTGAGCGAAGAGGGTGTTGGGACACATCAAGAGGAAGCGAGAAAAGATAGTAGGAGCACTCCGGATTGAGGAATTCATTTGGAGTGATCCTGCAACTGGAAAGAATTCTAATATTTCAAATGTCTTGCTGCCAAGTTCAGGAGACAATTAGGATCGATCCAAAGGAAGCTGTGGAGGAAACAGCAAGCAGGACAGAGCTACGATATGCGCCTCTGCTTCCCGTGAAGTTTTCCTGCATCGATGAGGAACGGGCACTAAAATCTGAAGCAGAGAAGGAGACGTGCAGGATGTGGGGGCGACATGGAAATTTATCTTAGGGCTAGTGGAAATTGGATAAACACATTGAGTTAGGCCGTATCAGGGATTACACACAGTGAATCAAATCTCTAAAGTTGCATCAGGGAGCTGAGTTATGGTAGATATGGACAGGGCAACATATAGAATGAGGCTGCGTCACATTGTGGTCAAAGAAGTCCATTGGCATCTTAGCCTCAATTCCAACAGTCTACCGTCCGTCATGTCAAGTCGACAGCGTTAAATTAATCAAGTGAAATCACTAAGATAGTTTGTTCAACGATAAAGATTATTCAATTTTCTATGAAATAGCGAGTTCGATTCGGACAGTGAGCAAACTTTAGCTTGTGTTCCATTGCTCATATGCAAGCTCCAGCAATCTCGAATCTTCAAGTCGAAGGTAGCACGGAATTATTATGACAGTCGTAGGACCTTTATGGTATTGCCTAGAGGGGATTGTTAGCACTCGTCACCCCGCCCTGCCTGTTTTTCATTAACAAAAAGAAAATTTGAAGATGCTTTTAATAATGAAAACCAGTCACATAACTAGTTAAGTTTAATCGGTCAAAATTGAATCACCCCAGACCCAATGCATGACACAAACAAATCCGAATGAACTTTCGGAGTATATGATTTAGTTTCGTAGCTTTTATTCATGAAGTAAGGATGCTCAATCATTGAGGCAAAACCAAACGATTCAGGGTAAGGTCAAACGAAGATCGTGAAATTTTAGTTCCTTTAACCTGTCAATTAAGATAAAAGATCAAAAGTTACATCTCAGGTAACCCAGGAAAAGTTTTTTTTATACTTAAATAAAGATCACTACCAACTCTCACTCACTTTATTTTCTCTGTTCGCTGACTGGTAAAACAATGAAACCGGACCATTTTCCTACTAGAATTTGATGACCAAGGGTGTAAAGAGTTCTGTCTCATTTCTTAGTTGACATCCTTCAATCATAAGAAACCAGCATCTCCCTTGCTAGTGAGATATGATGTTTTGATATTGTGTTTTGTAGGCATCGTTCGCCGGGGTCTTGCTTAGAAGCACAGGAAGGCCGCAAACTACTCCGGCCATCCCTCAAGTACAAGCGGTGGTCGATGGCAGCGGCGAGGTGACCATTGAGGCGACGGTTGTCTCAGTTGAACAGCGTCGTCCAACTACTCTGTAGAATGCCGCAGAGAAGAGAGAGAAAGAGAGATGGGAGGGACTCGCGCGTGTGCACGGCGCATGCGGGCCGGTTCGTAGGGGAGGAAGACCAAACCGATCCGGTCAGACCATCCGTTTCACGCTGTTGGACCGATTGGTCCACTGGCAGGTTCAGAATTTAATTAAAAAATAATTATATAATTATATAATAATTTAAAATTATAAAAATTATAAAATAAATCAGGAAAATTATTAAAAATTCAGAAAAGTTTCCTAATGCCAGAATTACACATTTTTGGGCCCCAAACGTTATTTATAAATTTTTGAGAGTCCAAAATACTTTCGTAAAAATTCTTGAACCGTATGGAAATTATAGAAATTTCCAATAAAATTCCCGAGGCCAATAAATTGCGAACGCGGTCCACCCAATCACACGGTAGATTCTCGGGACGACTGAAGTACGGTTGTTATAGAAAGTTAGACCAATAATCCAAATCGCGCGCGGGAACGACATTTAGTCGGACTAAGACAAAAATAGTTAAGCTGAAAATTTATTACTTTTGGAAATTCATACCCTCAAGGAAGAAGTAGTTGCGAATAGATCGTTTTGGTAAATCATTGACCCGACTTTTCAGGATTACAACATCCGGTGATGCATCTCTTGCTGAAATCCAAAGTGTTTACGTACATATCCATAGGTTTCTTGAGGAAATGACTACAATGGTTGATGGGAAGATTTCACCATTTGACAATGGAGAGAATCGTATATAAGAAGAGTGTTAATATCATGGCTTGAGAAGAATTAAACTTTGATGCTTGGAGTATCACAAGATAAGAGCTGTATAAATAGGAAAAGAATTTGCCATTGTCATTATTGGTGGATACACCAGTATATTTTGCATTCACTACAAAAAAACAAGGATTTAGCCACGAAAATTAGCGACGAAAACTTATTCGTCGCTAATTTCCGACAAAATTTGTGACGAAAAACATAATTCGTCGCAAATTTGCGACAAAAATTAATTCGTCGCTAATTAGCGACGGATTTTGCGACAAAAAATAAATCCATCGCTAATTTGTGACGGGAAAAAAAATCGTCGCAAATTAGCAACGAAATTTGCCATGAAAAATAATTCCGTCGTAAATTTGTAACGGATATTGCGATGGAAAAAAATCCGTCGCAAAATTAGCGACGGAAAAATCTTTCCGTCGCTAATTTGTGACGAAAAAAGTTTCCGTTGCAAATTTAGCGACGGAAAGAGAAATCCGTCGCTAAATTTGCGACGGACTTTCCTTTCCCATCACAAATTTAGCGACGGAGAGAGAAATCTGTCGCTAAGTTTACGAGGACTTCCTTTTCGTCATACATTTAGTGATTGAAAGTATCTAAATTTGCGACGGACTTTCCTTTCCCATCGCAAAATTAGCGACGGAAAGAAAAATCCGTCGCTAAATTTGCGATGGACTTTCTTTTCCGTCACAAATTTAGCGACGGAAAGAGAGAACCGTCGCTAAATGTGCGACGGACTTTGCTTTCCCATCGCAAATTTAGTGACGGAATGAGAAATCCGTCGCTAAATATGCGACAGACTTTCCTTTTTGTCGCACATTTAGCGACAGAAAGAATCTTTCGTTGCTAAATTTGCAACAGACTTTCTTTTTCCGTCGCAAATTTACACCATAAAAAGCAATTCTTAGGGTTAAGACTAGATTGGTAATTTTTTGAATTTCAACAATTCTTTTTTTTATTAATGCAAGTAAACATGTGTTGATTATGACAGATTTTACGCTTTTAGTTGAAAAAAATGCTATATAGAGTTCGTTTTTAATTATCGAAAGAGAAACATTCATGATTCGGATTAATATCATCAAAAAAAATTTGCCGTTGTGTCATAAAAAATTCTAAATTATGCTTATGATATCAACACTTTGTGTATAAATGAGACTTAAATTTGTTTAGGCGACTTAGTCTATCCATTTAGCATGATCTGAGTAAAAAGAAGATGGTGAAATGGAGAAATTATGTCATATGGTTACATTCATTACGTAAAAACAGTTGTCGCTACTTTGCTTATTTATTGATGTGACAAATTTCTCTTCACTAGAATTATCAAACATTTTCTATATACATCTTTCCAACAAGTTAATTAACTTTGTTATTTTAATTATTGTCATAATTGTTATCATTGTTGATGTTGTTATTGCTGTTATTAATATTATTGTTGTTGTTGTTGTCATTGATAAGATTTTCCACGAATTAGATTTTTGCCAAGATTGATTAGCGACGAATTCTGTCACGAATTCAAATCACCGACGAATTTTATTTCTGTCGTAAAAATTTGCGACGAATTCATTTTTCCATCGCTAATTCACGACGAATTTAGTTTTCGTCATTAATTAGCGACGAATTTCTTTTTCGTCGCAAAAATTTGTCACGAATTTTTTAAAAATTCTTTACTTCTGTCGCTAAACTTGTCGCTAATTTGCAACGGGAGAAAATTTCGTCGCAAATTAGCGACGGATTTTGTGACGACGTGTGAATCCGTCGCAAATTTGATTATATTTTCTTTAGAGTGAAGCGCCATATTAGAGCGCGAAAAGCCTAAGCCGAAGGGGGGAGAGACGCCCTCCTTTGCCTGATCCGTCATCAAAATGGCCTTCGGCTTTAGATTGTTCAATTTCTTCAACGCTCGAACTCGAAGCCGACGACAAACAGCCTCATCTCGCCCAATGGTGGCTCAGCTCGAGAGCCCCTAGCCCCGGCGGCGGCGGCGGCGGCGACGGCGGCAGGAGCGGTAGCGGGAGGGAGATGATTTGCCGATCGATCGCGTGGAGAAGACAAAGTCGCTGATGTGTGCGCCCTCGGCCTCATCTCGCGCAACCTCCCCTTGCCGCCCGACCTACTGAACGTCGTCTCCTCCATCTGCGACGATGCCGGCGGCGGGGATGGAGAGGGGGATGGTGGCGCCGCGGGCAGCAAAACCGAGGAGATCCCGGCAGCGGCCGAGAAGGGTTCGGTGAGGGTTTTTCAGTTTGTTGATTTCGGGGGGTTTATTTGGTTTTGATGCGGCCGTTCTTGATCCCAAGTGGTTTGCCATTGGATTCTCTGGCGTCTGCTTTCAATTTGGGATTTTGGAAAGAATTGCGGAGTGCGACCTGTCGTGAATTTTGGCATCTGGGTTGGGCGATTTTGTGAATTTAGTGTTTTTGCGACGTTCCACTTCAGTTAGAAGTGTTGCTGCGGCATAAGACTTGAGGATTACGTGCAAATTGTTGTCTTTTTTAGTAATCTTTTGATGCCCTCTGGTGCTATGTGAGCGGCTTGGCTAGGCAGTTTGCGAGCATGTGTTGCCCAAGTATTTTTCTGGACTTCCTCGAATATCCTGCGTATTGAGTTGATGGAAATGCACTTTCCTTCTTCTGTTCTGTCTAACTGTTTTATAGGCACAAAATCCTGACATTGATTTCTAATTGCTGCCCGTTCTTTTTAGGAGTGCTGCCAGTGAGTTCCGATCTGTCGTATGGCCTTTTAGTTAATTAGCCAGTATCACCAGAGTGGTTTTCCTTAATATTCTTGTAGTACAAAGGTTAGAGCTTCACTTTGCACTCAAGCACTAGGGTATAAGCCTCCTATAAATTGGATATTGCTCAAGTGAAGTTGTGGTTTAAGTTTTATTCTTACCTTCGCTTCTTTACATTTTGACTTTAACATGTGATTGAATTGAGTTGAGAGCTATCTCTGATGCCTGCATTGGTAAGAACACGGCACTTTCAGAAGCAGTGTGGGTTTTTATGGGAAATATGTAATTTGGGGCTTAGCTATACCACCTTTTTTCATATTATAATCAATCAAGATGAAGTGGTTTCTAGATTCGGTTTCTTCCCTAGATTGCCTAAATTTGCTTTGTGAACTGCAAGATAAAATGTCCCGCTGGTTGTCATTTTCTCTTTGGTGTTTGGTTATTCTTGTTGGTCGAATCTTATAATGGTAGGTATTCTGGATCATCTTAAAATCATTGACCATGATAAATTAGTGACACAAACTTGCTCCTTCACATGTTGGTTTGTTTGATTGAACTTCTTTTATTCTCTTTCGATTCGTGTTTTGTAATAACTTTAGTGCAGGTTGTCCATGTTAACTCTAGCAGACAAGATTTACTTGCAGAATTTGAAGATACACTCTTGAGACAGCGGATAAATTGCATGTCAGGTTCTAAATTGGCAGAATCAAAGGAAAAGCGTCTTCAAAGCCAAGTCCAGCATCGCATAAGTGAACTTAAAGGTTACTATAGTCTCAACTTTGTCATGGATCATCACATGATTCACTTTATACTGTCGCATGTTGTAGCATGAGTTCTCTGCTTTTGTTAAGAAAAAAATTAGTTAGTAGGTTGTTTGTCGAGTGCTTCCATGCTGCTTCATGTTCAGCACATATCCTTTTGGGGCTTGTAGCCACACGTTTCACTTATTTTGTCTGACTAACTGATACTTTGAATCTTGGGTTAGAATTACCATCGACTAGAGGGGAGGATCTGCAGACAAAGTGCTTGCTTGAACTTTATGGACTGAAGGTAAATACTTGCTTGATGTTCTTTGGATTGTTTTGGTTTTTGCTTTATTCCTTATATAATGTGTTTACAACAAACTGTTGATTGGATATTAATCTTCAGATTCTAATGTGATTGTAGCATTTGAATGTTTTGTGTCTTGATATCCAATTCTTCCTTATCTAGACTGGAGATGAAAAGTCTAAGCCTAAGCCTAAGCCTGAGCGAAGCCATTTCACACGTCCACATGAACTGATTTTTGCAATTTGTCTATGTAGGATTCACTCGGAGGAAATAGCAAAACATTGATGATAGGTATGCTACATTTGGTTTAGAATAGGATTTCAATCTTTTATGATTCTAACATTTTTTATTATCATCTTGACGACATTTCACTAGTTATATATGTAGCTTGTGTGAGCCTTGTTGAAACAAATGCCGAGGAGACATTGAACACCCTTAAGTATGCAAACCGTGCTCGCAACATTCAAAACAAAGCTGTGGTATGTCTTTGTGGCCCACCTTAACATGCTTTATTCATATCATCATTCGCCTTTTCTTTTTTGTGATACTTATCCTCCTTATTTGGTTCTAGATCAATCGTGATCCGATGGCAGCTCAAATGCAAAGGATGCGAAGTCAAATAGAGCAGTTGCAAGGTACTATATCGGAGTGACACTAACGGACCATATGAAGAACTTCAAGTAGAATACTCTCTTTAAGTGCTCTTTATTGAGGATGGAATTTTTGTGGTAGATATATTGCATATGAATCTAATTTCTTTCATTCACTCCATAAAACCCAAATATAAGGGTTTTGGGGTTTTGGGTTTCATGAATGTATGGTTAGGGTTCTTGTGGATAATGTTAATGAATGTATTTTATTTTCATATCATTATAATATTTTGATGTTATTAAGTGCTTAAGAATTATTTTTAGAAATAAATTTTCATGTTAATTAGATTTAATATTGATATCGTCCCTAAATAATATTCGTTGCACATTTCGTTGCTAAAAAATTAATAAAAATTTGTCGATAAATTCGTTTCGGAACAATATTCCTAATAAAATTAAAAAAATTGTGGCAAATTAGCAATAAATTTTGATGCAAATTACAGTTCAAAAAGACGAAAATCGAGGTAAATTAGCGACGAATTTATTAAATAATTGTTACCGGATGAGTTAAAATTAGCCATAGATTTTGCCACGAATAATTGTTAGCGACGAATTTTGCCACGAATGATGAGCGACGAATTTGGCGACGAAAATTTAGCGACGAATTTTGCGACGGAAAAAAAAAAATCCATAGCTAATTTGCGATGAATCTAGCGACAAAATTTAGCAACGAATTTTGCGACGGAAAATAATTCATAGCTAATTAGCTACGGATTTTGCGACGAATATTTTGTGTCGAATTTTGCGACGAAATTTAACGACGAATTTTGGGAAGGGAAAAAATTTGTGGCTAATTAGCGACGAAAATTTTGCGACGAGTTTTGCGGCGAAATATATCCGTCGCTAATTAGCGACGAAAAATGAAATTTTCGGTAGCTAAATTTTGCGACGCCGTATTGGCGACGAAAATTTTTTCGTCGCTAAATTCGTGGCAAATACCTTTAGCGACGAATTTTGGCCGAATTTTTCGTCGCAAAATTCATGGCTAAATTCTTGTTTTTTTGTAGTGATTCAATATATTGCCATACCAAGAAATATGATAAATGGTAAGTTAGGTAGGAATTGTATAATCCACTGATGTGTCAATGCATATCCTGTCACTTTGACTTGACTTTTATAGAAAATCAATGTATCAAACCTCAAATAACAGATGATTTTACTTGATGGAAATTGTAGATGAGGAAATTTGACGATCGATATTCAATATTGTTTTTGGATGCGCTCAATAAAATGCAAACGTACTTAATCACCGGGTTACTATATGCAAATAAAAGCCGTAAATTGCTTTTCTACTTTGTGAGTACCACCTTTGTCATTTAGAAGGATTTCCAACATCAATCAAGCCCAATGGTCTCGCATATATTATTTTATATCGATCCTAGAGATGATAGTCTTAGTAGGAACGAAAGATGGAGAGAAATGCTCTCTAATAGCATTTAGAGACAAATTTATGTGAGAGATGGCATGTCGTGCTGATATCACGTATTGGCAATAGAAAACAATACATCTTTTTAGCAATCACCAATCGCATGGAAGCAATGCCACGAAATTGAGGGCCCCTCGTCAAACTTTGGATCTATATTCTCTTGGCCGGACGGTAAATGCATGAATGAGTCATATGTTATGGCATTGTCATTCATGATTCGATTGTTGTAATTTTGAAAGGGAGATGCCGACATATACTAATTCGTCTTAGTTAAGTAGAAAATACGGCTCATGCTACAAGGGAAACATCATTGTAGGGTTAGGATGCTGACGATTACATTTGCCCTAAATAAAAATCATCACCGTTAATGCCAAATGTTACCTACACGAGTTGATCAATACAGAAATCCAATTCATGGTTTTACTATAGCGCTTATGACAGGTTTGGGCCAATTGTGGATTACATTCCATGAACATATTCAGTTCACAAGATTAGGAGCACAGTAATTACTGACAAATTAACCATGATTAGCTCGCTAACTGAGGAACTGGCTGAAAATGGAGTCGCTAGAAAGTGAAAATGAAAATTGATTATTGAGAATGACACAGAAGAAGTATGTTGGAGCCAATTACTCGGGATGATAGAGCTAAATTGAGATATGCAAACCCACCCATGCACACACACACAAAAAGACATACATTAGCGTACTAGGTGATTGTAATATTCTTGACGAATAGTTAACTTTTGTATGATTTGCAACAACAAAAGAGCATACGTGTTTGTCAATTAATAAGGTGAAAAGTAACCGTTGTGCGCACGTATGGGAAAATACATAAAGGCTTCAGTTAAGATCTTCACGGTGTTCTTGATAGTTCATACGGGTAAATCATTCATTGACTCAAATAAGAAATCTAGAGCTTAGATACAAAATCGAGTGACAAAATGTAAATTAACTGATTCAGCTAAATGATCACTTTTTTTTTATTTTTTTTTGGGACTCAAAGTGTGCATGCTTGATTAAGTTTACGCAACAAAAGTCATCAAAGGTAGAAACTTTTGTGATCACATGCTATCCAAGGCAAGCCAAGACCCTGCTGCACTCTCAAAACAAGAACCAATCGCTCACAAATTCAATCAGTAAGAACATTCCTACAAGCCTAATAGCAATGGCAAAAATGAGGGAACCCATTCAAAGTGTCCCCATTAGCGGCACTAAGTCTTACACTTATCTAAAGAAACATTCAAACTGTCACCTACCACTTCAATTGAGAGAGAGAGAGAGAGGGAGAGAGAGTAATCATCCAAACCTCGATTTCTAACATTCCAAGTGCAGTAGATAACTTGATCAACAATTGAGGAAAGCCAATTCCTTCAAAAGATGAGCAGGCCCAAGAGCTCGATCAATGAGGTGAAGTTGAAGTTCATATTTGTAGAATTGCAAAGGAAAGCCAATATTAAAAAGATGCTGATGATTCCTATATTCATTAGAGTAATTACAGGAGCAGCAGAGAGAGACATCCATTGATTGTGTGTACAACCGTGTGCTGCATTATTAAAATATGGACCTCGTTTAAAGTTATCTTACTCATTAAAGTTCGGGAAAACGTCATCAAAAATCCTAAACTTTACTTTATGTGGCACATTCATCCTTTTTTTTGTCAACAAAAACTCTAAAATTGTGCTCATGTGACACATTTACCTCACATTTTTGTTTCATTAAAAATTCTGAACTTGTACTCATTTAATACACTTATCCCATTTTTTTGTAGCACCAAAAAATATGAACTTATCTTAGTTTTTAATGTTTTGGAAAATGTCACCAACAACCCTGAACTTTACTCTATGTGACATATTTATCCCAAAAACAAAATTTGTGTCACCTAAAACTCCGAACTTGTACTCGTGTAACACATTTACAGTAATTTTTTTTTATCCCCAACAAAACCGAACTTGCGCTTGTGTGACACATTTATCTTAAACATTTTTTGTGATACCAAAACCCTGAACTTGTATTCTTGTAATATATTTTCCCTACAACTTTCTTTTCTTTTTTGTTTTTGTGACAAAAAAAAGGTAAATAGGAAATAGAGAAATAGTCTAGGATTTTTTTTTGTGGGGTCTGATTGTGATGTCAATCAACAAGTGGAAAGAAGCACGGTGCATGAAAAGGTGGAGGATTGTCCAAATAGGCAAATGCATTGGCCATACTTATAATTATTGTGGATAAATTTGCATATTTGCTTTTAATACACATTTCCATAGTAGCAATTGTCATAAATGGTAGAATTGCACTTTTTTTTCATTGATGAATATCCAAATTTTAAGGAAATTTGACTGCCTACCTTAGAATTTTGAGTAATCACTATGGACATGACAATTCAATGATATCCGATATAATTTATTAGATGTACAAATTCATGCAAAAAAGCACATGCTTAGACATAAATGGTACTAATGCAACTAAAACTTAAAGAGGGTTAATCTTTGTTAAACTCGCGCTACTTTTCTAGTATATACTTAAATACCCACTTATTGAATTAGACGTAGTTGCATTGTTGATCAAACACACAGATCTTGAATTATTTTCAAGAGGTACATGGAAGATTAAATCTATCCACCTTACCGTCTAACTATTGAAACTCATGAAATCAAATGGGGGACATGGAAATGGAGTTAGTACTTGCTAAAAGATGGAAAAAAATTGATGGTTTTAGCTTTGCTAATATGGCACTTGCTCTGTAGCGCTAATTTAAACGATGGATTATGTTTAATGAGACTAAAATATGGACCCATGTGTTATATAACATTAATGATGAAGGATATCGTGCACACTGTTGTTTGAGTCCGAGATGATTGCAGAGTTCATATGATTATTTCATGTATTCGACGCATGCATTTCGCATCCGTATGAACTTGTGTTCTTGTTTTCAATTGATATACCTTTATAATAGGTGGTTTTCAAGAGATGTTCCATGTAACAAAAATTTGTTTCAAAGTTACACAATAATTAAGGGAAGCTCACTCCCTACACCGAGCTCTTATACAACTTTAAATGTAATAATTGAAAGTGAATATGCTCACCCTGAAGCAGACTCTATGTTCTCTTCCTCTATCTATCGATTACAAGATGAAGTTTGCTTTGCAAATTTGAGAACATGGCACCGTATATAACATGTACACACTTCCCTTGTCTTCACATGTGGTGATTCCAAATTACTTCTCCTTTCTTGATCTTGTTCTCAGTCCAGCTCTTCAATTGCATTCCAGAGCGGAGTAAGACAACACGATCTGCAATTATTGAGTGACGAAAAGTTAGACCAATTATCCAAATCGCGCGCGGAATGATATTTATTCGGACTAAGACAAAAATAGTTAAGCTGAAAATTTATTATTTTCGGAAATTCATACACTCCAGGAAGAAGTAGTTGCGAATAGATCATTTTGGTAAATCATTGATCCGACTTTTCAAGGTTACAGCATCTGGTGATGCATCTCTTGCTAAAATCCACAGTGTTTCTACGTACGTATCAATAGGTTTCTTGAGGAAATGACTACAATGGTTTATGCGAAGACTTCACCATTTGACAATATATCCTAGTATTGTGCATTCTGGCATTGTTAACCAGATTCAGTGGATCATCTTTTCTTTGGTTGTCCTATTACCTTCCGTCTTGCGGTTGTTTGGGCGGCCAATTGTCAATTAGATTGGAGAAACGGTCCCTGGTTGGACACTTTGCTTTGGGCGACTAATAATATCTCGGGCACCCACTTTCATCATTGCATTACGAGGTTCACCCTTGGTGCTATGTGCCATATCATTTGGAAAACCCGGAACAACATCTTGTTTAGGAGTTGTGACCTCTTTCTCCCGACAATGGAATTTGAGTTAGGCAGGATGGTCAAAGGTAAGGCAAAGACCTTTTAGCATGTTGTTGGCACTTCTAGGAATAGATGGGTACAACGCAATTGGGACATTGATGTATCTATTTTTTTATGATTTTACCTGCTTTGGCTCATTTTTGCTTGATAAGCTTGTTGTAAAGCTCTTTGATCTTTTCTGAGACCCATGGTACTCTTTCACTTAGTATATTCTATTAAGTGAAAGTCTTTTTTGGTATTAGGTTTCTCTCACTTGTTTATTTGGCTTTAAACATCAATACCATTACTTACTTTACCAAAAAAAAAAAAAAACCTCAAATTGCTGATGATTTTACTTGACGGAAATTGTAGATGAGGCAATTTGACGATCCATTATTGTTATTGGATGTGCTGATAAAATGCCAACGTACTTGACCATTGGGTTACACATGAATATTTTGCATTCAATATATTGCCATACCAAGAAATACAATAAATGGTAGGTTTGGTAGGAATTGTATAATCCATTGATGTGTCCCTGCACATCCTGTCATTTGACTTGACTTTTATAGAAAAATTTGCTTCATGATTTTTTAAATGTATTGTTAAGATAATTTTATTCAATATAATTTAGTTTGAATTAAATTTTTTAAAACCTTTTTTTTTAAATATTTTATTTTCCAGTCATCAATGAGGCAAGCTCGACCTCACAGAATTTAGCAAATCTCAAGTTCAGCGACCCTGGGCAAGCTCAACCTCCCCACCAAATCTGGCAAAGTCGATTGGCACCTTGCGCCTTTAGACTTGACCTCTCGAGCTTGCCCAAGGTGAGGATCGAGCCTCGCCAACCAAGGGCGAGCTTGAGCTCATCGACCTCAACGAGACCCGCGCTCCTTAATTTGGTGAGGTCTCAACTTCCTTGGATTCTAGTGAAATCGTCTCTCGCCTCTCAGTTAGCGATTGGCTGAGAAAGAGGAAAAAAAACAATCAAATCTTATTTTTTAAAATTTAAAAATAATAAGAACATCAAAATTTTCATGGTTTAATAATGACTTGTTAATGACTTGTTAATGACTTGTCATTTAGTACTGAAAAATTATAGTTCATTATATCAAGCTCACATCTCTTTCTCATGATAATTTAACGTAGTTCCACTTACCATCAATTGGAAGGATCTCCAACAATGGTTAAACTCATTCATTTAGCATATATATTGTCTAATATGTCTCTACATGTAAGAATTAAGAACGAGCTAGTAAACAAGCAAATGCAGAAAAATAATCCATCCAATTAACTATCAGGTAAATATGAGCAGGGATGTGAAAATCATGTTTTCCATATTTAACAACTGTTATTTCAAAAAATATGCAACTCTTATATGAATAGCTCTACTATTTTACTGAACAAAGTAATACCTTTGATTTGAAACGCATTAAAGTTTACAATAACAAAAGAACAATGTATTAACCAAAAAGTCATAAAATTGATTTCAAACTTTGAAACTCATGGTTGCTGCATCTATACCAATGAAAAGGTATATTACAAAGAAGAATGGAAATACCTGAAACTCATTTTAATCGAATGTTTTAACTTTGATTTTAAGCTTGTATTGATAATTTTAATTGAGTAGTGTTGAAGTTTTAATTAACATATTTTTCCATAGAAAGTTATGTATTCTTTTGATGTACTCCTATTATATGTCTATGTCTGTCTTCATCAATGATAAAATGATTTTACTCAAAAACTGAGTTGTACACGCATGACCCGATTTTAATTCTATTGAATTTACAGAGGAATGAAATCTTTCTAACTCATGTTAGTTGTCATACATATTTTTATATCATTGAAGCGCCTAGTAATATTATACATTTAACATAATATTTATCGCACTCGTAATATATCAAATGCAACTTTTTTTTTATTTCAAGCTTACACACATATATTTGATCTTAGTGTATAAAACATATACTGATCTTTTGTACAATAAGAAGAGAGCTTCCTACTATTATTTTGAAATTATGTTATAGAGTAACGAAAATATTTATGATTCATTGTAGTTGTCATGCAGATTCTTATATTATTGAAATATTTTAAAAAATTATATATATCCTATTAGTAAAATATGGAATGCAACTCACTTTATTTCAATCTTACAGACATATATCCGATCTCAATGTATAAAATGAACTGACCTTCCGTACGATAAGAAGAGAACTTCCTACTATTATGTTGAGATATTTGTCAATACACATAAATTGGGAAGAAGAAACTTTTTTGAATAAAATTAAAAAAAAAATCACGTGGGCTATTATTTTTTAATTCGGAAAAATAATTCAAATGGACAGAGACTTCACCATTGCAAGAATTTTTCGGTCCCTCACCATCTTATTGCCTCACACTATTATTCAGATAGAAGAAAGATAGGATATCAAAATTATCAATTGAGAGAGAGATCTTACCTAGGATGAAGCATTCTTCTAGTAAATCGTTAATCAAATACTTATTTACGTGCAAGATTGGAGTTTGTGAGACATGATCATCGAATGTGTTTCAAAAGAGTTCTTCGAAGCAAGAGTGAGATATGATGCATGATGTTGTGCTTCGTAGGCATCGACCATTAGGGTCTTGCTTTGAAGCATTTGAAAGGCAAGTACTAAAGAAGAAGGAATTCAATTGGCTAAGGCATGGACCACCAACAGCTTTATAATTAGGTAAATATAACTATTTAGGCATACACATAATTGTTGTGGATACACTTGCATAATTTGCATTTTTTTTTATAACCGAGGTGTCCGAGTCAGCTTGCGCGCACCTCAAATACTCATCAGGGGAGACTAGCACAGCAACCTACCGCCATGGCCCCTCACTTAAATCACAGGCGCTTCCCCGGGGAATCGAACCAAAGACCTCAACGGAGTTCAAGTTCGTCCTAACCAGCTAGGCTATCTATAGGTAGGCACAATTTGCATTTGATACAATCCTATACGAAGAAATATTATCAATGATAGATTTTGCTAGAATTGATTTTCTCTAGAAGAACAACCAAGTACACCCCAATATGATTACTTAATATTTGAGAAAATTAAAATCCAGAATGTCGAATTGTCTATGGTTATGATGAATGAAAACATCGATGGTCATTTCGTGATAACATAAGACATATTACATGTGTTTGATAAAATCTTGAAATACGTAAATAGTCCATTATTTATTTGTGAAAGTTATACTTCGTTTTGATGGGCTGATATTTCTTTCTCATTATAAATTGAAGTAGTTGCAATCACCACCGATCGAAAAGATCTCCAAGGATGGTTGAACTCATTCATCTGCCATACATATTGTACAATATGTCTCTATATAAGACAATTAACATTATCAGATTAAGCAAAGATGCAAAATAATAAATTTGTCTATATAATTAGCTACTAGTATCCATGACCGTTGCATATGGAAATTAAAGTTCCCATATCTAACAACTATCTTTTAAAGGGACCCTTTCATGAATGGATATACAATTCTGCCAATAAATATTACCCTTAATAAGGAGCTACAACTATATTAATTAAGTTTGTCTATCTTTATAATTAACTCGTAAACAATCACAATAATTAAAATGATGATTGTAACATCATTGAACACGTTGCGGTTAGAATTACCATTACTTATATATTTGAAAATCAACTTTTTGCATAACATTGAGTCAAGCTCTCTCTCACACACACAATATTCAAAATTAATCAGTTCTCATACAATTTTACATCAGGTACATGAATCGACCATATAACTTGTTCTCATGTTCTCTTCCTCTATGATTTAAGAGGGAGAACTACTACTGCTTATGAGACATGGAATTACATCCAGACAAAGCATGGAAACCTAGGCAGAGCCCCCACTCTCCAACCAATGGAGGATGTACCTTGTGCCATCTTCTTGGATTCTCGGCTTCATTTGCATTCAACTACGGAGGATGGTAGGTATAAAGACTCATCAAATTGGACTGGAGTCTAGGACATTGCCCAGCAATAAAGCAATGTTTCAAATGGACAGAGAGTTTCCCGCTACAATAATTTTCTTCAATCCCCCCAGTATTTTTCTTGCTATCATTGTTATAAAGGAATATAGGATATCAGGATTATCATATGAGTGATGGAGGAATCTTATCGAGGATGAAGCATTCTTTGTCGTAAATCATTGATCCAACACTACATGCAAAGTTGAAGCATGTCAAACATGATCGTCAAATGCATGTCGAAAGAGTTAGTCAAAGACGCTAGTAAGATATGATGTTTTGACATTGTGTTTTGCAGGCATCATTCGCTAGGGTCTTGCTTAGAAGCACAAAAAGGCAGCAAACTACTCCGGCCATCCCTCAAGTACAAGCGGTGTTCGATGGCAGCGATGAGGTGACCGTTGAGGCGACAATGGTCTCAATTGAACAGCGTCGTCCAACTGCTCGGCAAAATGCCGCAGAGAAGAGAGAGAAAGAGAGAGGGAGGGACGCGCGCGTGCACGGCACAAGCAGGCCGGTTCGCAAGGGAGGAAGACCGAACCGATCCGGTCAAACCATCCGTTTCACGCGGTTGGACCGGTCAGTTCGCTGGCAGGTTCAGAATTTAATTTGAAAATTATAGTTCATTATATCAAGCTCACATCTCTTTCTCATGATAATTTAACGTAGTTCTACTTACCATCAATTGGAAGGATCTCCAACAATGATTAAACTCATTCATTTGGCATATATATTGTCTAATATGTCTCTACATGTAAGAATTAACAACGAGCTAGTAAACAAGCAAACGCAGAAAAATAATCCATCCAATGAACTATCAGGTAAATGCGAGCAGGGATGTGAAAATCATGTTTTCCATATTTGACAACTGTTCTTTCAAAAAATATGCAACTCTTATATGAATAGCTCTACCATTTTACGGAACAAAGTAATACCTTTGATTCGAAACGCATTAAAGTTTACAGTAACAAAAGAACAATGCATTAACCAAAAAGTCATAAAATTGATTTCAAACGTTGAAACTCATGGTTGCTGCATCTATACCAATGAAAAGGTATATATTACAAAGAAGATTGGAAATACCTGAAATTTTCATGCAGGATTAACCAGTACAAAATGTCAGAAACATCTCTCCTCAAGCCAGATCTTGATGTCAATCAAGCACATTAAACAAAAGAAGCGTATTGCTGAAAATAATCACCCGAGAGCAGCCCTACGGTTTGAAGCCCTAGTTAGAGCCGCGTTGAGAGCACTATGCACATCCACTCCAATTTGTGCTTCAGCCTTTTCCAAGTCGGTGGAGGCTGAGTTCACCTTCTGGGTGAACTCGGCGAGCCCCTTCTGGACCAGGCTCGCATCAATTCAATCAATCACCACAGCCTCAACAGCAACTATATCTGCATACGAGTTTGCATGGATGAATGCAAAACCACTGCTGACAAAGTACTTCGTCACGTCATTTCCACCATGGACCAACATTAGTCCAGGTTTTAGTTCTGCAATAGTTGGCACATGTCCAGGAAGAACACCAAGTTGCCCTGTTGTTGCTGGCACTATGACCATGTCCACCTGGAAAAAAAGGAGGAAGGGAGCTTATTCGCAACCATGTCCCTGTTCGGAGCGTTTATGTGTGTGGCAGCAACAAAAGCTTTGTTGATCCAACTAGTGCTTTCATTACGCGCTTCAAAAATGCATTAACAAATCCCAGCGACGCAATATGATGTGCACAGTATTCATAGTTAGTTAAATTTGTCATCCGAGAACCCTAAATAAGAAGCTATCTCTCTCCCCGGATAATCCCTACTTGGGTTGCCACTCCAAGCTTCATGTCATTATTTTCCTCAGTGAGATGTCATGAGATTGAGCAGATTCAATGACTATGACCATGACCTCTCAGAGAATGGGCAACAGAGAAGATAAGGTGGTCCATCTTTGCAGATCATGTTTAGTAGCAGGTTTAATTAGTCACCACAAGACAAGCAATGGGAAAAAGAAAACCAATATCACAGAAAACCAATATCTAAGGGCGCAGACTGACCAAAATAAAAATGGAAACAACCATCAAGTCTATCACAATCATGAGAAACCCACGAAGTCCCTAGAACTCTAAAAAGTTAAGTGCTAATGGCTTGTCCTCAGCATTTAACTTTGGATTATTCAACTTAAGATGAGCATATAGAACCCGGAGAAGATCTTTATATATATAACAATGTGTTTGGTGGATTTGATCAGGCGGGAAGAGAGAGGATTTTAGAAGTGAAAGGGATTGACGCGGTGAACAATATGTTCTCATGTAATTTCTTAAATCCCTAAAACTCCAACCTGTGGAGGGATAGGGATGGATTTAGTGGATAAACAGAACTTCTTTTCTTGCTCACTTATAACCTTATATTATCCCTATTCCTAAATAAGTATAAGGACAGTCAGGTCACAATGCATTTGTTTCTATTCTTTTCCCTTACTAGCCTCCAAAAAATTAATATTAAAATCAGTCCATCTCCCTTCTGTACTCTTCACTAGAAAAATTTCTAATCACCTCTACCAAATACAAAGAAAGTGAAGAAATAATTCATTGATTGTTCAGAGATGAGTGATATTATACCTGCTCAGAAACAATGGAATGAAGGACATGCAAACAACTCCAGAATGATAAGGCTGAATTAGAAACCACCAAACGAGCAACGGCACATGGATGCTTTTAGAAAAAAATAGGGGAAAAAAAGGATTTTCCTCACCACCACAACTATTCGTGTTGCTTGTGTATTCATTTTTCAGTTCAAACACTTTGTCTCTCACTCACCATTTTCATCACTTATTCTCATAGGATCTTTACAAGCTATATGAGAATCAATGGATTGGAAAGAGATGACATATGTCTATGGAAACGGAGTAAATCAAGGGTTTTCACAGTAAAATACTTCTGCAGTAGCTCAATGCTTGTCTAATCATGATGCTCATCCACCTCGCCCAGCAACTACTTATATTACAAAATCAAAAAACAAAATGCAGCTTATTAGTCACAAAAGCCAATACTTGACAAATTGGACCATAACTATCAAATATGACATCTAGATGAATCCTTGGTTTGGGCCAAAGAATTGATATCACTCATATTTTCCCTAGAAGGCAATCAAAAGTTACTTTCATTGTTTCATACTATGTGGGGACACATTCTCACTCTGTGCTCCTCCAAGAAAGGAGTAGATTTTTGAAAAGGGAGATCATCGTGCATGAAGAGGAAACTGCTGTTCATCTTCTCTAACATTGCCCTTGGATGTGCTGATTTTACAACTACACAATATTCTGGAATGGATTGGGTCACAGAAAGTTAGGTAAAGCAAGAGATTTAAATCAGTGTCCCCTCCGCAATAGAGAAAGTCTGTCTTGTTGGACCTCCCAGTATGATCACTATGTTCAGAAGAAACCAATACATGGGCTTTTGAATGGAAAAGTGCTTCTACTAACTTCTCAGAGACGAATGGTTTAGTACTTTAATGCTTTTGGTATACTTGAAAAAATATTAATGGATGTCAATGCTTTGCCAGATATAGGAGATTCTCTCTCTAGTAAATGAGCCCTTTTTCTGGGCTTGATCTCTAGTCATCTACGATCCCGCAATCCGCGCGCGCACAACTAACCCACATCGACAATCAGAAATGGCGACGGATTCAGCTAAAAAACGAAATCGAGGATCGATCGGGAGACGGACCTCCGTTTGGAACAACTCCGAGGCATACGGGAGGACGAAATTGACCTTGAGCTTGGACGGAATCGCAGACGGAGAAGGGGGGCCTTGGTTGCATGAAGGAGAGAGGGGTTTTGGGCGGGTCGATGTTGGGAACCACCTTCTTCCACGCCTCCACGAACGCAGGGTCCGCCGTCTCCGCCGCCGGGAGATCCGTGGAGAAGGGACGGTAGGCTGCCCTACTGGCGGAAGAGGTCAGGACGGGCCGGTGGAGGAGCTTCGCGGCGAATATGGCGGAGGAAGGTCGGAGTTCGCTCGGCTCTCGCTGGGTCGGAGAAGCAGAAGAAGAGGAAGAAGAGGAAGAAGAAGTGCAATTTCCGAGTGGGGGAGAGGACAGAAAGACTGAAAGGTCACAGTTTGGGCACAACTTAGAAAAAGTAGTCCCCCTACTCTTGTCAAATATCCAATTATGCCCTTACGTTTTCATTTGTGTTCACTCTCATCCCCATACTCTTTTAAATGTTTACTATTTGGTCCTTTTTCCGTAAGGCTGACCCCGGATCTCGGGCTGATCTGGGCCGTCCAGCCAACTCGTCTTGCGATGGTACCGCCGACATGTGGTTCCATTTCTCAATCGTTGATTAGGTTTATGACAACACATCAACAATTATCTACTAACAAGTATAATTGACACAATCGAAGTAAATAAAAGTTTCGGGATTAAATTTATATTTAGAAATCTTTTGATTGAACTTCGATAGTCCTCCTTCAAGCTATATTATATCAAGGTTTTTACTTTGCAAATCCTTGATGTTCAATGCCGAATCATAGGACCCTATCTCACTTCATGCGTGAACTACTTATATTCAACAAACCCAACCATATAGGTCAATGATATGAAAGCGAATTCTTCATCGGGCCGAAGAAGAAATGTTGCTCGTATTTTCCCTAGAAGCGAACTCGGGGGAGCATTCTTTGCAGAAAACATAACACTCGGCTAATCAAATTGTACATGGCCCTTGGATATGCTGATTCAACAAAAGTCTTAAGATTCTATGCAGATCAATTGGGTCATGAAAGTTTTAGGTAGAGTAAGAGATTTATAACAATGGCCCTTTCAGTTGCTGGACCTCTTTCTGTCCTGGCGCTAGTTTCGAAAGAAAAGACTAAAAGGGATTGCATGGGAAGGGTGTTTGGATTAGTATTATCATTTGAAACTTCAAAACTTCAGTATACTCCAATAATTTTCTGGATCAAAAGTGCTTTCATTAGTATCTCCACTTTGACTTTGCTACTGAACAGCCGAGAGAACAAAGATCAGCATGTCGCGATGGCACAAACTCAAACATGAAAGGGAAAACTAGAACCACAGAAAAGCATCACTTGTAGTCCTTTCTTCATCCAAATGACAGATGTTCTATTTAGAAGCGGAACTCCAATAGTCGAGTCTTTAGCCGAGCGATGGATTTACATTTTTGAAGTAAACCTTCAACGTAGCACGATACATCCAGTATATTGCTTACCTTAGACCCCAGTAGCAAGTACTTCGACAGGAAAAAAAACAATTCCAAGTTGATTACTCGCACAGAATCATTCTGCAAACTCTCAGATTTGTTCTACTCGCGCATGTCATATCATTCTACACTAACAATGCATTGAAAAAGCGTGACCTTGGGCATAGGAAACACTACGCAACAAGCTTCACCGTAGAACTAACACTGGGAACTCAACTCATGTACCACCACGCAATCATCCGCACACAAGTAATCTACGATCAACAAGCGAACAAAGTGCTGCAAACAGAAATGATCAAGAATTCACCTGATTACCTCCTCGTGGGATAACTTGGAGGTGTAAGGAAGGACGAAATGGACGGTGAGCGTGGCCGGGATCGTGGACCGCGTGGGAGGCCGTGGTTGCATGGACGAGGGAGGGGTCTCCGGAGGGGTCTCCAGAGGGGTCTCCGGAGGGTCGATGATTGGGGACCACCTTCTTCCACCCTTCCATGAGCGCTGTGTCCGCCGTCTGCGC
The DNA here is from genome assembly GCA_019926035.1 of Melaleuca alternifolia. NCBI lineage: Eukaryota > Viridiplantae > Streptophyta > Magnoliopsida > Myrtales > Myrtaceae > Melaleuca > Melaleuca alternifolia. The sequence goes on along the minus strand of JAGKPW010002368.1, from coordinate 1,294,159 downwards.
CGCTGGGACATCTGCGGAGAATGGCCAGGAGGAGGCCCTGGCAGCGGCGGCGATGGACATCGAGATGGACCGGTGAAGCAGATTCGTCGCTCGCCAGAGCATGGAGTATTTTCCGCAGAGACGGTTTGTCTGAGCGAGTCGGAAGTGTTTCAGCTTTGGCCGTTGACATGCTTGTTCATACGACTTTAGTAAATTCGAACAAGAAACAGAGACAATGTGAACAATTTCTCTCGTGTGAGGTTCGTGCGGCTCGCCAATGGCCGATGGGTCTCGAGGTCAGGTTTCACATGGCTTAACGCTCCGTGATTAGACCCTGTTAATTGAGAAAAGATGTTAATCGAGTGATTCGAGAAGTAATAACTTCAAAGAGATGAAGAGATGAAAGGAAAAAGGGAGAGAAATATAGAGAGGTATTGGGTCTTTAACGACACTAATAAACAGAAATTTGAGGGAATGTCATCTTTTGATTTCTAAATCTGTCGTATTGATTCCAATTGGTTCTTAAATTACGTCAATTTATTTCTTAAACTTTTACGACTTATCAATACAACCCTTCTCATCAATTTTGACTAAATATCGCCGACATATTAGTCCAATCAATATCAAACGTCATATACATATATTTTGACCGAAAAGAACATTCTTCATTATATATTGATATTCATAGGAGTTTCATATGACAATTCACTAACTTCCCCACATACCATTTCCAAAAGGCACGTTAGGGGAAAAGAAAGCCAATTGCTTGGGAGTTGCTTCTGTCTTTGGGCCTTTGCAGCCCAGTCAGCTACTTGGTTCCTTTCTAGCGGGCAGTGGGCCAGACTCAGGTTGGAGAAATGTTGCAGTCGGTCATGAGTTTCTGTGATATTCGCAAGTGCTTCCCAGTGAGCGTGATCTGCATGTGCACATATCGCATTGACCAGATCTATTCGATCTGTCTCTAGAATGATCGGGCGTTCGTGCAAGTCTTCATAGTTTTTAGGGTTTCCAGAATGGCTGAGGCTTCCACTTGTAGAGATGAGGATACCCGCAGTGTTTTCGCGAAGCCCCCTCGAAGAATCTTGTTGCTATCTCAGCAGATACATGCCATTGCACCTTCTCCTGTCTCTGAGTCGAAGGATCCGTCCACATTAAGTTTGAGCACACCAGGCGGAGGGGGAGACCAAGCCCTAGGTAACTCGTTTTGTCCCTTCGTCATGGATTTTTTGCCCTTTGTCCATCTTTTTTTATTTTCCATCTCTGTCTTGGCTAAGGTGAGCACCTGTTGAGGATTTGCTGGCTTCGCCCGAAAGACTACATCATTCCTTTCTTTCCAGATGTGCCACAAGAGTAGAGCAAGAAGTTTGAAGGGTATTGAGGTAAGTCGTGATTGACTCAACCACTCTTCCATGCGATTTATAGTATTTCATTGATTGTGATATTTATAGAGGAATCTTGCCTATACCTGGTTTGTCCATGGGCAAAGAAGGAAAAGGTGTTCTGTTGTTTATGGTTGCCTTTGACAAATAGGGCATATGTTGTATGGTGTGATTCCCCGACGAAACATATTATCTTTAGTGGCCAAAGCATTCTGTACTAGTTGCCATATGAAAAATCGTGTCCAATTGGTGGAATTTATGTCTCCCTTATTCGTGCCCAGAGCTCCTTAGGCATGTTGTAGGAAGATGTTGCTTGATGTGATGGGATTTTGTTTAGTTGTGCATTTAGCATGTTGTAGGCACTGACGTGGATAATTTTCTCAATTTTTTTTCCTTTGTTACTTATTTTTCTTTTCAATGGTAACCTATCTTAGGCGATGGCCAGTGAGTATTAAAAAAAATTGCAAGAAATATCCACGTCAATATCAGCGGTACCACATCGGACAGTCGATATTCATTCTAGTAATTGCTATCATAGTTGTCTAAAGTGGTTACTGTCAAAAGGCTTATGACTAAATCGATATAATTGAAGAGTTCATAACTAAATTGGTGTCATACAATAAGTCAAGCGCATTTTTTTGTTGTGTTTTTCCAAAATTTGATGGGATTAGATATGAGCACTAACTTAAAATTGATGCTTTTTATTTTTTTTTAAAATGAAAAGAACTCGGGCTAGAATTTAGACCCTGTCTAAATTTGCTGCCTTTTAAAAAAAAAAAAAGCATACCTATAAAATTAGAAATCTCTCTTCTATTTTGTATAAGTGAAACGATGTTTATACTTAGATGGAGCTTATATTTGCGAGATAGAGGAAAAAATTAATTAGTTTTAAAGCACTAATTAAAACTGATATGATAAAAAAAAATTAAATATAGTGTTATATGGTGACTACATGTTGCAATGAAAAATATTGTGGGCAATAAATTACAACTCATTGATGATTTTGATTACTCTAACATAAAACTGAAATTTGAAATTTAATTTGCAGATGGAATATATTCTATGAAGCAAGAAGCATGCACAATACACACTACAAACAGTTATTTTCATTGAAAAAAAATTAGCATAGGCATATAACATGAAGATTTGAAAAAATACATGCTCAAACAAATAGTGTACAATGTGGTTATCTATTAATTAATTCTAAAGACATATTTATATCTCCAGATTTTTCACTATCTAATTCGTTTTAGAGTAAATGTATCTTCTTTTTATGGGTAATAGTTAATATTGAAACAGTATATCCATTCATATAAAAGTCCCATGTTTTCTTTAAAAGGGGCTCATCGCATATGCAAAACGTAATTTTCATGTGGATGATGAGCTTAACAGATGATCGACGTCATTTTTATCCGGTATTTATTGCTAAAAGTTGTAATTCGTTAATATCGTGGTTATACTTTCAATACGGTGAAATTACCGTCAATGTTACTCAATAAATAACGGATGATTTGCGTACTTTAAGATTTTATGACACGCACGTAATAAATACTTTATATACGGTGAAATTACCTTTGGTCTTTCCATCCATCACAATGACCAATAACTTAATTGTCTATTTTCCCAAATAGTTAAGTAATCACGAGTGAGTGTGCCTGGTCATGCTTCTAAAGAAAACCAATTATAACAAAACCTGCCATGGATAATGCTTCTTCTTATGGGAACGTGTTAAATGCAAAATCCCACGAGTCTATCCACAACAATAATGAGCATGCCTTGGTATTTACCTAAAGATAGAGCCCTTCATCTCTTGGTACTCCAGGCATTAGCCAAAGGAATTTCTTCTTCTTTCTTACTGATCCTTCATGTGCTTCAACGCAAGACCCTATTTAGGATGCTCACGATCATGTCTTGCATACTTCGATCTTGCTTATGAATAAGCATCGGATCAATGATCTACCAGAAGGAATCCTTCATCCATGGTGAGACATGATCGTAGTCCAGCGTGAGGTTGTCAGATGGCAGAGGATGTGAAGAGAACTCTCGCGCGAGCGGAGTCTCCGTCGATAGGAAGCGCTACTTCGTTGCTGGACTACGTTGTAGCGTCCAATCCGGTCCGACAGAGTAGCTATGCCCGCCATCCTTTGCAGCCGAACGTAGCCGAAGCCACCGACGAGGGAGATGCCATGAGGCTATTCTAGGTTTCCGTGCTGTTGTCTGCGCGGAACACCTCTGTCATGGTAGCGAGCTACCGTTCTCCCTCCTCAGGAAATGGTGGCGGAGGAAGAGAAGATGGGAACAAGTTAAAATAGTCGACCGATTCGACGTTTCATGTACCTTATGTAATTATATACGAGAGCGGATTATTTTGAGTATTATGTATGTGAGAAAGATATAGTTTTCTTTGATGTTAAGCAAAAGTTTGATCTTCAAAATATTAAGCACTGCTATTGCCAATTACGGTGTCTACAACAAAATGCAACTCCATCTTCAGCTCTAATGAAGCGAGTCACATAAATTCGTGACGTAATGATGCTTCTACATAAATTATTTCAACCAAAGAACACCTAGATTCAAATGATGGTGAATTTTCCCTTAATTCGACAACTAATCGAAGTTTTTGCCATGATCGGTGTAATCATAACGTGCGACATGCTCCAGTTGCTTAAATGTGGACTTATAAACATTTGGTAAGGAGTTTGAAAGTGTGTATGGCTTCATTTTGATTGCAAACCTTCGGCTTTACATTAGCTTTTTGGGACAATTGCCAAATAAGTCCTAAATCTTTTGCTACTTTACCAAATAAGTCATAAACATTTTTTATGCTAAATAAGTCCTAAACATTTTGCAACTTTACCGATTAAGTCCTTCCGGCGGATTTTGGCCGGAAAATACCTACTTGGCAACGACGTGGCGCGCCGGACCTTGCCGGTGATAACTTGGTGACGACGTGGTGATGACCAGACCCCAAAATTTTTTCCCCTTTTTTCCCTTCATTTTTCAAAGAAAAACTACTTGGCCGGCGAGCTCCGGCCTTCGCCGGAGCTCGCCGACCACTCCCCAGGACTTGGGCGGGGGAGGCAGCTGCTGCCCTTGCAGCGAGGGAGGAAGAGCTCCCTCACTGCAGATTTGCTCCCTGCAGCGAGGGAGCAATGCAGATGGGCGAGGGAGGAGCTGCAGGATCTACAGCGAGGGAGCTCCTCCTCCCTCGCTAATCTGCAGGCGAGCTCCGTTGCCTAGTGCAAGAAGGAATTTGGGGAGTTGGGCGGAGGTCGGTCCTCGCCCGCCGCAGCAATTCCCGCCACCCTCGCCCGCGGCCGACGAGGCTGTTTCTCGAACTTGCAGGGGCGCGGCTAGGGTTACCTTGGGGAAGAAGATGCACCAGGAAGAAGATGAACAGTGTCCAGGCAAAAGGAAAAAAGAAAAAGGGGAAAAATATTTCATTTTTATGCCAAAACTATGTTGTTTTGGCCACATCATCGCCACATCATCGCCACGTCGTCGTCAGCGACGGCTAGTCGCGCCACATCGTCGCCAAGTAGGCATTTTCCGGCCAAAATCCGCCAGAAGGACTTAATCGGTAAAGTTGCAAAACGTCTAGGACTTATCTGACATAAAAAGAAATATTTAGGACTTATTTGACAATTATTCCGTAGTTGTTTTGGTCCTTCTAAGAAAATATAAGCAGATGCGGCCATCCTTGCTATTCCAATAGCCACGGCTAGAGCCTCGGGTAGAAAATGGGTCTCGATATTTTATCATGAATCAGTGTTTCTAATCCTTTTTAATTTGAAGACGACAAATTTCTGCGGGTTCTTAATTTATCTGATCAAGCATGCGCTTTTAAGCATGATTTCAATACATCTAAGAAAATGTGTCAAATATTTTTGAACTCTCACGTTGATAGTGATATCAAGAAATCTTTAGGTCCGTAGTCAAATTTCCTTATAGTCGATAATAATTATCAATGAATTAATGTGCAACCCTTTTTTTGATTGGATAATTCTGACCCAACGTTCCATTTATAACACCTACTGATATGAAAATGTGTAGTAAATGTAGATAAGCAAGTGTATCCATGGTAATAATGAGTATGGTCAACACACTGCCTACTTATACAATTCTTCATCTTGTTATGAACCATGATTCTTTTTCAACTATTATATTTACAGTCTCATCAGCAAATTGGGAACACCCCAAATAAGAAGAGAGAGAGAGAGAGAGAGAGAGAGAGAGAGAGAGAGAGCTCATTATTTCAGCTGTAAAATTCAATCAATGCAAAAATAATGTCCAGCTACTCAGCATGACATGGGAAAAGCCTGTACAAACTTCGCCAGTTGTGAAGGAGTGATCCAAAACTTCGTGCAAAGAAAAAATGGGATGAAAGATTCAGAAAGAAACTCATCCATTCATCGTTTGTGAACTCTACGGACTTAGTCCATTAGAGAGTTCTAAAGGCCACTTCCACAGATCATAATGTCAGGTTGACATTATTAGAGAAAGATAGGATTATAATTTTTCATAGCTCTCAATGGACCAAGTTGTACTGAGTTCAAGATATTTATGGAATAAGGGAATATTTCGTAGCTATTTAGAGTAGAAGTGGAACAGTTACTCCAGGAATATGACTTCTATGGTTCATTAGAATTGCCCAAGGTTGACATTATTAGAGAAAGATAGGATTATAATTTTTCATAGCTCTCAGTGGACCAAGTTGTACTGAGTTCAACAAATTTATGGAATAAGGGAATATTTCATAGCTATTTAGTGTAGAAGTGGAACAGTTACTCCAGGAATTTGACTTCTATGGTTCATTAGAATTGCCCAAGGTTGACATTATCAGAGAATAACATCAGAATAAATCCACTTCAGCTAGTTTTAATCCATCAATAACTAAAGCATAATAACCTGTACTACTGTTGCAACTTCTATTTATCACTGATTGCAGCTATCATTTCTTTTGTACAGATATTTTTGACCAAAAGCTAATCTCTCTTTCACCTTTTTCGTCACTTATATTTGCAACTTAAAAGCAGCAGTTTCCTGAATTTGGATCTCTTACACAAACATGCTCATACCACCGAGACATAGACTGCTGTTGCAATTTCCTTTAATCACCGATTGCAGCAATCGTTTCTTTTGCATAGATATTTCTGTCCAAAAGCCAATCTCTCTTGCACCTTTTTCATCACTTATACTTGCACCTTCAAAGCAGCAGTTTCCTGAATTTGCATCTCTTACACGAACATGCTCATACAACCAATACCAGCAGTCAATAGAACCCAAAAGAGATGGGGAATTTCTCAAGAGTGAATGTATTAAATCAAACAAAGCAAATTGTAGTCCAAAATCTAAACAACACTAAAACTGACTTTTTTAGCAGCTTGCAAAGCACTTGACATGGACAACTCTTTTTGGCTTTGAAAAAGTAAAGGCTTTCAATGAAATTCAGGCAAATCACTTTGGTTAAAGGTAGAGGCAAGGCAGCTAAATCTGGTTCAGGAGTTAGATGCATCCCAAAAATGGAAAGATGTCTCATGACCAGGGGCTTGGAGGTATGAAAAGAAGGTTGGAAGGAGTTGCACAATGTAATATGGCACTCAAGACGGAAGGAAGTGGAACGTACTTATATTCCAAGATGCCTGTGGTATTGCAATTCTGAGAAATCTTTCCATGATTTCTTCCTCATTACCAAATTACAGGAAAGCCGTCAGGAGAATCAATTGTAGAGCCAGAGCCACTTTACATAAAAAAGAAGTTGGTTGTCATCGCAAATGAGTACAAGGGAACATGAAACGAAGATCACAACAACAGCTGGAACTTTTACCGTACCACTGCCGCTTATGCAGCAAAGGCAAAAGAGGATCCCCTTACAGCATTGGATTCATAGTGGTTTAAAAGAGCTTCTGTCTTAATATTCATGAATTCCTAGTTGACATGCTTTGACCATCAGAAACACATAATGACTTCACCTCTTAGTTAATATAGGCGAGAGTTCTGGATGCATTTGTGCGAAGTGCGTATGCAACCGTCCTTAAGTCCGAGCGCTAGTTTTTTGCGCTTGCATGTGCATGCCCGAGAGAGAGAGAGAGAGAGAGAGAGAGAGAGAGAGAGAGAGACTCAGAAATGCCCTTTCCTAAACTCTGAAAGCCGACAAACAATTTACTTGAGGATTATTTCAAAGAAATTTTCATGCTAACCAGTACAAAATGTCAGAAACATCCCTCCTCAAGCCAGATCTTGATGTCAATCAAGCACATTAAACAAAAGAAGCGTATTGCTGAAAATAATCACACGAGAGCAGTCCTACGGTTTGAAGCCCTAACCAGTTAGAGCCGCATTGAGAGCACTATGCACATCAACTCCAATTTGTGGTTCAGCCTTTTCCAAGTTGGTGGAGGCTGAGTTCACCTTCTGGGTGAACTCGCCGATACCCTTCTGGACCAGGCTCGCATCAATTCGATCAATCGGCACAGCCTCAACAGCAACTATATCTGCATATGAGTTTGCATGGATGAATGCAAAACCACTGCTGACAAAGTACTTCGTCACGTCATTTCCATCATGGACCAACATTAGTCCAGGTTTTAGTACTGCAATAGTTGGCACATGTCCAGGAAGAACACCAAGTTACCCTGTTGTTGCTGGCACTATGACCATGTCCACCTGGAAAAAAAGGAGGAAGGGAGCTTATTCGCAACCATGTCCCTGTTAGGAGCGTTTATGTGTCTGGCAGCAACAAAAGCTTTGTTGACCCAACTAGTGCTTTCATTTTGCGCTTCAAAAATGCATTAACAAATCCCAGCGACGCAATATGATGTGCACAGTATTCATAGTTAGTTAAATTTGTCATCCGAGAACCCTAAATTAGAAGCTATCTCTCTCCTCGGATAATCCCTACTTGGGTTGCCACTCCAAGCTTCATGTCATTATTTTCCTCAGTAAGATGTCATCAGATTAAGCAGATTCAATGACTATGACCATGACCTCTCAAAGAATGGGCAACAGAGAAGATAAGGTGGTCCATCTTTGCAGATCATGTTTAGTAGCAGGTTTAATTAGTCACCACAAGACAAGCAATGGGAAAAAAAAAAAACCAATGTCACAGAAAATAAGTTGTTCTAAGGGCGCAGACTGACCAAAATAAAAATGGAAACAACCATCAAGTCTGTCACAATCATGAGAAACCCATGAAGTCCCTAGAACTCTAAAAAGTTAAGTGCTAATGGCTTGTCCTCAGCATTTAACTTTGGGGATTATTCAACTTAAGATGAGCATATAGAACCCGGAGAAGATCTATATATATATGACAATGTGTTTGGTGGATTTGATCAGGCGGGAAGAGAGAGGATTTTAGAAGTGAAAGGGATTGACACGGTGAACAATATGTTCTCATGCAGTTTCTTAAATCCCTATAACTCCATCCTGTGGAGGGATAGGGATGGATTTAATGGATAAACATAACTTTTTTTCTTGCTCACTTTTAACCTTATATTATCTCCATTCCTAAATAAGTATAAGGACAGTCAGGTAACAATGCATTTGTTTCTATTCTTTTCCCTTACTAGCCTCCAAAAATTAATATTAAAATCAGTCCAACTCCCTTCTGTACTCTTCACTAGAAAAATTTGTAATCACCTCTACCAAATACAAAGAAAGTGAAGAAATAATTCATTGATTGTTCAGAGATGAGTGATATTATACCTGCTCAGAAACAATGGAACGAAGGACATGCAAACAACTCTTGAATGATAAGGCTGAATTAGAAACCACCAAACGAGCAACGACACATGGATGCTTTTAGAAAAAAATAGGGGAAAAAAAGGAATTTCCTCACCACCACAACTATTTGTGTTGCTTGTGTATTAATTTTTCAGTTCAAACACTTCTCTCACTCACCATTTTCATCACTTATTCTCATAGGATCTTTACAAGCTATATGAGAATCAATGGATTGGAAAGAGATGACATATTTCTATGGAAACGGAGTAAATCAAGGGTTTTCACAGTAAAATACTTCTGCAGTAGCTCAATGTTTGTCTAATCATGATGCTCATTCACCTCGCCCAGCAACTACTTATATTACAAAATCAAAAAACAAAATGCAGCTTACTAGTCACAAAAGCCAATACTTAGGACAAATTGGACCATAACTATCAAATATGACATCTAGATGAATCCTTGGTTTGGGCCAAAGAATTGATATCACTCATATTTTCCCTAGAAGGCAATCAAAAGTTACTTTCATTGTTTCATACTATGTGGGGACACATTCTCACTCTGTGCTCCTCCAAGAAAGGAGTAGATTTTTGAAAAGGGAGATCATTGTGCATGAAGAGGAAACTGCTGTTCATCTTCTCTAACATTGCCCTTGGATGTGCTGAATTTACAACTACACAATATTCTGGAATGGATTGGGTCACAGAAAGTTAGGTAAAGCATGAGATTTAAATCAGTGTCCCCTCCGCAATAGAGAAAGTCTGTCTTGTTGGACCTCCCAGTATGATCACTATGTTCAGAAGAAACCAATACATGGGCTTTTGAATGGAAAAGTGCTTCTACTAACTTCTCAGAGACGAATGGTTTAGTACTTTAATGCTTTTGGTATACTTGAAAAAATATTAATGGAATGTCAATGCTTTGCCAGATATAGGAGATTCTCTCTCTAGTAAATGAGCCCTTTTTCTGGGCTTGATCTCTAATTTTATACCGGTTACATTCTTTAGCACCTCCAAAGTCAAGTTTCCTTTCACTTTGCTCTTAGCAAACAAGAAACCGAATGGAACAAGGATCAGCATGGAAAGCGATGCACAAAAACCACCATAGAGGAAGAAATCAGAACTAAATAAGAAAAATCACCATTTCTAATCAAGTCTCCAGCCACATTATAGGTGTTCAATCTACGGTCATATCTTGAGTTCGATTACCCTAGACCACAATGGGAAGTTCTTCAGCAGCGTGGAAAAAATTTCGACTTGATTACTTTACTAAATCGCTCCGTAATGCAAGCTCCCAATGCATAACTCTAAGCACGCGAAATCATCTACTTCTAATTCACAGACCATCTAATCATATTGCTCCAAGCGAATGAAGGATATAAAACCTTCCAAAAGCACATGTAAATTGCGGCGGCGATTCAATTCGCTAAACACAAATGCAAGCAAACCCTCAACCCAATATACTGCAATCAATGCAAAGAACGCGTTGTAAATAGCATGAACATGGGCATGGGAAACACCACATAACGAATACCGCCGTAGAACTGACACCGGAAACTCTACTTATCTACGATCCCGCAATCCGCGCGCGCACAACTAACCCACAATCAACAAAGCAACAAAGCGCGACAAACAGAAATGGCGACGGGTTCAGGTAAAAAACGAAATCGAGGATCGATCGGGAGACGGACCTCCTTTTGGGACAACTCCGAGGCATACGGGAGGACGAAATTGACCTTGAGCTTGGACGGAATCGCAGACGGAGTGGGGGGCCTTGGTTGCATGAAGGAGAGAGGGGTTTTGGGCGGGTCGATGTTGGGAACCACCTTCTTCCACGCCTCCACGAACGCAGGGTCCGCCGTCTCCGCCGCGGGGAGATCCGTGGAGAAGGGACGGGAGGCGGCCCTCGTGGAGGAAGAGGTCAGGACGGGCCGGCGGAGGAGCTTCGCGGCTTGACGGAATATGGCGGAGGAAGGTCGGAGTTCGCTCGGCTCTCGCAGGGTCGGAGAAGCAGAAGCAGAAGAAGAAGAAGAAGATGAAGATGAAGAAGAAGAGGAAGAAGAAGAGTGATTTGCGAGTGCGTGAGAGGACGGAAAGGTCACAGTGATTTTCTTTTGGGCACAACTTAGAAAAAGTAGTCCTCCTACTCTTGTCAAATATCCAATTATGCCCTTACGTTTTCATTTGTGTTCACTCTCATCCCCATACTCTTTTAAATGTTTACGATTTGGTCTTTTCTTCGTAAGTCTGACCCCGGATCTCGGGCTGATCTGGGCCGTCCAGCCAACTCGTCTTGCGATGGTACTGCCGACGTGTGGTTCCAATTCTCAATCATCGATTAGGTTTATGACGACACATTAACAATTATCTACTAACAAGTATAATAGACAGAATCGAATTAAATAGATATTTCAGGATTCAATTGATATCTAGAAATCTTTTGATGGAACTTCGATAGTCCTTCTTCAAGCTACGTTAAATCCTTTATATTCAATGCCGAATCATAGGACCCTATCTCACTTCATGCGGGAACTACTTATATTCAACAAGCCCAACCATATAGACCAATGATATGAAAGCGAATTCTTCATCGAGCCGAAGAAGAAATGTTGCTCGTATTCTCCCTAGAAGCGAACTCGGGGGAGCATTCTCTGCAGAAAACATAACACTCGGCTAATCAAATTTTACATGGTCCTTGGATATGCTGATTCTACAAAAGTCTTAAGATTCTATGCAGATCAATAGGGTCATGAAAGTTTAGGTAGAGTAAGAGAGTTATAACTAGGTGTGAGTAAAAACGGGATGGCTAGGCTCAAGATCTGAACCCTGTACCCGACCCTATTTGCATTGGACCATGTTCCTAACCCTATTTTCAGGGTGGGCCAAACAGGGAACCGGATTTACCCGGTCCGGTTGCACACCCCTAGTTATAACAGCGGCTCTTTCAGTTGCTAGACCTCTCTCTGTCCTGTCACTAGTTTCGAAAGCAAAGACTAAAAGGGACTTCCATGGGAAGGGTGTCTCGATTAGTATTGTCATTTGAAACTTAAAAACTTTGGTATACTCCAAAATTAATCTGGATTCAAGGTGCATCCATTTATATCTCCAGTTTGACTTTGCTCTTACTGAACAGCCGAGAGAACAAAGATCGGCATGTCGTGATGGCACAAACTCAAACATGAAAGGGAAAGCTAGAACCACAGAAAAGCATCACTCGTAGTCGATTCTTCATCCAAATGACAGATGTTCAGTTCAGAAGCGGAACTCCAGTAGTCGAATCTCTAGCTGAAAAGAGAGATTTACAATTTTGAGGTAAAAACTTCAACGTAGTACAACATATCCAGTAAAATTGCTTGTCCTAGACCACAATAGCAAGTACTTCGACAGGAAGAAAGCAATTCCAAGTTGATTACTCGCACAGAATCATTCTATACTAACAATGCATTCAGAAAGCATGACCGTCAGCATCTGAAACACTACGCACGCAACAAGCTTCTCCGTGGAACTAACACTAGGAACTCAACCATGTACAACCTCGCAATGACCCGCACACAACTGATCTACGATCAACAAGCGAACAAAGTGCAGCAAAGAGAAATGATCAAGAATTCAGCTGATTACCTCCTTTGTGGAATAAATTCGAGTTGTAAGGAAGGACGAAATGGACGGTGAGCGTGGACGGGATCGTGGACAGCGTGGGAGGCCTTGGTTGCATGAACAAAGAAGGGGATTTGGGTGGGTCGATGTTGGGGACCACCTTCTTCTACCCTTCCACGAGCGCTGTGTCCGCCGTCTGCACGGTCGAGACATTCGCGAAGAATGGCCAGGAGGAGGCCCTGGCAGCGGCGGCAGACGTCGGGACGGAGCAGTGGAGCAGATTCGTCGCTCGCTAGAGCATGGAGTATTTTCCGCAGAGACGGTGAGCCTGAGTGAGTCGAAGTGTTTCGGCTTTGGCCGTTGACATGCTTGTTCATACGACTTTAGTAAATTCGAACGTGAAACAGAGACAATGCGAACAATTTCTCTCGTGCAAGGTTCGTGCGGCTCGCCAATGGCCGATGGGTCTCGAGGTCAGGTTTCACTTGGTTTGACGCTCCGTGATTAGACCATGTTAATTGAGAAAAGATGTTAATCGAGTGATTCGAGAAGTAATAGCTTCAGAGAGATGAAGAGATGAAAGGAAAAAGGTAGAGACATATAGAGAGGTATTGGGTCTTTAACGACACTAATAAACAGAAATTTGAAGGAACATCGTCTTTTGATTTCTAAATCTGTCGTATTGGTTCCAATTGGTTCTTAAATTATGTCAATTTCTTTCTTAAACTTTTACGATTTATCAATACAACCCTTCTGATCAATTTTGACTAAATATCACCAACATGGTAGTCCAATCAATATCAAACGTCATATATGAAATGACCATCACTAATGTGGATAATTTTCTTAAATTTTTTCCTTTTTTCTTATTTTTCTTTTCAATCGTGACTTATCTTAGGCAATGGCCGTTGAGTTTTTAAAAAAATTGCAAGAAATATCCACATCAATATCAATGGTACCACATCGAACAGTCGATGTTCATTCCAGTAATTGCTATCAAAATTGTCTAAGTGGCTACTGTCAAAAAGCTTATGACTAAATCGATATAATTGAAGAGTTTATAACTAAATTGGTGTCTGTACAATAAGTCAAGGGCATTTTTTTGTTGTTTTTTCCAAAATTTGATGGGATTATATTTGAGCACTAACTTAAGATTGATGATTTTTATATAAAAAAAAATGAAAAGAGTTCGGGTTGGAATTTGGACCCGGTCTAAATTTGGTGCCTTTTGAAAAAAGCAAACCTATAAAATTAGATAGCTCTCTTCTATTTTGTATAAGTGAAACGCTGATTATACTTAGATGGAGCTTATATTTGCGAGATAGAGGGAAAAAATTAATTAATTTTAAAGCACTAATTATAACTGATATGATCAGAAAAAATTAAATATAGTGTTATATGGTGACTACATGTTGCAATGAAAAATATTGTGGGCAATAAATTACAACTCATTGATGATTTTGATTACTCTTAACATAAAATTGAAATTTTAAATTTAATTTGCAGATGGAATATATTCTATGAAGCAAGAAGCATGCACAATACACACTACAAACAATTACTTTTGAAAAAAAAAATAGCATAGGCATATAACAAGAAGATTTGGAAAAATACATGCTCAAACGAAGAGTGTACAACGTGGTTATCTATTAATTAACTCTAAAGATAGATCTATATCTCCAGATTTTTTACTATTATATACGAATGCGGTTCAAAGCTAATGTATCTTCTTTTTATGGGTAATATTTAATATCGAAACAGTATTATCCATTCACATAAAAGTTGCTTGTTTTCTTTAAAAAGCGAACGTTGCATATGCAAAACGTAGTTTTCGCATGAATGATTAGCTTAACAGTTGATCGAGATCTTTTTAATCCGATATTTATCGCTAAGAGTTGTAATTCGTTAATATCGTAGTTGCAATAGATACTTTCAATACAGTGAAATTGCCATCAATGTTACCCAATAAATAACGGATGATCTGCGTAGTTTAAGATTTTATCACACACGTGTAATAGATACTTTATATACGGTGAAATTACCTTCGATCTTCCCATCCATCACAATGACCGACAACCTAATGGTCTATTTTCCCAAATAGTTAAGTAATCACGAGTGAGTGTGCCTGGTCATGCTTCAAGAGAAAACCAATTATAACAAAACTTGCCGCAGATAATGCTTCTTCTCATGGGAACATGTTAAATGCAAAATCCCACGAGTCTATCCACAACAATAATGTGCATGCCTTGGTATTTACCTATATATAGAGCCCTTCATGTCTTGGTACTCCAGGCATTATTAGCCAAAGGAATTTCTTCTTCTTTCTTACCGATCCTTCTTGTGCTTCAACGCAAGACCCTAGTTAGGGATGCTCACAATCATGTCTCGCATGCTCCGACCTTGCGTATGAATAAACATCGGATCAATGATCTACCAGAAGGAATGCTTCATCAGAGAGAAATCAGAAGAAATAATTAGGAAGACGACAAGAACGTCGAAGAACAGAGAAGTAGAATATAGAGATTGAGATGAAAAGCTTCATCTGAAAGCCTATGTATTGATTCACTCATTTAGTCTCTTATACACTTGAATTAAGAGACAGTTATCTGTTTACAACCAACTAAACAATTGTGTAACAAGATCAATAACCGAATACTAGTTATTGCCAACTAATGTATACATGATTGCTATTGTATAATAGCTCTGCTATACAACGACTCTGTATTTCTTCAGCTCTTCAAACTTTGATCGTAGAGCTCTTCAACTTGATTATTTTTGGATGTTGTGGATGTTCAGTTAACCACTACTGCTGGTGATTTCACTGTTGTCTCTATAGCTTTAACATCATCCATGGTAAGATCTCTCTCTCTCTCTCTCTCTCTCTCTCTCTCTCTCTCTCTCTCTCTCTCTCTCTCTCTCTCAAATGATGATTATGATATCCTGGATTTCTTTCTTCTGAATGACCGCGTGAGGCTCTGAGATGGCGAAGGATTGGAAGAGAACTCTCGCACGAGTGGATTTCTTCAGCTCTCAAATGATTATTACCAATTACGGTGCCTTCAACGATATGCAACTCTATCTTCAACTCTAATGAAGCGTTTCACATAAATTTGCAACCGTAATGATGCTTCTACATAAATTATTTCAACCAAAGAACACCCAGATTCAAATGATGCTGAATTTTTTCTTAATTCGACAACTAATCTAAGTTTTTGCAATGATCGGGGTAATCATAATGTGCAACATGCTCCAGTTGCTTAAATGTGGACTTTTAAACATTTGGTATCGAGTTTGAAATTGTGTATGGTTTCATTTCGATCGCAAACATTCAGCTCTACAGTAGTTTTTTGGTCCTTCTAAGAAAATATAAGCAGATGTTGCCCATCCTTGCTATTCCAACAGCCACGGCTAGAGCCTCGGGAAGAAGATGGGCCTTGATATTTTATCATGAATCAGTGTCTCTAATCACTTTTTAATTCGAAGACAACAATTTTCTGCGGATTCTTATTCTATCTGCTCTTAGTACATATAATTCCGGTAGATAAAAAAATGGATAAGAAGTAGAAAATAGACGACCTAAATTATGTGCAGAGTTTGTGTGATTCGTCAATCATCTGAGAATTAGGTTGCGATTATTTGGTGAAACATGACTGTCTACATTGTTAGACTCGTAATACCATGTTATGATATTGATGCGGGATCAATGAGTTTGATCGGCTTTGTAGAAACGGCTAATTCATTAAGTTGGTGCCCATGTACGTGAGATTAACGAAGACTAACCCTTCATGATTTTTTAGCAACATGTAGCACCCCTTAGGTGAAGCATGCGAGCATGATTTCAATACATCTAAGAAACTGTGTCAAATATTTTTAAACTCGCACATCGACAGTGATATAAAGAAATCTTTAGGTCCGTAGTCAAATTTCCTTGAAGTCTAGAATAATTATCAATGAATTAATGTGCAACCCTTTTTTTGATTGGAGAGTTCTTACCAGACCTACCATTTATGACACCTACTGATATGGAAATGTGTATTAAATGTAGATAAGCAAGTGTATCCATGGTAATAATGAGTATGGTCAACACATTGCCTATTTATACAATTCTTCCTCTTGCTATGCACCGTGATTCTTTCTTAACTATTATACTTACAGTCTTATCAGCAAATTTGGAACACCCCAAATAAGAAAAGAGGGAGAGAGAGAGCTCATTATTTCAGCTGTAACATTCAATCAATGCAAAAATAATGTCCAGCTACTCAGCATGACATGGGAAAGGCCTGTACAAACTTCGCCAGTTGTGAAGGAGTGATCCAAAACTTCGTGCAAAGAAAAAATGTGATGAAAGATTCAGAAAGAAACTCATCTATTCATAGTCTGCGAACTCTGCGGACTTAGTCCACTAGAGAGTTCTAAAGGCCGCTTCCGCAGATCATAATGTCAGGTCGGCATCACGATTTGTTTGAACGTCTCTCCCTACTCGCTTTCCTATCGAGCAGACCGTAAATATCCGCATCACGAGGGTGGTTGTACAAAAACATAGCGAGAGACGACAATGGATCGAAAAGACTGCAATACAACGAAACAACATTGTAGATGACAGATACACAACTGCGCAAAAGGCCCTTACCTACAATTCAAACTCCCTTCGACCTCGCAAAGTCAGATGTACAAGTCAAAATACATGTGATAAAATGATGTAGAAGTTGATTCCCATCTGATCCTCCTCGAACTATGGAAGATCAAATTGTCAAATGGACCCTAATTTTTTTATCCGTCTTAGCAAATGGATCATCTGCTGGGACTTAGGACCATTTCACCAGCTTCAAGCGCAAAACTAAAATACTGACTGTAGTAAAGGTAACATCGGCTTTTTGGTTATTTCCCTTCTTGGCTTAAGAATTTGATTTATGTTAATACCGATTATACTGATTTTATCATCATGCATATTGAAATTCAATCGACAACATAGCAAGCGATAAGTCGGACAAAGTCTAAGTCGGTATAAGTATATGAACTTATCGCATGGCTCTACGTAATCTAACTTAATATCCATAATTTCGATCAAACGTGCAGCACGAGATGCTAAATCAATAGAAAAACATCCGAGGGGCAAAAGGAGGAGAAACTTCATTATAACCGTAAACCAGTCTGAAAATAATTTTTAGCCAAGAAGGGAAAGATTCTGGCCAGAGCACGCTTTGATTATCTCTCCTCTGTTGCTCTGACTAATTGGTGCCTGTTCATCGCTACACATTCCCTCTCATCTAGGCTCAGCTGATTTTCTCTGGTTTTCCTCTCTCTCTCTCTCTCTCTCTCTCTCTCTCTCTCTCTCTCTCTCTCATGGCTTTTCACTTTCCCGTAGCAGCGAGAACCAGAGCTCGAACGAAGAAAGAAGATTCCTTCACCGGATGTTTCTCCAATGCGGAGCCCTGAAGAAGGAAAGGCAGTTCGGGAATGGAGATCGGTGGTGGTTTGGGAGTCGGAGGCATCAATTATGGCCATGATGTCATCATCATATCCGACGATGGAGACGGCAGTGACGAAGTTATTTCGGTGAGTGGAAGTGTTGAGGAGGAAGAAGAAGAATCCTGCCACCACGTACTTCAGACAGTGCGTAGGTTCGAGCCTGACCAGGTTTCTTGTAAAGATAAGAATATTGTTGGTGGTCACTCTGAAAAAGAGGAGATCAGAGATTTTCAGTCTGACGGTGACTTGATAAAGTGTGGTGAAGTGAGAAGTTTTCGCGAACAGAGTGAGGGAAAGGCCGGAAGTTTTTGGTCCAATGATGGTGGTTGTGCGCAGAATGTGTTCCAGAAGAACACTCCATCAGTGACCCGAGATCCTGAGGCTGATCTTAGCTTAGATTTTTTTACCTCTACGTCCGAGAACTTTACTGAGACTGATGACAACAGTGATGAAAATTTTGTTGCCTACGGGATGGAAAGCTTGAGCTCTTCGAGCTCGGAAGATTATGTGTTGGGGAGTGAGCGTAAGGAAAATCTGGAGAGAAGGAAAAAAAGAAAACACGAGGACAAAGGCGAATCGAGCAATTTATGTGGTGCAAGGAAGAACAATAAGAAGCATGCGATTGATGATGCGGGGAGGAAAGAGGCTGTGGAAAATAGAGAATTGTGGGATAATGAATGGTTGTAGGATGATTTGGAGGAGGAGAAAGACGAAGAAGGGTCGAATGTTGATCGATTTAATGTAGAAATTGACCGTCTGTCCGATGATGACATTGGAAATATTGGGAAGATGGAGAAAGGAGGAAGCTTTAACGTGTTGGAGCGCAGAGGATCGAGGGAAACGGAAGAAACAGTACGCAGGGATGAAGATGATGATGAACGGTTGCAGGAGAAAGGCAAAGCAGCAACTAAGTTCGATGGAGTGAATGCTCAAAAAGCTGTCTCTCTCGGTAACGAGAAGGAAAAGAAGGGGGATACAGAAGAAGGAAACTTTAGAGCGCCGGATGAGGAACGGCTGAATCAAAGCCGAGGGCAGTCGACTTCCCCAAGCAAGGTCTCTGGAGTTGACAGAAGAATGGAGGAGAAAAGATATGGAAAGCATGTCCAGTCAAGCCCTGGTTTTGTCATTCAAGACGCGACTTCATCGAAAGTGAAAGGTCGAAAGGAGAGGGATTTGGGCATGTCCTGTAGCAGCCAACAACTGCAAAATAAGAGGAAGCATGGGGGTTCCAGCGGCAAGAAAGCGTTTGCCAATGGAATTGCCAAGAATGATTGCAGGGCCAGTTGGAAATCTAGAACTAGGAGAGAGGGAGCTAGAAAAACATGGTTAAATAAGTTATTCGCAATAGCCTATTGCCTGCAGGGCGAGGATGATGAGCATCTTCAAGATGATAGAGAGAAGGAAAAGGCGGGCAGAGAGAAATAGTGTGCTGATGACAGTACCGTGGAGGAAGAGAGGAACGGAGCGTGGAATCTTGACTGAGCTGAGCGAAGAGGGTGTTGGGACACATCAAGCGGAAGCGAGAAAAGATAGTAGGAGCACTCCGGATTAAGGAATTCATTTGGAGTGATCCTGCAACTGGAAAGAATTCAAATATTTCAAATGTCTTGCTGCCAAGTTCAGGAGACAATTAGGATCGATCCAAAGGAAGCTGTGGAGGAAACAGCAAGCAGGACAGAGCTACGATATGCGCCTCTGCTTCCCGTGAAGTTTTCCTGCATCGATGAGGAACGGGCACTAAAATCTGAAGCAGAGAAGGAGACGTGCAGGATGTGGGGGCGACATGGAAATTTATCTTAGGGCTAGTGGAAATTGGATAAACACATTGAGTTAGGCCGTATCAGGGATTACACACAGTGAATCAAATCTCTAAAGTTGCATCAGGGAGCTGAGTTATGGTAGATATGGACAGGGCAACATATAGAATGAGGCTGCGTCACATTGTGGTCAAAGAAGTCCATTGGCATCTTAGCCTCAATTCCAACAGTCTACCATCCGTCATGTCAAGTCGACAGCGTTAAATTAATCAATTGAAATCACTAAGATAGTTAGTTCAACGATAAAGATTATTCAATTTTCCACGAAATAGCGAGTTCGATTCGGACAGTGAGCAAACTTTAGCTTGTGTTCCATTGCTCATATGCAAGCTCCAGCAATCTCGAATCTTCAAGTCGAAGGTAGCACGGAATTATTATGACAGTCGTAGCACCTTTATGGTATTGCCTTGAGGAGATTGTTAGCACTCGTCACCCCGCCCTGCCTCTTTTTCATTAACAAAAAGAAAATTTTAAGATGCTTTTAATAATGAAAACCAGTCACATAACTAGTTAAGTTTAATCGGTCAAAATTGAATCGCCCCAGACCCAACGCATGACACAAACAAATCCGAATGAACTTTCGGAGTATATGATTTAGTTTCGTAGCTTTTATTCATGAAGTGAGGATGCTCAATCATTGAGGCAAAACCAAACGATTCAAGGTAAGGTCAAACGAAGATCGTGAAATTTTAGTTCCTTTAACCTGTCAATTAAGATAAAAGATCAAAAGTTACATCTCATGTAACCCAGGAAAAGTTTTTTTATACTTAAATAAAGATCACTACCAACTCTCACTCACTTAATTTTCTCTGTTCGCTGACTGGCAAAACAATGAAACCGGACCATCCTCCTACTAGAATTTGATGACCAAGGGTGTAAAGAGTTCTGTCTCATTTCTTAGTTGACATCCTTCAATCATAAGAAACCAGCATCTCCCTTGCTACTGTTTTACATCACTCAACATAAAGTACTCTTGCTTGCTTGCTTGGGTGCGTGAGAGAGAGAGACAGAGAGAAAGAGACAGAGAGCTTAAAAATGTCCATTTTTCCATTTAGAAAGCCGAAAGAATTTTACTTTAGGATTATTTTATCAAAGAAATTACTGTGCAGTATCAACCAGCACAGAATGTCGGCGACATCTCTTCTCACATCAGTTCTAGATGTCAATCAAGCACATTAAAGAAAAGAAGACAGGTGATGCTAAGAATGACCAACCAAGAAAGGCCCCAGGGTAGGAAGGCCTAGCCGGTTAGAGCTGAGTTGAGAGCACTATGCACATCCACTCCGATTTGTGCTTCGGCTTTTTCCAAGTCCGTGGAGGCCGAGTTCACCTTCTGGGTGAAATCAGCAAGCCCCTTCTGGACCAGGTTTGCATCAATTTGATCAAGCGGCACAGCCTCAACAGCAATGATATCAGCATATGAGTTTGCATGGACGAATGCAAAGCCACTGCTAACAAAGTACTTCGTCACTTCATTTCCATTGTGCACCGACATAACTCCAGGTCTTAGTTCTGCAACACTGGCCACATGCCCAGGAAGAACACCAAGTTGTCCTGTTGTTGCTGGTACTATGACCATGTCCACCTAAAAGAGAGGAAAGGGAGATTATCCACAACAGCAAAAGCAAGGATAGCATGTTCACGCCCACGACAGTAACAGAAGTTTTGTTGATCCAAGTAGTACTTTAATTTTGTGCTCAACCAAATGCATTAAAAGCTTGCAGCAAGATTACATGATATATGTAGCATCGTAAATCGAACTCGTTCCTCCTAGTACTCCAAAATAAAAGTAGCTATCACACTCCTTCAATTATCCCTATTTGTATTGCCACTTTGCGCTTCCAATCTCCATTCTCCTCAGTAGCATTAACATGTCATGGGATCGAAAGCAGATTAAATGAGCATGACCAATCAAAGAATTAGACAAGAGAACATAAGGTTTATCTTTGCAGAGCACGAACAGTGTCAGGTTTGAAGTAGTAACTATAATCAATGGGGAGAAACATATCGATATCACAGAAAATAAATTCTTGTAAAGGATTTTAACTGACCAAAAGAACTGGAATCAACTACCAAGTCCGTCGCAACCATAGGAAACCCATGAGGTCACAAGAAATTAGACATCAAAACTGCTTAACAGCTTGTAGACTTGGGCTATAGCTTAGGGATTACTCTACACTAGATAAAGAATAGAGAGAAAGATAGGATTATAATTTTTCATAGCTCTCAGTGGACCAAGTTGTACTGAGTTCAAAATATTTATGGAATAAGCGAATATTTCATAGCTATTTAGAGTAGAAGTGGAACAGTTACTCCAGGTATATGACTTCTATGGTTCATTAGAATTGCCCAAGGTTTACATTATTAGAGAATAACATCAGAATACCAAAAATCCACTTCAGCTAGTTTTAATCCATCAATAACTAAAGCATAATAACCTGTACCACTGTTGCAATTTCTTTTCATCACTGATTGCAGCAATCATTTCTTTTGTACAGATATTTCTGACCAAAAGCTAATCTCTCTTTCACCTTTTTCGTCACTTATATTTGCAACTTGAAAGCAGCAGTTTCCTGAATTTGGATCTCTTACACAAACATGCTCATACCACCGAGACATAGACTGCTGTTGCAATTTCCTTTAATCACCGATTGCAGCAATCGTTTCTTTTGCATAGATATTTCTGTCCAAAAGCCAATCTCTCTTGCACCTTTTTCATCACTTATACTTGCACCTTCAAAGCAGCAGTTTCCTGAATTTGCATCTCTTACACGAACATGCTCATACAACCAATACCAGCAGTCAATAGAACCCAAAAGAGATGGGGAATTTCTCAAGAGTGAATGTATTAAATCAAACAAAGCAAATTGTAGTCCAAAATCTACACGACACTAAAGCTGACTTTTTTAACAGCTTGCAAAGCACTTGACATGGACAACCCTTTTTGGCTTTGAAAAAGTAAAGGCTTTCAATGAAATTCAGGCAAATCACTTTGGCTAAAGGTAGAGGCAAGGCAGCTAAATCTGGTTCAGGAGTAGATGCATCCCAAAAATGGAAAGATGTCTCATGACCAGGGACTTGGAGGTTTAAAAAGAAGGTTGGAAGGAGTTGCACAATTTAATATGGCACTCAAGAGGGGAGGAAGTGGAACGTACTTATATTCCAAGATGGCTGTGGTATTGCAATTCTGAGAAATCTTTCCATGATTTCTTCCTCATTACCAAATTACAGGAAGCTTTTCCAATAGCCAGAGTAATATTCTGGTTCATTAGTTTTTCCAAGATACACCAAGCTTGGCAATTAGAAACATTGACTTTTCCCTAAATCTTTTATGAGCTACATCAGAAGCATTCAACTGGAAAAGAATATGAGGTCATATGTACAAATGTTGTAAATCAAGGGTGTTCACAGTGAAATATTTATGTAGAACCTCGATATTATCATGAAATCACAATTCTCACTCACTTTGTCTGTAAACTAATTAGATTGGAGAACATAAAAACCTTATGTGCAAGAACGGCCAAAGTCTAGGACAAGTTGGACCCTAACTACTAAATATGATATATCAAATGGATTACTTGGTTTGGGTTGAAGAAGCAATGTCACTCATAGTTTCCCTAGAAGGGCAACTAGGGATAGGAACTTTCCAGCATAACTTTCTTTGACCATTTGGAAAAGTCCGGGACGCATTCTCACGCCGGACTCTTTCAAAAAAAGAGTAGAGTTTCAGAAAGAGGAGCTTTTGTGTACATGAAGAGGAACCTCCTTTTATCCAGATTTACACTCACTTTGGACATGCTGATTCTACAACTCATTAAGAGTCTATGACGATTGATTGAATCATGGAATGTTGGAAGAGTATGAGAGAGTTAAATCAGGGTCCCCTTCAGTTTTGAGCCAGTCTATGTTTGCTGGATTGCTGTTGGTATAATGCTAGTTTTCAAAGAAAATGATAGAAGGACTTTTGACAGGAACAGCACTTCTATTAATATTTTCAGAGATGCCTATCAATGCTATTACATATTCTCTCTCTAGTTAATCATCTCTTTCCAGGGCTTGATCTCTGCATATATGTGGGTTTGCATTCCCTGGCACCTCCATAGTGAAGTACTTTTTTTTTTTCACTTAGCTCTTAATAAACAAGAAGCAGAGAGAACAAGGATCAACATGTCAGAGATGGCATAAAAGCAAACACAGAAACAGAAACCGGAACTACAAAAGGCACCACTTGTAGTCAAGTCTACAGTCAAGCAATAGGTGTTGAATCTTGCATTGAAACTTCAATGTGGCACAACTTCTCGAGTAGTAGACTGCTTACTAGACCAGATTAGCAAGTTCTTCAGCAGGAGGGAAAAACCCCTCTGCAAACTCTCGGAATCTGGTGCAACTTGCATGCGTGTCAATGCTTGTACTTTCACTTCACACTCTATCAAACCAGGATTTGATAATTTACACACGATTCACAGGGAACAGCTATGGAAACGCCAAACGGCCATTACATTCGCCAGACACGGATGCAACTAACCCTTAAAACGCCTCAATATCCTAACGAACAGCACAAGGAACGTAGTGCGTAGGGGCACAACTGTGGGCATCGGAAACACTACATTACCAACTCCACCCTAGAACAAATAACTGAAGCTCAACTCACCCTCTACCCCGCAATGACGCGTAGAAAGCCAATCCACAATCAATAAACAAACAAGGCGTCCTAAACAGAAATGACCACAGATTCGACTAATCGAGCCCGAGGAAGCGATCGAGAGGGCGGACCTCTTTTTGGGACAGCTCCGACGCATAAGGAAGGACGAAATTGACGGTGAGCTTGGAGGGGATCGAGGGCGGCGTGGGAGGCCTCGGCTGCATGAAGGAGAGAGGGCTCTTGGGAGGATCGATGTTGGGGGCCACCTTCTTCCACGCCTCCACGAACGCCGCGTCGGCCGTCTCCGCCGCCGGGGCGTCCGCAGAGAAGGCGCGGGACGGGACCCTCGCCGCAGCCGCCGCCGGCGGGATGGGCCGGCGGAGCAGCGTCTTCGCGGCTTGCCGGAACATGGCGGATCGAGGTGGGAGGTTCGCTCGGATGTCGCGAGGTCGGAGAAGATGAAGAGAAACGATCCGAGAGAGAGAGGAGAGGAGACTGAGGTCAAGGCCGCAGTGATTTTGGCGTTCTTACTGGCAAATTGACCGTCCTTCGACTCGGCATTTATTTAATTGTAAATATCTGAAAAAATGAAATAAAATAAAGCTTATTTGGTTAAGCGTTCCCGATATGTTTTGAGCCTTTAAAGCACATTGAAATAAATATAAAATGTTTGACTGTCATTTTCAAAAAAAATTGAAGTGAAAAACTAGTCTTGAAAACGCTGAAAGCTAATAGAACTTATTTTTAATTTTGAAAATATGTTTTTAGTATATAAAACTTTCAGCATTTTCTCAAAATTCATTTCCAAAACCGAACCGAACACAGTTTATGTTTGTCTGGAAAATAGTTTTACTATATTGCTTATTCCGAACCCATGTTTCTCAAGTAGGATCACTTCGGATAAGCAAGGATCGATAATATTGCTATCATTTTTTATTATTTCAAAAGAAACAGAAAAATCTTTCAGTGTTTATTTTCTTATATAATGAAAATTAAAATCATGGGAAGAGTTTGAAAATGAATAGGCACACATCTGAATTATGGATCGTATCTTTTTTTGTGCCTCGATATGTCATAATCTTGAAATGCATAAATAATTTGGAACTAATTGAGTCAACGCAAATTGAGTTATAATTTAAAATGCACAATCTATACATCGTATTAACATAGTTGAACGAGTAATATAAATTAAATTTGGAGAATGTAGATTAATGAGCTCGAATTTGAATTAGGCAACAAATGTAGCGAGGTAATATTTCACTCACTTCCATCCTTCTTTTACTTGTTAAATTAAAATTATTATCAACGAATGCTCTCAAAACATATATTAATGCATTGAGAAATTACACTATTGATAGTTTATAACTATAGTAAAAAATAAAATAAATTAGAGAAAAATTTCAAATAAAAAATTTAAGTTTTCTTTTGGCCAATTTTCCCCTCTACCGTACCATGAGCTGCTGCCCCTGCACACTAAACTCGACCTAGGCTCTCGCCGGCGCTCTACAAGCTCCCCCGCCGCCGCGATGAAGCCGCCGCCGCCGCCCATCTCCGACCTCCTGTGGCACGTAGCCCTCGCCACCTGCATCAAGCTCCTCCTGATCCCCTCCTACCGCAGCACCGACTTCGAGGTCCACCGCCACTGGCTCGCCATCACCCACTCCCTCCCTCTCTCCCGCTGGTACGCCGACGAGACCAGCCCCTGGACCCTCGATTACCCTCCCTTCTTCGCCTTCTTCGAGCTCCTCGTCTCCTACGCGGCCCGCGCCGTCGACCCAGTCATCGTCCACCTCCATCGTGGCCTCAACTACGGCTCCGACTCCGTCGTCCTTTTCCAGAGGACCACCGTGATCGCCGCCGATTCTTGCCTCTTCTACGCGTTGCACCGCCTGACCAGGAAATGCGAGCCGGGTAAGGGGAGATTGATCTGGGTCTTGGTGATCTGGTCGCCGATGCTGCTGATCGTGGACCACGTGCATTTTCAGTATAATGGGTTCTTGTTGGGGATTTTGCTCCTGTCGATTTCGTACTTGAGCGAAGGAAAGGACTTGGCGGGTGGGTGTTTGTTCGCGATCTTGCTGTGCTTCAAGCATTTGTTTGCTGTGGCTGCGCCGGTTTACTTTGTGTACCTATTGAGGCGTTGCTTCCGAGGCAGCTTTGCGAGAGGTCTTGGCCGGGTTTCGGCCCTGGGGGCGGTGGTCATCGCGACTTTTGCGGCAGCATATGGTCCGTTCATTTATCACGGCCAGGTTAGTGCCTGCTCTGTTTTCCAAAGTGCTTAAGTTGTTGTGCAATACCTCTTTATTTATGTTGTTTATTTGGGGGCAACTTCTTGTGCAATGTGGAATCACAGAGATCACTAGCTAATTATCAGAACTTTTAGATGCTTTCTTCGTTCATTAGAATGGTAAAATTGGTGCAACGTTATTATTTAGGGTGATGGGTTTCGATGATGTTGCTTCTGTGGGTTATTCATTTAGTGGGAAGGACCGGTTCTTTGAGGGTTTTTTTGACGAGAGGTCTTTTTAGGTTCCCCCGTTTTGAGTGTTTATTGGCTTTTACTTGGTGTTCTGGCATGAAAGTGCATACTTTTACCTTGTTCTGATGGTGGAAAAATGAATTTTTCTTGAGTATGAGCGTGCATATTGATGTCAGAACATGAAGAATTTATCCACAAAGTCGCCACTATGTTTGGCAGCAACTGCAGTTTTAGTAGGAAAACTTGAATAAAAGAAAAACACAAGAACAGGGCAATCTTTGGTTTGCAGGGTCAATTGAGCCATGACTGCAGTGCATCTATCCTTCTTTTTACACTTTCAAGTTTTAAAATGCCTGTGGGGCTTGAGTTTGGTTCTTATTGTGCCCTTTCGACTTCACTAAAAGTCATGGTGACAAGATCCAGTTGTGTGTTGGGATTTGTAATACTTGTTAAAACAGAGCCTTTTGTTTCCTCTTCCATCTGTGGGTACAGCAATATCTGGTTGCCGATCCAACTATGTTTCCCAGTCCCTGATGTTACCAGTGTAGTTGCTCCAAAATCCATATGAAAAGCTTTAAAGTTTACTTATGCAAAGCTTGCCTGTGGTTTAGACTATGCTAAATTACATTGTGAACACTGTGCTAATCAAAGCTTGCTTATGCAGACTTAAAAGCTTACTTTTATGTCTGGTAAAGATGTTTTTAGAACAGTCAGGATAGAATCGTTTATCTACTCAATGTAGGAGCCTCCTCTTCTGTATCAACTTTAAGTCCGCTATGATCTCATGAGCAGATGCTACTTTCATGTGGCCTGCATAATTTGATTTTAGAAACTGATTTAGACAGGCCTTCTGTCATTTCTTCCTAAAGCTTATTGAATTTGACCCTTCCTAGAGACTCTAGATAGCTTTTACCTACCCAATAGATGGGCTTTTCACCTGCTGACTTTATGGGTGTCTTACGTGTTTGACAACTGAAGTTGTTCTTGTGTTTGTTAATGCAGTTAATTAGTGCATAAGTATTGGACTCTATCTGTGCAGATGCAACAAGTCATTCGCCGTATGTTTCCATTTGGCAGGGGGCTGTGTCATGCTTACTGGGCGCCAAATTTTTGGGTTTTCTATATTGTAATGGACAAGGTGCTGTCTTTTGTGCTAAGAAGCATGGGCTTTGACATTCAAACTCCTGCAGCATCGTTCACTGGTGGGCTTGTGGGAAATTCATCGCCCTTTGCAGTACTTCCACAGGTAATTTTGTTAAAGTTGCAATTAATCTGGTATCTAAAACCTCATGTATGGTAAATGAGGAGTTCATTGAGTCACTTTGTTGATTTATAATTTCCCATTGATGTGCTAAGCAGTTCAACCAATTTCTTAATTTCTCTGTAAAAAAATACTCTGGCAGAGAGCAAATTCCATATTCCTTATTCCATGTCTCGCACAATTTTTTATGCTTGGGAAATGCGGTCTTTGAAAAAATATGATGCATTTAGCACACAATATGGGAATGGAATCATTGATCTTTTTAATTTTCATATTTCCTGAAATTTTTCTGTAGCATTGCCGTCTAATGTTGTATATATGCGTTGACCACAGGTCACCCCCTTGAGAACCTTTATCATGGTCCTGCTGGCCCTATCTCCTTGTCTTGTCAAGGCCTGGAAAAATCCCCAACCAAGGGATGCCGCAAGATGGATAGCATATGCCTACACAAGTGGATTCCTTTTTGGTTGGCATGTTCATGAAAAAGCTTCTCTCCATTTTGTCATCCCCCTGGCACTCACTGCAGTACAAAGTCTGGGAGATGCGAAGCATTATTTCTGGCTATCAATAGGTATGCTCTTCAGGATACTTTTGGCATTGCCTAATCAAGTTATTCAGCTTATGTCCAATCTTGCATATTCTCTTTTGGTACTACGCACATTGCATTGTATGCTTGTTGTCATTGCTATTATGGTTTTATTTGGATTGATGAGTTAAATTTCAGCTTTCAATCTCTGTGTTCGTGCGTGTGTGTGTGCGCACGCACGCGCGTGTGAAGTGCAAAGTATATGTGTTGTGCTATTCAACATTCTGGCCATTTAATTTCTTATTATCTTGAAAAAGAAGAGGAAAGGCAATAGAAGAATAACAGAACAGTTTTAAGAAAGGAGCATTGAGAGAAGTTCCTGGCTATTGTCCACGAATGTCTCTTTACTATCCTTAGATTGTGCATGATATTTGATATGTACATTTATACATACATATACGTATGTGCATACTTTGAGGATTCAAAGCTGGATACATTTCATATCATCCCAAGCAAATTTGTTAGAACATGAACCAGACTGTTGGACAGTAAATCCATGTATTGGGATACATATTTCTACTTATTTCCTTCAAATCTTTGTATCTGGAAGTGAGACAATTTCAATAGTTAAACTAAATGTATAATAACAATTTCGCATTAATCATGCTTGCACAGTGTTATTATCGCATTCCAATGAATAATCTATCAGTCATGACATGTACTATCTGGTTGAGATGTTCTATTGTCTTCGAGTTTGCAAGCCCCTCAGTGTCTGATTTCTTCATTCTCCATCACTTGTGAATGACCAAATACTTCTTGATGTCGACAAAGGATAGCCATATCTAATGTCATATTATTAATCAGCCAAACCTCTCAAATTCCCTGTTAACATTCTTGTGTCTTTGCCATGCAGTATCCTGCTATTCACTGTTCCCACTTCTCTACGAAGCCCAAGAGTATCCCATAAAAGTGCTGGTGCTGCTATTGCATTGCATGGCAATGTTCCTTGGCTTCTCTGCGCTATTCAATGGGAGTGCAAGAATGAAAGCAACTGCCTCCGAGTCAAGAAAAGGAGATCAATCCAGAGAGAGGAGAAGCTCGGGTCTGGCCAAGGAAGGAGGGTTTACGATTGGTTGGATCACAAAGTGTTATTTGTTCGGTATTTTACTTGTCGAGTTATGGGGTCAGTTCTTGCATCCTTACATTCTCGGCAACAAGCTTCCTTTTGTGCCCCTGATGATGATATCCATTTATTGTGCATTCGGCATCACATACTCATGGATTTGGCAACTGAGATCAATTTTGAGATGTTCTAGTTGATAGCCTGACTTCTTCCAAATTTTGTGTTTCTCTATCTTGAGGAACTCTTTGTTGTATTGATCTAATAGTGCAACTCCCAAATGGATGAGAATTGAAGAGTTGTTTTGCCACATTCTTAATGCGTCTGACTGTAACGTAGGCTTGGTGCCGCTGCAAGGGATGAATCCCCAAGAAAACCACCACCTTGATTTGTGGTTTCATTATCTGTCAGAAAGTCAGTGGCTTCTCTATGAAGTTACTTTGAATTTAGTGAACAGGACATGATGTTATTTTGTTATGAGAAATTAATTCAAGAATTGGCTAATCAAAAGAGTGCTTCTTCTTTTTTAATTTGTCTAGTTTTTTCCATTCAGTTAAGGAGATATCCATTAGCTGCAAGCGTAAGTTCGACGACGAATATGAGAAAAGCCTAGCACGTTAGCAAGCAAGACATCATTGGTGCCTGATTATGCAGTTGAATAATAGTAAAATATGCCTGAAGGACAGGCTCTGAAAAAACATTGGAGTTTCGATGAGCATGACTCGTGCAATTAATTTGGATTCTCTAACCTAGGAGTGTGCATTAACCATTTAACTCACGAAAATGAGCCAGATTAACTCTTCAGAGATTTCTTCCTTCCCAGAGAAGAACTAGATTAGAAGTGAAGCATGATCAGACCAGATGCTAGCTGCATATGAGTATGATTTAGATCTCCTCTTTTGGGTCCCTTTAAAGAAAAAACCCTAATGACTGGATCAACTTAATCTGGACTTAATAGAACTCTGTGAAAGTTTCTGAAACAGGAGACATAGCCGGGTTCTGTCCCTCTCCTCACGCTTCATATATAGCGAGAGAGGAGACACGATGGAACTGAATCAAAGGAAGAAATTTCAAAAAGTTGATGCACGCTCAAACCCAAGAACACATACTTTATCAAGTGACAAAAAGAAACACGTTCGCCAACGAGGAATACACACACACAGATTGTGCATTGCAGGAGCACGCCAAGAGTAAAAGGAAAGCAAAAAGGACTCTCTGAGAGCCTGCGCCATTCCACCTTGCAATCACCTGATATCATCTCCCTCTCTCTCTCTCTCTCTCTCTCTCTCTCTCTCTCTATGTATCATTCATGACATTTTGTGCAAGACAGTCAGTCTGTCTGCAAATGTTGTCTTCCTTGGACAGAGAAAGCAATTATGCTTCACCTGTTCTTCTGTGCAGTGCATTTAGACCCCAAGGAACCCTCTCTGACTCCTTCAAAAGCTTCACAGTTAGTGCTTTCTAATTTAGATTTTTATTTGATTTTTCAATATAAACTTCGTTTGTTCTAGATGACCTTTCCAATGTCGATTTGCCAGAGCTCTAGCTGATGCACATCACACAATCACAAAGCTCTTGAGGACCACCGTAACCCTAATATCAAAACCAATTTTTTTTTTATGATGTGTTTGTCTGAGTGAAGCAAATTTCTACGAATTAGTTTTCTAGACTTTCGCACATTTGGTTTATAGAAAATGATCTGTCAAAGAAAATATACATGTTTAAAGTTAGAAAATGAATTCCTAACATGAAAAGAGAAAACATTTTCTTGAAAAATGACTTTTCCGAAAAGTATTTCTTTTATTTAGAAGATTTTCTCAAACAAACGTACTCTGAATACTTTTCTTTTTCGATGATCACCATATCAATGAGTCTCTCAAGACATTTGTTGAATAAGGATAATGCATGAAATCTTAACGTATTGATTACACACATCATTAGAAATAGTTTAGTACCTTGAAAATTGAAAGGTCTTTTCTTGATTTATAATCATGTACATTTGATCCTTAAAAAAACTTACCTAAGCTCAAAACACAAATTCAGGATCATAGGTTATTCTAAAAGTAGAACTTCCAATTCTGAGAAAGTTTAGTTTCAAGTGAATCAAATGCCTGATCTAGTAAGATTGGAACTTTCAAAACATCTAGTTTACTCATCGTTTCGCTATGATTATGGTTAGATAATTGAACCCGTGATGATAAGAGGTTTCTAATCATTTAACTTAATTGTAATTGTGTTCATCTTGATTCCAAGAGAACTTTGCAAAATTTACACCTCAAGTTGGGAGCCATGGTTCATTCTAAAGGAAGAATTTCCAAATCCAAGAAGGCTTGTCATCACTTGTCATATAAAATGTTTGATCTTGTAATGAAATCTTAACGAGTGCTTCGAAAATACCCATAAACAAAACCCTAAAAATCTCATTGACCCTTACCCAACGACACGAACGCAAACACATCAAGATTCAATGAATTCCCTCGAAGCACATCTTCATCTTTCGCACGCGCGACCGAGTGTCTTACAGTCTCCAGTCGAAGCACATATTAACCATGTTACTTCACACACGACCACATTCGACAACAAAATGCAAACCCTAGATGCCAAAAAATATCAAGAAAGGGGGTCTGTGGTCAACGTGAATAATTTATGTCTCGAGCATAGGGCCTGCTGCTACATGTATGTGCAACCTGAAGTGCTGGAAATCATGTGATCATGCGACCCCAGGGGCATTTCCTCATATTCATCAAGTAAAGATAATGAGGTCGTGCTGCATATCCAAATGTTCATTTATAAGAATTGGCAATTCATCCCAAAACATTTTGGTTGTCATGTTTGGAATGAAATCATTCTCTCTGACCATTAAAAAAAATTGAACTTTATCCTTACCATGATTCAGCAAGTACAGCTATTACATTCCCTTGTCTGTTTCGAGAAGGTTGACTTTGGGAGCTCTCAGGGAGGAGGGGTTGACTATCTTGTTCCCCATCGTTTCTGTTTCTTCACATGTCCCTTGACTCTTTAACTCTTAATTGGGCTGGCATTATTAAAACTGGATGATCATGTAATTACGTGCCCAATAATTGACATAGGTGTGGACTATGATGCATTACCGGCCAACATAATAAATTTTGTTCTAGAATGAGTGTTCATACAAGAGAAAAGTTATCCGGTCATCACCAAATGTGTCGTACAAATGTCAATTCGCCCTAAAAAATTTTCTTTACTTAATTTAGTACTAAATCTTTGCGGGAAATTTAGATATAGTCATTATGGTCAATTTTTCATGGGAAGCAGCTAACATGTCAAACTTTATATCGCCAATGGTCAATGACTTTTGGCGGAAATTCGCTACAAGGACTGCATGGGGTTTCAAGCAAATGTGTAGAATACTTTTTAGTCAATGAAAATATTTATGTATAAAATTTGGCGAATGAATTCATAAATTTGAAGAGATGAAAATATTTTTTAAAATTGTTAATTCCTTTCAAACTCTTTAATATTTTTCCCTTTTCTTTTCTTTTTCTTTTTCCTTCCTCCTCTACAATGTCGACACCTTCTCCACGTCCCTCTGCCTCTCAACTGAGCTTGAGCTTGGCTGGAGCTCATTGCGGCGAGTTGGCCTCAGGCGAGGTCGATCTCATGTTGAGGCCAGCCCTCACTGCCCAACGATCGGTGGAGAATGAAGGAAAAAGAAAAAGAAAGAAAGGAAAATAATAAGATTTAAATCATTTTTCAAATGAGATCTAAATATCGAAAACGTCGTCAATCAAATATTACCAAGTAAAGGAAGGCTGAACATTTTCTTAGAAAATATCTTTCCAAAAAGTATTTTCCTTTATCGTGGAGTGTGGTCTGTTTGTTTGAATAAAAGTCGACATTATGGAAGATGTAGTCCTAGAAAAAGAATTATGGCACGATACGATGGTCCAAGGTTGAATACCTTATGAATGGAAAGTTGGTATTGATGAATGGAGGTGATTGAAAACTTAAATTTGAGAAAATTGAACTATGGGCTTCTTCTTTTTTTCATTACATTTGCAAAGAGAATAAAAGTTCATATTGTAGTCGGGCATAATATATCATTCTACATGCCATGAGATCACACAAACTTTTTATTGCAACTTTCCTCTTTGTAAGTATAACATAAGATCTCCGTCGCGCAATGACACGATGACAGTTTGCATGCTATTGTGAAGAAATTTATGATTGAAGTATGGCGTCAACGATCTCCAAACTTTTTCGATCTGTTCAATTTAACTGGAACCCGAATTATACATTTGTTCTAGTTGCAGGTTCTTATCTCAAAATTCAATATCATCTTTAACTATGTTGCGCAAATAGAGAGAGAGAATATATGTTTGTGTGTGTGTGTCTGGGCGGATGAGAGAGGCGAGGCTAAGTCCAAAGATCGGCAAGGGTCTTTGGACACCGATGAGAAACCTCCCCGGCTGTCGGGCGACCGCCACCACCGCGTCACCTAACCTCCCGCCTTCCGTTCCCGATCCGGCTTTTAGTTTTCATTTTACGTCATTATGTATATTCACTTCTTCATATCCACATCGTTAATGAATTAGAGGAGCACGCGGACGTCGCATCAACACGATACGTCACGTCGACACTTTTCGTTCCGAAATAAATTCAACTGTAACGTGGATCGGCTCTCGAGGATCAAAACCTCGGAAGAAAATCGGAAAACGCAATCATCCGTCTATGATCTCAAAACAGTTCCAACCAAGGCATTTGGTAAAACCCACTGTCGATCGATCTTCATTATCATTAGTTTTCGGAGGGACGGTGCACGGAAAAATAATACGCACCTAACAGTCGCAAAGAAGGGTCTCGCCTCATTCATGTGTCATAGGACCAAAGATGTAGGGGTACGCTTTTGAGGCAGGTGGCCAATGTTTTATCAAACATCATTATTAGCAGTTGAAACTTAGGAAAGTTGAAAGGATTCAATTTTGATGTCCTGAATTCGAGAGAGAGAGAGAGAAAAAAAAGGAGGGAGGGACTGAAGTTTCGCCATCCCAGCACACACGACATAGACATGTACATTGGATTGACAAATAATTCTTGCAACGAACCTAAGGAAACCACCTCAAGCTTCGTAGGCTGACGAATCCTATGCGGACAGCCACCAAGGATCTTACCCGACCGCACGACGCTGAGCCTGAGAAAGGTTTCGGATAAGGTCTTGAAGTGATGTTGTTCCCTTATTTTCTTAAGGGAACTATCGGAGTAAACTTTTATGTTGAATAACGTTTTAAGGTTGGCAACTTGGTCTCGTAACACATTCCAACTTGCCGGCAGGCTAGATCTTCGCCGGCCAGCGTGCGCGTGTCATGTGCCGCTTTTCATGCTCGCCCAGCCGGTGCTTGATCTCGCTCACCGCCACGAGGGAATTCGGCGAAAAGAAAATGTGAAAAGACACTTCATGGATCGAACGTGTGTATAAAATCATGGGACATTTATGATATCATACTGAGATAATTGTCCAAAAATATTCATGGATCAAAACCACGTGCGCGTCTGATAAGAATACGTAACGTTCAAGCCAAAAGTGGGCATGCCGGTTCGCAAAACGGCCCGTGACCGAAACATGTACGTGGAGGGCCGTCGATGCCGACGAGATGGGTCGGGTTGACGAGTTCCGAAAGGCGCACCCCGGCCGAGCCGAGCTCGGGAAAGCGAAAGATGCGGCAAAACTCGAGAGCATTCGGCAATTCTCTAGGCCCTTTTGTTTTTCCCCGTACGTTCCCGTTCTCGCCCCAACTTTACGGTTCGATAACGAAGAAGACTTGCCTCGCAAGTCATCGAAAGGATAAAACCGTATGTCCGACTCGGGCCCGGTCACGGAGACAACGTACGTCGATCGTTCGAGGTCGATCCTCGCTCCTGTGTCTTGGCGAAGCCGAGAAGGGAACGAGGGGGCGTTTCCACGTGCGCCCCCCCGCGCACGTTAGCCACCTCGCCCCCCCTCCGCTTCATTTTCTTTCATCCCCTCTTCTCTCTCTCTCTCTCTCTCTCTATCTTTCTTTCTGCGTGAGCGACGCGACGCGCAGGCCCGCTTCGAGTTCGCTGAGCTGCATTTACTCTCTATTCCTCCCACTCTCTCTCTCTCTCATTCAACTCGCAACCACCCACCGCCGCCGCCGCCTCCTCCTCCTCCTCCTCCTCCTCCGCCATAATCGCCTCCCCTGCACGGGCCCTCTCGGGCGACGGCTCTCCGTCGCGTGCCACTCACGTGATCCGTTGCTGTCTTCGTTGTACGTTGAGATATATCTCTCTCGCTCTTGCTCTCTCGCCTTGATGTTTGGTCGTTGTTGCCACATTCTCTCTTTTGCGTATTACTGACCTCCTCTCTCTCTCTTTTTCTCTCTATATAGAAGATGTCCACAGCACCGCCGTTCTTCCTCGGTGGCGCGGAGATGCAGTCGCCTTGGCCGCCGTCTCCTCCTTCTTCTTCGCTGGCCAACCTGAGCCCTAGCATCATCATCACGCTCATGGTCCTCTCCGTCACCATCATGGTCACCACCTTCGTCTGCCTCCTCTTCCGTCACCTCCACCGCATCCCCCTCCCTCGCTGCATCCTCCACCGCCACCTCTCCACCTCCTCCTCGCCTCCTCTCCGCGCCTCCGCACCTCCTCCTCCTCCTCCTCAAGGCACCGTCCATAGCGACGACTCCTTCATCGACTCGCTCCCTCTCTTCTCCTTCTCGTCCGTCACCTGCCGCTCCTCCGCGGCCGCCGACGGCGACTGCGCCGTCTGCCTCTGCAAGTTCAAGACTCACGACCTGCTCCGGTTGCTTCCCCTCTGCTGCCATGCCTTCCACGCGGAGTGCATCGACACGTGGCTTCAGACAAACCGCACGTGCCCCCTCTGCCGATCCAACGTCCACGCCTGCGAGGCCGACCTCGAGGCCCAGCTCCAATCGTCGGCGAGGATCAACGCCGGCGACGGCCGAGGAGGAGGAGGAGGAGGGAGCTTCAGGCTCGAGATCGGCTCCGTCAGCCGACGCCTGTCCTCCGTCGACGGCGGCGGAGCCGAGGCGCGGCGGTCCTACTCCATCGGCTCCTTCGACTACGTCGTAGAAGCGGACTCGGAGGTCGCGGTCGCCGGCGATCGGCACCGGAGGAGTGTCTCGGACAAGGATGACGGCGCGGCGGACGCGAGCCTCGCCGCAGGGAGGAGCTGGCTCGGGGATTACATGGATCGGCTCTCGGCCACGCTCTCATCGCGGACTGCGTCCTTCCGGAGCTCGAGGAGGTTCTTCACAGGCAGCAGCCGCCGGAGCGAGGCCCCCGGTATCAGCGACTGGGATCTGGAGGCCAGCCGTGTCGGCGAAGAAATCAGCGAGCTCTTCCGATGGGCCTCAGGGGTATAATCGGTAAGACAGACAGAAGCAACAGAAAGTTGAAAACTCCCACAATTGCTACCTCCACCCACTAGTTTGCTAACTCCACTCCCGCTTCACCCGGAGCGCACATAGTAAAACTCGGAGCGGCGATAGAAGAAACAGAGCCAAGGGACAGAGAGGACTCGTGACGCACGTGCTCCCCGGAAATTCTCTTTTTGATTTTTTATTTCTCCTTGTCAATATATCCCAATCTGTTTTCCACCCGCTATAAAGATTTACCTACGAAGGGTCGAGATCCCGCTTCCCCTGCATAGTTTGGACGGCCGAGATCAGATAGACAAGCCATGATGACGTGGCATCTTTTACTGTCGCTCGAAATTACTAGAACAACCTCGGGGGGGTGGTCGCGTCGTTTATAAATGACGACGGCAGGGGTGGTCATTAATGGATATGTGTGCATCGAGATAGGTCACCAACCACTTCAAAGCCGCACGGCCTGCCCCCCAACCCCCCAAATTTAATTCCGTAATTATGATTCCGTCCGGTTTCCTTAACTTGTTTTCGCAGTTTGGTCCCTGCCCCCTCTTTGGTTTCATCTATTTCCGGGGCGAATTTGGCAGGTTCTAATGTAGCACGACATTACATGACCAATATAGAAAGGATCGGAATCAGAAATTGGAAATTGGAGTTGATTGCTAGATGCCGTATTCATGTTTTTTTTTTTGTGGAGGGTAAGAGAGAGAGATAGAGAGAAGGGGAGACAGAGAGAGAGAGAGATGGGTTGTTTAATGGGAATTTGCTCGATTTGTTCAACAAAACGAAGGGGGGCACAAATTTAGGTCACCATTTTTGTTACGAGGGTCATTGGTCCGAAGAGAGAGGGGGAGGTCACACGAGACACCTGTGCTTACTTGCTCAAGAATCATCAGATACTATTCTAACTACTGAATCTGCTGGGACGGCACCCAAAAATGGCCAAGGGAGGCAAGCCATGCCCTTCGAATTCGTCGAGCAAAAGCCCTATGTCGTCGCGGAATGTTAGCGGATGCTGAACGGGGGCCAAATTTAGTATCTCCCGCCTCATCCGTGGGACGGGATACCGGCGCAAGACGCGTGGGCCTGTACGGGTCGGGTCGGATCGGGTCGTGGATCTCGATCTATACTTGGATTGAGGGAGGGAGTATGCCGTGGGGAAGATGACTTCTCGTGCAAGTCTTTTTTTAACTTTGTGGGACGGGAGGGGTGTCACGGTTCTTATAGGTACAGTCAAGCTAAAGAGCAAAGTCCCGGGATTCATCCCTGTGATTTTGTCTGCTTCGGGCCCTTCCTCTCTCTGCTTTTCGCTTTTAAACAACCGAAAAAGGAAGGAAAGAAGGAAAAGAGAAACAGAGTAAGGAACGCGCGAGTTTCGCGTGCGATGCCTCGCCGGGGAGATCTCGTCATGCATTATAGGCTCCGAGCTCGAGCCCAAGGTCGACGGGTGGTCCAAAATAGGGCCGGCCCATAACTTGCAGATGGGCCGGGCCGTTTCATTGGTGGCGGACCGGATTGAGCAGTCCTCTTTTCTATCATCATCCGAAGTGCCTTGGTGCACCCGGCCGGTGTCTTCCCGGTTGGACAGAATCCCCGTCCGCCGAATCGCTCGGTGCGGCAGATGATTGCGTTACAGTCCTTGTTCTTAACACGGGAGTTCGGACGAGGGTGCATATCTCTAGGGATTTCGCGCATTGCACTCGGGTGAAGCCTCTTACAATTAGACAAGCAGTCTTGAAATCTAAATTAAACTCAGAATTGAAGGCGATTACGATCAAGGGTGACGACGATGCAGCTAACTCTTAAGCAACTGATCCGAGAGCATAGATGTACTATCGAGATCCTGGTCATGGCGTGTCATAACTTATGCGGCTAGAGAAGTGTGGTCAATCATCAGCTAATTGCAAATTCTCTCAAAGTATCTCTGGGCTAAGATCTGGAGTCTGTCGCGTGTCCTTTTCACTGTCCGTCTCAACATCAAACAACACTGAAGTACAAAGTCGATTTCGTCCCTTCCCATACCAAAATCTGCACATTCTCTTCTTGAGCATTCCGCATTGCTGACTGTGAGTAGAGAATACAAGGCGTCAGCATTACATATGAAACAGAAGAATGCATAGACAGTAGAGCGTTGACGTTAAAGTGTTCATGAGCTTCGCGGTTCTTTCCAGACCGCTGCTGCAAGGGTTGGTACTCCCGCTGAAGCAGCCCTTCTTTTGTTTGATCCCGACGCCTTGGTCTTCGAGAACAAACGTGGAATTCGCGGGGTCACTGCTGAACAAGACGCACCAGAAGAAGGGGCCCTTGTGCGCTCTGACTAAGCCGACTCCGACCTCAGTGTGCGACTTGTTTCTCAGGAGAGAGAGACTCTTCTTGTCTTTCACAATAACCTGTGAGAAGGCCAGTGATGGCTCCAGGTACTTGGAATGACAACCCACAATTTGGCCAGTTAGGGTTCCCAGAGTTGGTAGCTCGACACCGCAGTTCGGAGCGAAAATCTCAGTGAAGTCGTCTTCCGGTACTTTGCAGTGCGGAATGTTGTTAGTGCAGTTTCCCTTGCATAGCTCGATGTATTGCAAGGCCATGCACCCTATACCGGGGCTGTCATTCAGCGCCGGAAGCTTGAGGGCCGTCCTGTTCTTGTTGATCATGTCCACAAGATCGTTCGCGGGGTTTCCTGCTGGATTTCCACCGTTAAAAAAAATGAGGAAGATGAATGCCTACGCCCTAATGGCAAAAAGCTTGATAATATTAAGTTCACTGTCCATCTTCCAGTGTACTCGTTCATTTTGCTAGAGCAACGTATGGATTTCCTGTATCGCCTGCATAATCACTCAGCCTTAAAACTTATGTAGGTTTTTCGTTTGACAAAATCCTGAACAAATACAAGATGTTGAATAGCTCTTTCCCTTCTTTTATACTTCTTTAAATTACACAACATCATCTGATTCAATCAACAGTACATATTGTCAATAGTAGCCACTCAACGCGCACGCACATGCATGTTTTCATGAGATGATTGGAATCACATGTGCTTACATATGTGTGATGCAGCGGATAGAAGGAAGTCTTGACTACATACAGAAGTTCCTATATAACAAGAGATGCTTTCAAACTAGGTCTTGCTTATAGACTGATGCAGAGATATAAAATGCTGTTCTTACTTTTCTCAAAGCTAGATATGACAGAGATGAGCAATTTTAACATCATCCCTAAAATTTACTCTTATCTAAAAAATAATCTGAGGATGAGCATACCATCTAATTTAACTATGTCCATCAGGAACACTATGGACACTGTTTTAGCAATGCCCTGGACGGCCATTGAATGTTTATCTTATCTTCAATTCCCACTCCTCGCTCAGGTACTTATGCCCTGACTCACTCACCAAGCTCATAAACCTTGACGGCTTCCGGTCAAATATCAGATTCCTCTACTTATTTCTTTGCCAAGCAGCCAATGTTGAGAAAATAACAGATAGCAAATCGGAAATGGTTTCAATGTCCAAGTGCTTTTTTTTTTTTTGTGGGAGGGGGAAAGAGATTCAGGAGGTTTCACTTTTTGAAAATGGAGGCAAGCCTCAAGAGTCGCCTGCAGATGACAACAACAGTTTTGATCGACTTGAGCAGCCCAACAATTAAAGCAGAGAAGTTGAACAATTAATCGACATGCCAACTAATCGCAGCTGGTTTGCTTTTGGAATGAAAATAGATCATATGACCACTAAAGCCACACCTTCAACTGATCTCGAAAGCTGCTATGATGCAACCTGGGACATTGATCCGATGTAGAGTTACATAGTAACTTGTCCATCCACGGTAGTGAACTCCGTAGGTCATCGTTTATGAGGATGAATCTCTCCACGATTCAAGAAAAGAAATGCAGACAATATAAAGCTAATTAAAATCAGCTGCGTCCCTTCAGACATGACCCGTTCATCTACACAAAACGAAAAACGCCAAGGACTCATGACTCGATTATGGTCACTCTCCCCGTTCATGCTACGTTCTTTTTACCGGTTTCCATAAGATTTACTTATTGAAAGGTCAATTGAAATATGGTCTTTCACGAAGTAGAGAGATGTACAGTCCTAGAAAAGGCCCTGCCTGGCAGCCAGCAACTCCCAAAAGCGAAACTGCTCGCCGCCACCAACAAAAGTTAATAGATAGTGGCTGCGGAAGGTTACTCATAAAAGCATCCTCACTATTTGTTGTTGTTCATTATTTCTTCAACGAAAAGCACCTTTTTTTCTCTCCATTTGCATATTTCTCACCAGTGGACATACTAGTGCTGTGTCTCCTCAGATGGCAAAACCGAAGAAATCAAAGTTACCATAGCAATTGACAAATTTTCCTGGAAAAAACCCATTAATTTAGTTATGCCGCCAAGATAACACTATCGAGATACTACCGCTTTTCTTCTTTCCAAGAACGAGTTCCATTGCTGACCCTGACTACTTTGGAGTATAACCGAGCGTTAGTTTACTAAATGCACGTTTGTTCGCCATCTTATTCCCCTGTACTGCGCACAATCTACTCACATCCTCTTCACAATCACATCAGTACGAACAACGGAGGCAATTCATCGAGCATCAAACCCAATTGGCCCATATGCCAAGTCGAAAGAGGGCCACGACAGAACCCAGTAAACGTGCGAAAGCAAAAAAAAGGGGGGAAGCTCACCGTGATGCTTGGAGCAGACCAGAGCCACGGCGAGCAGAGAATGACAAAGAACAGCCCACATGCCCGCACCGTAACTTGGCTTCATCGCCATTTCCCGCGCTAAAACTCGTCCGATCAGCAGGGAACAAAAAAAAAAAGGAAAGAAAAAAACGGATCCTTTGCTTGAAGAAAAAGGGTGGGGGCAGAGTGAAGTGAAGCGGAGTTGATGCAGGGTAAAGGTGAAGAAAGTGGAAGCCCTGGAGCTTTAGAGGGAGAAAATGCAAAAGGGTATCTGATCCCAACTCCAATTCTTCATCAGGGTGCGAAAGGAAGAGAGGGAAAGGTGAGGAATCGGTCTAGGGTTTGTTGTACATGGGATTGCATTACAGGACATGGGTGAATGAAATGATTGAGCTTTTTCTTTTGTTGCAGAGATCCACAAAGTGGAAGAGGTGAGGGGCAGGGTGGTCCCTACTAGCCGTTAAGGTGTTAAGGAGGCTTTTCCGATCCGTTGTCTTGTCCGAGAGACAAAGGGAAAATGGAGCGAATTCCGAGGTTTGAAAATTGCCGGGGAGGGGGCCCCATGACAAAAGCCAAAACATTCGTTGGCCAACAAAAATAAATCCAACGATTTGGATTTTGGAGGGCAATTGCCATGTCCTCGAGGGGCGCGACGGCCGGGTGGATCGCATCGCATCGAGTCGAAAATGGCCCGATCTGAATAC
Source organism: Melaleuca alternifolia (assembly GCA_019926035.1). NCBI lineage: Eukaryota > Viridiplantae > Streptophyta > Magnoliopsida > Myrtales > Myrtaceae > Melaleuca > Melaleuca alternifolia. Next base: position 1,251,395 of record JAGKPW010002368.1, on the reverse strand, counting down.
ACTCATTTAAGTCATTTTGAACCAATCCCATGCAATACGAACTCCACTAATTGCTACTTGACCCGATTCATGTTGTTTAAATACTTTCATATTTGATCCAATCTTGGATAATTTGGTATCCAAATCGAGGTGTGAATGTGGAGTGAGTGAGATGAGGGTGAAATAGAATGAAGAGAGGATCATAAATGTAAGTTGTGTCTATATAAATACTCATATTACATTGGGTTTTATCATTTCAAATCCATGAATGACCTAGTCATTAAATACAATAAACCCACATAACAACTTAGTCCATCGTATATGGAATAGGAAATTGATCCATGACTTATTTTATCGGGTCTAGGGCACAGTCAATATTTTGAAAATGACATATCTTCTTATTAAGCTTGTTAAATAAGTGGCTTGAACGCTCATTGTCGAGAACATTGTTATCACCATGACATGTATGGTCAATATTTCGACGACGAAACCATTTCTCATTTTAAGCCTGGTAAGTAAGTGGCTCGAATACTTGTTACCAAAAATATTTTCATCGAGGTAGCAGCCGGAACGTGAACGTATAGCCGATGTAGCTTGGCCCTGCGTTTAGATCTTGTATCCATCCATCTTCATCGACGGACTTATTTGATTTTCGGAGTACAGATGATTTGGACGTAAAGATTTAGTTTTTCCTCATGAAAAAATGAAATCACAAGTTGTAACAGTGGCTTTTTCCATGCCTTCGATGTCCGTCATATCATGGAATGATTTTGTTTGGTCTTGTTTGGGAATAACTAGGGATGACGGGAATATTGGAAATTTCAGGTGGAAAATATCGGAAATTGTAATAATCATCGCGAGTGTGGAAGTGAACAAGAATCTAAGATTACTCCATGTCATAGGTGTAAGAATTGCGTGTGTTCGCAAGCGTAAATTTTTCGAAATAATACAATGAGAAGCAGTAATACTCTGTTCTTGAATCTAATGGATATGAGTAATTTGATGTTGCGGATTGAAACACATCTATTTGCGCATCTATCTTCACATCAATACTTTGGAATCAAGTTATACAGGAGAAAAATAAATAATATGAAAAATATTTATAGAAAGATCATTTGTATTACTGATGAAAATAAATAGACGAAAAAATTTCATTATTTACTAAACTGTTTAGACACAAGTTATTATCAATAACGAAACATTGTTCATTGATTACTTATTTTAAACAATACAAGTGATTACTTTGAGGATAATATTTTTCAAATTATGTAATTTGCAAATTACATAAGGAACGAGGAAAAAGGCTCCTTAGAAAGAGCATCTTTTCCCATCTTGCTGAGCTTCAATTTAGCGTACGTGTATGACGTTAACGATTTGAAGCCCCCATCAAGGGTCATCGTTTCGGTTCTGCTACTCGTACTTCCGCTGTGGGATGAAATTTCGTCCAACAAAATGTCGTTCCCGGTTAGAATAGAACCCAAACAGAACATGAACCGTGATCGCCGCAAAAGCCGCCTTCAATAATCTATTACCGGTGTACCGACGATGGTCGAACCGTCCACAAATATCGGCAAATCAGCTACTTAAGCACACACATTCACATTACGGTCCAAAGAGTAGCCAAAAGTGGAACTTGTTGATAAAACCACTAGCAACATTCAGAGAAACTATGAATAAATTCTAAGCATGGAGAACCAAGTGACAAGGTCAAAAGTAGCCTATGTCTCATCGTTCCCCACCTCTAACGCTAACAAGTGTTCCTCTTGCATTATTGTTGCAGCAATTCAACCAACATGGAGACTTTATGTCTAATTGAAGGTAATGGGTACGGATCGTCTCGCCCTTTGTTGCAAGAGAGTGAGATAATAATGGAACTCTAATGCTAACAATGAAACCATGTTGAGTTCACCAAGAGTAGAACGATGCATCCTTGGTTCTCTTATACAAAATGCCGAGGCGAAAAAACCTAATTTTTCACGAAGTGCTTTTTTTCTTTTCTTAGCCAAAATTAAAGAGCTAACAAAAGGAGCACACAGTCATCCTCAACTTTTCTGGGACGGAGTGAAAATCTCAATTGCAAGCATCGTGTCAACTCCCTGGTATTGTAATAGCGGATGCGGAAGGTCCAAGGTTCGGCTCATCTCATGAGACATGATGAGCAGCTTTGAAACTTGAACCTTAAGTAGCGTCGTACTTAAAGAGTCCCGAATCTCCACTTACCACACCCTTTCAAGTGGTTTGAGACGGTAATTCCTCAAAAATTCATAAGCACACAATCCTACTTTATGAAAGAGCACGACAATGCAGCACTTGAGCACAATCTAAAGCGAAAACACCATTAATAAAACATATTCACAAAACAGAATAGAGAACCCAAACAATAAAATAAAACACATGCCAAGCCATTTAAATCTCATCCTTTCAGCTTCTATCCCTCCAAATCCGGTCAGTTTTGCAGCTAGTTTTACAGCCAGGCCAAAGAATCCAAGAATACACACAGAAACAAGAATGCAGTGCAAAATGGGCTCCGCATTAGGTTGTGTTAACCACGCCAATCCAGCAATTACCCTCAACTGATGGGAAAACTATGCAAATAACAGAAAAAGACTGGCATTTGCTTTTATCACGCTTTTATCATGCAAGGATATTCGTATGCAAATTGGTTATAACTAAAATAAAAACCAATCTAAAATTGCTAGCAAAGAGAAATGATTAAGTTATTCTTCATCATCATCAGTGAAAGATTGAAAGTTTGCATAAAGGCAAAGAGGATTTTGTTTCTTGATGGCTAATCTTTTATCACAAAAGTTGAGATTATTTTCCATCCTCTACTTCACCTTCAAAAACAAAGCAAGCAAAGAGGAAGCTGAACAGCCCATTGTCTACACAATACAGGACAGTTAAAAGATGCATTAGCTCAAATTAACCAGCCATAGGATGGTTGCAGATGTACTCAATAGCAAGACCACAGGAGTCAATTTTATCAGCTTCCAAATCGGGGATTTCGAGCTTAAATTCTTCTTCCAGTGCCATTACAATCTCTACGTTGTCCAAGCTATCTAGACCCAAATCATTTTGGAAATGAACATCAGGAGTCACCTGCAGAAACAGAGAGACAACCGTCACATGAAATCCTTGCCAAATTGCAATATCATTCTTTTATGAATCATCACATGACATTGAAAGAGCTAGATATTCTACAGATAGCCAACACTTGTTTCCTTGTACAAGATTTTCCATTTACACTTCGGCACCCTTATGGTGCCCCAAAACAACAGTTTTGTATTTAAAAAGGGGAAAGATAGCAATCAAGCAAAAGAACTCTTTAATAAGAGGATACAAATAGTAACTTCACCTTAATAGTGTCTCAAATTAATGAGTTAGGTATATAAGGAAGCATATATAGTGATAATACAGAAACTGACCAAGCACTCAAGGAAAAGAGAAAACATGAACATAATGAAATAAGGAGAGGAAAAGAAAGAGATAGATAACGAATACATATCCTCAGCAGAGTACATGAAAATTGAATGATGAAAATCAACTAACTTTCAACAAAAATAGAGTTATGACAAAAGAAATTAGGAAGCTGGTTGCAACCGAATCAAGCAAAGGCTCTTTCTATTCCATTTATAAATCCTTTTCAGAAATTAACTAGACATGCTTCAGAATCTGATTGGAAAAAAGGGGGCACTTCAATACCATATCCGCAAAAAAGTTCAGCACTGGAGGCAATTGCCAGGAAAGCTTATCATCAATCAAAAGAATTGCTTAGTTGGGTTTGCATCGGGGACAAGGAGTCTTTGAAGTGAAGCAAGCTCTGTATGCAAGAAACCGGGTCCAATGGTCAACATTTTGGGGGGTTGCCATAGATGTCATAGTTGCAAGAGTTCACACTATGTGGGAGAAGATTTGGCAGTTACCACAAATAATCTTAGGTGACTACAAATTAATGTCTTTTAGGTAGAATTTCAACAAGAGCATTCTCCCGCAAAAAAGTGAACTAGAGAACGCTTTAAACTGAAAACGATTTTCCTTCATCAGCTTCTTGCTGGAGCTTGGATTTCGCTAGAAAGAAGGGAGGAAAGATCATAAAGACATTCATGATAGAACGCACTTGAGATCTATTTGGGAAAATATTGTTTGTTCAACATGCAAAAGATACCCAGAACTCCTCATTGCCTATTGCCTCTTTATTGTATTATAAGAGGTAATCCTCTAGATAAAAAAGCATATCGACCATCATAAAAGCAAAAAAAAAAAAAAAGGAATAGAAAGACTCCACGGCAATGTTAACACCTACCAAGACAACAGATGAAGAACATCCTCTTTTTAAACTCAAAATACCTGCAATGCAATACTTTACAAAACAGCAACATATATGACATCAGTGCATCTAGCCATAGCTTCTCACAGAGCACAATACCCTGCTAATGTCTCATCAGCCTTCTGTATGATGCAACTGTCCAATCAAGTCTTACGTATTTGATTTGTCTAATTTGCTCACCCAGTATAGCTAATCAATAGGCATGGAAAGGCTTAACTTTTCATCAATCTATCACAGACCATGTCCTTCATGACCTCTCTCTGTCTAGCCAGAGGAAAATGCCAACAATTGGATCTGAACACACCTCAATTCATGCTAATGAAGTGGCATTGCCTTCTCCTAGATGACATCACATTGTATAACAGAAGTTACAGACCAATTTTCAGCTTTGTTCACACAATACCAACCCTCCCTCCATTCTCCCTCCTTCTAAAGGCACTCAAGAGAAGGAGAATATTAGGGCTAAAGAGCATTGACAATTCCTCTTGAAGCTCTCTGCTGCATGATGCAACTGTCCTGAACTTTATTCACACACTACCCCTCTCTTTCCAAAGAGACAAAGAGGACAAAAAAAAAATCCTATTTTGTGGAAAAAATTCCCACATTAGTCATGCAATTAGCTCCGCGAGCATACCCAGACTTTGTCACCCCAAGGCTACCTTCTAGCGCTAGCTTTCCCCAGGATAGTATGAGCGGGATAAGACTAAAGGAACGCCTACTGACTGACGCCCAAAATGCTACAAGGGAAAAAAGCTATCCTCAGTACTTTGGAGACAATCAATAAACAAGCCTCAGCGAAAAAGCTACCTGTAGAGGCTGTTCAAAGAAGCATCACGTGAGGGAAGCTTGTCAATAAAAACCTATTCTTTCCACCAAATTTCTTTCATGGAAACTACTTCTTGAGATTTCTGGTGAAAAATTTCTTTTTCCCTGAGTAATATATTTCAAAAGTAATTTGAAGGAATGAAGTGAAGCCCTCACCTGTACTTCACACAAAAAGCAAAAGAATAACACCAAGGCAGAGTTTTCAAATTCGCTGTGAACTTAGCAAAATCCCGATCCCCCAGAATTCAATAACATTCTCCTTATCTACCGAGACGGCAATGAGAATGAAAAATGCAGCTCCTGTGACCTAAGGAAACGTGACTACCACGATACAGAATCAGAATCTTATTTTCATCAAGATTAAGAGAACCAAAGAAAGTGTTATTTCACAGTATTTGCCTGCAGCATCTTACGCGTCAGAATGGTTATGCGAATTAGCCAACCAACCTCTAAGTATTACCCAGGTCAGGTCAGATAGCCCATTGCACAGTCATCCCATTACTTCTCCACTCCAATCCAGCAACGACACGCCATCAACCAAATCGTAAGAGGAAAAAAAATAGCCGACTAGGCAAATCGAACGCGTCCCCAACCTAATCGCTAACAGGAGGAATCAAGCTTATTAATTCGGAGTGAACGCGGAAAACGAGAGCTGACCGTAGCTGGATCGACTTTGGGGAAGCTCTTGACGACGGAGAGGACCCTCTCGACGACCTCCCCCTTGGTGAGGTGGTCGTCGCCGTGGGACGACATGGACCGCGACGCGGAGCTTCCGAGGAGGTTCCATCCCCGCGATCTCGGGCCGGCCAGGGTTTGGGCCATCGCGGGGAGGCGGATGTGGCGGAGAATCGCAGCTCTCATTGCCATCTCTCTCTGTCTCTCTCTCTCTCTCTGAGTGCGCGACGGCAGAGGGAGGAGGAGGTAAGCGAAGTAGGAGGAGAACTATAAGTTTTTGTGGCAATTCACCTTCAATTGTCAACGTCCTCTTTTTTTGTCTTGTTAAATATTTTCTTCCTTATCTGACGGTTTGTGTGTTTCACAAAAAAAAAAATTAGTGATTTTGCAAAGTACTTTCCTAAAGATAATAATTTATGTCGCTTACGAAATATAGGGAAAATTTCGAACAAAATCTTAAAGTGCCTTCATTGTTTTCAAACATGAATTTGAAACGAACCTATCTCGAAATAAAAAAGGGCTCAGGGCATTTTCGTTATTTAATTTCTATTATCTTTCCTTTTCTTGTTTCTTCCATAAAAAATATAAATTAAAAAAAAGGTTAAAATTTTTTTAAGAAGAAAACGCAAAATTAAAAGAAAAAAACCCAAGTCCTTCCGCTATTTGTGACCACCGGCCCTTCTCCGATGGGCATCGACGATGGTCAACGACCCTTGCCAACTAGAGGCAAGAGCATGTTGGCTTTAGCTATAACTTGCTAAGACATCGAAGATGAGCAGCAATCATAGTCGAGAGGGCTATTCAGATTTGAAAGAAAAGTAAGAGTTATGATTTATTCGTAAATATTTATTAATATTTTCTATCTTAATTATTTAATTTTCTTATGATATTGAAGCAACATAATTTATAAATCTTAAATTCATAAGTGAACTTAAGAATTAATTTAGTTTGCTATATTGTTTGTTAAATAGCTTGAATGAAAATAACTTATAAAGTGAAAGTTCATAAACAGGAAATCGAATGCATAATACTGCTGAGAAGTTATCTCTAAGAAATGCACATGCGATCAATTCAATTTCAGTATAAATTTACATCAATTGGGTTGGGAAAATTTGAAATATTATCACATAGAAATTTGAATACTTTTAATTATAAATTAATCCGGATTATATTAATAACATATAACTGTATATATTTCTCATTTTTTTTTGTTTCAGCAGTTGAAATTTTTAACTAACGTAATCAATTTATTTACTGAAACTCGTTTCCCTAATCAAATAAGAGGTACTTCAAGCTATAAGCAATTTACATATAAGTTCATATGTGATGTTCACACAACAAAACATATATTATTAAAGGCAAGACCGTACTATCAAAAATATGTTCAAATTACTTATATTTGTAAAAATTTATTAGATCCAAATAAAGTATCGAGCAAACGGAGATGGCAACTGGCAACCCTCGCCATTCACAATAAAAAAAAGGAATAATAAAATAAAAATTGATCTTTTGAAACATACCACTTTTTTAAATCCAAATAATTTATTGGTCGAACAGACATATTTATCCTTCTTTTTCTCAAATTCGAAATGAAATTGAGATAAAGTTCCAGGGAAGAATAAATTAATAAAAACAACATATCGATCGAATACGACTCACGTGGCCCGGCATGAATGTGCCACGTGGCGGCCGCGCATGCATAAATATGAGGCGAAACGTCGCGTGGTAAACGTGACCGCGAATAATTTCTCGACTTCGATTCTAATTATTCGTAAGAAGTTGCTGATAATCATTCATTCATTCCAGCAGTCGCCATGCTAATTTTATAACTTCTTGAATTAGTGCAAGCAGAAAAGCAAGATTTCCAAAGTTCAGGGGCGTCGAGCGCAATTCTGCCAAAGTCGAAGGGCCTGTTTGCAATTTTCTTTAGAAGTCGCGTGAAGAGAAAGTGAGGTAATAGGACCGCCAAGGTCCCGCTGGAGGAAAACCATGCGCTCCACCCGACGTCACACGGGACTCGAGATTACGCCGTCATTGACCGATGCTACGGCGACCGAGCTCGCCACCGCCGCCAGCCGCCACCACCCTCGGTTTTCATCGCCAAGCCTCGCTCCTGCGGGAGGTAAGAGCATCGTCTTCATTCCGCTTTGCGTTTCTCTGCTTCTTGCTTCCTGCCTGTTGGTGCCCGAAACGGACGGAATCAACGGTCGCGACGGTTCTGGCGTCTGCTAAAGCGCTTTCGATGAGGAGGGCACCCTCCATTTATTGGGTTTCGGAATTCTATTGGCCGAATTCGTTTCGGGTTTTAGTTCGTCCGACGTAATTTTTTTTCTCGTGGATAAAATTGGTCCATAGGGTCGTTTTCAGAAAGAGAATGAACCTTTGTTACGTTGATGTTGTGGTTGAGCGGAAGAGTTTTGGACCAATATTGGGTTTTTCCAGTTTACATGTAGAGAAGGACTGTTTCAAGTTCTTGCATGGGTTTATTTCGAGGAACGTGCGTTGTATCTTCTGATAGTGGCCACTCTTAAGAAGACATTGTTTCAAGCTGATGATGTGGAGATTTGCTCTTCCTTATCACCAGTTACTGATACTTCTTGTTGCTTGTCTCTGAAACACGAAATGAGCAGAAGACCGTGGTCTAATATTCGACAGTGTCTAACCCATTCTTGTTACACATCCATAATTTAGTCTCGGTCAGTTAATTAGGCTTTTGGTTATCATGTCAAATCTCACACATGCTGCCAAAAGTATCTGCATAGCTTCCTAAATAGTGAGCTTAAGTGTAGTATATGATCCAAGTCACTTTTGAGAGAAATTGCACTCGTCCTGGAGACTGTTGCTTTGCCTGCTACTCTTCCAGAAAAAGCAATTCTCTGTTAGTACTCTATTCATAAGGAATTGGGGACTAATGAAGTGAAAAGCAATGTAGTTTTTGAGCTTTGTGGGAGATGTAGCAAGTGCAATCTATTTGAGAATTTTTGGGGTGAGATTGTTCAATTGTTTGGGTTGTGAAAAAATTATGACTGTGGATTTGGGAATCATGAAAGATGTTACTTGGGAGTTTCCGTTCATGGTAGATCTTTCTGTTCTAATTGACTTTACAAGTAGCGTTAACAAGGACAGCTCTACAGTTTCATGCACTAGCTTAAATCTGTTGTCGCCTTTCTCTGTGAAGCTCATACTTTTCTCTTTTAAGTGATGTAGAGCCCTCCTACCTCCCCAAACAAAAGCAAAAAAAAGTCATGTAGAGCAAAAGTCTCAACCTAAAATTGTAATAAAGCTTTTCAAATACGAACAGGCGTGGCCCTGAATACATATTCAGGCTATAGGCTTGCTGTGAGAACGATGAATGAACTGTTCAGAGCAGTCTCGTGGAATCTTCTGGCAAAAAAATTGCAACAAATTCTTGCCGGTCAACTTATTGAAACCAGGAATTTGATGTCTGCTAAGGTTTGATGTGACAGGTAGAGTAGGGTTGTTTCTGGAGGTCATAGTCTCAAAGCAGGGGAAAACACATTAGGCGTATTATGATAATGAAGGATCTGCATTCAGCACTTTGTAGAAGGCAATGCTGAGGACACATTTATATTACATTTTGAAGGAAGAGAAGTAAAAATCAACTAACAGTCTGGAAATTAGAAGTCATGTGAGATTTGGTCCTTGGCCCTTTCATCAGGAATCCTCCAGCGGATTTGATAAGCTAAAGCTTTTAAATATATTGTTAATAGTCTCCATGAGGTTGTGGTTCCCCAGTTAATTACCAGATAGGAGAGTAAAATAATTTTTGTGAACAATACTGTAAACGTCGGTTGAAGCTAGTTTGTGTAATTTATTGGGCCCAATTTTATTGTGCACCCCATTCTCCTTTAGTTTATTTGCCTGTGATTATGTAACTTTTTTAATCAATTGTTCTTCTGTTTGACTATTGGTCCTAAGTTTAAAGATTGAGAATAACAGAAGTTTACACCCATTAAAAGCATTTTAACTATGAACTTTTTGTTTTATGGACCTTTTCTTTTTTCTTTTTAGCCTTACAGAGTCAATGGAATTTTCTGCAAGTATACAGAAAGCATTTTCAACAGCGGAAGTCACTGGTGCAGAATATTCAAAAGTTGGAGGTACCAAGTGCGAATATAGTGGAGTCTAAAGAAGATTAGATCAAGTTTACCATGGAAAATACCGTGTAAAGTCATACTGTTTTCTAACTATCTTAGAGTCTATTTGAGCTTCTCGTTTCTACTAATAGACACATAAATTTAATGTATATGTGAATTATGGTATCACAGAGTATGGCAGTTCTTTTTGTCATGTAGATGAAGATAAGCTCATGCATGGCCAATGATCAGTTTTCAAAAGAATGAAAAAATTGATTCTGGCAACAGGAAAGTAGTATTCTGTGTGCTCTTTGTAAATCTTGTGATTTCTAAAAGTGTATCCAAGATTCACTTTTAAAAAAAATCAAGGGAATATGTACGAGTGCATAAGCATTTTTAGAAAACAGATCTTTCCTTTGAAGATAAATCTATTGGGCTTGAACGCATGAATATTTTTCCAACATGTCTGTGGACATCTTCACAGTCTTCACCGCACTTTTTGACGTAAGCAATTTCCCTAAGGTCATTTATACATTTCAGTGGACAACCTTTCATCCCTCTATTTATGGCATAAATTACATTCACAGAAATTGCATTTCCATATAAAAGTCTCCATAATCTGTTACAGTTTCTATGCCAACTCTGGAATTACCATCAACAATTCTCCCTGATCATGTAAACTATGGGAAATTTTGTCTATATGATCCGGAATACATGAAATGGTATTGTGGGATCGGCTTCCTTATTTAAGATTCATGAATCATGGGCAGTCATTTCCTTCAGTGGATGAATACAATGAATCAATTTCAAGTATGCCTAGTCGCTTGGATTTTCCTCTCGAAAGTTCTATGGGCTTCTGGGTGTTTTCCATGAAGTCAGGCCTCAAATATTTTTGATTGACTTCCTTTTACAATTTTAGTATACTTACTATTCTATGGACTATAGAGGACATTATCATAGGCTGCTGCAATAATTCAAATGCATCATCAGGTATCACAGATTCCTGTTTGTGCACAATTTTTTTCACTCGAGAATTTTTGTGATTTTAAATTTTGTTTTTCTGGATAAGTAGTGGGATATCTTGTGCTTCAGATGGTAGTGAGATCTACATGTAGATTTCCCGTATGTTCAAATTCTATTTCTCTGCAGAAGGCAAACGACATTTTCATGTTATGAATACTGTGTCAAGTAAGACATTCATGTCATCACTTCACTAATGTATTTAATACATGTGATTGTTTGTTGTCAGATCACGACGAATCAATCATGAGCGATGATGGACCACTCGCTAGTGAATTACACTTGTTGAAGCTTGGACGCTGGCAGTGGTGGACTTTAGTCCTCATTAATATTTTCTTCCTTGTAGCAGGACAAGCTGCTGCTGTTCTTCTCGGAAGATTTTATTATGATCAGGGTGGAAATAGTAAATGGTTGGCGACACTCGTTCAGACGGCTGCTTTTCCAATCCTTTTCATCCCATTATACTTTATACCATCATCACAAGCGGCTTCAGCTTCTCCTAGTGCACCTCCTTTCAGAATTCTTGCCTCCGTCTACTTCTTCCTAGGAGTTCTCATCGCTGGTGATAACATGTTATACTCTACAGGCCTACTATACCTCTCCGCCTCTACATACTCCCTTATCTGTGCTACCCAGTTGGCATTTAATGCAGTTTTCTCATATTTCTTGAACTCTCAGAAGTTCACTATGCTGGTTCTGAACTCTGTAGTTGTTCTTTCCTTATCTGCTGCCCTCATTGCTATTAATGATGATTCGGAAGAACCGTCTGGAGTTTCTAAGGGGAAGTATATCCTTGGCTTCTTATGCACCCTTGGAGCTTCTGCAATCTACTCTCTCGTGCTTTCCCTGATGCAACTCTCTTTCCAGAAGGTCCTTAAGAAGGAAACATTCTCTGTAGTTTTGGAGATGCAAATATATACATCCCTTGTTGCTACTTGTATTTCTGTTTTGGGTCTATTTGCGAGTGGCGAATGGAAGACCCTGCATGGAGAGATGCAGAGTTTTGGAGAGGGAAAAGCTTCATATGTGCTGACTGTGGTTTTCACAGCTGTGTGTTGGCAGGTCTGTTCAGTGGGCGTTGTGGGATTGATATTCATTGTATCTTCTCTGTTTTCCAATGTCATCAGTACTGTTGGTTTGGCCGTTACTCCAATTGCTTCAGTGATAGTTTTTCACGACCACATGAACGGTGTCAAGGTGATTGCCATGCTTCTGGCTCTTTGGGGTTTTGCATCCTACATATATCAAAACTATCTTGACGATTTGAAAGCCAGGCGGATGCACTGTGATGCGGACGAAACTCGTAATGATTCTGTCTGCTGATTGTTCTCCTGTTGATTGATTTTGTAAGTAACTCTTCAAGTATTGGAATGGATCCTCATTACTAGCAGTGAATTGTGGTTAGCAACCTGCTTAGGTTCAAGCATTTTGGCCGCAGAAAGAATGATCTGCAGCCATTATGAAATTCATGATGAGCTTTCCTTCTGTAATTCAGCTATTTTCTGCACTTCATAGTGGGCTCTCTTTCCTCTCGGCAAGATTGCTCAGCTATATTTAGTAACCTTTGAAAAAATGAAAACAATTATTTGCCATCGACATGGATTGGTGTCATTATACTCTCATTGGATGGACGATTGATATTAAGGAACACGAAGAGTTCCTGACTGACGTCTCAGGAGGTTGTACAAACGGTTTATCTACACTCAGCTGATCCAACCCACTTTCTTCTTTCTCCGTTACATTCTGAAATAAGTCTCAGGGTTCCTTTTTGCTTTGTGGAGGATCCAATTGATGTATACCAGGATAATTATTAAGAAATGAAGTGGGTGTTGGAATGTTTTATGTCTCTCGGAAGCAGAAGCATATCTATGCTCATTTCGGTTGTGAAAGAGATGGTTTGTCATTTTGCTTTGTTCAGGTTGTTCTTAGTGAAGAACCCTTATAAATATATGGTTTTTGCTAGTGTTATTGCCATTCTTGGGCAAAACTGATGGTTGGAGGACTCAAGAACAAACATCAATATGGCGGTCTGAGATGGGCAAGCATCTGCTTGTCGTGAGATTTTCCACCTTCTGTTCTCACTTCACATGATTTTGCATTCTGCAGAAATTTTGATGAGAGCTCTTGCTGTGATAGTGTAATTCTGAGTGGGGATTCTGTGTCATTTTATCGACTGACCCTTTGTGGATGAGAATGTGTACGATGATTATCCGCAGCCGAAAGGCAATTCAAGATACATTGTGGCCATATTTGATAGTCGTCAACTTCTTACGGAGTATCACGTGGCAGTGTTCTTGTAATTAGAAAGATTTGGAAATTGGATCACAAGAGAATACTAAAATCTGGACAGAATAGATGTCACTTGCGTTCCATTACTGAAGAAGTAATCCAAGTTTTTTAGCAATTCAATTGTATCAAGTAAAATTATCGAAATAGTGACATTTATTTTACAGCTGTTAATTTAACCTAAAATATTTTAACTTAATGAATGTAGTCTCGAATCTTTTGACAATCAATCGGCCAAGTTTATCGGAAATTGCTCATATGGACGCTTATCGTCATATGTGCATTGGCCCATCTAACTGGTTGACTCAAGTCAAATCCAACTCTAATGGGAGTTGGACAGAGCCAAGACTCTTGGAAAGACTACTGAACAAATTGATTAAGGGAAGATATGGAGCTTGTAAATTAGGTGCAGCCTCAGATTCAATAATACACGCTCCTATAGCCAATCGGTTTAAGTTCCAAGAAAGTAGTTTCTTCATAATTCTACAGTTCTAAATAGGGGTATAAAAAGTACCCGAATCTAACAGAAAATTCTGAAGCCTTTTTGGGTTAGATTCCTTCTGGTTTGAGTAATAGGTTAACAAAAAGGTACAATAACAGTTTTGGTTTGGTTTGGTTTGGACTGAACCGAATCGAAACTTTTTAAACCATACATCCTTCCTCCCGAAGAAGGTCCTCCAAGAAAATATCCTTCGCCTTTACCCAATCCAAACTGTACTGTCGGTTCGAGCACTATGTGATTCAGAGCACAAACACACATATACCAAACAGGTTCGGGTCGGTTCGGGTATCATGAGAAACTAACGAAGATAGCCTTTGATTAGAACAGTGCGCTGAAGCTGGTCTATGATTCTGCCTTACTGTTCGACGAAATTCTACAGCAAATTACTTGTGCTGTCATGTCCTGGTTGGATTATTTTCACTATTGGCTGAAGGGATCCGAGTGGTGATTAAAGATCGTAGCGCTGGCTAGTTGAATTATTGTTGTTTGTAAAGATTGGCTTTTGGGACCAATGTTCAGGTATTAAGTCACGAGTGTTTATGGAAATGTGATGTCCCATCTTTGGTTTAAGGAGGTCATCACTTTCATGATTAGGTTTGAAATCTACGTGCAGCAGAAGATTACAATCTTCAGTGGTCATCAATTAGGGATGACTATCTGATCAACTTCCTGATCCAATCGATTATATCAATCCAATGTCAACAAATAGCGAGACTCATATCGAGCTTCATTGAAATACCACAATAAGTATGACACTGCACCGCGATCGATTATGTTCATCGCATCACCCATCGGACGAGTCCATCATATCCTCTATTTTTCGTCGCACCTCGATACGTCATTGGCTTTCGGTTCCCGAGGACCGACCTGGGTGTCGGACATTACCTTCTCGTGTCCTTGATCGGGTCATGATCCACCCACGAACACGAGTCCAAAACCAGCACGTGGGTGAGGATCAAATCAAGACACGACACACAAAGACGCCCCCTTTTCAACTTCCGCTTCAAGCATTCGGCGGATTCATCTCATCCTCTTATTTCCCCCCCATTTAGAATCATTGCAAGCGTGCTCAGGAGTCAGTGGCGAAAGGTAATAATGAAAGATGGTGAACTTCTCGACCAACATGGGGGGGCACAAGAGCAGCAAACGCAGCAAAAGTCAAACCTTTCGTTCACCTTCCGAAAGGAGGAGTAAACAGCGGGGATTGCACTTCGCACAGTGCACAGTGCACGCCTAGTCATTCTCTTTATGGCAAAGCAAAGAAGGCCGAAAGAATAGGAAAAATTATTGCGCCTTTTTCAAATTCAACACACACAGAAATGAGCACTCAGCCTGAGATTTGGTGGTTAGTGGATAGTTCAGAGATGAACCACATCGTGTTTTACTAAAATGAGTTATAAAAGGCGAAAAAAACGAACCGCTCTGAACTTCGGCTAAATGCGTAACGTCATCTTTTGACTTCACTAAACCGCACGGGGCGGCCCTTTTGTTTGATCGAACGGGGGAGAAATTCACCACGAGCCCTTGAACAATTACGGAATGTACGATTCGGCTTCTGAATTTTTCAATTCGTTCGATCTGATCATCGATTTTTCCATAATGAACTCAGAGTGGCCCTTTGGCGTACCCGTTTTCTTCGGGAGCTACACGGCGAGGAAGCCAAACATCGTGCACTAAAATCACGCACCTACCCACATTATCTATTCCCGTAAATACGGTGCCTGCTGTCTCCACTGCATTATTTAAGTTCTTGCATTATATCCACACCATATTTTTTCGGTTCCCCTGCATTGAAACTCCTACCCTTAACCACCCACCAACCAATTTAAATTTTGTGTAGTGGGGGCGGTGGGGGTGGTGGCGGCGGCGAGAGCCGCCATTCCCTCCGCCACTTCCTGCGAATCCGCCACCAGCAAGAGGGGGGCGGCGCCGCGATGCGCCACCGACGAGAATGATTGCACGACCCACCACTAAGTGAGGCCATGTGATGATGGGGGAATGCTGTTCTTGTTGATTTAGTCTCGAGGCTTTCGCATGAAATTAATTCGGTGGGTTTGATATAAACTACGGTCATTAGCCACCCAAATCATTTTTTGCACTCACAAAGAAGTTATTGGAAAGTCAATGACAAAAATTGATGGTTGACTCTTCAGCTTTAGTTGAACAAATTAACAAGTGGATCGAACGTGCGCAACATGAGCGGTCTGCTCCATGTAAACAATGGGGATTTTATCCAGTCGGTTCTGCATCTATTGCATGAATGTTAACTCGGTTACAAACTTATCGATTTTGTTAATTTAGTTGTAAATTTTCGCTGCAAAATTCCAATGGGGTTCTTCCGGTCAATTTTCGCGAAAATCGCCTACGCGGTGGTGTTTTATGTAGGACAGTCAGCAATGATTGAACCGTCACGTTGGCAATTTCAAATTGAAAAATCAATTGGAAGGACCACATTGGAACTTAGGGCATCCCTCAGGGCAATTTTAGCGAATATATAAAATAGTCGGCTATGACTAGATTGCCACGTCAAGATTTCCTGACGGAAATTAAGTGGAATAATTGTATTAGAACTTTGCAAAGAAGGTTTAGAACTAGATTTGACAAAATCGATAAGTGCATAATCAAATCGGTATATGTACAATAGATTTAGCACCGATGGATAATATTTCTTTGAATCAAACTCATGGGCGAAGTAGTTGTCGAAAACCTAGAAAGATATCATTATTGGTAAAACTTTATGTAGCATCGCTATCGATCGTCCGGAAGTTGAAGCTTTTAAAAGAAGATGCAGCTTAATAGCCAAAGGGCACCATCATAATTAAGCAAGACGAGTATTCTTGGCCTAATTAGATTCTAGAAGAGCTCTCTAATTCCCTATGCTGAGAGAGTGTATAGCGACCTAATCATTTCAAAATCACAGGACATTTGTTTAGGAAGGTCCAACAACCATTCATGTAACGTATGTTTGGAACTTCAATTCCGCCTTAATTGCAGCATGATTTAGTATATTCTTCCATACATCATCACTAAATCCACCCTCTAATTTTTTTTTTCATATACATCTACATATATCATTGAACTTCAACGTGAAGAGAAAGCTCAATCGGTGAGGTCGACCCTCGAGGGCATGATGCCGGCAAGATCTTGTTTTAACAATGCTTTTCATCATTCGACATGATCGAACCACGACATGAATAGAACGAGAGAATCTATGCTGCAAATGGAAGAACCTTTCCCCTAGCTTGTACACCCAGTCCATGTCAAGAAGAATGATTTGGAAAAGTTAAGAGCGCACACTGCCCATATAAAAGAAAGCTTTGCACAAACGGCCTCGTCCATACTTAATTCGATAATAGTGATGTACGAGATCGCCTGTGGGGAAAAAAAAAAAACGAATTCCCACCGACGGCATTCAAGTAGTTTTATGTGCATCAACAGCGATGTCTCTCCTAGACCTTACATTGTGGCTGTGAGGTGTGATGAAGTCAAAGAAACTGGTTAAATTCGACAACCTAACTTCACATGGGGCACCAGTTTACAGCCATCTCTGGCAATGACGATGGTCGCCAAGAGAACTTGTAAGATCGAAAGGAGAAAAAGAATGGTGTGACACTAGTGCTGCGTCAACGACAACATCTCCCATCTCTCTCCATGTCGCCCTCGATGATCCTTTGACCTCGATTGACGATTGGGGCCGTGGCAGCTCCAATGCCCGATGAAAAGCGAGATGCCCGAATTGCAGAAGCCACCATGAGCTAAGGGGGACCGCAACTAAAAATTCGATACATACGAAGACATTTTTCTAAAATCGAGTGGCGTGGATGAATGTATATGTGGCTCGTGAGAGACCCGCGATGTGCAAGTCCCGACGGCTCATGTCGTCTCGAGAATAACGTCGTGAAAGTTTCGTCATGAGTATCAAAGCTCGTACACAGACGTCCGGGTTCATTGAGTCTCTTTAGGAGAAACGATAAAATGCTTTGAAGAAATCAGGGCGCACATTCTCGGTGTGAAGAAAATTCCGCACAAATTCCCCACTTTGATGATTATAGTTGTACACTCCCTTGAGCCAATTGTGTTTGAGATTGCTTGTGGGAAAAGGGTTTTCCACCGACGACAAACAAGTGCCTGCATGTTCATTACTGGTCCCCTAGACCTTATACTATGGGCGCGAGGTGTGATGAAGTCAGAAAAGCTCGTTAAATTTGACAACCTAACTTCCCAATGGGGTAGCTTAGCCATCTTGGGCAATGACGAGGGTTGCAAGAAAACTTTAGAGTGAAGCGATAAAAAAAAAATTGATGTGACGCTAGTACGTTAAAGATAATCTCTCACTCTTTCACTCTGTCCTTGCCGATAATCCTATAACCCCGATTAGCATTTTCTACAATCCGGTGACACACGACGCGTGATTCACGACAACTCTTATCGCCTTGAGAATAGTATCTCAAAAGTTGGCGGAACCATTTTTAGAAATTCGAAATGCATTTACTCGAGTGATGAAAAGAGAAGCATGTAAAACAATTAGTGTACCGGAAGATCGCCGGCGATATAACAGATCAACCTTTCGAGGACACCCGCTGGTCGGAAAAAAGAAAAGAAAAAAAAAGAGAGAAAGGAGAAAGATGTATAGAATGTGGAGGCGATAGGGTCATCATGGTAAAGAAACCATGGCGATGATCCCAATTTCGCTTCCAAATCCAGCGCGCATCGAGGTCCCTCCTTGGAAAAGGGCCTCCGGTCAAAGCAGAAAGCGATGGGAAGAGGGTTAGAAAAAAGATGCAGCAGCAAGATCAACGCGAAGCCCTCGAATCCAAATCTAAATCCAATCCCCACCATCTGGGAAGCATGAACACCGCCCCGCCCTCAAGAACCGTTCACCGCCATCCTTTTCCAGAAATCTACAGTGACTGTCCCCACCGGAAGAAAAAGAGGAAGAAGAAAGAAGAAGAAGAGGGTGAAATGCGTAAGAGCATCATCTCTCGTGACATGATTCATGCCCGTTACGATCACACGAGCCCTGCGACGATCGCTCTTCGTACGGCCCTCATGATCAGCGGGTCGAGACCCGCATGAACCGTAGTCCGGAAAGAGGCCATGATCAGTAAGGAAAGGTCGCGACCGAACGACGCTAATCAACTGGGCCCCCGCCGGTGACGTGCGCTTGACGTTGCGATCACGGCGACAATAAATGGTGAAAGCCCCTAGTCTTCGGGGGGGCATCATTATGACTCCAATCCCTCCTCCTCCTCCTCCACGACCAGCCACCACAAAGGCCTCGCTGGCCACCATCAACGGTCGCCCCGGAAGGAAGATGGTCGATGGAGAAAGCATTCAACACGATTTGAGGGAGTGCATTGACTCCCCCCCACCAGCTACAGTGCCAACGTTAAATTCGGCGGGCCCACCCCCAGCCCGGCCCCGCCACCACTACTACCACCACCACCACCACCACCACCCCGATCAAAAAGCCTCTTCCAACCACCGTCCGCCCACCCTCCTTTAAGTGGGGAGCAGCATCATCTGCACGAATGCTCCCCCCTCAAACACGAGACGTGTCGCTCTTCCCCACCACCAATTTCAACGATAATCAGACCCCAAAGATACCACCAAAATATTCATACCATTTGGAGCTCTTGTTAAGTAATTTCGAACTCGAAACAAAATTATTGTTTTAATAGATCGTTCTTCTAAAAATACGCTTTTGGAAATATTAAAGAAAATTCCCTGAGTATGTTGACCGAGTGCGCTGAGCGCTCTCTGGTCAACGACGACGCCGCGGCCATTAGGAGACTAAGCTCGGAGTCAACTGACACGTGTCCGCATCCCCTCTCTGCCAAGTGTCCCTCGAAGGTTCCCGGCGATCTGTCTGAACGATAGCCGAAAACGTCAACGAAACGCAGAATCGATGCGACCGCCACGTTCCGACCATTAAATGCAGTAAACTTCATTAGGACTACAACAAGAACACATAGACAAATGTATATTATATGGAAAAAGAATTCAAATACGCATGAGAAAAGAAATTGGGCAAAATCTATTAATTTCGTATACCTCGTACATGTAATTCGTAAAGAAAGCAAAGCAAAGCAAAGGAAAGAGAGAGAGAGAGAGAGAGAGAGAGAAGGAGAAAGGAAATCAGCACGCAACAAGAAGTGTAGCCGGTAATGGAATGATTACTGTACATGAGGAAAGGCCAGGAACGCCGTCGTTTTTTCCTTCGTGCGTTGTGGGAAGGAAGGACTGAGCATTTCTGTCGGACGCAGTATGCGCAAAGACGAGGGGGTAGAAGAGATTCTCAGCCGACGGGGGTTTAAAGACACGGTGAAAACTCGCGTCAGAAATCGCCGCCGCCATCGTCGCGGCACGGAGGAAGGAGAGAAGGGGGGGGGGGGGGGGGCGGGACGACGTCAACCGTGGCGACGGGGAAGACGTATCTAACGGTTCGGGTTCGGGTTGACCCTTCCGAATTCCACGAGCTTCCGGGACCGGTTGCCGCGGTACGACGCCGCCGTCGACAGGTGCGGGTGCGCCGGGACCCTGATTTCGCCGGCGTACCCCGTGTCCGGCTGCAACCAGCACTTCTGGTGGCTCCATTGCTGCCGCGCGGGGCTCGGCCTCACCAGGGGGCTCAGGCAGAAGCTCAGTCCGGAGGCGTTCCTCGAGTGCAGCCCCGTCCGCGCCCGAGGCACCTGTCCGATGGACGGGGTTCTCCGCCGTGCGCGAGACAACTCGGACGCGTGTCCGCTCCCCAACGGCGATCGGTTCTCGCGGTCCTCGTCTTCGGACTCCTCTCCTCGCTCCGGTGACATTCCGCGGTTCGATACCCCGCGAGGCCGCCGGGATTCGAAGGCGGAGACGCTTTCTACGGCGGAGATTCCTCGTGGCTGGCTCTTACCGCCGCGGTGGAGGAACGATAACCACGACGACGTGGACGGCGTCGCCCGGCACGAATCGCGATGGCAAGAGAGGTCAGGCGAAGCGACTTGGGGATCCGATTCGGAATCGAGCTTCTCCGATCTGTACTTGCTGAACAGGCTGACGAACAAGGAGAACTTGCCTCGCTTCTTCTTCCGCGGCTCGCTCGAGACGAAGCCTCCCGCCGCGTCGCTATACTTGCAAGCCGGACCCACCTGCGGAGTGCTGTAGAAGCGGAAGTGGTGGCCGCCGCCGCGGGCGCACGAGACGGCGTCGGACTTCCGGTGGCTGATGTAGGGAGAGACGGAGCTGGGGAACACCAGATGCGGCGGGGGCTGCAGGTCGGGTTTCCGGCGATCGTCTGCGGCGGCGGCGGAGCAAGGGTGGACGTGGCCCAGGGCTTCGGCCTGGGCCTGGGCGGCGATGAGGGCGAAGAGGCGCTCCCGGAGACAGGTGGCGCAGACGCCGACGGCGCTGCTCAGGTCGACGGGGTGCTTCTTACACTTCATTCCCCTCCGCTCCCTCAACCCCACGCTAACATGCAGTCTCCTTCTAGAAGCTTCTCCGCTTCGCCATCTCTGTTACAACCACCGCGATCTTCCTCCTCCGGTAATATAAACGAAGGTTTGAGAGAGAGAGAGAGAGAGAGAGAGAGAGAGAGAGAATTTAAGCGCTTCGTGCTGTCTCTGCGTATTGGGGAGGAATTGGTGGTATCTTCTCGAATTTATTACAGAGGGAGAGAGAGAGAGAGAGAGAGAGAGAGAGAGAGAGAGAATAGGCGCAATATCGTCATTTTTCTCGATAAATTATTTAATTGCATTTCGACATATGCTCTTATTCGAACTTAATTCTCGTTATTCAATCTAGTGAGACTCGTTGGATTCAATCGCGACTTCAGGCAGCAACGGCTGTCCCGTGCTCATTCCTCGCGTTCGGCCCGCAGATTTTAGGTCAGAGCTGCGATCTCTCAAGAGTCGTTCGCGTCTTTACTCGTTACTTCGTGAGAAAAACGACATACACTTTGAATTCATTTCATTTTCGAATTCAGCTGTATATACCGACATCCATGTGGTTCGAGTTGAAAAGCTGTATAAGGGAGGATTGAGCAAATGGGTCTACCTTATTTACTTCGAAATTAAATTCGATGATGGGGATCTTAGGTTGAGTGATGATTTTAGTTTTATTTTTTGGGGGAGCAACTCGACGATGTGACTTCCCTGCGTTGACTTTTCCCTTTCGGCTTTGTGGGTTACTGAGGATGATGGCATGACCCAGCGGCAATTAACCGGATAAGATTTGTTTCCTGGAACGGGCCTTCTTTCGTTTGGGTCTTTCTACTTTTTGCAATCTTCTTCTCAACTTTTTGCTCGATCGGGGCTCTTACTTTTAGTTATTTGCTACTCAGGACACCGATCGGCCCTCCGACTACATCGAAACGGCCGACGGACTTTCGAAGATGGAACAAAATCTATGACATTTATGAAGATCAAAGTGACTTCAAATGTGATCATATCTGAATTTTCTTTCTTAAATTTTCAAACGTTTGAAGTTCCATGGATTACTGCAGCATGAAGATCCGTCGATCATCGAAATTGAACCGTAATTTCTGTACGCTCGACAGTTCGGTTGGCTAGAATTTGTACCTAAAAACAATTTCGAAGTCGAAATCTAGTAATTTGTACCCTAGAGATAAAAGTGGAATGTTGTATTCTCACATGGGCACGAGCACCGACCCTTTGAATGAGTTCAACAATTTCGTTTCGATGGCAAATATTTGGAAATATATCGTCTAGCTAGGAAGAATAATGTTAGAGAGATCTCCGCCTATGTCTTTCGTAATTTTTATGATGAGTAACCAACCAAGTATCATGCTAATTTTACTAAGTAAGACGAAAAGAATCATGGGAATGTGGTTCTTCGGTCACTTTGATCATGCATGCATCGGGTCGTGTCCTGTTTCTCTTCTGCATGGGGGTTGGGAATGTTGTTGCCCCCACTTATTGGCATCGTTGGACCTAACTTGAACCTGGAGATGCCCACCAAAAGGAAAGAAAGGGAAACTTGAACATCGGATCGTGGCAGAGCCTTAGCCATGATATCTCCGAACGCCGGTTTGATGAAGCAAGCGATCGCCATCTAAGGTGTCGTGAGTAAGAAAATCAAGTCGGCAACCGCTGAAGCCCAGCTCTCCACCCGGCCGCCCATCGCGGACCGCCCGATCGAATCCAAGTCGTGATGCCTGAGGGTGCCCTCGTTGCGAGGGCACGAGTCGGAGGTAGAGGTCGAGGTGGAGGTTCAAGCGGCATCACTGTCGAGATCCACTACCGTGGGCAAGTTGCCAATGGCTGCTAGTGTCGCCGTCAACGGTGGCCTCTCCCGCTCTGCTCATACCTCCATCTATCTTTCTTGGTTTATATTTCCTCTTCTTTCTATCATATCACTCGACCCAATTGACAATAGACACAAGTTGCAAAAATATTTATAGATTCGTTTTGTCAACACTTAAAATTAATTATGTAACTCATTTATGACCCGTTTAAAACCCATTTAAGACCCATGAAATTGTTAAGCGACTCATTTTAGATCCAACTAACTTTTTAAGCTAACCCATTTATGACCTATATTATTAAATATGGGTTAAAATATGAGTCTTTGACCCATTTTGCCACCTCTACTTAAACCCTAAATTTTTTTTTGCAACTTTGAATGTTGACTTACATGTTTTATATGTAGGTTTTGTCGTAGGCTTTCATAATTTGCAGACATTTAGTAATAAAGTGAAAAATAATTACTTCTTGACATATGTGACGAACCACTTTCAATGGACTTATTATACACCTCAATAGGAAAATTCGGTCATTCTCAATAGTATTTGTTAATCATACTTAATAAATATACATTTTGATTGTTAATGCACTAATTACGTGTAACACGGAACAGAAAGTGCTTTAGAAATGGCACATTTTTATTTTTTTGCGGATTTAAGAGGAAAATCAAAATATTATAGTCTCGTTCTAAAATCTGAAGTGAGGAAGCGAAACCCTAAACCCCCAACGCTCTCTCTCTCTCTCTCTGCCGTTAGCTCGCTGGCGAAGTCGCACCCTCTCGCCGCGGCAACCCTTGCCGCCGCCGCTGTCTGTACTCTCTCGTTCTCCGACCACCGCTCGTCGGCTTAGCAACCCTACTCCCTCGGTACCACTTCTCTTTCTACCCCTGCAGCTCGCCGGCTCCGACTCGCCGCCAATCTTAGCCGCCGCCGCGCCTAGCCGGCCCATTCGCCGGCGAAACCGAGGTGAGTCTCGTTCCCCCTTCTGTGCGTTGCACATGTCCGTAGCATTGGGAAACCACTAGAAAAGAATTGGTGGGAAGCTAGTTTTCTGACCGCGTGTTCTGATTGAAAGTATATATTTTTCGTGATAGTCGTGTCTGATGGCCGTAAATCCGAGAGAGACTGGCGTGTTTGATGAGGACGATATGCCGGAGGATGAAATGAATGATCTTGGAGATGAAGGTTTTGATTCTGAATCAGAATCGGACGCAGAAGAAGAAGAAGAAGATGTGAAGTTGCCTCAGGCTAAGGAAAACGCCATATACGACAGAGACGGTATTATGGATAAGCTTGGAGACATGAGCTGGCCGCAGGATGTGCCCTGGATACAAAGGCTTTCTGTCGATGTTGATAGCCAGCAAGAGCAAGAGGTCGACGTGAATGACGACCTCGCGCGAGAGCTCTCTTTCTATACGCAGGCGCTCGAGGGAACGAGGGAAGCCTTCGGGAAGCTCCAGTCGATGGGGCTTCCTTTTCTCAGGCCTTCGGACTATTATGCGGAGATGGTGAAGAATGATTCCCACATGGAGAAGGTGAAGAGTAGGCTTTTGGCTGAGAAGAGGAAGATTGAGGAGGCAGAGGAGAGAAAAAAGGCGAGGGAGTCTAAGAAGCTGGCGAAAGAGGTTCAAGCTCAGAAGCAGAAGGAGAGAGCTAAGCAGAAGAAAGATGAGGTAGAGGCTGTGAAGAAGTGGAGGAAGCAGAGGCAGCAGAGTGGATTTTCGGGAGGCGATAAGGATGGCGATCTGCCTTTCGATTTCGAAGACGGGAAGACATTTGAAAGGTCTGGAAAGAAGAGGCCCGGCGTGGCTCCGGGAGATCGATCTGGAGGAAAATCGAGGCAAGGCGGTGGCAAGGGGAGGAAGGGAATGGACAAGAAGGTGAAGAAGAGGGAAACACGAGACTCCAAATTCGGGTTTGGGGGCAGGAAAGGCATGAAGAAGCAAAACACTGCTGAGACTACCAATGACTTGAAAGGCATCAAACAAAGTAATACCTTGGGAAATAAGAAAAGGAAGAGGTGATTTCGTTCTGGTGTCATTACATTCTAAAGAGTTATTGCGGAAGCATATGCAAGACCACTCTGTGGTAGGGGAATGCTTTTTGAAAGCTTGCAGAGTGTATGTGATGAAGTGCGCTCATAATGTAGCTGCTGATGCCGGATAAGAAGTTTGGTTTCACTTTTGCATATTTAAATTGATTATGTAGAACATAGCTTTCTCTATGTGAGTCAATACTGTTTTTGCTCAATTTTGTCTACTTTCTCGTGGTTAGCCTCATTAAAGTATTGTGTTCTTTGGCTCTGCTCGACTGTAGTCGTTTTAGCCTTATGTCTGCAGGGCATCTCGCTGATGCTCTTTTGCCATGGTTGCTGGACATTGTCTGTAACCTGCGTAACAAATTCTTATGAGTGCTCAAGTCTCGAATTAGCTGCAGATCGATCTCCTTTGCATTTACCCCTTGTTCGAGCCTTTGATGATGGATTGATATGTTGCTAATCGTGGGGAATGTGGCGAATGCCTGTTAAGAGACATGAGGAGCCGCGATTTTTGGACACATGCATACTCTGATCGATCTTTCATGGTCACCATAATGCCTCCTACAGGTGGAAATATTTCTTTTTACCAGGCAAATGTGATCTGCTGACCACTTTCATCTACTTCTTGCATCATTTCTTGATGTTCTCTCATTCGCAGTTACACCTTCTTTCAAACTAGCTTCTAGTTTATCCGATAGCCAATTCTGAGATCAGTTCAACGGGCAGCCTCGTCATTGTCATCTACACTTAAAAAGTGATCTTATGCTATTGAATTGCATACAGGTACTGGGTAAACTATCCGACTGGTTGGGCATCATTCAAAATCTGAAAGTACATTGAAATCCCAAGCAGAGCTCGATCTCTCTGGATGATGAAGCTTTAAACTTTGTTGTCTCACTTTGGATCTTGATTCTTATTAGATGGGAATCATATATATGGAATGGAGAGTAGTAATTTGGTTCGGTTGCCTTTCAGCCTCCAAAAAGGAATTGTTTAAGCGTAGGTATTGGTGATTAGAGTTGTTGCCAATGGCATTGTTCAAAATCACTTGTACATAATCAGGATGATGCGTTATTGAGTTCTTGCTGCAGTTGCTCAGGATATTTAATGGATAGTATATTTAGTATCGACAACGATGAGTTGAAATAATTAGTCAATAGATAATGTAGTCCTCATCGACTATAATCTTTATGTAAATATTTTGTTGGACGATGAAAATGTTCGTTGTTAATTCATTCTTATAAATAATACATGCGATGGTTGTAAAGAATACAGTTTTTATTTTATTTTATTTTTTCGTGAAATAAACGAAATTTAGAAAGAAGATTTCAATGTTTACCTCCACTGCAATGCCGCGGGGCGTAGTTCACTGGTGCTTTCTTGGATCGTCGTGGCCTATCGATCCGAATCGAGTGAGTCCGGGTCGGGTCGGGTCGGGCCAGCATAGAGCAGCCCCGGCTCCGGACGGGGGGGAAAAAAGATCCATGGCAAAGTTAGAAGCGATATCCCCTCGGTCGCGAGATATCCTTCATGGGACCATGCAAACTTTGACTTTGACCCAACTTGCCCAACCGAGAAAGGAAACCAAAAGGGAAGGGACCATCCATCGTCGAACCGTCGTCATCAACCTCCATCCATGGCCACCAATCACGGACGCTCTCCTTGCTCCGTTCACTTCACTGCCCCGCTACACTCCTTCTGAGCTGAAGTCGCCTCTCTCTCCCTCTCTCTCGATCTCCAGCTGCTCCCGGGTCTACTCATCTCCTCGGCCGCGCGCGATGCCGAACCTGTCGAGCCAGATCAGGGCGTCCTCGTCGCTGATCGGGAGGCGGCTGCTCCGGGCTCGGGCCGCGAGCCCCGCCCGATGCTTCACCACGACCGAGGGGAGCCGTCCCACCATCGTGCACAAGCGCAGCCTCGACATTCTCCACGATCCCTGGTTCAACAAGGTAATCTCTCCCCGAGTTCGTCCGGCCTCGATCATAGAGCGCGCTTGGGGCGAGATGGGTGCGTCGGCGGAGTTGGTGTCGGCGCTGGTGGATTGTGTGGAGCTTGGAATCGCTGGAATGTAGGACCGGTGGCGTCTTAATGTTTGTGTGTGTTTTTGGGAAGCCGAAGTTGCTCCTACTGTGCTTCTTCACGAAGGAATGGTTTCTTTTTTTGGTCTTTCTGATGGGCTGCTTTACTTCCTTTGCTTGGTTTTAGAATCGTGTTAGGTTGTCTAGTCAGTTCGGATCTCTTTTGCCTTTGGGAACCCTATAGCACGGGCAGCTACTAAAATGCAACAAGAAACGCGGATTTGTTAATTGGATGGTCAGCAAGCTGTAGTTACTCCAAATTTTCATTTTGATTATGATTATTTTAATCTCTTGAAAATATAAGGTTTTCCATCCGAGAGTTATATTCTAGTTGTTAAGCCTTTTCAAGTAAACGAATACACCAACGTACTGTGACACCGGGACTGTTAATCAGATGGTCAGCTGGAGTGGCAATTACTCAAATTTTCCGTTTGTAGATAACGAAACTCTTTCCTTTCCATTTTCAAGGTTTGGCTTGGAAGGGTTAAATTTCTGATCTTTAGGTTTCCCAAGTAAACAGTTTCATCAGCATCTGTATTATCTAGATTTAAAGTTGATTCAATTAGTGGAGTTGGTATTTCAACCACTTATGTGACTTACCCCTTTTGCATTTCTAGGGAACAGCGTTCTCTATGACAGAACGAGATCGTCTTGATCTTCGGGGTCTTCTTCCTCCCAACGTCATGTCTTCCGAGCAGCAAATTGAACGCTTTAGTATGTTCTGTTACTTAGGCTTCCCTTTTGGAAACTGCTTTGTTTCATTTAGTTTTATAAAAAAATTGTCGCTGTGCCTATTCTTGTAAAACCAAATTTTCACTTCTCAAGTTACTTTGATAGTCAAGTTTTCCTAGGGGGTTCCACATTAAATAATGCAAATTAGATGGGAAGGCCATATTCAGTAGAACCTGATGATCTTATGAATTAAGCCTTGTAGAGAGTCCATTAGCAGATTGGGCTCTGTTGCATTGGACCTACTGAAAGCTACATTACATATTGGCTCCCCGTCCGTTTTATTGAGAATATCTGGAGAATGTAGACAACACGAGTATCACAAGGCTAGCGGAGCATATTCTACTTGTTTTATGATTTCGAGCACCTTACTGAATGCTTCTCCTTGTTGTTTGTGCAATAATGTTGGAATTAGCTGTCAATGCTACTAGTGTCCAAGTAATCTATTCTCTAGGGGAACATATAGCCAGTCTTTAGTAATCGGTTCTCTAGGAGAACAGATAATCAATCTGTATTTTCTTGTGTTTTTTCCTACATTTTAAGATAGGGCTTATTTATCTGATCTCAAAATCTGTTATACTACAAATGGATTATGTAAAAAGCTTGCTGCTGACCTCTAAGGTTAGTATTTATTTATGCTCATGCGTTGAGGAATCTTCCCAGGTGTAATGATCCTCAAAGGCAAAGTAACCCTCTATATGGAAGCTTAACATGTTGACTTTAGATGGGTGTTATGTTATGTTGCATGTATATGAAGCCAGGCTAGGCACCTATCATACATGAAATAATGCATATAGCTTGGCGACAAGGCTGTTTGGTCCAAGCAGCTGTTCTGTGGAAATTATATCAACATGGCAAGATCACTTATTTGGCTGAGAAACTCTTTAAGAAAATTGCTTTTGTGAACATCCTTTTAGATTCTGCTTCATTCACCATTGACTATAAAAGCACAAGAGGTGCACTTCAACACTGAGGTCTCGGCTTGCTGACTTTATGAGAGATTTGCTAAGGTTATTTTCTCCAAGCAGCTTCTGTTGTGGATTTACTCTCACTTGGCAAGATTAATATGTGTTTGAGAAAAAAAAATCAAGAGTTTTGGTAGCATCCCTTTAGATTCTACCTCATTCACTATTAACTATTAAAGCACAACACTTCAGCACTGAGTTCTTGGCTTGTTGACTTCATGAAAGACATCAAGTTTGCTTAAATAACTATTAATTTTGTTAATACTGGAATCTCCTTGTCGAAAGCAGTTGCTTTACATGTTCTTCTTGAATTCTCAAGAAAGGAAACTTAATTGACTAATTAAGGATAATGAAAATGAGCCATATCTGAGCATGGGTTATGATTTTGAATGCAGACTGATGATCTTTTTCCTTAATATTAACCTTTCTGACTGGATTACTCTTCCTCTGAAATCCAGACTGTATATTCTCAAGTTGGTTCTACCTGTGCATCAATCATAGAGGCTTTTTTGAGTGGAAGGATGAGAGTCCCAATGGTTTATAAATTGGATGGCACAAAAGTTGCAAAATTTTTGGCTATAAAGCTGGGATTTCATGCATCATTGCTATGATAATTCTACTTTGCTTGTGGGCTTGTCTAAGAGATGAGGCAGAGCTAGAAAATGTCTGCTCTCTTTAGAAATTGATTCTTGGGTGTATTGAATTCTCTGATATATTGTTTGAAAACATATATGCTTTTATTCCATGGTGGTACATTGAGATGGCTATTCATTTATTTCCAGTTATTAAATGGATTAAGATCTGTGATGCACTGGTGAAGATAAACTTGAATTCCTTGCTTATATTTTGAAATGGATGTTCTAAGTGCTATGTAATAATCCTACCTTAAGAGAGTTCAGCATCTTGGCAAAAATTCCGTAGCTTGAATTATGGAAAATTGGAGTAGGGTATAGGAGAGGCTTTCCATCCCATTAATGTAGCTGGCTTGATAAGATGGATGAACAACCATGTAAACCATCTAGGTAAGTCAATTTAAGTCATGTAGCTTAAGTTTCTAACTGTTATTGGATGTTACATTTTTCCAGCACATTGGTTTACTTATATTATGGTGCCTTATTAATTGAAAACTGTCCATCAACAGTGACTGATTTGAAGAGGCTTGAAGAGCAGGCAAGAGATGGACCAGCGGATCCAAATGCTCTGGCAAAATGGCGCATTCTTAACAGACTGCACGACAGAAATGAGACAATGTACTTTAAGGTGGTTTAATAACTGGATTGTCTATGTGCACTTATGTTGATGTTTTATATTTTACTAGCAATTGGAGTTTAATATGACATAGATTTGTTTTCTTTCTGCCTAGTAGATATTTTACCTGCTATTTCACAAGATGACTAGTGGTAGATGAAGGTGAATTAGCCAACTTACAGGGCATTGTGTGGAAAGGAAAGACAAAATTGATTATGACTTTGTATTTTGGAGTTACTGGGTAATTGCACATTAGTTTCTGAGAGCTAACCACATCGAAGTTTAGTGCCTTAATGTTACTGGATTTGTAGAATAAGTATCTGAAAAGACATTATGAAATCTTAAGCATGAACTAAGCTGTTCCCTCCAGATCATGAAGCTTAAGCCTTTTTGTCTCACTTTGGATCTTGACCCTGTTAGAGTGAAATCACATCTGGTATGTAGAGTACAACTTGATTGGTGCTCTTTAACCTCCAAAAAGAGTTTTTTAACCATAGATATTGGTAGTCTTTATCGTGGCATTGTCCAAGGTATTTCATCGAACCAGGATCATGCATTAATTGAATTATGGCGCATTAATCAGGTGGCCAAGGTATTAAATTGAGCCCTGATTTTTCTTGATTTAACTTTTGGCCAAATTCATTTTTCTTTATTAAAAGTTTAATTTTTCTCCCAAGTTGCCCTTCCATGGACTTTGCAATGAAAAGCAAATTATCAGTTATAGTTCTTATAGGTGAACATAGTTTCTTTTGCTTTCCTGGCAAAATTAAAATACTATTTAAATTTAGACAAATTATGAAAACGATATACGTGAAATTTACGTGTCGATGTTTTATATTATGAAATTTTCAACTGTTTAGGATTAAAAAGTTTAACTGCGTGCTTTGCAAGGTTTAGATCAATCAAAAAGCAAAAAGTAAACAACTATCCAGACATGCCTCTAGCTTAGGCCTTTGCCACGTCTCCAACTTGGTTTTAGCATCTAGTAACACACCTTATAGATCTATCATCTAAATAGGTTTTTTGTCTAGGATTTGGCCTGTTGATGGTTAGAATGATCTATTTTCCATAGTTGAATGTGTATTATGTTTTGGTTGCTGAAGCTAGAGACTATTTCTAGATATACCTTTTTTTTTGGTCTTTCTTCCTGCCATTGAGCCAAAATGATTTAAGCATTGAAGTGATCATCTAAATGCTGGCTAACATCAATTCATAAGGCAATTTTCTCTCCTATTATTGTATAGGCATTGTCTATGTGCCCAGGAAATTGCTGATACTCTGTCTAATCCTTAAGGGATCAATCAAGTTGAACACTGCAACCAATTTATTCTGTTTGCAAATGTTGTCCATGTAGACAGTAATATCTGAGATGGTACATTCTTCATATGGTGGTGTGAAGACAAAGTCGATGTATTCACTTGCACGTTGTTGGCCAAAATGTCATTATCAGCCAATTGCTTTTTCTTAGCGATATAATGGGACGACAAGCATTCGCTTGCACCATATAGATGAACTCCATAAAGATTTCTGGAGTATGCATTTAGGTAATGATATGACATTCTGTTTTTTATGGACCATATATCTACTATTACATGACAGTGCTGGAGAATGTGGGGTTCTCAGTTTAATCTCAATCTTACTTTAAAGATTGTGACTCTTTCCCTTTATCTATTTCTGTGATTGACACTTTTGACTTTATATATTCCATCACTTCTTACATGTATTATCTTTCCTTTTGACCCCTCCATTCATTCTTTTGACCTTGAGAGTGACCAACAGTTCGATAAGATTAAGTTTTTAAGATCTTGGGCCCATTAGAAGTTATTGATTTACTGCAATCAAATGGATAAAAGTGTGCAGTGTTAGAGCACTTAGACAATAACACATTTCATCATGTAGGGAGGTCAATAGGTAGCATCTCTGTTCAACTGGCTCTATGCAATCTTTGAATCCCTGTACTGCAGTTTGCAGTGGAAGACCCATACATAGAATGAAGATTTACTACAGCTTGTTATGGAGAAAACAAATGAGCTAATTGATGGGAGCATGGACAACCTGATTTTAATTGTGTACAAAGCCACTGAAAATTTTTAATTGAACTTCAGTAATTACTTGATATACATTGTTCTTTCCTTTCTGCTTGAAGAGGCTGGAACTGATAGTAGGGACAAGCTCCACTGTACAGATTATTGCAAGTATGGAAAATTAATGTGATTGTGTATGTAGGTGTCTATTTACAGCTTTCATTGAATCTGAAATGAATCCAGGGTTAAGAACTTTCAATGAGTTGACAAATGGTGTTAATTGATCCCTTCTGTCAAACAAGAGTTTCAAATGAGCACCCTTTTTATGGTTGACCTCTATGCCTTCATCAAAAGGCCCGGTGCCATTAGCACAGTTTCTTGGCTTCTTGTCAAGGTACTCCACTGCATATAAGTTTTCAATGCCTCTCGCTGCTTTGGATCAGATCATTTAATGTAATGGTGCTGGTCTAACTTGGTCTAGTAATTTAAATCATATCATTCTTTAATAAAATACTCCCTTTAAGCTATTGTGCTCACTATTCTGTCATTTAACATGTGAAGACACTCTTGTAAGACTGCACTTAGACTGATGATCTTGCAACATACCTTAAAACAGGTTTTAATTGCAAATATTAAGGAATATGCACCAATTGTGTATACCCCCACTGTTGGTCTTGTTTGCCAAAATTATGGTGGATTGTTTAGGCGACCAAGGGGAATGTACTTCAGTGCTGCAGATTGCGGTGAAATGATGTCAATGGTGTACAACTGGCCAGCTGAGCAGGTCTGTGGCATTTGCTAATCATTCTATTGAATATTTTTTTTGTCTCAATTTTATGAGTCAATGTTGCCTTGCGGTCAGTTGCTCATTAGCCATATCTCGTATCCATCTCTTTGTAGAGCGTCACCTTTTCTTTCCCCTATTTGTATATGGTTCTCTTGCTATGCCATATGGAATTGCTCTATCATGGAGTAATCTGCACAAGTAGGTTTATTATGGTTATGATATGACCTACTATACATTTCCTTAATGTATTATTACACAGGAGCTCTCTCTCTCTCTCTCCCCCCCCCTTGCAAGCTGTAATTAGGAGACCTTATGACTGGGAAATAATCATGATAAGATAGAAATTTTATTATGACACCCCAGGTCCCAGTTTCGGATGGTATTTCCTCCTCTTATTTGTAGGAGTTAGTCCATGCGGATTTGGCTGAGTAGTTGCAGTGGTATTGGAGCCGGACCTCCACTTGATCAATCCTATATCACTTTTTGGACTTTTCTTTGAAAAGTTTTAAACCTTTAATGGGTTTACTTGTGATCAAGAATTGAAGAATTAAATTACAAGTGAATTATGGATGCAGATAAAGCGTTTTTATGTTCCTTCATGCTGTAATTAGGTAGCATAGATCAGTATTTACTTTTCATTCATGTTAGTTTTTTGAGACATTTCACTTTTATCAGGTTAAAAATGGTAACGTCACCACTATTAGTGCTAAAAGGGTTCTTTTTGCAGGTTGACATGATTGTGGTCACAGATGGGAGCAGAATATTGGGTCTTGGAGATCTTGGAGTTCAGGGAATTGGAATTGCAATAGGGAAGCTAGATCTGTATGTTGCCGCTGCTGGAATAAATCCTCAAAGGGTACGTGCGTACTGCTTCCATGCCCAAGATAAAACAATTTTTATGTCTGACTCTATTAGCACTTTTCACCTAAGCAAACAGAAAATTTTGGAACTAAGAAACACTTCTTATCCTTAAAAATACTCTAGTTAGGCTTTTGAGACTCTTGGTTTTTACGAGGTTAAATAGGGTAATATCACCACAAGTGCTAAAAGGTCCTTTGCGGAGCAGAATATTGGATCGTCCTTCAAAATATCATTGGACTGTCAGTTTTTATTAGGTTAAATAGGGTAAGATCACCACTACAAGTGCCAAAAAGGTCCTTTATGCAAAGCATAATATTGCGTCTTAGAGATCAAATATTCATCTTTCGAGAATCTGTAACTCTGATTTTTCTTGAGAAAAGTTTAGTGACCCTCTTGCGAGTGTGCTGCAATTGTTGTCTCTTAGAATGTAAGATGCATTAGTTAATTTCTGTATTATTTCTTTCAAGTAGTCAAAAATTGATGACTCCAGCCAAAGTCATGGCATTCATTTGGAGAGCTTGAAAACACTGTTGGCATAAGTTCTTCTCCATCCTCTTATCCCTCTTGTTATACTACTGATGGTTCTTGTTGATAAAGTACTACTGTTAATAGTTAATATGCTAGTGCTTGCTTTGTTGCTGTTGAGTCATGAATCACCATCTTTTTGTTGCTTGTAGTTTTCAAGAGTTACTTTTCAGTGATTCTCAGTTAACATTTTAACTGACTGCTTTACATGATGAACTTGGTGAGATTTTAATCTTGAAATAGACCCTTTTGCCATTCTTTTCTAACTGCAGGTACTTCCTGTAATGATTGATGTCGGAACTAATAATGAGAAGCTTCTTAAAGATCCATTGTGTAAGTTCTGTTGTTTCACTGGATCTTTAGAGAATATAATTGATAAATAAAATATTTTTATACACGCTGCAAGATGTTGCAAGCGCAATAAAAATCTCATTTGTTTCCAAATAAGCATGCAGCTCTTCCACTAGATTTATCCTAAAGTATTTGCTGTCTTATAATTCCTAGAGTTTGATTATGCTTTCATGTTTTATTGTCATGCTTGTCAGAGCGTGTTGTATCTCTAACGTATTTCATGTAGATACATTAGATAAGTGCTGTGAGCTTCACTTGTAAGATAAGCATTCAATGTGATAAAAGATGTTAGATTAAGCAAACTGACTTCTTCTCGTTGAGATGAAGAGAAGGGCTCCCATGTGAACTTTTTGATGCTGTTGTTGAGACATTGAGTGAACATAGTTTGTCTGCACCATCTATTTTCTTGGGTAACCATGATTCAGACTTGTTTTCCTAGTCGTTTGAGAGAAAAGCTGACATTGGCTCTTTTAATCCTTGGGGAAAATATGCTGCTTTTAGTTTCTGAGTTAGTAGTTATTTGACTACTGAGATCGCACTTCTGAAGATGACAGCATATATCAGGATGAAGCAAGTAGTTATGAGATGATGAAAATAAGTTCTTGCAGCGAATTATCTCCTGTTGAGCTGCCTTGGGTGTTTCTAACTTCTTAAGATTAAACAAAACTCTATAAATAAAAGTACTAAGGTGGGTATTGCCCTTATCAAAACGACTATGGCGGGGACGTCTTCCTTATAGAAAAAAACTAGGAGCAAAAGAAAATATCTCAGTCTTTTGCTATAATGGCATATATGGAATGCGTGTTACTATGTGAATTCTGAAGGCATCCGATTTCCATGATTCCCACAAAAAAAAGAAAGAAAGTGGGATCCTCTCATTTCACTCTTGGATTTTAGTTGTTAACCATACTTGGACACTTAGTTCCTCTGAAAGCATTAATTCATGCAAAGCATTGTTATGGGCTGCGATCAAGGTTTTTGCTAAGAAGAAAGATGTATGGATAGTTTCAGGAAATTATGCATGACTGTCGATATTGATGTAATTAGGAGGCTCCATGAATTGTAATGGTTGTTGCTGAAGCTGCATTTTTTCTGAAATGTGTGCTCTTTTCTTTTTGAAGCTTACTAGGTTGTGATTACTCATTTTCTTTTGTTATAAATTCTTGCTGAAAGCAATTGAGCAGATTGATAAATTTAATGATTGGATTGGAAAAAAACTTGTATAAATTTTGTATGAGGTTTCCAAGTCTGTCCATATGCAGAGTCACATGGCATACAGCCATTTCATCTTAGTTGATATTATCTTCAATTGTTTTTGTGTCGACAAGTATTTGGTACCCCCTTCGCAATTTTCTGTTTCTGTATTCAGGTACATGTACTTTTGGTTCAGTTTCCATGTGAAGAACTGACATGGTTACTTTTGTGTTATTGAAATAGACTTAGGACTCCAACAGCATCGTCTTGATGGTGATGAGTATGTCTCAGTAATTGATGAATTTATGGAAGCAGTGTTTGCTCGCTGGCCTGGTGTGGTTGTACAGGTACACTATATGTACTTATCCAAACATATAGAAGCTAGTGAAAGAAACAAACGCATTATAATTTCTTTCTGAATAAATTACTCTTTATGTAGTTTGAAGATTTTCAAAGCAAGTGGGCTTTCAAGTTATTGCAGCGCTACCGAAACTCATACAGAATGTTCAACGATGATGTCCAGGTATTTCACCACTCCTTATCTGTATAGTCACGGTGTTTTTTTTTTTTTTTGGTAATGTGTATAGTCACGGTGTTCACATCACCTTGCTCCAAATATCATATGGATAATAAATATTGGTTTTGCATTCCAATTCCGCTTAATATATGTGCTCAATATATCACACAATCCAAATTAAAATGGCACGGGGCAATCTGGAGGCTGAGTCAAGCTTGTGCATGGTCACCAGGGGTGCAATTAGTTTGCAAAAGCTTGTGTGGTTGAGCATTAACTCTGGTTCCTCCTTTTACGATCTGTTAAATTTTAATCATATATCCTTTATGCCACCAATTGGTGAGGAGCTTCCCGAAGGATATGGAGAGCACAAGTTCGATGTCTGTATAAAGATGGCTTGATTTTGGAGGGGAAATAGTTTCTGATCATTTTTCTTGATCATTCCCTTCTCGTGAAATTTACAGAACTTACCAATTGAAAAGTTTTCCTACTTTGCTAGTGTTCCCACTCTATCAAGTTTTGTTGCAAATGCATTTTCTTGTCTTTATGGGACATCTTATCTTTGAAAAAGAGATACTGGTTCTTCTATTTTGTGAAACATGAGTTAGAGGAAGAGACTCTGGAAAGCTTGGGAAGTCCATGCACGGATATCAAGCAGGTCGAAGAGTGTAACTTATCAGATTGGTCACATGCTTCAAGCCGATGAGTTAACCAAAAGAAAGGCTGATGTAAGAGAAGCATGATTGTCGGTGGGATGAGATGCTAATCTTTATAATGATTTGTTTTGGGGAATTGAGATACTAATTCTAACACTATCAAAAAGTTGTGATTGATTGCATAGTCTATGAGACTCCAGTAAATTCGTCCCTGGAGTTGAATTTGGTGAGCTCTCTTTTTCAGAGAAAATCCATTAAAGGGTTAAAATATATTATTGAGATGATCTGGCAGATCAAGTGAAATCTGAGTGTCTTAAGGTAGCGCTCACAGAAAGTAAATAAGGAAATATAACCTCTGTAATGAGAAACAAGCTTGGTTAGGTAAAAACTTAAGAAAAGCATCAGTACTTTTCCTATGGAAATTTTTGGTTGACAGGCCAATAGGTTCAGTTCAAGTACAGTAAAATTAGACGCAGTTAATTTCCATTTGACATTTTCTTTGTACCTATTCCCAATTATTGTGATTCACATTTGCAAGTTGCTGCTATACAAAGCTAGAGATGATATGTATTGATTCCTATGCCGGGGCATCTTTTCTGCTTTGCTGTTGGGACCCACTTCCATCCTTGCTCATGGTCTCAAGAAAAATGTAATGGCAGGGCACAGCAGGAGTTGCACTCGCTGGTCTTTTAGGAGCAGTTAGAGCTCAAGGAAAGCCAATGATTGACTTTCCAAAAATGAAAATTGTTGTTGCTGGTGCTGGAAGGTCAGTCTCACGCCTTTTCTGAGTTTTGTTGATAGCATAACTCATAAGGACTGTCTGACGTGGGATGCATCAGTATATATTTGGGTTCTGTTGAGTACTACTGAATATAGTATTTCCTTTCAAGGGGTTGCTAATGAGTAAAGGGCAGTAATTTCTTGAATAACAAGAAAATAAAACACCCGGAATACATTTTCATGGTTCATGAAATGTTGCTTAATAAGTGCCATGGAGGCTCTTGTTAACATTGTCCTGTGTACATCAGTGGCATTTTATATCTCCATTCTGCAAACTGCGAAGATTCTGAAGTTCGCTTGTCCATTACTTTTTTGATGAAAATAACTTATCTTTATTCTTGGCACTAAGAAAATCCAGTAGGGGCTTGTTATTTCTGTAGCTTTGTGCAGAAGTGAATCCTCTAGTGTATTTATGGTGAAGTGGCCATAATTACTTTAGCCATCAGCCGGTTTTTTGGGTTATGGACTTCCTATGAATGGCTATCAAAGCACTCAGCACACCTGGAACAATATGCAATCAAATTTAAGAAAGGGATAGCCCCTGCTGGGTTCATCATATGACCTAAAACTTATTTCCCAAGTGCAATGAAGTCCTAAAACTTGCATAAGTTATGGTATCAAGTATCTCCATGAAGTCCATTAGTTTTTAGATGACCAAAAAATCTGATGTGAAATTTTTTCTCTATCTTGAGGTCTAGTTTTGAGGACATGTTTCTTGTTTTAGTACTCAATGCTCTTTTGTTATCAAGTTAGTGGAATTGGGAGTCTTATTGCTCTCTCTTTTGCCTGAAAAGCTAATAAAAAGTGACCGGATTTCACTTGAATCAGCTCCTCATATTCTCTTATATATATATGTTTTCTTTTGTTGTTGTTTGGGGGGGGGGGGGGGGGGAGGAATACTTTTATGAATCTATTTTGGTAATATCTTTTATTTCTTGAAAATTTGAAAAGTTAAGTATGCACCCAGCAATCCACGCTGCTGGCGAGCCATGAGCCATGCTCTTCCAATGGGCCTATGCCAGTGTCTGGATGGCCTCTGCTGTTATGCAAAATTAATTATAAATCATTGAAAGTTTTAGCATTTCATTGCACTTCACATGTAAGTTTTTGGATGTCAAATGCACTTATCCTATTAAAGAAAAGCTTAAGGAGAGTATCAAACTTGAAAATTGAGAAGACACAAACTTATTAGGTCACTTGTAGAATTCTGGTATTATCTTCCTTTTGCACATTGGTACTTTGTTGAACATTTTAGTTAAATCCTTGACATGACTCTTTTTCATTAGCTAAATAATTTAGTAACCTATCTGGTGACAAAAAAATCATTTGCTATCTTTGAGTTGCTAACTTTTTATAGGCAGTTATCTTTTGTATTCATGGCCATTATGGTTAGACCATTGCTCTATGTGAATACTGGTGCTTCTTGAAGATATACGCATATCTGGATTCCTAAAAAACTCTTTTTGCTGCATCTTTAACACAAGTTATCAAATCTTCTTGTTGGTGCAGTGCCGGAATAGGTGTTCTTAATGCTGCTAGAAAAACCATGGCAAGAATGTTGGGAAATAATGAAACTGCTTTTGCCAGTGCAAGTAGTCAATTTTGGGTGGTTGATGCCAAGGTTAGTGGTTGCATCTATCTTTGTACTAATTGGAATTTGATAGTTCTGGACAAGGCTACAGCTGCATGTCTCAATAGCCGAAATTGACAAATGAAAAAAAAATGGGGCCTGGAATTCTACAGCAACAATTAAATGATAGTTTGACGGGTCTCATTTGGCAGAGTCTGCGTGCTATTTAGCAGATGATAGGTTTCTTCTGTGGTAGTCATTCTAATATAAGGGTAGAAATAAATTTGTAGTAGTTATTTACACTTTTTCCAGAAAAATCTTTTGGTTTATTGAAAATCAAATTGCAAGAAATTGTGAAAAGGAATAAACTGGTGTATACATTGCTTTTTTAGTATCAGCATCCAGTAGCAAGATCAAAAAAATAGCCTCTGAGAAATGGAGTGTATTAGGGCATCCATTGTTGTCCATTCATCTTGGGAGCATTTGATCATGGAGAATGGAGTTTATGTACGCTAATGGCTGTGAAACCTCTTAAGATGTTGTCTTAAGATTTAGTTGAGATTGTAGCCTGAATTGTGAAGTAGATGTTATTAATGATGGAACCTTGTACTTGTCAAAGTGAGAAATTTAAGGAGCTTTCTCAATATTTTCTAACTCGGTATGTGAACATTGAAAGTAAAGCATGCACTCACATCATTTAGTATTAACAATTCAGATCAGAAGTTTCGTTTTACTTAGAAAGCATTTAGGCTTTTTAATGCTGTAAAATGGTCATGCTACCTTCTTTTATCCATGGCTTCTTTATTGGTATGCGTCATAAAGTTATATAGTGTAGACTCACATGGATGTTCTTGCTATGGATGTTCTTGCTCTAGATGACAAGACTGAAGAATGCCTGCTTAATTTTGTACCCAGAGAAATGTTGGCCTATCTAACTAGACATCTCTTTGCTTAGCTAAGAATTTTCTTGTTCCATGTCTACTTTCTCAATTTTTGGTCTCTTCACTTGTGGTGTTTGTATTTTCTTGAACTCCATTAATTACTTGTTGCAGCATGACTTCGAAGTAGTTGTTATAGCATTATTGGTGAATGTATCTTTTTCTCGGATTCGGCTTTCTCATTCCACATTTCAGGATAAGATATGTTTATGACACTCTTCTATGTATGTGCAGGGTCTAATCACGGAGGAGCGTGAGAATGTTGATCCAGAGGCTAGGCCATTTGCAAGAAAGATTAAAGAAGCCAATCGTCAAGGTTTAAGGGAAGGCGCATCCCTTGTACAAGTGGTTTGTATCATTTACTTTGTATAATTATACGATAAGAATGATAAGACTGTGTTCAAGTTTATCTGCTATTTACATCATCACAATGACGTTCAGATTATTCTCCATTCTAAAGTCCGTCCTTTATTTTTCTTTGAAATTATCCTTTGTCCTGCTTTCCTGTTGTAGGTTCCTACTTCACCTAAATTCTATGTCAATGTCGTCCTTTCACATTACAGGAGATTGTCCATAAAAAAAAAATTGCAATTCTGAATTTCATACAGAGGGATTTTCCCTTCATGAAAATATCTACCGTATGACAATTTTCTTGGGTTATAGTGACTGTTCTTCTCAAGATCCTGGGTACTGTGTGCTTGCCAGGTGCGAGAAGTCAAGCCTGATGTGCTACTTGGATTATCTGCAGTTGGGGGCCTTTTTTCGAAAGAGGTACATAACTTTTCTCCTTGTAGATTAGTTTCCCAGGTTTATGTGTTTGGTATGTCTTGAATTAACCTAGGGGAGTTTGACTAGAACATCCTAGAATAAAACTTTTTAACCAATGAAGAAGCTGTTAGTTTCCACAAAAATGGACTGTCTGACTGCATGGTGGTGGGGTGCGACTTTGGTGGGCCCATACCCAACCACCAACCCCCCCCAAGTCACTGCGTGTTCTGTTGGTACAAAAAATCTGCTGAAGCAGTTCCTGTGGTACAATGTCGGGACATAGCATTCTACAAAATTGAGATTTTCGATTGAATTTCTAACACTTTATCAGATAAATTTGGCTGTATCGAGTTGTCTACTTCATTTTTCAAAGATGAAGGCCGAGAAGATTGTAGTCCTCTCTCAATTTGTATTTATTTGGTGGACTGTGTATCTAGAAGTCAGGATGTATTTTACTTGGGTGAACTCATGAAAGCATAGCCAACCAGATCCATGGTCTTTCTTGTTACGCTGGAGCTGTCTGTGGTGTTTTAGTTAAAGATAAAAATTAAATATACGCACCATACAATTGACGTCTCAACACCTGACAGATTTATTGGATCACTTCAGAATTTGAATGGACAGTCTGTTAGATTCAATTTTTTGGCATTTAGTGTCCGACCTTTATTGCCTATATTACAAAGTTCAAATCAACTAACCAAATCATTGGTTATCTTTTAGGGTGTAGAAATTACACGTTGCTTCTTTCGGGCTTTTGAGTCCATTCTGAAAACTTCTGTGTATTCTTGTATTTGATATCTACCCATAGAAAGAGCTTTTCCTGCTGCCATCAATTTTGATTGTCAATATTTATCTTGGAGAAGGATATTCACTTTATTTGAAAAGACTACAACCAGTAAGGGACCACAAAGTTGAAAAGATAATGCGTCCATTAGATCTATGGCAGACCCAAAATTTGCGAGTGGGGGAAAATAATGACTAAGTAAAAAGTTTTCTATGACACACCATGATGGAAACTCTTTTCTGCGTAAGCAGTGTAATCGGCATTAGAGGTCCCACAAATCTGTTATAAACAAGTACTTGTTTTGTCTTGCATTAACACCAGTTATGGAAAGAAACTCTTCATCATCATCCTGAATTGATTTTTTGTTTTGATTATATCCATGTAAACTTGTAGACAAGATACTTTGATAAATTCTAACCTTGTTATATTGACCATAGATGAAGAAGAAACATTTACTTGAAAGATGCCTT
This sequence comes from Melaleuca alternifolia, assembly GCA_019926035.1. Taxonomy (NCBI): domain Eukaryota; kingdom Viridiplantae; phylum Streptophyta; class Magnoliopsida; order Myrtales; family Myrtaceae; genus Melaleuca; species Melaleuca alternifolia. The sequence goes on along the minus strand of JAGKPW010002368.1, from coordinate 1,209,160 downwards.
CTTAGTTTTTTTCTTCTGCTTCAATATAGGTACATTAATAAGAAACCGAGTAGTGGTTTGATACACTAATTAGGAACTGTCTTCCTTTCAAATGTTAATTTCTCTAGAAAAGGTCCCACTAGCATCTGAGTATGCATAAGAGAAAACATTTATCCTAAGAGTCTGCTTGGGGAATAAAACATCATTCTCCAACCTTACCCATATGGCGGCAATTTTTGGGCGAACCATTTACAAGGCACTTAGCTGACCATGTTCCTGTAGTACTTTATTGAGTTCGTGTCATAAACTGATTGAAGTTATCTGCAAACTACAATGCTTTGTTTCTGGGTTGATCTTTTCAATCTGTTTATGACATGCTTAGACAAGTTTAGTGAAATAGGTCAACGTGTGTCGCCTAGACATAATTATACATGTTAATGTACATCTAGACACTATTTCACATAACTATGTAAGATTTTTGGCATCAAATATGTTGTGTCGTGTAACCCAATTAATAAACATGTCCTTCTCATGTTTTAAGGATAGACACAGTAAGTGAACATGTCGACATGCTTGGCTTAACCCTAAATTTGATGTCATGTGATTGCATCACTAATTGTCCTCTTACCTGCTTGGAGATTCTAATTTTCGTGAGGTTCAAATGTCAAAGGAGTATAGTTGCCCATTTGCTGGTCAAATCAGATATATTCATAATAAAATCACTCATGTACTTTCAATCGTTGTCTAGATGTAGTTTTCTGAGAAAGTTTTGTCTTGTGTTGCCTGTCACTCTTGTCATCCTTTCTTAACATAGCAGAAGATAATACAACACTTAATGCCAGTTCATCAAAATTGAAGCAATTTCACTTGAGCTTTTTGTAGGCTAGATCACATGTGAAGTTTACTAACTTGTTGAATCAGTATCCTCAACATTGTTGTCCCCCTACTTATTTATTTATTTATTTATTGAGGAATGTCAGTTGTTCACTTCACGGTGGCGATCACAAGAAAACGCTGTCCTTGGACATGTATGGTTCACAGAACCTTCCCTTCCACTGGAGTTCCCTTGTTCGCTTGACTTTTTAACCCATGGCCCTCTACGGTGGAGGAACTGTACCTCTATTATGTTCCACCATTGTATGTGGTGCAAATTATGAGGAAAATCATTGTTGTGTACAACAAAAGGTTCTTCAATCAACAATTTCAATGTTGTCAAGCTGCTGTTGGGCAACTGCCTAGTTTTCGAAGAATTCTATTGAGAGGAATTAAGAATTGAGTTGCTTTTGTATTTTTATGAGATCAATGTCATGATGCATTCGCCTTTCGTCAGGTATTAGAGGCTATGAAAGGGTCTACATCCACTAGACCAGCTGTTTTTGCTATGTCAAACCCTACAAAGAATGGTATGGGACCTTCTCTGTTTCCTTCTTCTCTTGCCGTGCAAAGTTGCCCAACTATTGCTTTTCTTGACTTTAATTCCTCTTTCTCTTAGCTGAGTGTACTCCTGAAGAAGCATTCTCTATCATTGGGGAGAATGTCATATTTGCAAGTGGAAGTCCTTTTAAAGATGTAGATCTCGGTGAGTACTAAATGATACTGATTTAATGTCTATATCTACTTCTAGCACTCTATTTCATGCTTTCTCTCCATCAAATTTTCCACATACCTGCCTCTAATTCGCACCATGTTCATATATGGGTAGAAACTTGTTTCCTTCTAATCTCTTAGGTAAATCAGATGGTTGAGCTTTTGTGGTATTCATGATTTCTGCTGGTGGTTTTCAAGGAATTCGACATGAATCCTTATGGGGTTTTGCCACATGCTTCACGCTTTTGAATTTGGCTCCATATATATATATATATATAAAAGAAAGGGAAGAAATGTTTTATCATTTTGGGAGAAGAACTGAAAAGACAAGCATTTGTGGTCCACATTTTGGCCCAATTGATATATGGGAAGTCTCAGATTGTTTTATGTCTTGCTTTCCAATGATGTTACAATTTGCTTGCTTGCGGTTTCTCTTCTTCTTTATGGTGTGGAACTGTAACTGAGGTGGATAAACTTGGGTTCTTGGAATACCTGCATTAAACTAATGGGTCAGGTAAGATGTTGACTTGACTATTGGGTGAGTGGCCTAAATATGAAATTGTCTACACTTGGTGGTGTGATGATCGAACTTGTGGTTTTCACCTTATCATATGTACAAGTTAGTTCCTGGACCATGAGGCCAATTCCATGAGTTTAATATGCTGTCTGAGTTATCCTTATGCTCCTCCATTTCAGATTTTAGAGTGTAAGACGCATATTTTCCCTGGGTTTACAGTTTGTCGTAGAATCTTTTTCAATTCATCATTCAGATTACCTCTTTTTCCCCAGGCAATGGTCATATCGGGCACTGTAACCAGGGAAACAACATGTATCTTTTTCCTGGGTAAGTTTTTCTGTCACGATCTGTTTTGAGGAATTCCATCTGACTCCATGGATTTGAAAATTTTTCTGATGGTGCATATTATTTGTTTGATAGGTTTTTTCCCCCATTTGGCTGACTATTTGTTATGTTGACAGAGTATTTTCTTACTGTATCTATTTGCCACATATGCAGCATTGGGCTTGGCACACTTCTCTCTGGATCTAGGATTGTCTCTGATGGCATGCTACAAGCAGCTGCAGAATGGTATATCCCATACTTTCCCTATTATAGGTCCAGCTTCACGGGCATTGCCCTGCCCATGAAGATCATTCTATTTCAAGGCCAAAAGATGTATCAGGGCATCTTTGCGTTGTCTAGTTAGTGTAGATGTCAACAGATGTTTGCTTAAAACCTAAGAGAAGCTACATATATATGTCTGGTCAAGATGGTCTTCGGAAAGATGGGACAAAGCCCCGCCTTGGGCACTCTGAGTGCATTCTTTTGGAAAATTTGCTTTCATATATATTAACTAAAGAATAATCAGTAATATGAATTGGATGTTGGAAAAGGTGAGCTTTTATTTTTCTTTTGCATTTTTATGGTGTTTCCAATGTAATTGCAGCTTGGCCGCGTACATGACTGAAGAGGAGGTCCTTAGAGGGGTGATATATCCATCAATATCTAGGTTGTCATGATTTCTTATCTGGACACTCCTCCATTGATGCTTAATTATTACTCCATGCTGAGCATCCAAAAGAGTGCTTTATTAACACTTTTCTGTCTCTGCTTATTTGACTGCTATATGCAGCATTAGAGATATAACAAAGGAGGTTGCCACAGCTGTGTTGAAGGAAGCTATAGAAGAGGATCTAGCAGAAGGATACCGTGACATGGATGCACGAGAACTTCAAAAACTAAATCAGGTGTATCCTTTATTACAAAAATGGATTTACTTTATTCATATAGTTGATTATCTGTCTTCAAAAAAATTATCTGCCGTGTTTGCAGCTTCGGCATGTGTTACTTTGCCTTGAACTGACAGTTTTGAGTGTGTTATCCAGCATTTAATGTATTGTGTGTGTGGATTTATCTTTAGCAAGAATCTGGAAGAAGAGTGATATGTAGACTTAGATGATTTGAGTTTGAATGCCTACTAAGCATCCTGAGGTCACCTGGTATCGATTCTTGTGAGGTGGAGAAAGTACCTAGGGTTTGCTGACAGTAGTTTCCTGCTAAAAAGAAAGACCGAAATAGAAAGCACTGCACTGCCCCTTCCCTGTCCCAAAACCCTAGTGCGTAGCAGTCAATATCATCACTCTTTGTTCAGCTTTTGTTTTCATTGCCAACTATTAAATTTATTCTGGTCAAATACATTCTCATGCAATGAAACATTTATTATCGGCAGGAGGAAATTGCAGAGTTTGTGCAGAACAACATGTGGAGCCCGGACTACCCATGTTTGGTTTTCAAGGACAATTAATTCACGATCCTGCCCTCATTTAAAGACGTACAATTGACGCTCTTGACCAAGGGGCTGGAAAGAGTGCAAAAGTACATTATTTTGATGCTTGGGCGTACGAATTTAAGGGCAGGTTTAACTCTTAAGGATCACTTTCCTATATTGTCGGTTCAAATGTTCCGCCGTTGAGCCGATTACCTCCTGTGATTCTCACCATTCCCCGATAGTAATCGTATTCAAATTGGTACATTGAAATTGTAATTATGCATGCGCTTATATTTTTGAGAAGTTACTGAAGCATAGACCGCGGAAATTTTAGTCTTGAGAAAATAAGCTGATGCTGGTTCAACAAATTATGTTGTACGATGTGGTGGACCTGGTTTTTGTCATACAAGAGAAGCTGTCTGATGAATGCTTCCTTCTTTCCAAGCTAGTCGGCATCTCCATTGCTATCTTTCTTTACTGGAAAGGTTCCCTCTCAGCTTGTCCGACGCCTTGGCATAAAACCAAGCATTTCTGGCTCTACTCCTGTGCTATTGGTGCTACTCTGCCCTGCAGATTAATATAATTTATGGTCACTCCACTTATTACTCCTGTTCCTCCCTACCATCTCTCGTGGAGGTCAATCCATCGATTAATCATTCATTCGACTCTGTTAAACAGTACTCAACATATTTATACGGACACCACATGTATACTTTGTTATACAGCGAGGGAAGCATCAGACATGAGCCTCGCCAACAAACAAGCTGCGCTTGCGGGTGACAGTGAACTGGAGAATCATGATACGAGGCTATTTGAGAAGTTATGAAGGGTGTTACTTGTGATTGTATTCATCCTGTCTATATTACTTAGAGAGATTCAACTAGAATTTTCCCATTGTCAATCCTTCCATGGAAAAAATGACGAAATCTTACCAAACCGTGCTATGTGAATTGACAATCGTCGCCCTGCTTCGTCAATGAACTTTCACTGTTCTTGACACGTTCGTTTGCCTTAGATAGTCTATCAATCATCAATCGACTTCCCAGTAATTTCCTCGCTTTCCTTGTGGATTTGAGGTCGAGAGTGACCTTGTCGAACATAAAAAAATGAAACATTCGGTGACGCCAGGAAGGGAAAGGGTTGACTCAGTTTCAGAGCACCAGCACTTTGCCACACCCAGCAAATCATATACCGTCATTGATAAAGTGGGGGGAGGAATCATTAATCTAGCAAATCTCGGTGTGATATCCAGCAATAATAAGCTGAAAGAATCAATAAATCACTAAGCTCAAAAAGAGGTCTAAGCAATGCAGTATGCCGCTCGTAGGGATGATAGTAAGACGATCTCTGCTGTTTGTGGCAGTTTAAAACCATGGGACATATTGCCTGAGCTGAACACGTGATCTTTCCAAATAAGACTACCATTAGTTCACAATAATCTTCCATCCTCTTGATTGACTGCTCTGTATTCTCAAGCAAAAAGAACAACGAGCATTACATCTGAGGCAGGAGTCATGCTAATCATCATTTACACCATCAAACATCAGTCTATTAATTTCGTCGATGGGAATATCAGATATGGATTCTATGGGCAATTCATCTCCCTCTCCCAAAGGACCGAATATTGATGGATCTCTAGTAAATTCATCTGCAAAAATGGGAGCAAAGATATTAACGTATCTTGATTGATCTTCCCCATATTTGCTCCATAACATATTCCATATACTTCTCAAGTCCAGCCTCAAAAGTTGATAAAAAATTAAAGCATTGCAAAGGGCAGATTTGGTTGAATGTGGAAGGAAAATCCTATGATATTATACCACCACCACATCGTCACAAAGCCACCAGAGATAAACCATTACCAATTCTGGTCCAGCCATCTTTAATAGAGTCAGTTATAGGCTGATAGAATTCTCTAGAGGAAGCCATTTCAGTCCAAAAAGATCAGGTGGCACCACTAACAGTCAGCAAGACAATGCAAGGCTTACCAAAAAGTGTATTCAAGGATGTTGGAGGAGGGGTTGAGAGGAAGTTGAGGCCAATATAAAATGCCAAAGCCAATGCAACTGTCACGACAATATAAGTTGGCACGGCCAGAGCCCAATATCTGCAAGGGGTTAATGCAGTAAGATCTAAAGAGGAAAGCAGATCACTTGAACCATATGTCAAATAACACTAACACAAGCAAAATATGCCCATATTACCCAGAGATATTCTGGCAGTACATCATATATTGTATTACAGAGATGAACTGAACCCACTGTTTTTCTTTTATTTGTACACTCAAACAATTGGAATAGGTCAACCTTCACTGCATTCGTAGAATTAGGAATTTAAATTTGTGCTGAATATCTGTCTTGCAAAATAACTCATGTGGAGAAACTCATCTCAAATATGAGGAACAAAAACCTTGTAGCTCAACAAATATGAAGTAAGCACAAGGATAGGCTTACTGACCTGCTAGGATAGTAATAGATCCCAACAGCATGTAGCCAATGCTCAGGAACATATGCCCATGTAAAGAAGATAACTGCACAACAAAGCATAAATTGAGATAAATTGGGGAGCTCTCCAAGTTAGTGTAAAATCTCTCACAACAAATGAAGATACTCCTAACCCATTCAGAGAGGCATCTTGTGTCTCAACCTAAATATGGAAAAAACCTCTCTTGAGGGATTACAGTACTAATTCTAGCAGTCAGAATTGGAATTCTCACAGCTTTATTTGGTAAGGAATTCTCAGTGTTTAAATAGTCAGTCCCATATTCCAAATCCAGATCTAGATCATCCTATACTCTTGACGAACATGTCACATATATCTATAAGTAACTTCGTCAACTTATCAAATAGATTAGCAACAACCACCTCGTAAATTAGCCTTCATGTTGTTGTGTGCAACCATACAACATAATATTACTACTGGGTCTGTCATAGGCAACTATATGTTGTGCGAAACACAGAAACTACCCAAGTATCAACCCAAATGAATTGCCAAAATTATCCAGCAAAAGCGTCCCTATGTCAAATTTGTGAGTCGTCTGTTTGCAAATTGAGGAATTCTTAATAACTGTTCTTTCAAAAGCCATAAGCATCTATATGGAAAGTTTACTTAATAAACCAGACAATGATCAACGACATCCCTAACTCAATAAATCTAAAGTATAGTGGAGGATGCCTCATTGAGCACACAAAGCAACATGAAATATAATCCTACTCATCTATGCTTCAAAGAATTCAAAACATTAACATGAAAATAAAACTAAAGCGCCAGTGTATTTGTGAAGCACGAGAAGTGGACCTGTAGCCACAACAGTTGTGATAGATCCTACAAATCCATAGACCTCTGAAGATTTGGGACCATGTTCTCCAGACAATCCGAAGCCAGAAGCTTTCTCATCTGGATCTGAGAAGGAAATGCTTGCCCGTTTCTTCTTTGATAGGCTGAGAATTCTTCTTGGACTGCTAACTGAATGAGGTTCTTCCATGGCTTCTTTCACAGTTTCATTCTTCATGCATCGAAGAGTACCGATACTCTGGATGAGTATGAACAGAAAAAAAAAGACGCTAAAATGAACATGTAAACTCTGACATAAGATCAGGTGCACTTGGGAAAACTTTGTTAAAAAACTACACAGAAATGCAGAAAAATGGCTCAATTTGAAGTGTCCTCGACACGATATAATGCAAAATGACTTAACTGCAACCTGGAAAAGGCAGTTCCACTTTTCCCCAGTATAGCATATGTTGAATGTCATTGTGCTATAAGGTGAGCCATGACCGATGTTTTTTAACTGTACCCAAGTTCAAAACCTTTGGATGGGTAATAACCGGTTCAGTGCCAATGACATCAGCATGATGTAGTTTTCTATGTTAAAATATAGAAAAAGGAATAGAAGGCAGCAAATTAAGAAAAAAAAAAAAAACAGAAGAAAAAGTGCGAAATTCAGTGGAGAAAGAGAAAAAAGTGTTTCACATCTTTCCACATAACAGATTCACAACAACATGAGAACTAGGAAATGATTCAAATTCAAGTTCTGAACGCCTCGACTTTCTCTGTCTGCTATCCTGCTAACCATCAGCGCACCAACCGTCTGCCCAAACACTTTGGCTAGCATCAACCACCAAATGTGCTTCTTTCTTGACTCTGTGAACGAATTGGCTCCCGTGGCTTTCTTGTTAAGGTCTAGATACTTCATTCAAGCCTACTTGCATCATAAAAGGGAACATCTTTCTGAATTAATTCTCACACGGACCTACTCCAGCTCTCTTAGTACCGTAAATTACATTCGTCGGAATACACGCATACATGCATCTGTCTCCTTGAGGATTAATCACTCCAGCACAAAGTACCCATTGCCGGGTCACGCGAAGTTCCAGTCCTAACTTCGCCTTCTGGCCGACGCTGATCAAATAGGACTACCCAGGGTCACTCGAGAAGTAGACAATAAGCTTCACGTCGCCACAACACGTGAGCGAGCGAAGAAATCAAGAGATCGAACCGTGGAATTACGCTAGCAACGACCAGCGCGCACAATCGGAACTCCCGATCTGAGCTTTACAGTTAAAAAACACTGCAAGATGGCTCACTTCTGACATTGAGAGAGAGAGAGAGAGAGAGAGAGAGAAAACCTGCTCGTGGTTGTGCGATGGACTGCCTCCGGGAAAGCGTCGCCGTCGCGCGGAGGAGCAGATCGCAGAGAGGCGAACTGGAGAGAGGAGAGAGGAAAGAGGGGGGTGACGAGACGTGGAAACCGTTAAAAGTTTTTGTTATCGAGTAGAGTCAATAGTGGACTTGGGCTCTAAGGGCCCATCAACCAGACCCTACCCAAAATGAGGCCCTCCCGAAATGGGCCGTGACCTTCCCGGGCCAGCCCAACGGGCCCCGTGGCCAACCCCATGCACAACGCCACTTTGAACACGCCCCCTTCCACCCTCCCTCCCCTCTCTCCAGTCGACGCGGCCCTCGCATAATGGCCATGGTAGAGTCGATTTTCTCGGCGGTTCCGGGGCGGCGCCTCCATTAGGCGCCGAAAGGAGGGCACCCATCTGCGGAAGTTTCCGAGGATGCCCAAATCGCGTGTGAACTTGCAACAAGGGCATTCGCATCGTTGTCATGAATTGCTCCATCTAGATCGAACTCATTGAACTCTCCAATTCCGTGATGGAAAGGAAGCTGGTGGAAGGGATCATTGTGTGCTGCTTGAATGTATACCGATTCATATGTGTTCTGGGTTCTGCAAGCCACCTGAAGCGCTTCCAGGATAGGTCAACCTGTAGACACTAGGAGGCAAGTGTCCCCCGCAGAAGACGGAGGATGTTATTGCACTC